>QXEO01000053.1:0-1200000 GCA_007115705.1 Dactylis glomerata
TTTCCGTATATAGTCGTACGTGCTCACAAGGAGAAACTTGCACACATCTTTTGTCCTACCAGCCTGTTGCAGCAGGGCCTCAAGGGAAACTACTGGTAATTAAGGTACTCCTTTTAATAAAGTACCGGAGCAAAGCATTAGCACTCGGTGAACACATGTGATCCTCACATCATAGCCATCCCCTCCGGTTATCCCAATTTCTGTCACTTTGGGGCCTCGGGTTCCGGACAACAATATGTGTAAACAACTTGTAGGTAAGACCATAAACAACAAGTATCATCATAGAAATAATAACATGTTCAGATCTGAAATCATGGCACTCAGGCCCAAAGTGACAAGCATTAAGCACAACAAGTTGCAACAATGTCATAGGCACTAAATAAAGATACTAGGCACTATGCCCTAACAATCTCATATCAAATTACATGAATGATCTCATCCAATCCCTACCATCCCCTCACCTACAGCGGGGGAATTACTCACACATGGATGGGGGAGTCATGGATGGTCGATGGAGGAGCGTCGGTGATGATGGTGATGAAGATCTCCTCCGAATCCCCGTCCCGGCAGGGTGCGAGAACGGAGTTTCTGGTTCAGAATCGCGGTTTCTGATGGCGGTGGCGCAGCGGAAGTCTATCTGGGAAAAACGCCGTCTCCCCGATATTATTATGTCAGGGGGTATATGTAGGCGAGAGGGGAGGTCGAGAGGGCTGCTGGGGCCTCCTCACACCAGGGCCGCGCCACCTGTGTGTGAGGGCCCCTTGAGCCTCCTCTCCGTCCCGTCTTCTGGCTCCGTGGGTCTTCTGGTGAAATAGGATTTTTGATGATTTTTCCTGAATTTTTACTGAAAGTTGGATTTCTGCACAAAAACGAGACACCAGAGCAATTCTGCTGAAAACAGCGTCAGTCCGTGTTAGTTGTATTCAAAACACACAAATTAGAGGAGAAACAATAGCAAAAGTGTTCGGGAAAGTAGATACGTTTTGGACGTATCACACCACAACAATATCAAACCATTAAATATTTCTCAACAATATTTCACTACTAACATCTTGACTTCTCCCATGTCCTCAAGAACTAAATGAACTACTCACAAGACATCATGTGGATCATGATCAGAGGTGAAATAATGGTAAATAACAATCTGAACATAAACCTTAATTCAACGGTTCCACTCAATAGCATCAACTACAAGAGTAATCAATACCGGGAAAGTTTCCCCTATGAATATAACAAGATCCAACTCAAGATGTTATAGCGGGATGGCGTGGTGATGATGGAGATGAAGGTGCTGGTGATGGAGATGATGATGATGATGATCCCGATGAATTCCGGTGCGATGGTGACGACGATGGCGACGATCTCCCCTCTCCAGGAAAGAATTTCCTCGGCAGATTTCTTCCTGCCGGAGAGCTTTTCTCTCTCTGGTGTTTTCCGCCCCGCAGAGGCGGCGGTGTCTAACTCTGAGCCCCCCCTTTGACTTAGTTTTTCGGGGACGATGAAGTACGCGAAGGGGCAAGACCAGAAGTGGGCCAGGGTGGCCTCACACAGGGCTGGCGCGGCCAGGGGTCAGGCCATGCCACCCTGGCGTGAGGGCCCCTCCTGGCTCCTCTCGACTCCTCCTTCTGGCTTCCTGAGTCTTCTGGGAAAATATAATTTCCTGGCATTTTTCTGGAATTTTCCTGATCTTCAAAATATGGTCCCTTGATGGTCCTTTTTCCAGCAGAATCCTGACTCCGGCAGCAAATCCTCCAATGATCATCAAACATGTGAAAACAAGGGAAATAACATAAGTATCAACTCTAAATGTGAAATATATCAATGAATAACAGTAAATTATGATACAAAATAGTGATGCAAAATGGACGTATCATGTGGCCGCCTCGGTCCACTTATGACGATGCCCCTTCGCCTATAAAGACCCCCCGACGGGAAAAACCTAAACACCCAATCATTTTTCTAGAAACACATCGTGATCCGCCGCCGTCGTTGACCCGAGATCGGGAGGGTCCAGAAGCTCTTCCCGGCACCCTGCCGGAGAGGGGAATCGCCACCGGAGGTCTTCTTCATCACCATGCTTGCCTCCGGCACGATGAGTGAGTAGTCTACCTTGGACTATGGGTCCATAGCAGTAGCTAGTTGGTTGTCTTCTCCACCATGTGCTTCATGTTTAGATCTCGTGAGCTGCCTTACATGATCGAGATCACCGTTATGTAATTCTACATGTTGTGTTTGTTGGGATCCGATGAATATTGGTGTTATGATTGAGTTGATGTGCTGAATATTATCTTATGTTATCTCTATGTTGTTTATGATCTTGCATGCTCTCCGTTGTTAGTAGCTATCTTGGCCGAGTAGATACTAGTGACTCCAAGAGGGAGTATTTATGCTCGATAGTTGGGTTCATGCCTCTATTTAATCTGGGGGAGTGACAAAAACCTCTAAGGTTGCAGATGTGCTATTGCCACTAGGGAGAAAACAACATTCATATGCTCAAGGGCATATGCTTTGTTTACATTACACACTTTGCTTAATGCAGTTATCTGTTGTTCGCAACTTAATACTTGTGAAGTTCTCGGATTGATTCGCCACAAGTGGATTATTAGTCATAGATGCAGTTGGATGGCGGTCTATGTATCTTGTTGTAATGCCCAGAGTAAATCTCATAGTGATCCTCTCGACATATCACGTTATCTTTATTCTATCAATTGCCCAACTGTAATTTGTTTACCCAGCATGTGTTATCTTCTATATCTAAATAAGAGCCCCCCACTACAAGGAATTCTTTGCAATTTCCTGCATCCACGTCACCCTATTAGATTTGGTAGGCACAAACAACTCTTATGTCACGTTCACAACAACCGGTTCAGTTTATATTCATTTGGTCTTCTTCAACTGCATGCATCCACTATGCACTGTCGTCTCCCCTCCCCATTTCAATATCGCATTCATTAGCACCCGATCGATTCAGCTCCTAAGTGTAGTATTTATCCCCTTGTGTGTCTCTTCTTCTCTCCCACCCCTCGATTATGTTGTGTCTCCCGCGGTGCCTTCATGTCAACGAGACGACGACCAGCTTCCCTCCTCTCTCACCGCAGCTAGAAGAATTAGTTAAGAAGTACGCCGGAGATGGTTCACCGGAAACTTGCCGTTGCTATAGGCGTTGAAGCCGGTTGAGGAGGATGATTGGACGGCGAGGTTGCATGGTGCTTTTGACATCACCCTCCCAGACGACCAAGACAACGGCCGGCTGGCGGCTGCTGCGGTGTTGAGGCGCGGGAGTGGATGCTGTGGCGGGCGGCGGAGGTGCTCACGACATTCTCGCTTGCGAGGCACGGCTACCGCCTGTACGTCTTGAAGTCTTGCTAAGTACTTCGTACTTATTGCTGCTCGTCTCGGATTTCTCGCCGGAGCAGGTTTGAAGACAGGTACATGGAAGCGACGACGTTAGCAAGGTTACCCTTCCGGCTTGGCCTGGGCAGGGTTATGGACGCCATCGTTATCTTCAGGCCTCTTAGGCCCATTTGTATTCTTGTCCGTACTCGGATACTATTTTGCTTTATGTATGATTTGGATCTTTGTATGTATATTTGGATCTTGACTCGTGGAGTCTTTGTTTATATATTCTTTTGTGGGTTCCATCGTGAGCCTATGTAATGTTACTACCTTGATTCCACCCGCATAATGTGTATATTGTGATGTGCACATTTTGCTTGGTGGGCGTTTCCAAAGCGACATCATGCGAATTGTGGCGTGATTGCTATAATTCGCAAGGTGCCGATTTTGGGGCGTCACAAGTGGTATCAGAGCCAAGGTTTTGTCGATACCGACGGGTCCGCTCTGCCTTTAGGATAACCTTGCCAATGGTCGTTGTTGTGTCTAGTTTCTAAAACTATTTTGCTAAAAATGCGTTGGATAGCTCTAAGTAGGTCTGCATTTTACTCCTTACCTATGTGCTTCTCCTTTCTTACCTTTACGAGTTTTGAGTCCTCTCTCTTACCTTCTTCAAGTTTTAGGATCCTACGTGGGTGGACGATCTCTTGCCTTTAACCTAATAGGTCCGCACTTCAGAAGTTCATCATCATCAACATGAGCAAGAATCCTTTGTTGGTGGTGTCGACAAGGAACATCTTGTTGGTGGTGTCGACAAGTTCAATATGGTGCATGAAGATCCGATAGTCTAGCCAACTCTTCCCCTACTCGAGCGTGGATCTCGGGGCGAGATCCCTTGTTGGTGGTGTCGATTGTAACGGCCCAGGAAAATCCCCTTTATTAGAATTGTTTGTTATTTTATTTTTGTGCATCATCATGCATCCTTCACCTTGCTTATGTTTTTGTCAAAACTAAAATCATTTGGAATAACATCTATTTTTATTATTATTATTATTTTGCTTGTCTTGTTTTATGAAACAAACCCCTCCTCTTCTTCTCTTATTTTGAATTAAGACTAAACCAAAAATATTTGCAAAATGTTTGAAGATTATTTTGAAACATAATGTTATTTCAAAAATGTTTGAAGCCTGTTTTGAAATCTTCCTAAGTCTTTCTCTATCTCCATCCTTTTTATTTGCTGAAATTCGGTGGCAAAAAGAAGAAGAGAAGTACTCAGAAAAAAAGAAGGGAAACAAGCAAAGAGGCCCAACCGAACCCCTGCAGCCCACCTAGCCCACCCTTCCTCCTGTTGCCATCGTCCTTGTACGGCAGGGCATCGAAGCACTCCACGTACGCCACCTGGTCGATGGGACGTCGATCCTCGGCCACCTGCTCCCTCTACAAAACCAGCCACCTACTCCCCAAACCTGCAACCCTAGCCTCTACTCCGCTCCACCGCCGCCACTCTGTTTTCCTCTCTCGTTTTCTTGCTGCTACTTCCGTGCATGCTGGCCCACCGCGCAACTCGCCCTGCTCGACCACGACGACGTCGCCCCACGCTCCGGCTCGACAACGACCTTGCCAGCACGCCTCTCGGCAACGCCATCCTCTTCCTCCGATGCTGCTCTTCCTCGGCTCTACCTCGACCTCGCTGCTTCCGCTCCTCTGCTCGCGAGTCTGTACCCCGTCATCGGCGTCGCCCGTTCTACGAGACGTGGGCATCTCGTCGCCAAGAACGTCTTCACAGAGGTCGCAGGTCCTTCATCGCCTGCACGTCCCGTAGCTCCTTCGTCCGTCTCTGACCACGCACGTGTCTTCCTGGTGAGATACTCTCCCAATTCCACCTCTTTTCCGTCGTTCTCTGGTACCCAGCGCTAACATGTAGACTACCCCTGTATGTGCGCCCGCCATGGAGTAGATTTCAAGCTCGCGCATGAACTCTGTAAGGTCCCTGCCAAGTGCTTCTCGCCGGTTCGCATCCCGTCAAGCTCCGCATCGAAACCGCAGCGCGTCTTCCTGCCGCGACCGTCGCACACCTGCGTGCCGAGCTTCCGTCGCCGGAGCTCTTCTCTGTCATGACCGTCTACAGCAATGCAATCATCGTGAACAACGTACAACAGACGCACAACCTGAACCTAAGCAAGATCTTTCAGTAGCCCATCTGGTCTGTTCCGTTGCCTGTAACCAAGCGATCCCTGGTTCAAGTCCCCGGCTATGCAGCCAGCCAACCTTTTTGATATTTTGTTTCCTTGACCGCTGACAGGTGTGCCCCGCTTGTTAGCCTCACCCGGTGGCCACCTCAGTTTGCCTTGCTTCGTCAGCGTTGCAGTCAGCCTCGGGGCCCAGGCGTCTGCCGGTCCGGCTAGCCCCATTTGGGTGAGAAACGTCCCTAGCAGTTTCTCTGTTTTTCTGGAATTCCTGCAAACATGCAAATCTTGCAAAAATTCATATCTTTTGATTGGTAACTCGAAATAAAAAGTGTTTTATATGTTTTTGAATCAGAAAAATGTGTAGAATCTAAATATGCCATTCATATTACTGTTTGCATCTCGCATCATGTAGCCACGTGGTAGTTTGCATATCACCTAATACATAACATATGGAGTATTTGGGTATTACCAAATATGGTTCCCCGCTTCATTTAATTTTGTGTAGCTCACCCATGCCTTGTCTTTGCTATGCTAATCAACATTTAAATTGATGAGTAGTAAAACAACTTGAACTATGTATGTGTGTCGGAATCCTATTCTGTTTAATTTGAATAAGTTGCATTGCATCATAATTGACATGTCATGCATGCATTCACATGATCATGCCGATTCTTTTTCCGTAGTAGTAAGTGTGCATCCGTTATTTGTTGTAGCACTTTGCTTCTTCTCGGATAGGACGCTTCGTGGTGTTGTGAGCAACGACAACTTCTTCGGGTGTTCCTCAACAATCTTGCCAGGCAAGCTCTCCCGCCCCTTACCAACCTATAGGGGTACTTATTACCTATTTGTGTTTATGCTTTCTCTTATTCTTTATGCTAGCCTTTCCGATGCTTTGTTCGAGTCACGTATCCTATCCACCTATTTTCCCCAAAGCAAAACTATATATTCGCCACCTCCCGCCTATTACCTTTTGCTTGTTGTTTGAGTTGGCCTTGCGAGTCGTAGGCATGCTTAGGTTGTTTCAAGTTGTATTATCTTATCGGGTTGTTGGAAAGTTTATCACATGCTTTACTTTATGGTTATGAGATGGATATGAATTGGAGATAAGTTGGTTATTAGATGTTGGAGATAAACATGATTTAATTATGTTACAACTTCACTTGATTAAGCAGAGGCATCGGTGAGTCATTTTGCCCGTTTTACGACGGCTCACTTGTGTCCCCTAGGACCCCGAGTTCGCATGAATTGTTCTAAGCTGAGCGCGCTAACCACTCGCGGAAGATTCCATGGGGTCTCCCTTGACTTACTACTTTTTCTCGAGTTAGTTTACCGGGGGCCACAACACCGTATTTACTTTTGGATCTGCATTTGGTTTGGGCTACCAGTGATGGTGCTTTAGGTTCTAAGCCCCCCTCCGATGGGTGTGGTTGTGCCGCCTCCGATGGTTGGCAGGTTTATTTGACTGCGGCGCGTTTTTATGTGAAGCTGGCGGATCCCTCCGATGGGCTCTCTTCTAGTCTTCTCCGTTCTCGCAAACTTCTGAGTCCGTCTTCGGAGCTCGGCCGACTTCGTTACGGGTAGCTTAGTAGGGTGGCCCCCCTAAACTCTCTCGTAGAACTAGCAACGGTCTCGTCGTGATTTCCATCCCTTGTCTAGGTTGGATTGATCGAGCGTGTATGGGTACATTGGTGCACCCCTGCAGGGTAAATCTTTTCGAAAAGCCGTGTCCGCGGTTATGGACGACTTGGAGCCGTTCTACTCGATCATAGAACAACTTGCACCTAATTGATGATATAATATGGCATAGTAAATAGTTCTACTATAATATTAAATTGTTATAAAATTGTCAACTGTGTGAGTGCCTTTGATGTTGCTTCTTCGTGTGGTGCGATGAGGTGATTCATCGGCTGGGTTATGTTTGCTTAGTATTCTAGTTCTTTACTTTATGCGCTCTCTTATCTTATTCTGATTAGACGGAAGTTGTAGAGTGTCCCTATAGGTTCTTTAGTGCTTGCTCGCTGCCGCTTAACCCCACCATACAGCTGACGTCCTTTTGAGTCACTCGATTTGTCTGCGTACCTCACGTACAAAGGCCGCTTGTTGACTATGCTTTATACGTCTTGAAGTCTTGCTAAGTACTTCGTACTTATTGCTGCTCGTCTCGGATTTCTCGCCGGAGCAGGTTTGAAGACAGGTACATGGAAGCGACGACGTTAGCAAGGTTACCCTTCCGGCTTGGCCTGGGCAGGGTTATGGACGCCATCGTTATCTTCAGGCCTCTTAGGCCCATTTGTATTCTTGTCCGTACTCGGATACTATTTTGCTTTATGTATGATTTGGATCTTTGTATGTATATTTGGATCTTGACTCGTGGAGTCTTTGTTTATATATTCTTTTGTGGGTTCCATCGTGAGCCTATGTAATGTTACTACCTTGATTCCACCCGCATAATGTGTATATTGTGATGTGCACATTTTGCTTGGTGGGCGTTTCCAAAGCGACATCATGCGAATTGTGGCGTGATTGCTATAATTCGCAAGGTGCCGATTTTGGGGCGTCACAAGTGGTATCAGAGCCAAGGTTTTGTCGATACCGACGGGTCCGCTCTGCCTTTAGGATAACCTTGCCAATGGTCGTTGTTGTGTCTAGTTTCTAAAACTATTTTGCTAAAAATGCGTTGGATAGCTCTAAGTAGGTCTGCATTTTACTCCTTACCTATGTGCTTCTCCTTTCTTACCTTTACGAGTTTTGAGTCCTCTCTCTTACCTTCTTCAAGTTTTAGGATCCTACGTGGGTGGACGATCTCTTGCCTTTAACCTAATAGGTCCGCACTTCAGAAGTTCATCATCATCAACATGAGCAAGAATCCTTTGTTGGTGGTGTCGACAAGGAACATCTTGTTGGTGGTGTCAACAAGTTCAATATGGTGCATGAAGATCCGATAGTCTAGCCAACTCTTCCCCTACTCGAGCGTGGATCTCGGGGCGAGATCCCTTGTTGGTGGTGTCGATTGTAACGGCCCAGGAAAATCCCCTTTATTAGAATTGTTTGTTATTTTATTTTTGTGCATCATCATGCATCCTTCACCTTGCTTATGTTTTTGTCAAAACTAAAATCATTTGGAATAACATCTATTTTTTTTATTATTATTATTTTGCTTGTCTTGTTTTATGAAACAAACCCCTCCTCTTCTTCTCTTATTTTGAATTAAGACTAAACCAAAAATATTTGCAAAATGTTTGAAGATTATTTTGAAACATAATGTTATTTCAAAAATGTTTGAAGCCTGTTTTGAAATCTTCCTAAGTCTTTCTCTATCTCCATCCTTTTTATTTGCTGAAATTCGGTGGCAAAAAGAAGAAGAGAAGTACTCAGAAAAAAAGAAGGGAAACAAGCAAAGAGGCCCAACCGAACCCCTGCAGCCCACCTAGCCCACCCTTCCTCCTGTTGCCATCGTCCTTGTACGGCAGGGCATCGAAGCACTCCACGTACGCCACCTGGTCGATGGGACGTCGATCCTCGGCCACCTGCTCCCTCTACAAAACCAGCCACCTACTCCCCAAACCTGCAACCCTAGCCTCTACTCTGCTCCACCGCCGCCACTCTGTTTTCCTCTCTCGTTTTCTTGCTGCTACTTCCGTGCATGCTGGCCCACCGCGCAACTCGCCCTGCTCGACCACGACAACGTCGCCCCACGCTCCGGCTCGACAACGACCTTGCCAGCGCGCCTCTCGGCAACGCCATCCTCTTCCTCCGATGCTGCTCTTCCTCGGCTCTACCTCGACCTCGCTGCTTCCGCTCCTCTGCTCGCGAGTCTGTACCCCGTCATCGGCGTCGCCCGTTCTACGAGACGTGGGCATCTCGTCGCCAAGAACGTCTTCACAGAGGTCGCAGGTCCTTCATCGCCTGCACGTCCCGTAGCTCCTTCGTCCGTCTCTGACCACGCACGTGTCTTCCTGGTGAGATACTCTCCCAATTCCACCTCTTTTCCGTCGTTCTCTGGTACCCAGCGCTAACATGTAGACTACCCCTGTATGTGCGCCCGCCATGGAGTAGATTTCAAGCTCGCGCATGAACTCTGTAAGGTCCCTGCCAAGTGCTTCTCGCCGGTTCGCATCCCGTCAAGCTCCGCATCGAAACCGCAGCGCGTCTTCCTGCCGCGACCGTCGCACACCTGCGTGCCGAGCTTCCGTCGCCGGAGCTCTTCTCTGTCATGACCGTCTACAGCAATGCAATCATCGTGAACAACGTACAACAGACGCACAACCTGAACCTAAGCAAGATCTTTCAGTAGCCCATCTGGTCTGTTCCGTTGCCTGTAACCAAGCGATCCCTGGTTCAAGTCCCCGGCTATGCAGCCAGCCAACCTTTTTGATATTTTGTTTCCTTGACCGCTGACAGGTGTGCCCCGCTTGTTAGCCTCACCCGGTGGCCACCTCAGTTTGCCTTGCTTCGTCAGCGTTGCAGTCAGCCTCGGGGCCCAGGCGTCTGCCGGTCCGGCTAGCCCCATTTGGGTGAGAAACGTCCCTAGCAGTTTCTCTGTTTTTCTGGAATTCCTGCAAACATGCAAATCTTGCAAAAATTCATATCTTTTGATTGGTAACTCGAAATAAAAAGTGTTTTATATGTTTTTGAATCAGAAAAATGTGTAGAATCTAAATATGCCATTCATATTACTGTTTGCATCTCGCATCATGTAGCCACGTGGTAGTTTGCATATCACCTAATACATAACATATGGAGTATTTGGGTATTACCAAATATGGTTCCCCGCTTCATTTAATTTTGTGTAGCTCACCCATGCCTTGTCTTTGCTATGCTAATCAACATTTAAATTGATGAGTAGTAAAACAACTTGAACTATGTATGTGTGTCGGAATCCTATTCTGTTTAATTTGAATAAGTTGCATTGCATCATAATTGACATGTCATGCATGCATTCACATGATCATGCCGATTCTTTTTCCGTAGTAGTAAGTGTGCATCCGTTATTTGTTGTAGCACTTTGCTTCTTCTCGGATAGGACGCTTCGTGGTGTTGTGAGCAACGACAACTTCTTCGGGTGTTCCTCAACAATCTTGCCAGGCAAGCTCTCCCGCCCCTTACCAACCTATAGGGGTACTTATTACCTATTTGTGTTTATGCTTTCTCTTATTCTTTATGCTAGCCTTTCCGATGCTTTGTTCGAGTCACGTATCCTATCCACCTATTTTCCCCAAAGCAAAACTATATATTCGCCACCTCCCGCCTATTACCTTTTGCTTGTTGTTTGAGTTGGCCTTGCGAGTCGTAGGCATGCTTAGGTTGTTTCAAGTTGTATTATCTTATCGGGTTGTTGGAAAGTTTATCACATGCTTTACTTTATGGTTATGAGATGGATATGAATTGGAGATAAGTTGGTTATTAGATGTTGGAGATAAACATGATTTAATTATGTTACAACTTCACTTGATTAAGCAGAGGCATCGGTGAGTCATTTTGCCCGTTTTACGACGGCTCACTTGGGTCCCCTAGGACCCCGAGTTCGCATGAATTGTTCTAAGCTGAGCGCGCTAACCACTCGCGGAAGATTCCATGGGGTCTCCCTTGACTTACTACTTTTTCTCGAGTTAGTTTACCGGGGGCCACAACACCGTATTTACTTTTGGATCTGCATTTGGTTTGGGCTACCAGTGATGGTGCTTTAGGTTCTAAGCCCCCCTCCGATGGGTGTGGTTGTGCCGCCTCCGATGGTTGGCAGGTTTATTTGACTGCGACGCGTTTTTATGTGAAGCTGGCGGATCCCTCCGATGGGCTCTCTTCTAGTCTTCTCCGTTCTCGCAAACTTCTGAGTCCGTCTTCGAAGCTCGGCCGACTTCGTTACGGGTAGCTTAGTAGGGTGGCCCCCCTAAACTCTCTCGTAGAACTAGCAACGGTCTCGTCGTGATTTCCATCCCTTGTCTAGGTTGGATTGATCGAGCGTGTATGGGTACATTGGTGCACCCCTGCAGGGTAAATCTTTTCGAAAAGCCGTGTCCGCGGTTATGGACGACTTGGAGCCGTTCTACTCGATCATAGAACAACTTGCACCTAATTGATGATATAATATGGCATAGTAAATAGTTCTACTATAATATTAAATTGTTATAAAATTGTCAACTGTGTGAGTGCCTTTGATGTTGCTTCTTCGTGTGGTGCGATGAGGTGATTCATCGGCTGGGTTATGTTTGCTTAGTATTCTAGTTCTTTACTTTATGCGCTCTCTTATCTTATTCTGATTAGACGGAAGTTGTAGAGTGTCCCTATAGGTTCTTTAGTGCTTGCTCGCTGCCGCTTAACCCCACCATACAGCTGACGTCCTTTTGAGTCACTCGATTTGTCTGCGTACCTCACGTACAAAGGCCGCTTGTTGACTATGCTTTATACGTCTTGAAGTCTTGCTAAGTACTTCGTACTTATTGCTGCTCGTCTCGGATTTCTCGCCGGAGCAGGTTTGAAGACAGGTACATGGAAGCGACGACGTTAGCAAGGTTACCCTTCCGGCTTGGCCTGGGCAGGGTTATGGACGCCATCGTTATCTTCAGGCCTCTTAGGCCCATTTGTATTCTTGTCCGTACTCGGATACTATTTTGCTTTATGTATGATTTGGACCTTTGTATGTATATTTGGATCTTGACTCGTGGAGTCTTTGTTTATATATTCTTTTGTGGGTTCCATCGTGAGCCTATGTAATGTTACTACCTTGATTCCACCCGCATAATGTGTATATTGTGATGTGCACATTTTGCTTGGTGGGCGTTTCCAAAGCGACATCATGCGAATTGTGGCGTGATTGCTATAATTCGCAAGGTGCCGATTTTGGGGCGTCACACTTTACTCACAAACTACTATTACTTTCCACTCGATACGCTCATACCCTTTGTTTCAAACAAACCGGTGAGATTGACAACCTCATCGTAAGTTGGGAACAAAGTATTTGGTTGTGTTGTGTGCAGATTGCACGTTGCTACTAGTTGAAGACGCGCTAACAAGTTATCGTTAACGGTGCCCTTGTTGGAGTATCACTAGGCTAGCAAGCATCACCTTCTTGAGTTTGGCTTTTTCCTACTGGACCGACAAACCTTGGTTTCTTACTGAGGGAAAAACTTGCTGCTATATTCATCATACCTTCCTCTTGGGGTTTCCCAACTGGCCGGTCATTTACTTCATCATCACCACGCCATCTATAGCAATCAAGACTTTTTCTGGCGCCGTTGCCGGGGAAAAAGAAGACTTCTGCAAGGGGAGTTTCGCACGCACATCCTTTACTTTGTTTTAAGTTTTGCTTTACTTTATTTTTACTTGCATCGTTTTATCAAAAATACAAAAAAAGTAGTTTCCTTTATAGTTGTTATTTATTTACTTTTAGTTCATTATGTTGTTCCCTAAGTACGTTTTAGAGGACTTTTCAGTTGGTAGTGGTTCTATTATTGGGAAAAGTAACATCGAGGAGTTCTTTAATCATATTAGTATGCATAAAGATGTTGAGGAAAAATCTTTGGCTGAGCTTGCTCCTAGTTATGAAGTTGCGTCTGCTTATTTAGTTCACATGTTAGAAGCTAGGTTTGCTAGCCTTAATCCTTTTATGCAACACATGTTTCTTAAGCTTCATGATATTGAAGACCCCAAAAAGAAAGCTTTTATCTTTGAAACTTTGCGCATAGAATTTAGAGATGTGGCCATTGAAGCTAGGAAAGTTTTTAAGAAATTTAATAAGCTTGGCTTGCCTGTAGAGGTTGTTGGTACAACCAATGAAGAATCTAGAGTACCAATACCTTGTAAACTTGTAGGAATTCATGATGCTTTGGAAAATAATTTTAGTTGGATTTGTCCTGAAAATCTTTTTGATGAAAGTAGTGTACCAAAGCATGATTACAAGGGATACTCAAAAACTCATTTGGACAGAATTCATTTCTTTGTTGAAAAGACTCCTACAATTGATCTTAATGCCTCTTCCGATATTACTTGATTCGCACTTTCTGCGCCTAGCTCAAAGGCGTTAAAGAAAAGCACTCTTGGGAGATAACTCAATGTTTTTATTTTAAGTTCTTTTTATTTTATTTGAGTCTTGGAAGTTATTACTACTGTAATAACCTCTTCTTATCCTTTTTATTTCGTTTTTGTGCCAAGAGAAACCTCTAATTTGAGTGAGGTAAGATTTGGGGATGTTGCTGTCCTGAAACAGTTTTTGGTGCTGCACCGTAAAAATTCGTGAAAATTATCTGTATATCTTTTGGACCTGCGATTTCTTGTGCATATTACCCAGGTTATATAAAAACTTTCATTAGTTATACACTTTTTGATTTGAGCAACAGAAAATCCTCTAAAAATTCTACCTTTGTCAGCTGTTCTATTTTGACAGATTTCTGCCAATATTTGTGTTTGCCGCTTTATCACTTTCTTTTTGAGTTCTTTTGATCACGGAACTTTTGGGGAAGTTGCTACAGTAGTATATGCTTTATATGTGGTGGTTTTGAGTTGAAACCTGAAGCAAAAAGGGTTGATTCAATGTTATGCTTACACTAATGTTGCTAATAGAATTATGTTTAGTTTTGTATGAAGGAAGTTTTCAAGTGTAGGGATTGGAGAATGATGAGATGAGTTGAAGAATGGACAAAAGCTCAAGCTTGGGGATGCCCATGTCACCCCAAGAAATATCCAAGAAGTACAAGCGTCAAAGCTTGGGGATGCCCCCGAGGCACCCCTTCTTCATCGGCAAAAATCAGGTCACCTTTCAACACACTATATTTTTATTGCTTCATGCATTATGCGTTTTTCTTGGAGCGTCAGTTGTTTTTAGTTTTGTTTAGTTTAGTTTGCTGAAATAAATGGTTGGACCCTAACAAATTCCTTTTGGAGAAGTTGCCTTGCTTTTCATTTGCCAAGAACACTACGTTTTTCACTCTTATCGTTTCAACGAGTGTTCTTCTTTTTCTAGAACTGCGTTTAGCTTTCGTTTTTCGCCTTGATTTTTGTTCAGATCTTGTTATATCCTTTTATCAAGGTGTATTATGACCTCTGGTCCATGTTGGTTTTCATCAAAAGAGTTGATTCAAAAAAGTTTGAATGGTGTTGGAAAAGAGAAAAAGCTTTATGCAAAAAAGTGGTACAAAAAGGAGCTTGTGTAGACTGCGGCCTAGGCTTTTGCATGTCGTGCTTGATGTCTTTTTGATAGTATGCTTAGTGGTTTTGCTGTAGCATGACTTGTCTCAAATGACTGAGATTGCTTAATGAGCCTTTGAAAAAATTATGCGTTGTTTTAATTATTTGGAAGCATTATTTTGGTTTTCTCCTTTGATGCTTTATTTTGGTTGACTTGGCGCATGCTCACACATGTTAGACTCATACAAAGTCGCCATAGCCTCTATGATCATTTAGTTTTTTTACTTTTGATGCCATCTTATGCTTCTTTTAATGTAGCTTTGTCGCTCTGCATGATTATGGCCGTTATTGCTCTCTTAGTTGGTCGCTCCCAGTCTTTTGCTAGCCCTCATTTTGTACTGAGTATGAGCTCTACTCGTGCATCCAACTCCTAAAAACCAAGTTTGCCATTGTGTCCACTATAAATTCCTATGCATGGTATTTGTAAGCCATTCCAAGTAAATTTTCATGTGCTACCTTTCAAAACTTTCAACTACTTCTTGTTTTGTGCCACAGTTTTTAGCTCATGAGGACGTAGTGGTCGGCATTGCTATCTTCCATATTAAATTAAGTACCCCTCGACTAGGCAGCTTCATCTGCTCGTCATTAATTTTGCAAGGAAGCTGGTCAGACCATTGTAATCTATTTCTAAAAAGAAAAAAGACACTTCTCCATGGTATGTGAATGTTGGTGGGCACCCAATGGAATCGGTTATCCATGGTTTGAGAAAGGAAAAAAAGGTGGGAAGGAGTGCCAAAGCTTTATAAAAGAGCACCAATGTGCCAAATTTTCAAAGAACTCGGAACCGCTCTCACTTGTTTATTATGGAAGATAGTAAGACCCCATTGCCAGTCGTTGACATTAAACAAACACCTCTCAAAACTCAATTTTTATCTCTGTTTTACAAATGAAAAGCTCTAGCACATGTTTAATTACTGCTTCGCTCCGCGAATGGCCTTTCTTTTACTTTTATGTTGAGTCACCACCTTCTACCTTTATGCACCGTCTAAGAGAGCATAGTTGTCATTCTGAGTATAATGTGCATTGTCCCAAAGTTTTCATTGATTGATTCATGATGTTGGTTTCACTTATTCTTAAATTACTTGTATCTAGTCGCCCTCTTAAACTTGAAGGTGTCCTATGCATTTATATTTTGCTCTCTCATGAAGGACAAGCTGAAAACCATTTGTATGTTTTTCCATATGATTTGAACACACATTTTACTTTCATTGTTTCATTTTCATGATCTTTTGTTTGTGTTCATTTTCATGTTATAACATGGTTGCTAAGTTTCTTCTATCAAGATTATATCTTTCATGTCCATGTTTTAAGTTCTTTTGATCCCAGCGCACAACGCTTACATAGATGATCAAGATTATGTAGGTGCATGTCACCTCAAAAATTCTTTGTTTTGTTATCACTTACCTACTCGAGGACGAGCAGGAGTTAAGCTTGGGGATGCTGATACGTCTCTAACGTATCTATAATATTTGATGCTCCATGCTTGTTTTTACACCATTTGCTTAGTGTTTCGTTACACTTCGTGGCATTTTTATGCATTTTTTGGGACTAACCTATTAACGAGATGCCACAGTGCCAGTTTCCTGTTTTCTGCTATTTTTGTGTTTCAGAAAAGCTACATAGGAAATATTCTCGGAATTGGACGAAACAAAAGCCAAACATCCAGAAATTCACCGAAGCTTCCAGAGAACCGAAGAGGAGACGGAGTGGGGCCACGAGGGGCCCACACAACAGGGCGGCACGGCCCAGGGCTAGGCCGCGCCTCCTATGTGTGTGGCCGCCTCGGTCCACTTCTGACGATGCCCCTTCGCCTATAAAGACCCCCCGACGGGAAAAACCTAAACACCCGATCACTTTTCCAGAAACACATCGCGATTCGCCGCCGTCGTCGACCCGAGATCGGGAGGGTCCAGAAGCTCTTCCCGGCACCCTACCGGAGAGGGGAATCGCCACCGGAGGTCTTCTTCATCGCCATGCTTGCCTCCGGCGCGATGAGTGAGTAGTCTACCTTGGACTATGGGTCCATAGCAGTAGCTAGTTGGTTGTCTTCTCCACCATGTGCTTCATGTTTAGATCTCGTGAGCTGCCTTACATGATCGAGATCACCGTTATGTAATTCTACATGTTGTGTTTGTTGGGATCCGATGAATATTGGTGTTATGATTGAGTTGATGTGCTGAATATTATCTTATGTTATCTCTATGTTGTTTATGATCTTGCATGCTCTCCGTTGTTAGTAGCTATCTTGGCCGAGTAGATACTAGTGACTCCAAGAGAGAGTATTTATGCTCGATAGTTGGGTTCATGCCTCTATTTAATCTGGGGGAGTGACAAAAACCTCTAAGGTTGTAGATGTGTTGTTGCCACTAGGGAGAAAACAACATTCATATGCTCAAGGGCATATGCTTTGTTTACATTACACACTTTGCTTAATGCAGTTATCTGTTGTTCGCAACTTAATACTTATGAAGTTCTCGGATTGATTCGCCACAAGTGGATTATTAGTCATAGATGCAGTTGGATGGCGGTCTATGTATCTTGTTGTAATGCCCAGAGTAAATCTCATAGTGATCCTCTCGACATATCACGTTATCTTTATTCTATCAATTGCCCAACTGTAATTTGTTTACCCAGCATGTGTTATTTTATCTTATGGAGAGACACCACTAGTGAACTGTGGACCCTGGTCCTATTTCCATTATATTGCTATCACCTGTTTACTTCACTCGCACTGTTTACTTTACTCGCAAACTACTATTACTTTCCACTCGATACGCTCATACCCTTTGTTTCAAGCAAAACCGGTGAGATTGACAACCTCATCGTAAGTTGGGAACAAAGTATTTGGTTGTGTTGTGTGCAGGTTCCACGTTGCTACTAGTTGAAGACGCGCTAACAAGTTATCGTTAACGGCGCCCTTGTTGGAGTGTCACTAGGCTAGCAAGCATCACCTTCTTGAGTTTGGCTTTTTCCTACTGGACCGACAAACCTTGGTTTCTTACTGAGGGAAAAACTTGCTGCTATATTCATCATACCTTCCTCTTGGGATTTCCCAACTGGCCGGTCATTTACTTCATCATCACCGCGCCATCTATAGCAATCAGACGAGCAGGAGTTAAGCTTGGGGATGCTTGATACGTCTCAAACGTATCTATAATTTTTGATGCTCCATGCTTGTTTATGCACCATTTGATTTGTGTTTTGTTACACTTCGTGGCGTTTTTATGCATTTTCCGGAACTAACCTATTAAGGAGATGCCACAGTGCCAGTTCCCTGTTTTCTGCTGTTTTTGTGTTTCAGAAAATCTACACCGGAAATATTCTCGGAATTGGACGAAACAAAAGCCGAAGTTCCTATTTTTCTCGACGCGAGACGGAGTCCAAAGTAGAGACGGAGGGGAGCCAGGGGCCAGCCACACCATAGGGTGGCACGGGCTAGCCCCTGGCCGCGCCACTAGGTGGTGGAGCCACCTGGCCTACCTCCTGACGCCGCCCTTCCGCCTATATATTCCCCTCGACGAGAAAACCCTAAGGCCCCGATCAATTTTTCACAAAACATATTGTAAGCCGTCGTCGTCGACGCGAGATCGGGAGGGTCCAGAAGCTCTTCCCAGCACCCTGCCGGAGAGGGGAATCACCACCGGAGGCCTCCTTCATCACCATGCCTGCCTCCGGAGTGATGTATGAGTAGTCTATCTTGGACTACGGGTCCATAGCAGTAGCTAGATGGTTGTCATCTCCTCCATGTGCTTCATGTTTAGATCTTGTGAGCTGCCTATCATGATCAAGATCATCGTTGTGTAATTTTACATGTTGTGTTTGTTGGGATCCGATGAATATTGATACTTTGTCAAGTTGATTTATGATTTATCATCTCTATGTTGTTTATGATCTTGCATGCTCTCCGTTGCTAGTAGATATCTTGGTCGAGTAGATGCTAGTGCCTCCAAGAGGGAGTATTTATGCTCGATAGTGGGTTCATGCCTCTAGTAATCTGGGGGAGTGACAGAAACCTCTAAGATTGTAGATGTGTTGTTGCTACTAGGGAGAAAACAACGATATTGTGTTCAAGGACATTTGTATTGTTTACATTACACACTTTGCTTAAGACGATAATCTGTTGCTTACAACTTAATACCCAATGGTTGCTCAGACGACATCCGGCGGGTGGATTATTAGTCATAGATGCAGTTGGATTACAGTCTATGTATTATGTTGTAATGCCCAAGTGAATCTCATAGTGATCCTCATGACATTTGTATGCTTGCTTTATTCTATCAATTGTCCAACTGTAATTTATTTACCCAGCATGTTATTTATCTTATGGAGAGACACCACTAGTGAACTGTGGACCCCGGTCCATTCTTTTACATTCTTATTACCATTTACTATTTACTCTCTTTATTTACATTCTCGCAAACTACTATCTTTTACCACTCTATACGCTTAATCCTTTGTTTACAGCAAATCAGTGAGATTGACAACCTCACTGTAAGTTGGGACAAAGTACTTGGGTTGTGTTGTGTGCAGGTTTCACGTTGCTGCTGGTGAAAAGCTATGCTCCAAATAAGACGCCATATATAAATTGTCTGGAGCTGTCGCGAAGCTAACAAGCATCAATCTTCGGAAGTTGGTTCTTTCTCCTACTGGTTCGATAAACCTTGGTTTCATACTGAGGGAAGACTTGCTGCTGTGCTCATCATACCTTCTTCTTGGGGTTTCCAACTGGGCGGTCATCTACACGCTATCACTCACCTATTTCCTAATATCACATAACCGATTATTTATTGACCGATAAAGTGAGCAGCATATAGAGAGCATGTATTAGCTTGGCGAGTAAGAAATGACACACGTGAAAAAGATAGTGCAAGGGCGGCATGTGGATGCATGATTACACCATACCTCATTTAATCATGGATAAATGTGCATATCATTTTTATCCTATATATTTTCCGTCTTTTATGTGATATTGAGAATATAGTGCTAGATATATGCGGAAACTCAAAATGGAGCTCGAGCTCCAGTGAGCCCGTTTTGGGTTTTCCTTCTTTCAAGCTTTAAAATTTTAAATTCCAATGCTTCAATTTTTTTAAAAGAAAACACGTGACGTAGCCAATGTTGTATTCTGTCATTGTGCAAATTTTCAGGACGAAATACGTTATATTTTAGACTCTATAAAAATGACAAAATCTCATAAGAAGACGAAATCAAGTTTTCAGTCTACTGTTCACTACTGTTTATGGACTTTAAAATCTTATTTTATCTTTTTTTCTGAGCCCAAAATATAACATATTTCGGTCTGAAAATTTACACACGTATAGAATACAACATTCTCAATGTCATGATATTTTTTTCAATTTTTTTGAAGACGCCCAAATGGCTGCACTCTAGATATATTCAGCTTCTCATATTTGCCTAGATTCTTCCACCTAAACAGGGCCAAGAACCTAACTATGTTAACTGTCACATAGATTCTTCCAAATAGTGACAACTATGAAGTTCCAATATATCGTTTTTCCAGTATACTCATGCATGGTCTCATACCTAATTGACTTTTCGTCATTCAACACGTAAATGCCATTGCGAATTCGTAGTTAAACATTGAAAGCATTTACAGGTAGTTAAGTATTACGTCAAGTAGTTCCTCGCAGAAAAACCCCCATTTCCTCTAATCAATCTTTACTGGTATCAAAGTGTGCACCTAGCGAGATTAATCCCTTTGCTAGCTTCCCCAAGAAAATTGCTGAGAACATACCGACAGCTCTAGCTGGCCCTGCATCCAACTGGAGCTGAAACATGGGTCCCGATCGAGATCAGCATTGGGGTCTACCATGCAGGGGTCGCGCTTGGGAGCTGCTATGTCCCGCTCTTTGCGGGAGTGAAAAGGGCTCCGCAGCATGGTTCTTAGTAATGGGCTCGGCCCATTTAACTCGTTTTGTTCGTTTCGTTTAGCTGCTCAGCATGTTTCGTTCGTTTCGTTAGCACCCTGTTGTTTCTTTCGTGTATTTTGTTAAACTGTTTCATAATTTTAAATTGGAACAAATATAAAAATTACACAAATTTTGAATTCGAAAAAAAATAAAATTTAACAAATTTTGAAAATTGGAATAAATTTTGAAATTGGAACAAATTTCAAAATTGGAACAAATTTCGAAATTCGGAACAAATTTGAAATTTGGAATAAATTTTGAATTTGGATTTTTTTTGAATTTGAAACAAATTTTAAGTTTGGAACAAATTTAAAATTGGAACAAAAATCAAATTAGAACAAATTTCGAATCTGCTCAAAATTTGAATCCGAACAAATTTCGAATTTTTACAAAATCATTATGTGAACCAATTTTTAACATGAACGAAATTCGAAAATCAAAACAGTGTGCCAGAACGAATAAATGGGCCGGGCCCATATACCAAACCACGTTAGCGGAGCGCTTTCGCTCCTCCTACGAGCGGGAGTTAGGAAACGCCGTCGCGCTTCGGTGGGCGAGCGATCGGGCCGTACGTGTTTGCCGCTCCCGTGGGCCGTGGGTGGTGGTAGGCCGCGAGAGCACTCGTTCCGTCAGCGTCATGTCCGAATGGAGAAGAGTGTACGAGTGCGTGTGTTGGGCTACACATTTCGTGAGAGAAAAAATGAGAGAAGAAAATGGCCCTACTAAAGCAAGTACTGGTCCCCCGATCATTCGAGGCCCTAGGCTGCTTGGCCACGATCCAAGGCAAAAACGTAGCCCGATCCAACAATGTTCGTGTACGGCAGCAGCACATCTGAGTCGAGTTCCAAACGCGGCTGAGTTCATCTCACAGAGCAAAAAAACACGACGGGAATTCCACCGTCACGGAGGCGAATGATGGTTGGGACTGTACAACTCTGAGCGCTGTCGCGGCCAGGGGTGGTACCACTACAAACACCGGCAAGACACCATCATCGGATCCTCGCCTCCTCGTACTCGATCGCGATCCCCCCAGCCTGTACGACCGATCTGGGTTCTGCTCCGCCTCATGCATCGCGGAAAGCACTCAGCTCCTTCTCCAAGGCAAGCAGTACTGTACGATCGAATGGAGCGCTTCCTATTTGCATTTTCAGTTTTGGAGAGGAGCATATTACTCTTTCCAAACATGGCGACCATAAGGTTGCACAATAGAATTTCTAGCAACTAAATGATCATCACCATTCCTACCCTACTTTCATATTGGAAATCCACCTCTTCCAAGTCTGTTGAGCGTCTGTCAATCTGGCCCTGTAGCTGCACGAGCTGTTCTCTTTCATCAGTTTTATCACTTCCAGGCAATCGGTCGACACAATCAATTTAGACACTAGAGTCGGCACGATCAATTTAGACACTAGAGTCAACACAATACGCGAGAGACAACGGCTCTGTACAGTACATGACATAGGCTCTTTGAGTCGCAGGATCAGAAATTCCCTTCATATTCCGTGCCGACGCGCGCCGAGGAAGAGACACCTCTCGTACCTGCAAACAGCTCCATGGTCCACACTGCAAGCAGCAGCGGTGGCATCACCATTCATCTTTATCAAAACCAGGAGGATGATGAAACCTTCTAGCTTTGCTTCTTCTGTACGTACTGGGTTTATACTTGGATTGCCGGGAGAATATTCACATCCTGTAATCCAGTTCATGCATACACTTTTTTGCCAACCAATATATACACCATATAAATTTTGTGGACCATAGCACATTTCCCCCTTGGCTAATCTTACAGTTATCTAGAACTACACTTATTTGGTGTATATACGATGTTCTAAGTCCCTTGGACGACGATGCTATATATTCACTAGTGGATATGACTTACGAAACATGCAGATGTAGCTACACATGGTACTGTTGTAACTGTTCAGAGAACAAAGTGGACAGAAGGGCTTGATGGAAGTGATACGCAGACACATCATACGAAGAAGTTGGATAATGCTTGCAAAGTCTGTGCTTTAGATGCATTAAACCGTACACGTTTCACAGATCCGTCGATTCTGCAGGGCACTAGTTTGAATTACAACCGCCTTTGCATCAATGCCATTGCTGTGTCGAGGCCCTGCAATGGACATTTGGAGGGGTGAGATTGCTAAAGTTAGAAAGTAAAAGAGGGCAGTGGTTTAGTAGCTTGTGCTGACAACAGTGAGGCATCATAAGATAGCTTTTCAGTGTTCATGATGAGCAGCTTACTTTGGCTTTCTTCCACCAATTGATGAGTCGCTGGCGTTTGCTTTGTTCGCTGTTCTCGATGGACGACGTGGTGGAGGTGGCGGTGTTGGTGGCTGCAAAATTAAGCAGGTGAAAAGGTCAGCATGTAATCTGGAGGTATAAAAGCGAAGTGAATAAATGGAAAGTGCAAACATGGGTATGGATATTGTGCTGTGAAAAGAAGTCATACATTCGGAGCCCTAGACTTGGTGTTTCCGTGCTGCGAAGGAGTTGCTTTCTTTGATATAGATGCTCGAGATTGCACTGCCCCCTGAATGCCCTATACAAATGGTCATTATCATTGTTAGCTAGTTCATTTTGACTGTTGATGCCAGTATCACCACAGCCTCATTTCAGTGACACTTATTTGCAGGGATTTTATGAGAAGTGTCATCTGACAACATGATAACAACCCCTTCTAATCATAGCGTTTAGGGAAACCTAGACTACGCAAAGTCCAGAGTACTGAACACAAAACTGTTTCAGTCATGGTAGCACGTTTCAGTTTCACATCAGACTTCTAGAATTGAAACTAGCCCCTGTGGGCCACTGTATCAGTAGTTGCTCATATTGCTACTCTAATAACAACCCCTTCCAATCATCGCGTTTAGGGAAACATACACTAAGCAAAGTTCAGAGTACATGTGATTACTGAAAACAACTGTATCAATCATCAGTATTACCTAATAATCTGTTTTCCAGGGAATCAAGTTTCATATCGGACTACTAAATTTCTAAGAAGGCAGAAAGTAGTCCCTCAGGGCCCGCTGTATCAGTAGTTACTCGAAATAACTAGTTAATTTTGCCACTATTATTATTTATCATAGGTTTGACAGCTCTCAATCCTAGAAAATAATCAAACGGTGCAGAATCTAGGAAAGTAATCTCCATTCCATGATTTTTGTGCAACTCACCTCTTTCTTTTTCAGCCTTGCAAACGTTGATTCTCCAACACTGGAACTCAACATTTTCGATGGTGGAAAGTTAATCGAGCTACAAAATGACAAGTTATTGTCAGGAATAATGGGCCAAATCAGTTTTGACAGTCAGAACTCAAAAACTCCATATGCATTTTAATAATATTTAAGATTAGCACCTTGATATCTGTTTACCAGGCACTCGCAAGTCCATTCTTTTTGGCCTAGTTAAGTGACTGTCTAATGTTGAAGAATCCATCGATCCTCTGATGTTGCTGTTCATGGAAGCACGAAAAAAATATACAATTAAAAGCAGAACACAAAAGCAAATCTTCAAAGAATGCGTAGACAGGTTCACACAAGTTACCTTTTTGGTTGTGGCTTAGTACTTTTAGTCACATTTGGAGAGGTAGCCTTTTTCAGAATACCCTGCATCAAGAAGCAAACCATAAGACACCATGCTTCTCTCAAAACATAGACTTGAGTATAAGCCTGTACGCATATCATGTACAATATGATTATCAGATTAATGGTGCTTTGGTTACTGTTATGACAGCAGAAGAGGCCCAAACGTACCACTGAGGTTGTTGAAACAATTGAATGAGCTACAGGTGATGTAATCTTGCTAGACTTTCTCGGATCCATTTTCTGAACACTATCCCTGGTAATAGGGCGTCTTTCTCCTGTTGACGGACGGCGTGTAGTTGCAATATCACCATGCTTTGCTGCACTCACTCTGCTGACAGTGCGTCTTTCCGAAGTAGAAGGTCGGCATGGCGCCATGACAGTGGCTTGCTTCTGTGCACGCTCTCTGGTGACTGGGCGTCTGTCGGCAGAGGAAGGACGCCGTGGGGTGGAGACATCAGCAGGATTCTTAACACTTGTCCTGGTGATCGGGTGCCGCTCTCCCACACAGGGCATTCGTGCGGAAGCTGAGGAGGGTCTTCTCACACCTGTAACCTCAAGAGCTTCTTTTGTCGTGGGCTTGCGAGTCCGTGCGACGCCACCAGTCTTCTGAGGTGTCAAATTCGCGCTACGAACATTATCTGTCTTAGTTCTCTGGTTCATAGTCATACTGGGCTTCACTGAAGCAGGCCGCTGAAATGGTTCATGCAAAATGAGTTACGAATTTACCAACACATTCATGCTCCCGGGCGTATAAACACGAAACGTGTGCTCATGCAGCTAACTAAACGCAGTAAAATGGGTATGAACTGTGCATGAAAAGGAAAGTACCCACAATAAAATAGCATATTATCTGTACATGAAAAAGAAAGTACCCACAATAAAGTATCATATCATCATTTAATAACGTCCACGAGTAGAAATATAATAGTATAAACAGCACCAGGTTTTTAACAAGATACAAGCAGCAGTGATTCAGACAGTACTGGACCGAAACTTGGAATTATTACCTTACTAACAGATGCTCGGTCCAGAGGACTGCCTGAAATCGTTTTGACCGATTTCGGTATTATCATTGAAGCATATCTAAGTCTGGGATCTTTCTCAATAATTCTTTTAGGAGCCTTTGTATTTTCATAAGCTGCTCCAAGACCATCATGGCCAAAACTTGCATTTTCAGTATCTATAGAATCTGAATTGTCGCCACAGGCATTTTCTCTAGCATCCTTGTCGGTTATTTGCTGCGAAATTCCAGCTGCTGAAGCAATATTGGATGACAAAAATTCTGTATGGAAGTCCTCATCTTCATGATCACGATAGCACTGCATGCCCTGGTCAGAGGTTGCCTCATGTGTAGCTTGTTCCACATAATCATCATACACAATTGTTCCAGATCCTGTGGGAGTTTCAAGATCTTCAGCTTGCATTTCTTCTACCGTTTGGCTAGAATCACTACCATCACCACTGTATTCCAACATAAGTTCAGTTTGCTGAATTTGCTGCTGTGAAGCCTTAAGTTCCCTGATCCTCTTGTAGTACTCTTCAAAATATGCCTTCTTTTGAGCAACCAAACCATTGAACTTGCCGAATTCTTCACTACGACTGTCATTAGTAAACACAGACCACTTCTCCCAAGATAGTGACTCCAATTCAAATCTTCCGAATGATATGGATCCATGATTGAGTGTCTGGGATACAGGACCACCCTGAGGAAAGTGGAAAACAACATAGAGAAGCAGGTGAATCTACTAGGTGGTGATGAAGCTTGCCATGAAGAAATCGGAGCTCTTTATTTCAGAATAAAAACAACAGGATTTCTTGTTGAAAGAAATTTGATTTCCTGTAGTTAACTAAATAAAAATTAAGATGCTTATTTAACACCTTAGAAAACATACCTGAGAGACACTCATGTCAGTTGTTTCTCCTTGCGACCATGCGAAAAAAGTTTGATTGACCTCAGTCGCCATCTTTTATTTTGCGGCTAGTTCATCACAGTTGGGTAGACTCCGTTGGTAAACCCTGCAAAGTTAGATATATTATAACCCAGGCATGATAAGATAACTGAAATACGTTCAGATATGATAACAACATGGAAAACATTTGCAAATTAAGACAGAGAACATATCAAAGTTCACCTAACACTCCCAACAAGGACACAGGAGAACAAGTTTTCAGAACCATTTTGCACTGTCTACACCCACGTAAGAACTCAAGAACTAAGCTAATACAACCGAAGGCCAAAAGTCATTTGGTGTTCATTCCAAGAGAGGCCACGATCCAAGATAAGCGCGTTGTCTGGAATGGAGAATCTCCATAAGTGGAAGCTAAGCAAGTAACCAATTTCATCGAGTCAATTCTACTTGAAACATCCACCTTTAGCGCCCATTCCAACATCAATCCTTTCCTTTCAGGTCAAGGTTCCACACGCACGAAATTCCTACTACCCAAGCTGCAGTTGAATCCCTCGGCCCGAAACCACATGGAGCCAGAGACGCCAACCTTCTTCTCAACAACTCGGCTTGTGCTAATATTCGCTCACATCACATATCCACATGCCAACCATCCAAACCAGTTGCAGTCCGAAGCATAACAGAGCGCAGTTGTTGAGTTTAGTCAAAGGTGGTAGAAAATACGGAAATCTCCTACAATACCGAGAATTCCACCCGAGACATCAATTCTGAAAATTTGGAAAAAGTACCCAAAATTGCATCTGAAGGATGCCGCAATTTCTGGTTCAGGAAAAGAAACTTCATCAAGAATATAATTGCTGTTGGGCGGATAAAAAAGGAAAATTATAATTTCTACCAAACAAACCATTTCTCCGAAAGTTCTGATGAAAGTACAAATCCAACTTATACCAGTTTGAAGAGAGAAAAGCGGAAACTACAAAATTCAACTTTTCCACAAACAAGAAAAGGAACGGCCGAAAAGAGACAGGAACTGAGAAAGTTTAGCACTTTTGCTGAACAGCAAAGATGCGCAGAGCTGACGAGAGAAGGGGATTTTGTGCGAAACAAAACTGAATCGAACAGCCGCTGCCCTCCCCCTTGAGAAGCTGCAACCTACAATCCAACTTCTCCTCGCAAACGCCGCGTGAAAGCACCACAGTTGGCGCCAACCTTGCGGAAAATCAACCGAGGAGGAAAAGAGCACCTCCCGCGAAAGCAACAAAATCAGAGGAAATCACTCGCCGCCGAACCAAAACGATGCAGGCGAACTGGAGATAATAAGCTAGCTATGCGGTCGTGAGCAGGGAATTCCGGCAAAACCTCGGCGGCATTGCAGAATTCGGCACCCAAAAAAGAAACACTCGCTTCACCCCTCGCAAGACCGCCCAAGGAAGTACAGAAACCGGGGAGGGCGGCCTGAAATCCTCCGTTACCTGACTGCCGACGGCTCGAGCCACGAAGCGGCGCTCCCCCCGCACCGCCGCACCGACGGGATCCCCTTCGCGCTTCCCGTCCGAGGACACGAGAAGCCCGCACGGTGCTTAACTAAGACTGTAGCACTGGCAGCGGAACTGCGGCCACAGGAGAAGAAGAGAAGAGAAGAGGAAGAACACAGAGGACGCACGCAGGTATGGTATGGTCTGGTCTGGTCTACGCTGCAGCAATGGCTCTTAAATTTCGGCTTTGATTAGGCTATACGTGCGCGCCGAATAATTTACCGTTACCGTGATTGATTCCTCGCGTAACTAGTGAGACGCCGGCTCGGATGTCGGGTTGACAGAGCAAGAGCGGAGCGTGCTGGTAATACTTCTACTTGGCGTGTCTCTGACCGTGGGCCCAAGCGCAGAGAAGCACAAATGCTATACTGACAGTCGTAAGTGGTGGGCTCTTTGTTCTTCTACCGCCCTAATGGAAATTTGCTCGGTTCTCATCAAATTGACAATTTTAAGCAAATAAAATTGATACATTGGCACGTTGATTTCTGTTTATAATGTAAGGAAGAATATATGATCTCGTGCCTTCCACCGACGCCGCCATAGATTGCCTCGTCTCTATGACCTTTAGGCCATGGAAGCGCGGTGGATCTCGGCCCTCGTCGGTGCGAGGGCTCTGCCCCCTATTTTGAGGGTTTCGTTCTTCGTTTTTAGGGTCAAGGTTTGTACAAGTGGCGCTCGGGTGGTGGTGACGACGCCTCATGCAATAAGTTCTTCCCGGCCTCAACCCCATCTCGACGGCAACGTCGAGAGGCTTGTGGAAGTGGTGTGGTCTTCGAGGATTTTATCTAGCTGTGGGGACCTTCGGATCGTCAAGGAGCTTCATCGGCAGTTCTTCCTTATTCTTTATCTTCGGGACGGATATGGTCTTCTTGACCCGTTCGGCGACTTCCCGTCCACAACCAACAACGTCAGGCCGACTCAGGGAGGAGCGGCAACGGCGGCGCACCGTCGACACGGTGGTTGAAGATGAGGGGCTTCTCAAGGATCTCGTTGTAATTTTCGTTTTTGTTAGGGTGCTTTGTACTATTCGTTGTATTCTTTTAATATCAGTATCCTATTCGCAAAAAAGGAGAATATTCATTTAAAAAAAATGTGTTGAACGTCATCGCGCAGGCAGAGGTTGAGGCCGAGCGTAGGCCAACGTAGGTTGGTGGAGGATAAGACCGAGGGGGGGTTCCTCCAAATTACTGGATCTCGGCCGGGATCAGGATTGTGACAAACCGAAAACTTTTGGGACCCTTTCCCCGTCACCATCTTTACTACTATCTCGAAAAGAAAAAGAAAAATGACCATCTAGGCGCGGCAGGGCAGCGTTCTTCTCGATCCGTGCCCATTTCTGGCTGCTTGTCTATTTTCCTCCGCGCGGGCCATCCCGTACTTTGTTCCGTCCTTCCCCCTGCGATGTGCGTCGAACCATGCCATGCGTCGGTGGTAAGTCAAGGTCGGTACTGTCAACTGTCATCGCATGATTCACTCCTAGCTTCACGGCTAATCACAGTACATATATGTTCGGGACGGTTTTAGCGTTTGAAGCCCCCTGTCCGTACGTGGGCGATCGTGTCGCGGGAAAGATGCAGGATGCAATGCACGTTGACACGGACACGTTCCGCTGTCGCCCATGCATGCATGTTACCCTGCCAAGCTAGCCAGCACGAGAAGGATCGGGCTGAGCAACGTGCGTTTTGTTCGGGCGCGCGCCGAACGGGCGTGCCGTTCGTCGCTTTCCTCCTCGTACGTACGTGGCCAAATCTAGATCGGTCACAAATATGGATCGAGTAGCTTAGCCTTAGCAACAAGTACAGTGCCATGACCCATGATGCACGACGGCTTGCTCGATCGGATTAGATTAGGCTTCGCAAGCGAACGATCGACGGCGACGCGTCACGCGGCTGCATGCCCCGAAACACTCCCTGCAGCTGCAAGCGTGCCACACAACGTGCCGCGTCGCCCACTGGCTGGTGCGGCCTCCCGTCGATCGGGTTCAGGAGCCTGCCCTGCAGCTTCAGCTCTGGAATTATTATTTTTTGAAAGGTAGCTGCAGCTCTGGAATATTCCGAGGTCGCTGATTAATTAACCCTATTGACAGCCCAGGCCCCAGGAGATGTTCCTTCCGCCGACATGGATTATTACTGGTAGAAGTACTACCTGAGGCCACGTGATGTGTACGTACGTCCACGGAACGAGCCAGGGGATGTCAGGTTGAGTCAGATCTGACGTGTGAGCATCGCTGGCATGATCAAGCAGCTAGCGTGGGTGGTCAGGTCAGGCCAGCTCTCCTCGTCTACCTACGTGTCGGGGAGACGTGCGTGGGCGAGGTGGGAGAAACCCGCACCGCATGAAGCCCACATGGCTCTGCACTGCAGCGAACGCATCTGGTGCACCGTGCACGCATCAGGGTTGGCCGCTTTTGGGTGTTCGGAGCTGCTGCTCTCGCCGAGGAATCTTTATCTTTTCCCCTCAAGATCGAGGACTCCTGTTATTCTGCTCTATGTCCAAGGAGTAAAACGGGGAGCAAGCTCATGTTTCAGGCGTGCTCGAAACGTCCAGTACAAGTCAATGCAGCTCGACTTTTTTTGTCACTCTTGTCGCGAAAACGTCAGTTGAAACACTACGTACGTGTGCTAATCTTGTAACGACCCATGTACTTCTCGATTCTCACTGGGGAGTGGGGACTGAAGTACTGCACAAAGAACGATGCATCATGTATGCGACGACTAACAAATAGAAAAAAAAAAGGGTTGCCACCATTCATTAATTAAGGAGAGTTCACGGCACGAAGCAAAGTTTAAAAGGAAAAAATAGCCTAACGGGATTACTCTCCCAATAATACAACACTCAAATGCTTAGCCCCCGCGGCTATCCAAAGCCTAACATCATCCTTAATCGTCTCTAGCAAGACACTTGTCGGTGCGACTTTGTTATTGAAGACTAACAAATAGCATCTCTAGCAGCTCTCCTAAAATGCTGATCGTTAAAACTTGTTTACAGGCCGTTGGAAAACATTTTTCAGTTTTGTTTGCGCTTTCACATAACAGATCCCACAAAGAATATATTTTTCTGTGGGTTCAGTTTACGAGATCTGTTCAACGCGCGTGAGCCTATACTGAACAAAAAAAAACAGGTTACATATTTCATCCATTTGCACATCTAAAATGGATATGATAGAAACATATGCTAATATTTATGAATGTTTTAAACATCATATTCTTCAAATCAAATTAAAACAAGTTCAAATCAAATAATTTAACAAATAATGAATGGTTCTCAGGGCAAATAATTGTTCACCTCACACATTAATAATTAGAAAATCAAATGAATAGAGGAGGGATATTTTTTTGCCAGTGGTACTCGATGAGATCAAGGTTGAGCTGGGTATGCATGACCGAATCTTCAGTTTGCTGATATGTGTTAAGAAATGCGTGAATGCCATCAGAATTTCTTTGTGGTTTCACTCGGCTACCAAGATTGTTATAGAAGACCTCCTAGTTTAACACTTTCTCATCATCGGTGATCATGTTGTAACGAATTACACAACATGTCAGGATGTTGTAGGTTTTTTTTTTCCAAAACCGAGCTGGCCCCCAAACAATGGCAAACCGAGCTTGTAAAATACCAAAAGCTTTTTCAATGTCCTTTTGGCATGTTTCTTGTGCCTTTGAAAATTCAGCCTCTTTCTTTGTTTTTGGGGTTAGGATAGTCTTCAAAAATATTGACCAAGACGGATAGATGCCACCGGCAAGATAGTAGCTCATTGTGTAGTCATGCCCATTAACATTGTATTTGCAAGCAAGAACATCTTCACTAGGTACTCTATCAAATAGATGGAATCTATGAAAGACATTGATGTCATTGAGTGAACCCCAGCAATTAAATAAAAAATGTGAAGTCCTACAATGCCACATCCTCAAGCGCAATGGTAGGATCATGACTTTTACCGAAAGATTTTCCATGCCATGCCTTCCAACAATTCTTCCACCTCCAGTGCATACAATCAACAATCCTTACCATGCCCAAGCAACCTATTTTTTCATTCATCTTCATCAATCTTTGTGTATCTTCTTCATTTGGAGATCAAAGATACACGAGACCCTAAATCACCACCTTGGTGAAGTTCCAAACGGACTCAATGGCATCTTTGCCTATTCGAAGATACCCATCACTATAGTCCGCGGGGATGCCATATGCAGTCACCTGCATAGCTGCCAAGATTTTTTTAATAGGAGCTAAACCCTAGAAGGTTGGCAACGTTTCTCTGTCGAGTAAAATAGCGAGAATTCTCCTCGCCAGTTTAAACGATTTTTACAAATGAACTTCGACGCATTCAGTACCTTCTACGGAAGATATTTAGTTGACATATTGGTACCTCGGTAAACTAGTCTTGCATTAGCGTGGCGGGATGCAAACGCGGCTAGCCATCGATCTGTGCCGCTTGTTGATAGTGGCCCTATCCTCGAGCTCCTTCGTTACGAGGATGGTAATCTTGAGCTCGGGGTCATCGTCTTGGCATAAATCCTCAATCTCCAAATGGTCATAAGAGGAAGAATCTTCAAACAAAAACACCAAGCTCATGCTCATTGATGAACTCATCTAGAACAATCCCATATAAAAAGCGAATCGACCGGACTAGATCGAACTCGAAGAACAAGACGAACAAGATCATACCCCGATAGGGTCGATGCGGTCGGCTCCCGTGGCGGCTGAGGTGGTGAACAATGCAGAAGAAGCAGGTCGCCTAATCCAGCCGCCTAGGTCGAGGGGGTGGCCGAGTTGGACCTCCACAGCGCATCCATGGTGGCTGCCATGGGCGTAGCCAGGCCTCAGGCCTGGGGCGTGGCATTCAGTTTCTTTGTTAACTGTAGCAATTGTGGCACTGTTTTGCACTATAACATAAAGGTTGGCCTGGGGCATTGCGAATTCCGGCTATGCTACTGATGGGTGCCATCTCGGAGGCTTCCGCACTAGAGGAAAACCCGGCTGGTCTGCGAGATTTCAGCTCGTGAGCGGCACGGTGGTGTATGGGAGAGTCGGCGGCAACGAGGCATGGTCGGAGGCGGCCGAAAATGATGGCGCGAGGCGGCGGCAGCAGTGGAGGGCAGAAGGCGGAAGCTCGGAGGGAAAATTTCAGCGCGGATAGAAGCTGCGCTCGGTTTGGCTGCGCAGCTCGCGCATGTAGTTAAAAAAATTCGGATCGTGCAAATTTACAAGATCTGATCTCTTTCCGTGAAAAACTGAAAAGTGGAGGTTTATTTAAAAATTTGGCGAGGGTTTTTTATTTGAATTTTCCAATAAATAAGCAGCAAGCCCGCCTTATTAAAAACCTTCCAGTCTCCTTAGGTACCCTGATAAGGAAAAGAGTTGTTCTAAATTTCTAATCATGCATGTCGCCCCTGACAAACGAAATGTGAGCCATCCGTCCTTTCTACTACATTTGCACGAGTGCCCTATGATTGAGGGCTCCAGGACATCAATGCCGTCCGTCCTTCCGTCCGAGCAGTACGTACCAGCTTTTCTCCTCTCCTGTCTCCTTTTCTCCCAGCCTTTCCCAATCTCTCCGTCCAAGTGCCCAACTGCATGATCGATCATGCGTTCAGACGAGATGATTCAGAAGGGAGCCCATGACAGCGCCAGCAAACCATCTAAACTGTACGTGCTTTGGATTCTGGATGCACTAGCTAGATCGACATATTACAGGAGTTAATCAAGAAAAACTGTCAGATAGGGCTCTCCCCTAGCAAGCTAGCTCATCGCTATCTAATAATGTGATGACAGAAAAACTAGCATTGCCGAGCAGAGGCGTGAATGGCTGGATTGGATGGGGATATATAGGTTGGTGTGCTATTCCTTTCCATCGGTCAAGGCACGGGGGTCCAGCCCCAGTTGTTATATTTTGGGGGCGTGCTTATTTTTGTACTTCAAATTCATCGGCTCTCCGTCCAATTAATCTAGCATCAGTCTCCAGAGGTGTGCTAAAGAAATCTGAAAATAAGTGTTGTGTCACATGCATTAGGTGAATGTGATCGTTGTTGACACATGGGAGGATCAAGATAGACGAGATCCTTCCCTTGGAAACTTTGCACTCGAAACTTGATCATGTGCTGTCTTGCCCTTTAAAAAAACTATCCAGATTGAGATAACTATATTGGGGGAGTATGGACAGAAACTACTGCCATACGAGTGCTCAGTTGGATCAGAAATCACAGAGGTAAATGGACAGGAAGTAGAGACGGATGGAACATATTAGATGGGGGGTTCAGTCTAGAGTCTACAAACGAACAAGAGGGCAGCAGCTAACTGTAGATACTAAGGCCAGATCAACTGTACTGATCATTGCAAAATGCTCATCATATGCACACAATAAATGACACGCATGCAGGATTTCAGGGAAAAACGGTTGGAAGAACTCAGAGCAAGTTTCAGTCAGAAGTAAACAAAAAATCTGGACCACGGTGTGTAAAGATTGGATCAAGGGGGGCGAACCTCAGGCCGAAGAAGAGAACTTGGATGTTTTTTATTATTATTTTCTTCTTGTTCTTCCATTTGTTTTAGAGCTGTGTGCATCCGTAATGTCTTTAGGACATTGACATTGCGTTGTTGCAGAGGCTGGGTGTAACTGATATCTTTGTGATATTAATATATACTCTTTATCAAAAAAAGTAGGCTTAAGCATGATGGACCCTCGGTGATGCTCTTCCCATGTGTGCAGACTATGATTGCGCAGAACCGCACAAGGTTGTGCAATGGACAGTGAGCTTATCTTTCAGTGACAGTTCAGACTTCAGATAGAAAGGGATTACTCCTACAGAACAAGCACAGTGTCCTGGTGTCCACTGTCCAGATAGTAGTTGATAAAATAGAGCTGGAAGAGCCTTATCTCGTGTGCACAGTGCTAAAATGACAGCTCCATTAGTTTACATGGTAGACGGACATTGCACTGTGATCACGTCATACTTACCAAAATATCAATACGCGCAACAAGGAAATAGCATGAATGTCTTTTGCGTTGCATATGGAGGAATAGTGCAGCAAGTATCGGTATGGAAATGGTTCTTTCTTGCTTAATGTAACTTTTTTTCTTCAGCAAGTAAACATGGCAGCACTGCAGAATTGAACTTATACGACTCAGTTCTGCTAGTCACAAATTAGTGGCACCTGTTTAGTCTGAAGCTACTATAACCTGCATCAGCGGACATTACACCCTCCCTATTCAGATTTTTTCCACTATCCTGTCCTGTGCATATCAGGTTCAGATGGAGCTCTCAAGAAAGTTCATCGGTCTGAACCGTGACATTTGCGGCAGCTGAACAATTAATTCTGAAGACCAGCACGAACAAGATGCTGGCAGACTATTATGATAGCATGAATGAAAAGATAGTGTTCCGTCGATCCTAGTACGTTACATGCATTATTTCTTGGTGCACCTTGTCTTAGCAGGGAAAAGGGCTGAGCTCGATATATGAGCTACCACTGCTAACATAGACTGATCGTACCAAGTAGACCAAGAACCCCGAGATGCCAAAGCAGCATTCATGCGCTATTGAAGTGGTGGCAAGAAAACAAATGAATAAGAGAATTCGTAGTTCTATCCCCCGGTGAAGTTGCATCACTAGTTCTGTTGGATTATCGTATTGTTAACGATGATCATATGGAATTCTGAAATCCTTGACTGTCTGTGTTCAGTTTTTAAGTGGTGATGACTGCTTGGGTTCAGTATGTTTTTTTTTCAAAGAACTGCTTTGGGTTCAGTAGTTCGCCCTTATTTAGAAATTTAGAAACGAGGACAGGTGCTCAGCCTAGCATGGCCCAGTTAGGCCCGGCCCGTGCGACGAAAGCCATCGGACTCACCGGCCCACATTTTTCAGACCACACGTCGCCCAGTCACGCAGGACCGTTCAGTGAATGACCCACCGGTCAGAGACAGCGTAGGAGCCGACGTGTTTACCGGCCCCACACGCCAGCGTCTCTCTCACTCCTTGGGTTCTCCGGCCCCAGCTTTCTTCTCCGTCGTTCCCCACCACCAAAATAAACAAACACGATTTAATTGTTTCCCTAGTGACGCGGCAGGCGCGTACGGACACACCGATGCGCTCGTGGCTCTCGGTGCGCCCACCCCAAGCTACTCGCCGGTGATCTGATGGCGGCCGCCGGCGCACCGCCGCCGCGCGCCCTCTCCGCGGAGCCTAGGAGGGCCCCGCTCTCAGTCGGCCTCGCGCTGCCGCGGCAGGGGGCTAGGGCCCGCGCGTCGTGCTCCCCACAGGTACTGGTCTCCCTCTCCAGCAGGTCTCGGTGGTCGAAATCGTCCTTAGAGTACTCCGCGAGCTCGTAGTTTATAGGCTGGTGCGGCGTGGAACTACGGGTACTCGTTAATTTCGTCTCGCGGTGGATGAATTGGGCTAGACGCGAGGTTTTGGCGCGATTTTGAGGGCGTGTGGATACGGCGGCGGGGGTGGCGATGGACGCAATGTAGATGCAATCGGGGTAGCTTGGCTGCAGGAATGCGTTTATGCTGCAAGTGGTAGATGCCAGACGTGTACTTTGTGACATCTCTATGTCTATTGTTTAGTTCATAGCCTTTGATTGTGATTATTCACTTCTCCAAACACATATACCATCCGGGCCGGTGGTACTAAGTTACAGGGTAAAAATTTCTTGGTTCTATCGGTTAGAACTTTTAGTGGGCCTCACTTCTTTTCTCCGACAGAACTTGAAATTCTTGTGTGTTGATGCTTTGATGAACCACAGCCTCACTGGTAAGATATTTGTGCAATTTTTAGTGTCCGTGACGGTTATTGGCCAATTTAGTGGAGGCACGAGTAACATTGCTCAGTGGATGCAATTTCTACAGTAAAGAATGGTAACATAGTATATTTTTCACACACTTACTGTTCCATCACAATGATGGTAACCAAACTTAATATGTGATAAAACAGGGAGAGGACGTTGACCGTAATTTGGGATTCTAAATTTTCAAACAACTATTATTCACAATGTAGATCTGCTTGAATTTAAAATTTGTGCAACAACTGCTAATTTGACTATCCATTTCTTGTATTGTCACAGGCGTTCCGAAATTCTAAATGCAGTTATAAAGTTTATTTTTTCTGGTTAGAAGGTTGTCCAATTTCTGTTCTACCTTCAACATGCTGAGCTTTAACTATAATATTATCTTTTCTATTGTTAGGAAACTGTTTATAGTCGTGGACGGTTGATATCAACCAATTTAAATTCAAGGTCATCTCCGTGTCCTCCTTGCCGTTGTACCCAGGTGGCTTTTGCTGACACAAAAATTTCTTATCAGCCTGATGCTGATAAGCATGCTGGAGTTCTGGTAAGGAACCTTGAAGCTATGGAAGTATACAATGAATTGTTCTCTTCCATGCTGCCTAATTAATTCTGTTCTGTCACTACAGGCTTATGAACTGGTTCAAGGGAAGCTTGTAAGTGTTAAATCCACGTCGATGATTTATCTGTAGTTGTCAAATTGTGTTGTGCAATAGCTCATTGCTTGAAATGTTCTGGCGGGATGCAAGTTATTCATAACCGTCACTTACTTTACCTCAGGTGCAATGGAACTCATTTATGGACAAATCAATACCTGATCCACCAACAGCTGTACTCCTTCATGGCATCCTTGGGAGCGGGAAAAACTGGGGTAAATGAGCATTCTGATTGTCTGAATTGCAGTTTCGATCAAAGTTTGCAAATGAGTGAATTGCTTTGACATGTTTCAAAAATGTTTTTTCTGAGTAACGTATATTAAATTGTTTTCATTAATTATATTTGCCATGAAGGGTCTTTTGCTAAGAGGTTAGCTCAGGAATTTCCGATGTGGCAGGTCAATACATCTAAAATTCTGCTAGTGATCTAAACTTAACAGTACAAGAAACAAAGGAAAACTAAAGCTGACTTCTCTGCTTGCAGTTTCTCTTGGTTGATTTGCGTTGCCATGGTGATTCTGCGTCAATTAAGAAAAGAGGACCACACACTGTTGCATCTACGGCTTTTGACGTATTAAAGCTGGTTTGTATTTTCCGCTCACTGCTAATCTCTATTTTATCTTGTAATATGTAAAATAAATTTGTTTGTTACATCAAATAAATAAAATGTGTAGCTTCTTTGGAAGGACATCATAAAGAGTAAAATGAGTACATACATCTCCGAATAATATTTGTACATATGTGTGCTGTACATCTAGATGCCACAATACATTAAGAGTGAAAGAGTACATATATCCCAAAATAATATTTGTACATATGTGTGATGTACATCTAGCTATATGTGTGACTTAGCATACCTCTTTGATGCCACAGTACATAAAGGGTGAAAAATTACATATATCTTCGAATAATATTTGTACATATGTGTGATGTACATTTAGCTCTATGTATTGTGAACTAGGCAGCATTTCATGTGCTTAGCGACTTAGCATACCTATTTGCACATAGTAAAGCTTTAAGCTTTTAAGAGACATAGTAACATCATACATAGATCATATTATAGATAATGCAGTTTACAATCTCTACGGATTTAGAGTAATTACCATGAAGTTCGTTAAGCTATTGCCTAGCAAAGCACTTCACCTGCTTTAAATTTTTCAAATCTTATTTGGTGTCGTCTTTTATTTCCCAGTTAAACTAAACTAATTTTCAATTTTCAGCTCTGGCTTTTCTTTATTTATACCCTATGCTAATCCGTCTGAATACAACAGATTGGGCAACTCAGGCTATCCCCTCGTGTGTTGGTCGGTCACAGCTTTGGTGGAAAAGGTTTTTGTTGTTCCCTTTCCTATCTCTTATTTGTCTGACATGCACTCCTATGTGTGTTTATGGTTAATATTGTATCCATAAGTGTCCAGTTATCCAATTGTGCTTGCAGTGGCTTTGAGTATGGTAGAACAAGCTGCAAAACCACTTCCCCGTCCTGTTAGGGTAAGCCCACCTACTTCTTCCGAGTTATATCAGCATGGCAATAACGGAATAATAGCTTTCATTTTTAACCCCGCGTGCTAAATTACTTCTGTCTATTCTGTTCCTTGAAGGTATGGGTTCTTGATGCTACGCCTGGTAAAGTTCGTGCTGGGCTAGATGGCGAAGATCATCCTGCTGAACTTATTGAGTTCCTCAGAAGAATGCCTAGGCAGGTTGGTTTATGTACGCTTGTATTGCTCCGGAAATATACCCTAGTCTGTAAATGCAGGCCTTTCGCGATTCCTTGTTTATGTTCTGCCGTTGAAAATCCAGGTCAATTCAAAGCAGGAAGTTGTCGATGCTCTTGTTAAAGCAAAGTTTTCTCTGGATGTTGCAATGGTATTGCTTGAATACTACCTATTTGTTGAGATGCCGTTACAAAATTTATTTTACTGGTCTAGAAGAGCTACTTCATTTCACTTTGTCCAATCAAACAAACAAAAGATATTTCAGTTCTTTGTTCATTCTTTGTTCAGTGGGTGGCAACAAATCTCCGGCGAAGCAGTCCAGTAGGACTACGATCTTCTTCAAGCTTCTCGTGGATATTCGACTTGAATGGCATCTCAGAGATGTACAAGTCATATGAAGACACAAACTTATGGTAAATCATCGGTAATGCCTGTTGAAACAATCTAAAAATCTTGTCAGACAAGTAATTAAATGCACCATGCAGGGGGATTGTAGATGATGTGCCACGGGGAGTTCACATTAATTTCCTTAAGGCTGAAAGAAGTTTGCATAGATGGGCTCTTGAAGATCTCCAGAGGATTCATACCGCGGAGGAGCTGGCTGCAGATGAGGGTGGAGGAGTTGAAATGCATCTGCTTGAAGATGCTGGACACTGGGTATGCACACCTCATCGTACTGGTATCATGACTACAGATTTGTTTTGACTACAATGGCATTTACCCTTATACAAAGGGTGCTTTTAGGCCACACCAGGTCATATAATAACTCTGCTAACTGGGATGTTGCATGCCACATAGATACATGCATTACAAACAATGTTTAATTCTGGACCCACGCCTTTCCTTCCAGGTTCATGCAGATAACCCCGACGGGCTCTTCAGAATCCTTTCATCGACCTTCCGCGTCGAGACCTCCATAAGAGGGGTGCAGGATTGACGTTCAGAAATCTGAACAGTGTCACAACATCGCCAGTTCAAGTGGGTATGCCTGACATGAAGACAATATAGATGAATTGTGTCGCAATGCCTGTACTCAGTTTTGTACTAGAATACAGAGAGCTGGAAAAGGAAAACTGTATGGAATAGCGAGGAGCGAACTGCGGTCATCGGCGTGTTAGTGCATTTGTTCATTCATTCGTTTCATGTGTCGTGTATGTAACATGGCAGTCGGCTGCAGCTATACTGTAACAGAACCAATATGTAATTATCTCGTCATATACTGAATAAACATGTAAATGTAGAAAATGGTGTCTCAAAAGCTAAGCGTACACAGGGGCTGTGCGGCTGGAACAGGGTCTGCGTGTACACGCCGTGGCCGACCTGCAGGGGATGCTGGACGGTGGTCGGCTTCACCTAGGGCGCTTGTCGGGATTAGTCGATGAGCGCCGTTTGCGTTGCTCCGACCTCAAGCTCATACAGCAACACCTGCACGGCGTCGTTCCTAGGCTCTGAGTAAAAGGACGCGATACGTCCGACAGTGAGTGTTACCTGAAGTCGGCGCGCTTCAACAGCAACACCTACCCAGCACTGTAATCTTGAGTTCCCCGCAGCCTCGTGATCAGAAGCCGCAGGTCGTGTGCCGACTGGGTTCCTGCCGGCGTTCTCCGTCGCCACCGTGGGGCGGTGGTCAACGGCGAGGAGCTGGCCTGTCCTCGCCATCGCGGAGATGGGCGGCGGACAGGGTGTGATGACCCACCATTTCCGCAGGCTCACCCACAAAGGAGCTGATGGAGGCATGGAGCTCTGATTCGATTCCCCTTCTATTTCCAGCCATGACCGCTTCAAAAATCAAAGGTCAAAGCTCACTGTCACTTGGTCTATGTCACTATGTGTGCACTTCACTTCAAACGTCACAGCTTACGTCGCAAGAGAAAAGGAGAGCAAACGTAGCCGGAGTGGCGAGCCTCGACGTCGTGTCTGAGATAATTGAGCACATGCTGTTATTAACATCGAAAGCAAATTAGCATCTTGGTAGTTTGCCACTTAGTAGTACTTGGTCAGCCGCTGAGATGTTCCGGTTGGGTCCGTACCCGCAGACGGTGCACTCTCGCCATCGGTCGAGCGGGACGGAATTGACTTGACCTTCGATGCTTTATTTGGTGAGACGATCACGAGCTCTGTTCTGGGTGGCATGTTTGACACATGCAGACATGCTTGCCTCGCCTAAATGAGATGAACTTGCTTTTAGTTAGGCATACGTAGTGCTAGTGCGTGTGCTTCTTACTTTTTGTTGTCCTGTCGCTGGTGAAGCCGACCGAGATGCACCCAACGGAAGAACGGCGCCAATGCCCGATATGCCATGATGCTCAAGTTCTTGACGACCGGGAAGCGTATGAAATTATGTTCTTTTACGAAGATACAGTTAAGATTTGGTCCTATATAACCATGCATGACCGTAAAAAAAAGGCTTTTTAACTAACAATGATAAGTTAATGGATAATATAGTTCTCTCAACTTTTCTTAAAGTTCACTTGCAATTCCATAGCCATATGGTGTATTTCGATGACGTCACATGTTTTTTTTGGCTCGTTTGCGAAATGACTCTTCATGCCAGTCGGGAGTGTTGGCCTAAGTAGAGGCTAGTGGGGCCTAGGCCCCCAATCAATTTGAAAACTTCAAAAGAATTCGTTTGTTTTTTCAATGGAGAACACTTAAATTTCAAATTTACGTAAGAAGCGCCCTCACTTAAAAAAAAGGTCCCGCCCTGGATGCCAGTTTCTTCTTCCCCTCCTAGTTTGTTTTAATCCTTCTCCTTCTCAGTTATTTTCTCCCTCTAACACTGGGGAGCGTGAGCTCCTCATTGTGTCATGCATCTCCCTTGTTTCTCGTGTAGATGTGTGTTCCTTAAATCATATATTGACATGATAACTTTATTTTTCCCAACATGGACGAGCACATGATAAATCACGACGTAAGCTTATATTCTTTTGAAGATAAAAAAATACTTATGTACGAATACTGCTTTGGAGGGTAAGAAACCAAGTTTGCTTGCTTTAGAAAGATGTGTGAGCGTGAAACTTGGGAGATAAGAGCATACTTGTACCTCATGAATCAAGAACACATATAACTCTTTGGTAAGTTGCTCAAGAAATCCACATCATAACTAATAGGTCATGTGCACGCGTTTATAGCAGATCCCCTAAAATTGGTATAGCTAAAAGTGAAAACGATTGTGAGTTTTGTACTGATAAGCGATGCAATACGTAGCATCGATTACGTGTTTATATAGGGGCTAATGCCACGAGTGTGGACTTTTGTAGCCCGAGCTACACATAGCTCTTTTTTCAAAATTAAAAAATGGCATTTTAAAGTTTCAACAAAATGTGTAAAAATAATCTGAATGTAGGCAATCTTGAGTTCTAGCAACATGCCAACTTTCATCATGAAATAACTTGTATTGGAGGCTCCATAAAAAAGGCAAAATCTAACAGATTTTGAGGTTTTGATAGTTTACACTGTTCCCTACTACATATGTTAGATTTTGTTATTTTGCCAAAGCACAGAATAAAATGTATTTCGAGTTGAAATTTTGCATGTTCATAGAACCCAACGTTGCCTATATCAAAATTTATTTTCAGTTTTTCTGAAACTTTTAAATATCGTTTTCAATTTTTTCAAAAAACAGGCTTTATGTAGCTCGAGTTACATAAGTGGTTTCTCCTAATGCCACATTATAAGGAGAGACTAGGGGCACAATTACACCTAATCTATTAGGGTCAACTAATTACCGAGTTGACTTATAATCTTGGCACAACATTGGTTTAAATTGAATAGGCGTGATTTCCTTCTAACAACTATCATTCTAGCAGACCCCCTATTGCAGCCCATATCCCTAAAAATCATACGATCGACCCTATAAGCACCATCACTTGAGCTGGAATTTGAGGTCAAAAGTGGCCTGATTTTAGTGTTAACCCTAAACATTCTCTCAACCAGAGCTTGTACTGCAGTGAAGGCCTTTGCATTTTTTACTAACTTGGTTCAAAAATAGACAGTTAAATTTCTCTCTATGTTATTCTTCGATAAACATTTCTAATTTTTTTGCCCGTTAGATTGACAAGCATGTGCTTAGATTGGTCAAGTAAATAGCATAGTTACCTTTGTCATAGTTACATAATACTACAATAATAATTTCTCACTTCTTCAGAAAGAAAGTCAGCCCCTCAATAATACTAATGTTGTTGAACTTCCAAGGTCGCAGCATCTAGACGCAAATGGCCTGTTCAAAAAAAATCTAGACGCAAATGGAATAGAGGGTCCCCCATACAATCTGATGGCGACTTGGGGAGCCTACCTCATCTGCGTGTTCATACTAGACGCGCGACCATAAAAAAACGCTTTGACCCTTTGAAGATTTTGACCCCGGCCGTTGCTCCCGTGCCGACCACACATATCACCACCACACGGCTGTAGGCTGTCTTACTGCACGCGTCCACTCACAGGCAGCTCGATCGATCACAAGGTCAAACCCCAAGCCGATTCGATCTTTCGGCATGCATGGTCAACTCGTTTGTGGGTTGACCTCTCGCACCTATATATGGTCGTACGTACGTAGCATGGAAGCTCAACCGGCGCAGCAGCTCCACGAGTCAACAGATAAACCTCTAGAGGTCAGCTCGATCGATCGCGGCGATGAGCCGGGCGGAGGCGGAGGAGGAGCGGTGCCGGTACAAGGGCGTGCGGCGGCGGCGGTGGGGGAAGTGGGTGTCGGAGATCCGGGTGCCCGGGACGAGGGAGCGGCTGTGGCTGGGCTCCTACGCCACGCCGGAGGGCGCAGCCGTCGCCCACGACACGGCCGTCTACTTCCTCCGCGGCGGCTCCCTCGGAGACGGCGGCGCGTCGGCGCTCAACTTCCCTGAGCGCGCGGCCGCCGCGTACGGCGCCGGCTCCGTGGCGCCCCTGTCGCCCCGGTCGGTGCAGAGCGTGGCGTCCGACGCCGGCATGGCCGCCGACGCGCAGCTCATTGCGGCGCGGGAGAGCGCGGCCGCGGCCGCGCCGCCGAGGCAGTACGCGGAGCTGCGCGCCGGCGCCGGCGCCGCGCAGGGTGGCGCCAACGCGTACGGGTACACGTACGTGGGCGGCGAGTATACTGCTGGCAGTAGTGGCGGCAGGGAGCAGCTCGTTCACGGGGACATTAGCGTCGACGACATGGAGATTTTGATGTAAAACCATACTCGAATTAGCTGATGCAATGAATAAAGATTACGTAGTCGAACGTGAGCACCATTTTACCCGATCCCGGTTGCATTTGCCATAGTTCGATTGATCCATTTCAAATTACTACTGATTGGCATTTGAAAACGTGCGTACAACAGGGCGCCACAACTCCGTCACAATGAAACAGTTTGATAGAGACTTGAAACGAATCTAACGCGAGACAAATCCACTGCCAGTCCACGTAGGCGATGAGATGGCGCTGCATTCGTTGACCAGGCAATGCTGGCTGAGGTGGCCTTCATTTTAGGTTCAGCAGCTTCGGATCGACCGAGACCAGTCAATCGTCAGCGACCGTTTTCGCCTGAGGATGGATAGATGATGCGCGGCGCGGAACGCAGTTTTTCCACATAGGGTTGGACCCTTTGGTCTTATCTAACGGTCACGAGCACATCAAGATTCGTGCAAGAACAGTTTGCATAAAACTACCTGCACTTGTCTACTTTCCTTTTCCTATAGTGGCCAAGATGCACATGTACACTTTGATTCTTCCTTTCCTCTAGCTCTATCCAGAAACACCCCAGCCGGACCGTCGTCTACGAGCTTCTCTCGCTGATCGAGGCGGAGCTCTGCGAGCCCATGCGATGGCCTGAGGTAGAGCTCTGCAAGCACGCATGGCTGCTCGAGGCGACCATCATCGGCGGGCACGCTTCTTCGCCCGCGCCCTCTGCCCCTATTCCCCTTCTCGAGATGGAGCTCCGGCGGGATCTAGAGGATGCGGGCGACCGCGGTGGAGCCCCTCCCTGTCCTCCGGCGGGATCTGGAGGATACATGGTGTATGGGATTTGCCGTCCTTTTTTCGAATTGTTTTCATGGATTGGTCATGGATTTCTCCCTGGATGAAGCCTTCTGATTCGTTCATGCTCTAGATTCATCTCAGCTTGGTCATCCATACATCTTGTGCTTCCATTTGATTGTGCTAAATTTTTTTGTTAACAGAAATTGATTCCATACATGATTTGTTTTCTCTGGATCTTGTGTACAGCTCCCCATCTAAATCGTGAAGGTTTCATATATACATATCTAAATCGTGAAGGTCTCAGTCTGGTCATCCGTACATTTTCCATTTGATTATGCTAAAAAAAATTGTTAATAGAAATTGATTCCATACATGATTTGTTTTCTCTGGATCTGGTGTACAGCTCCCCATGTAAATCGTGAAGGTTTCATAGATGGTTTATGAACAGAAAATAGTTTCCATATATGGTTCATTTATTTTCCTGGATCTGTTCGGTTCCTTCTCCAAATCTTCAGTGAAAAACTATGCATACATGGTCAAAATCCAATTAAAATAGGTGTTTATCCTTAATTTCCGTATCTAATATATTCCACTGACTCGGGTGGTAATCTTTAATTTTGCAATATAATTACATTGACTGTAAAATTGTTTGATTTGGTACATAATGAAATATTATAGGATGCAGTGATTATTGTACGAACAAAATTAATCAGGAACCTTGAACATATTTGTCTAATCTCTTACATGTTACAATGGTGACTCGGTGGGTGCAAATGTGATAGAGTAGAAACATGAGTTAGTACTTTGCAAACAATACGGACTGGCACATTAGAAATCATAGTAAGTTGAGGGTGTTTTTGCAAAGCGCAAAAGTAAATGCACAGATCTCAAAGCGATGTTGGATGGTAGCAAATAAGACAGAGGGGTCCATAGCTATGTGGTTTTGCTTTTTCGGCGCGCCGTGACCTATTCCTCGACAGTTCCGCACGAGGTTCCAGCCCCAGAACGGACCAACTGAACTTCCAATTCCTGAAACGGAACAAACTTCCACGGTGCAAATACTCCCTCCGTTTTATAGAGTTTTGCATATTAGTTTGATTAAAGTTAAACTTCGCATGCTCCCTCCGTTTTTTATTACTGTGATAACCCGAATTTTTAGTTAAGAATTAAATTAAGTTAGAGAATAATTAGTGTTAAAACAGTCTAATGTTTCAGAATGTCTGGTGTTCAAATGAAGATTTAATCTTTGTATGCAATAAAATTTGAGTGAATTCAAACATAGTGAAGTTTGAACCTGACTTGGTTGTGTATGTCGAGTAGTAACTAAGGGGCTGTTTGGTTGAGGGGATATCCCCAAGTGGTTAGGGGCAGCCACTGAAAAATTGGTTACCACATGTTTGGTTTGTTGGCTGAGAGGGGTAGCGGTATCCATATTCGCACGAATATTCGCTGAAACGATGGTTGGCTTCGTCCCGCGAAATCGGCCGGATGTGCTCAGCCACTTCTGGCTCCCGCGCTAGCCTCACCCCGAAAACAGTTTTTGGCGCCGTTTCGCTCGCTTACCGCCGCAATAGAAAAGGAAAAGGCCAACCCTATCCATTCCCATCTCTCCCCACTCTCTCTCTCCTGTGAAGCACAGACGGCGGCGGCAAGAAATTGAGAGCGGACCGGCGGCGGGATTTCGCTGGACTGCTGCGGTGGGCGCAGGTACCATGTCTTCTCTCTATTCCCGTTCAGATTTTAGCAGATAGTGGGGAGGGGCGATGGGGCCAGCAGAGATCGGGGAGGGGCGACGGAGGCTGGCAGAGGTCGGGGAAAGGAGGGCCACCGGGCCTGGCAGAGATCGGGGAAAGGGCCACCGGGCCTGGTAGAAATCGGGAGGAGAGGGCTCCGCCTGCCTGGGAGGAGGGGGCGACGGGGCACCACTGGGAGTGGAGTAGAGGGGCGATGGGGTCTGGGAGGAGAGGGGCGACGGGGTCTGGGAGGAGAGGGGCGACGGGGTCGAGCAGATGGATGGGAGGATGGGCAGATGCTTGGCCTCCTCTCTATTTGTCTTATTTATATATGATGTTTGACATTGATCTATGATTTGCACAGGGATACAAGCTGAAGGAGCAGATCAAAACCTGAGTTGAAAAAGTAGAAGACAAGTTATTGTGGATTTTGTCCATTCAGTCAGTGGTATAAAATCTCTTCTCCCCTGCAATCCAACATGTATGATGTGTGTACTGTTTTGCTAAATAGTTCTAGTACTTTTCTATGGTACTTCTCATTGTAGATGGACAAGAAGAAAAGGATGTTGATTCATACAGCAGTGGCATATATGCTTGTCTCAATGTTGACTTTGGTTGTGAATTCTAGAAAAAGAAAACGGAGAGAAAGCATTAGTTATGGTCCAATAGATGAAACTGATAGGATGAGAAGAGAGTATCTAGATAACAAAGTATGGAAGAATGACACAACTTGTTTAAACATGCTTAGGATGAGAAAAGCTCCCTTTTTCCGATTTTGCCAACTCTTTAGGGATCGGAAATTGTTGAAGGACACAATACATACCTCTATTGAGCTACAAGTAGCTATGTTCCTGCACACCGTTGGACATAACGTTAGGAATAGGGTAATTGGCTTGAACTTTGGGAGATCCGGTGAAGTTGTTGGTCGTTATTTCAAAAGAGTCCTCCATGCCATCGGTGAGCTGCGAGATGAGCTTATTAGGAAGCCTTCATTGGAGACCCCTGCCAAAATAGATGGGAACTATCGATGGGATCCATACTTTAAGGTATGAGACTGCACGTTAACATTGTTTTGTAAATCATGGATATGTGTAGATCATAAGCTATTGTTTTATTTTATTCACCCTATAGGATTGTATTGGAGCTATTGATGGTACACATGTGCGAGCCTCTGTTACAAAAGAATTCGAGGCCTCCTTTCGTGGTAGAAAGACCAATACAACTCAAAATGTGATGGCAGCCGTTGATTTTGATCTTCGGTTCACATATGTATTGGCTGGTTGGGAGGGAACAGCACATGATGCACTTGTATTACGTGATGCTTTAGAACGTGAGAATGGTCTACGTGTCCCACAAGGTAATAGGTCATAAGTAGATCAATTTGTAATGGTAGTATTTGTGTACATCGAAATAACCCAATTGTCCCTCCTATTTTAGGAAAATATTATCTAGTTGATGCTGGATATGGAGCTAAACCTGGGTTCTTGCCTCCTTTTCGACGTGTGAGGTACCATTTGAATGAGTGGGGAAGCAACCCCGTGCAAGATGAGAAGGAGCTGTTCTTGATCATGAGCATTACACTAACCATATTCTGGTATGCCTTCTATGCCTATATACTTGCTGCCATTTCTCTTTATATGCATGTATATTGCTGGAATTTGTTTGCTTATGTATATATGTTGCTGGAATTTGTTTGTTTATGAATATATGTTGCTGGAATGTTTTTATAGTGCACAATAGTTGCTGAAATAAGCAATTTTCTACCATAATAGTTGCTGGAATTAATCCTTCTATGCTTATATATTGCTGAAACTTGTTTGTTTATGAATATATGTTGCTGGAATGTTTTTATAGTGCACAGGGCATTTTGAAGAGATGGCTATAATTCATGGAGGAAGCATGGCCACAGGGCAATTTGCTAGAGGCTCAAATGAGCCTCTAGCATCACATAATGTGGTTCATCTTGATGAAGAGGTTGCTGCCATGCCTGAAGAAGTTGTCCAATCACAGAATGCGGGTGAATCGTCGGCTCCCAAACCGAAGAAGGCCAAAACTAACCCTTCTTCAGATGAAGGGCTGCAAGCAACTCTATTGGCTTGTAGTGAAAGGCTTGCTATTGCTATAGAGAAGACTGCTAGCACTGACAACAACTCACCACTTCAGCTTTGGGAGAACATGAAAACACTCCCGGGTTTTGGTTTGGATTTTCTTGCTCATTACTATGCCTACTTGGTTGAGAATCCTCGCACCGCAACGGCGTTTCAAGTGTTGGAGAATAACCAAAAGATGATTTGGGTTGCTAGGTATGTCAAAAATACCTTCCCAGATTATGTTCCAAATCTTGATTCAAGTGATGGAGGATCTGAGAGTTGAAGGCTGTTTGCTTATGGTATCTAACTTATGATTTTGATGACAACCAAATATTAGACTACTGGTTGTGCACTTGAGACTTTTGATACAACCAAATATTGAGTGTTGTATGAACTTGTTCAACTATGGGTTGTATGCACTTGTGACTTTTGATACATTGAGTGTTGTATGAACTTGTTCAAATATGTCATGTAATAGTTGCATCTATGCTAAGTACTGTTCTTTATATTGTTGAATGATGATATTCGACTTCAAAATTGCTAGAAATATATCTTATTTCGAATTTATTGTTATTGATATTCTTGAAATAGTGTTAGAGGTTAACATATCATTTATTCGTTGAAAATAGTATATGTTGTGGGGGTAATCTCACCATACTAGCAAGGAGGTCACCGTTACATGCATATGGTTATCCCCAACCACATTTTACCTTCTCAACCAAACAAAAAATTGGCTCATCCCTCAATCTCAACCAAACAAGAAATATGGTTATCCCTAACCAGGTGGTTGTGGATATCCCTATCCACTGAGGGATACCCCTGAACCAATCAGCCCCTAAGCTAGCTTCCCAGCACATGCATACAGTGATGTTGTACGTCCTAGTACGACGGGTAGTAGCACAAGCTAAATAATAAGAGTCCAGTGGTGTTCAAGATATAAATTAGGTGCAACGTGGCACTGTTGCATGCTTAGTGAGAAGAGAGTCAGCTCGGTCGTGTCGTCCACTCAGAGAAAAGTAAACCAAGCTAGGACACGTCAACTGAGAAGCTACACCTAGACGTTTTGCTCAGCGGCAAAGCGGCCGGATATTTTAGCCACCTCCTATGTATAGCTAGGAGCACTGCTGGTTCTTTTGCACTCCGTCGCCAAGCTAAAAGAGAGAGAGAGAAAGGGCTATTCTGCTAACCCCAGTATAGGAGAGAATAGAGAGGCAAGTGAGTAAACGAGGGAGAGCTTCCTTGGTATAATCAGATGAGTGGCGACGACTGCAGATCATATTGGAGGCTATGGCGGATCATATTTGGCCTTGGTTTTCTTATTGCTATGATACTGGAGTATGATGATGCTAGCTAGTACCTGCATCTAGTACCTGGAGTGGTCAAAAGTTCATCTGAGCTGAGCAACATTGATTCTATATTGTAGCAGTACCAGGCAAGCATGCATTCATCCCTCTCCTTTGATTATCTTCCTCTCCCTTGTACCGTGCTAGCTATTTGATTCCTGTATATAGCTAGTAGCCTAGTATCTGTTGATTTATGCACCATCTCTCTTGCTCTTGTAGCCATGTCGATGGTACAATGCCCCAATCCCTTGATTACTACTTCTTGTTAATTAAGCTCTACACTACCTGATGACTAGCTTCTAGTGATATGACCCCTGCGTGTCACTTGTTGGTACTTGGTCTTGCCTCTCGTGTACTTTGATTCGGTTCTGTACTCCTGATGAGGAATCTTTAGTCAATGGTAGCTTATATACATGCGACCAAGCTTATTAATTTGTGGAGCATCTGGCTGTTAAGATCTAGTTCCTCTATGAATCCTTGTTTGGTAAATTCTGGTATCACGACGCAAACGTATTGTACCGGTCACAGTTCAGGTATGGGACTGTCTGTGTTCTCCGCTAGGGACGGCCCTGTTCGGGAACGTGTCGATGATGGATCCGTAGGAGCGATCGACATCAGTAGGTCCAGGTGTTCGGGTCTTGGCGGGTAAAAGAGCACTGCTCGGCTAATGCTCGTGTAGAGTTAGTCGAGACTGTCGATGTTGGAGTACCCCTCTGCAGAATGTAAAAGCGTGAATATTCACCCCCTGTGACTCCCACTTTTGGTTCTCTAGCACATATGCCAGCTCCACTGGAGCAAAGTCCTTTTTCTTTTTGTCTCATGCAGCATCATCATCATTTGCATCTCTGACTGGCTCTGTCGGCTTGACCGGCTGTGGAGTGTCCACAACCCAGTCGACCTCAGCGCAGACAAAAGCCAGATCAACTTTCTTCCTCCACTCGGTGTAGTTATCACCCCTGAGCGTCGGAACATCTTTGAGGCAACTCATCAGACTGTAGCCTCCTGAAATTCACAAAGATGTGAAATAACAAAACAATTGCATGCATTAATCCAACGTTGGTATAAATCAACACATACAACTGTTTGTGCAATTAAAACCACATCACCGTTGGGCAAAAATAGAGATAAGTGCACCTTTTAACATGTAATAAATAAATTATGCTCATGCTATTAACAATGTTGGTTATATAATAACAGAAACATAATCACTTTTAATTCACTTTATCACATCTTTCAAGAAATTCAATTTAAACACTTTATTGCATTTAAGCACTTTCATTTAACTATTTGCAGCGGAAACATGAATAAAATTCATAAACTTTAAACTTTATAGAAAAGTTTCTGTAACTTTTGAATTCTCTAAACAAAATTTTCGTTGGAATATTTTGAATAGAAAACACTATATGAAATTTGCTCAAAATCTGAACAAAAAAACAATTAAAACTGTCTCTGTAAAAACAAAACTGAGAAAAACCTCTTTTGGCCTGTGGCCATAACGCAGCCCAAAAATCTTTTCTGCGCGAAGCGCTCTGTGCGGCGTTTTCTATCCGCCGCTCGGCCTGCCGGCCCAGCCTTTGCGGCCCGCGGCCCGCCAGCTCGCGCCGCTCAGTTCTCTGGTCGTCCGATGGAGATCGGACGGCTCTGCGCGCGTTTCGGCCAGGTCAAAAAGTCACGACCTCGAAACCCTAGCCCCCACTCGCTCTCTCTCTCTCTCGTTCCCCACTTTCTGTTCTCGCCCGCGCGTGGCGGCGGCTGCGACGAGCCTGAGCCGCCGGCGGCCGGCGCGCCGCCGGCCACGGCCGACGCGCACCACGGCGAGGCAGCTCTCCCTCTCTCTGTCCTGCGCGCCCGTGGCGGCTGGAAGAAGACCGAGCTCCGGCGGCCGGCTCGAGCACCCACGGCCGGCGCGCCGAGCGCCCGCGACGGCGCCCCCGCCGGCGACGGCAGCCTTCCGACTGCCCTCTCCCTTTCTCTCCTCGCCCCAGCACACTACCTGGTACCGGTCCAAGGAGGTACTGCCCCGTGCCTCTGTCCCGAACTGGCGGTGGCTCGGCCGGGCTTTTGGTGGTGCTCCCATCGGCACAACGGCCGGCGGCGAGCCTTTGCCCCCGAAGGGGTAACTCCCTTCGGCTGTGGCGGAGCAGCTGTGCCCCGGCCACTGCCTGTGTTCTTCTTCCGACGCCTCGGCATGCCGATGCGCGTCGGATAGAGAGGAACGGCGCGGCCTTCCGGCGGCGCTCTTGCCGGCGACCTCGAGGTCAAAACCGGTGAGGTCTCTGTTTCTTTCTTTGAATTTTTCTTTGGGGATCTTTTGTGCTGTGGGGAAAACAGGATGAACTAGGGTTTCACTTTTGGTTTTCCTTTTCTACCGAAAAAATCTAGCCTCTAAACCATGCTCTGATACCAATGTTACAGTTGAACTTTGAATCTTCTAGGCTAGACTAATCACGGTAGTGATTCTCTCTGTCTCACTGAACCAAAACATTGAGAGAGAGAGGGAGAGATCGGAGAGGAAGAAGGATCACCTGCACCTTGGCTCGATGAGCCCGAGCCAGTAGCCATCGGAGAAGGCGACGGTGTGAGCGTGGAGGAGAGAGTGGCGGCGGCTAGAGAGACTTCCCGTCGGCCTAGTGCAAAACCTAGATCGGTAGGTTGTGTCGGTGGGGGGCTGCGGCGCACGGTGAACCTCGTACCGTGTGCGTCCGCCCCCCCCACCTCTTTATATGGCGCTGGCGACAGGGGCCCACCAACCATCAAGAGGTTGGGCACCCCCGATCAGGGCGCGTGAGCAAGGGTGGATCGAGTCGCTGGACTCGGTCCTGGAGATCAACCTAACAGGGAATGCTTGCTGTCATATGTGATACTGGATATTTCCTTCCATTCCATTTGAGCTACTTTACCTTTGATTCAGCTAATCTTCGTATTGTTGATCCAGTGCCATTAACTTGGTGCCTTTGTGCCTTTTGCATGTATGCTTGCTGAGTATGCCTTCATACTCACCCTTGCCATCTTCTCTTTTGCAGAATTGAGTAACGTTGGACATGATGGCAACGAGTAGGATTAGAGCTACGGGATGGGAGATGAATAAATTTGAACTTGCTTGTAACTTGACTCATGTATTTGCAAAGTAAATGAATAGAGTATTCCACCTGTATAATCTTTGTAAAATCTATTTATTTCAGCCTTACATGCTTATAATCATTAGGTTATAAGTATGTGGCGGTTGTCGCGACTAGGCCCAGTTTTGGGGCGTGACAATTACACTGCGTTTTAGCATTAGTTAAAGTCAAACATTTTAAAGACAAAAAATGTAGCAAAAAGTATTAATATTTATAGTACCAAATTCACATAATATGAAAATACATTTCATGATAATTCTAATAATGATAATATTATATCCTACATGTTGACATGTTTTTAAACATATTTAATCAAACTTTATAAAGTTTGAATTTAACTAAAACTAGAACACGTGGTAAATAAAAACAGATAAAGTATATAGAAAAATCTCGATTATCTACAATATCACATCAATATTATTAGAATCATAATAAAATATACTGATAGATTATAGTATAAGCTTTTATCCTATGTCTGATCAAGCTTTATAAATGTTGACTTTTGAACAAATCTAATATGTGAAGTGATGTAAAACGGAGAGAGTAGCAAATAATTCTAACATGTGTGTGGGTTGGACCAAGACTAAAGCCACCCTAGCACGGCCCCCGGGCCCACCCTGAGAGTGGACAGCCATTGGCTATACCACTCGTCTTCCCCTATTCCGTGGTAAGGTGTAAGGTGTGATGCCACATAAATCCCATCTATAATTTATTTTGCCTGTGCTAGTACAATTTTTTGTCTTAAAATTTACACTAGAAAATCCAAAATACACTACAAGTAGGATTAAGTTGAGATTCCACCTGATACCTTATTCCGCGGTTAAATTCAAGACTATACAATGGTCCTAAAACGAATTGTACATTATCAAATGGAATCAATCCTAAAGTACTCGATTTGTATCACGAATCACACCCTTTGCTGATGTGATTTTGGACCAATCCGGCATCATAAAGAAAGAAATGGAAGGAGACATAATACTAAAATTTTGGAACTGGTAAATGAACAGGCTTGACGAATGCCGGAACGGGATCCTCGACATTAAGGTACAAAGTCAGGTAAGCTACAGCTCCCTAACTTCTCCTCTTCCAACTTGTGTGATCAAAGCAAAAAACCATCTAAATTATTTTGCATAATACAAATTTATATTATGTATTTAGAATAACTACCTGCAAACAAATTTATGGTGTAATAAAAAAATTAATTTAAACCTTTTATATCTACAGTGATCATCTACAGTAATTAATTACACCACTAACATGGTACTTAAACAATAATGCCCTGACTTTCCTCCTTTCTTTTCTCTGACTGTGCTTCTCAATGTTAGAGGAGTCCGTTCCACGAATGCCATGTTTTCTTGTGACTTCGCCTGGAACAAACATCTTTGCTATGTTTTCCAGATTGCCACAACTCTACCACACACCTACACTAAAATATCACACTGATATTATTTTGATCTTGCTTAAGGTACATCGTCGTACCTCACTGGAGGTAAGGCAAGTTTTCAATCACGACATCCAATGCAAAAGTGTATATTACTAGTAACTAGAATCTCCTACATTTAACAATTCAAGCGCCAATATTTATGGAATTTCATATGGAATACACTAATGGGTCTTACCTACTTATAATTTTGATACAATGAGCATCACGTATAAATAAAAATCAGCATGTAAACCTAAAAATTGTAGTAAATGACAAAAGCCGGAATAGCGTTCTTTGTGGATCCAACGAAATAAATGAAGCAGAAACACCACGACACATGTGTTACCTGGATTTTTTTTTTAAAGGAGGCAAAAGAATTGCCTCATTCATTAATTAAGAAGAAGAGAGTGCCCGGTTAATTTACGGAAAACTGGGCAAAAACCGTTACAACAACACCACGAGAGCCAACCAAACCACCACCCCAACACAAGAGACCACACGACCAAAGCACAAAAACATCCAACACGAAACACCCACACTCACAGCCCCATAGACAAGCAAAGTAACAAGCAAACCACGATGGCCTACTCTGCAGCACCACTCTTCTTGCTCATAACACCATCAACAGAAACCACATGCCTAGCTCTGTCCACATCACCACTCTCCTCGAAGCCGGGCGCCTGGCTTAGTGATGAAGCCATAACCGATGCCACGGGTGAGTCCACCTTTTTTTTTTGACACTATCTACTGTGAGGCAAAAGCCCCACAGCTCCCCCCTTTTATTAGAAGTAAAGAATGTACAATCTATTTACATGTAAGAATAAAGAGAAAAAAGGAAAGAACCTTTACAAAGCTGATATTTACAAGTCAAGGTAACTGTGTAATCCACTCTAACAGCCTGTTCTTATGATCATCTTTCATCCTATGAGCATGCAAGGAGATGTCATGCACAAATTGGCCCTTCCAAGCTGAGAATCTGGGACGAACTTGATCAAATATCATGGCATTTCGAACCTTCCAAATGCTGTGGCAAGATAATAAAAAGACCTCTGCAAAGAAAGGTTGGTTGAAATCTCTTCTGGCCTCTCTGCAGATAGCCACCATATCATTACCCTCGTTCCAGACAATCTGAAGGTAATTCCACACCCTCATGCTGAATTGACAGTTAAAAAATAGGTGGTCTCTAGTCTCACGATGCTGACCAGAACATAGAACACAATCATATGTTTCAGTAACTTGCCAATGCCTGCGTTGCAGCATATCCCTTGTGTTCAAACAGTCACTAAGAAGCAGCCAGGCAAACATCTTCACCCGCATAATGCACTTACTCTTCCAAATCCATTTGAACAATGGACAGACAACCACATTCTCATACAAGTGATTGTAATATTTTGCCGTGTATTTCCCCCAAATGCAAATCCAAGCATCAGGTTGAGTAGTGGACAATTGGACACTATCCATCCAGGAATTAATTAACTGCCATTCCTCATGGGCTCTTTCTGATAAAGGGAGATGCAGCTCTACAGCCCTGTCCTGCAAGAGGATCATATCTCTGACTGAAATTTTATCATCCTTGACATAAGAGAAAATTCTAGAGAATCTGACGCTTAGAGGGACTCTGGAATCCCCAATCTCCCAATCATCTAGCCAAAACAAAACAGAGTCTCCTTGATGAACATCTGGCCTTGAGACCCCTCTGTATTTATCCATTAACTTGGAGATATCTCTCCACCAGTATGAGCCACATGATTTAGCTGCATGGGGCACCTCATCATGGTAGTAAGTATCCCATATCAACTTGACCCAGGGAATTTCCATTTTCTTGTTATAAAACTTGTGGAGAAATTTCATGAGCAAAGCCTCATTTTTGTTCTGAAAATCCACAATTCCCAGACCACCCTTCATTTTAGGCTTGCAAATCAAATCCCAATCTGCAAGGGATTGCTTAGGAGTATCAATGTTGTCCCTCCACAGACATTGTCTGATGATTCTGTTAAATTGCTTCAAAATTCCAGGTGGAATATGAATTGTGCACAAAAGATGCAAAGGCATTGAGGAGATAGCCGACAAAATAAGCTGCAACCTGGCTCCTTGAGAAAGAAAACTGGACGTAGCAGTGAGCCTTCTCTCCAATCTATGGACCACAGGAGTTAAATCTTGTATAGAGGGCCTGGAAGTACCCACCGAGAGTCCAAGATAGGTGAAGGGTAATGTCCCAATCTGACATCCAAAACCTTCAGCCAGCTCCCTTAGAGTAGTGTCATCAACATTAATCGGCATCATGGAAGATTTGTGATAATTAATGTTGAGTCCTGTGGACTGAGAGAAGACTTCCAGTACCTGCTTAAGAGCCATGATCTGACTCATATCAGCAGGTAAAATGAGCAATGTATCGTCTGCATACTGAATTATAGGGAATTCAGGGTCTCCTGTATGAATTGGGAGCTGGAGTCCTCCTTCCCTTAACAAATTGTTGACATCAGATTGTAACAAATCCCCTCCCAGAACATAGAGCAAAGGTGAGAGAGGATCTCCCTGTCTCACCCCTCTTTTGCAATGAAATTGTTTGCTAGGCACACCATTAAGAAGGACAGAAGATACTCCAGAAGAAAGAAAATCTTTAGTCCATCTGATCCAAGTCTCATTAAAACCCTTCTGCCTCATAATCTGAAACAAAGCCTCATGCTCAATGGAATCAAAAGCCTTCTCAAAGTCTAATTTGAGGATAATAATAGGTTTCTTGGAAGCATGGCATTGAAACAGATATTCCAAAGACCAGGCAAGACAATCCTGGATAGTTCTTGATCTGATGAATCCATATTGATTTTTATGAACACATGCCAGAATCTTGTCCTGCAACCTATTAGCAGCCAGTTTTGTGATAAACTTGAGACAGACATTAGTCAATGAAATAGGCCTATAATCATTGACAGTAGCAGGAGAATTAACTTTTGGCACCAATGTGATGAAAGAGGAATTAATGTTGGCCAAGGAGACATCCCCCTTATGAAAATCTCTAGCCAGGGCATAGAAATCCTCAGAAATAATGTGCCAGTATTTCTTTAAAAAGAGGCCATTAAAACCATCTGGCCCCGGTGCCTGAGTGAGTCCACCTTTGCAGGCTCGTCGGACTGGGGGATAACCAATTCCCCACATAACTTCTGGAGCCTAGGCATGATCTGCAGCATCGGAGCCACGACCGTCGAGCTGGCCTCAACACGAGGAGAGAAACTGCCATATAGGTCCCCTCCACTCTTGACCGTAGAACCAACATCAGCCAAGACTAAAGGGTGCAACTCAGAAGTGGTATGAAGCTCAGCCAGCGAGAGGGAGAGCCTACCAAGTGCAGCCTCAGCCCGCTCCACAAAGTTCCCAAACTGAAGCATCAATCCTTGCAAGGTGTCAATGACATCACGAAGAGGCTGGACCACCTCCTCAAGCTGAGTGGAAGCCATGCCACATAGCTCGGAGAACAACTGCTCGGTCTTCCCCTCCGTAGCAGACTGCAACGACAAATCCGGCAAAGCCAAAGAGCCAGCAGCAGCAGAAACCACAGACGCCCAAGAAACAGGAAACACCTTGGAAGGGATTGAGCCTTCAAACTGAGCCCGGCAAGGAGTTGAAGCTTGACAAACTTTGGCAGCAAGGCAGGGGGACGACGATGCGGAAGGGCTACCCAACAAGCTGAGCCTTCACACCATAAAAGGTTTACCTGGATTTATTACCATGATTTTTCTCCACCATTAACTTGCTGGTTGTTTTTGACAAATATATATCGTTGTGTTGCATCATTTGATTAGCTTTGATTTTCCCGGCACCGACTCAACAATTGAAAAGAGAGGCACTAGAGCTTGGGGAGTTGGAGGTAGGGTTAAGAGTATCCAAGAAGAATAGTTACAGTATCATGGTACTGTGAAGTGCAAACACACTGCTCTATGGCAATGCACATTTTAATTAGCTTGTATATGGCAAAGTTGGTATCTCCGGAACATGATATTGATCAAGGGAAACCATGGAATGGAGTCAGTGGTGTATTCAGTGGGGGTGGCATGGGTGCCATGGTAACCCCTCCAAAAATACAAGTGTTGTTTTAGCTACTAAAATTTATACTAACTATGTATAAATACAAAGCCTAATAGTGAAGTTTTTAAGCTTGGCATCTCCACAATTTTATCCTAGATTCGCCACTGACCGAAGTAGTTCCTAGCTAGCCTGGGTTGACTCTGTAGTCTGGCTTCTAGAGAGTCAGAGAGTGACAAAATGACGCAGTAACTTCCACCGATACGTCGCAGTATTAATTGAACAGTTGAAGTGTCGCCTCTCAGGTCACTGATATTGCGTCGTGTATTCCAACCAAGTTGTCCCTGGTCTGGTGGTCGTCTACTCGCGCTACCCTGTTACCCTTCCGTTGCCAGTTTCCTCTCTGCTGTACTTGACAAATTCTTCAGAACATCGCGTGAAAAGAAACAAGTCAATAATACAGCCTGACACTGTAAATTCTTCGTGATTGCTATCAGTAATTGCTAGCTAGCCGGGCACATAAACGTCGTCCCATGGTTGGCTGACAATGGTTTAAACAAAATGTGAGCATTTGAGCACCAAGTGGGAGCGGAAATGTAAGCAGAGCAGAGAGTACCATCTATATTTAGTAAATGGGAGAATTTTTGATAGAACAGACCATCTAGCTCAGTGAAATATTAAAAAAGATCACCTGCAAAAAAAATTGTCAAAAAGAACCAGCTATGGATGGCGGCACGTCTCGCCAAGTGATACATGGACATGTCGCCACCAACCGAGGCAACGTGTACGCGACGGACGACAACATCCGCCACAGCTTCAGGCGGCAGGAGACATGCCGCCTCGGAAGGTGGCGGCATGTCCACGTGTCACTTGACGAGACGTATCGCCACCGACGAGTGGTCCTTTTTGACAAATTTTTCTGCATGTAGTCTTTTTTAACATTTCACAGGGTCAAGTGGGCTTTTCTGTAAAAAATTCGTAAATGGGAAAATTTGCTATAGGGCACCGTTATTTTTTGGCGTTTGCGAAAACACACCATACAGTTGTATCTTTACTAGGTACCTTTTTAATTTCGTGGCACATTGGCTAAAATTAATATTTTGGCCCTTTTGCATGGATACGTGCCCGAGGTCAGCAGGTAGAGAGGAAAAAGGACACCAAAAGGAGCGGAAGCTTTCGACGCGGATATTGGTACACACAGAAAAGACGCGCTCGATTGTGGATGTACATGTGCCTCCTTGTGGGTTCTGATCAGTGTCACAGTCTCTCCCCAGCTTTGTGCCTTACGCGTTTGGGTAACCAGACAAGACAGATAGTTCGCCACTACAAGCACAAAGTATACCTGTGCCTGTATTTCTCACATAACAGGTGCCCATGCAAAATCCTGACCTGATTTTGCATACAGATAGGAGCAGAAATGTCATAACGAGGAGCGACAGATATCCTGGAATTACAGGCAGGAGCCGATGGATCACTACACATAGCCACATACGACTGCTATACTTTCAGGTCCGACATCGTTCATGATTCGCCGCCAAAAAAAAGAAGAAGAAAAAGGTTGTGCATCTACTAACAGCAAATACATTATTGATCCAAGAAATATAAAAAGAAGAACAGTCCCCGCACAGAACGAACAGGACAGTGACCGCTGACCAGGACGACATTACTCAATTATGTACAAATCGAGCACAACAGTTTTGCTGCGAACTGTGCAGTGCCGCAGATACACAGGTTCACGCGCTATCTTCCTTTGGTTTCTGACTCAGCTCCGCGTACTGGCCTCCCATCATCTGCAGTATCTCGCTCCACAGGCAAGAAGGATCTGCCGTCAGTGCATCGGTTATCAGGCCCGAGCTGCAGGAAGTGACGACCCAGTACCCCGCGTCGATCTCGCTCAGCAGCTGATCATGATCCCAAGCGGAATAGCCGACGTAGAACTTGAGATCCTCGGGGTTAACTGCACCGTTCTTCATCAGGTGGCCAGCCTTCTGCAGGTCTGTCCTGAAACCGAAGCAGACTCCCGGTGCCACCTCTTCGAACCCCTTGATGGGCCTGCCTTCGTTGGTCCGCATCAAGAATACGCTCATGTCCACAGGGCCACCAAAGAACAGAGAGCAGTCGCTAAAGGGTGTTGCTTGGTCGCGGAAGGATGGATTTACGTGTTTCATCTTTGTGTAGAGGGGGCGGTTCAGGATGACACCGAATGGGCCATCGTAGGCGTCTCTTGAACCTAGTTTCAGGAGGAGGATGACAGTTCTTTCGAAGGTACCATTCCCATCAAGCTCTTCAGTGGCAACTAACACACAGCCAGATTCTGGGGCGGAGATAGAATGGGCCCATTTCCGAGGAAGACAGTGTACTGGGCCATCAAACGATGTCTGTGGTAGAGTATTTACATCGACTGCTTGCTCCTGATTTGAACAAATTATGAAGACTAAATTAGGAAAAACATTTTGGAAAAAATCTAAAAGAGATTAGATCAACCATATTGCTCATAAATAGCAAGCAGACCTTTTTTTGCATCAAGCGTACAAACAGGACCAAAAAAAAAATCAATACAAGCAAAAAGGTAAATACGGCAATGTTTTCACGTAAGAAATAGCGCACCAAAAAACTTATCACATTACATAATGGAAAAGCTCTAGTTGTCTAATGTTTAAAGGTGAAGAAATTAAATGCTCTGCTTTATGACTAGGAAGTTTAATAGGAATGGGAAAATAAAGAAGACTCCTTTAAGAAATCCAATGCAAGAGCAAGTTACACACATAGCTCAGAAAGGGAGCATAATCTCAACGTTCCTCCAGAAAGAAGGAAAAAAGAAGAGAATAATCTCAACTAGGATGAATCCAATATACTTGGCTCTTCTTAAGTTTGCAAGTTTTCACGGAGAGCTCCTTTTAGATATGCTTATGTATGATGTTGGGTGGTCAGACAGGCCAACTGAAGCTACACAACTGCTTTCTCTCTATGGTTCCAACAAATGAATACAAGTAAAGCAAACTATCAGTGCAAGCTAATCTATTTCAGATTTTAAAGTGTATTCTGCCAAAGCTATGCTGGTTAGGTCACTACTAAATAATCACTTAGAAGTACTATGCTTAATATCTAGTACCAGTGAAATTTACAAAACCAGATCAACTACTTTCCAAATACCGACTTCATTTACAAGATAATGCTTAGTATATATCATGAGTGAGATTTACAAAGCCAGGCCCCCTAGTTTCGAAATAAATATTGACATCATTTACAAGATAATGGACAGCCACAGTTGTAATAAACTAGTTGAAAAGGATTGATCATACCGATTTCGGAATCACAAAGCTTGCTCTGACATCTCGCCAATATGACAAGTTGCTGGGTACATACATCGTGTCATTGGATTTCGATTCACCATGATTTGGGCTTATTCCGTTGTCATCTCCAACGGGAGTAGATGCATCGCCTTTTCCTGCATCAAGAGAAACAATCTTTATCAAGCCTGCTTAGGCATTTCCACAAAACATTTTAGTAAGGAGACATAAAACCTAACTTCATAATAAGGTGATTCGATTATTCACATCAAAACAAAGCACTGCAGTGCGGGAAAAAAGGTCATGCAGCAACTAGAACTAGAAGTCAATAATTTCTAGATCATAATCAGTGCAGTCAACAATTAAAAATGCTCGATGAGAAACTGCGCCATGAACATTTCAGTATCCAAAGAAGAGGAATAGAACCTCAATAGTCCATTTCAATATGCAATTTTCCTCAGTAGTTTACTCACATCGCAGCCAGAAACCCACGGAGGCAGGCACAAAAGGTTCCCACCGGCACCACTCCACATCACCAAGAGTAAACTCTGATACTACCAGGATCATCACATGTTTCCTAATTCGACCATTTCATGACCGCAACCGTAACGATCACCGAAAAGAGGGCAGCAGAATCGCACGTCGCTCCGTCCTGTCACTCCCGATGCGCATCGAATCTGTAAAATTTGACCATCTCCCACGCAAAACTCACATCGAATCTACGAAGGTTCCCGCTCCGGTCAAAAGCATGGGAATCATAGTATAAAATTACCGGAAGAGGAGGCCCTGTTCTTTGGCTCGTCGCCGTCGGGACCGCTTTTGCTCTTCTTCCCCGACGCGCTCGCCGCCAACCTGGGCCACCGCTCCGGCTGCCGCGTCCCTCTCCTCGGCCCGATAGCCAGCGAGCCGATCTCGGCGGCGGGGAGGGGAGCCCAGGTCGGCGGCGGGTTGCGGCGCGGCGTGAGGAAGGGCCCGGCGGCCTTCAAGTTGAGGGCCCGCATGTCCATGGCTGCGAGGTGGGCGGTGGCGGGTGGGTGGCTCGGCCTTGGGGTCGGAGTGGATTTATTTTTGGACCCGGCTAGCCAGCATCCGGTGCTGGTTAGTCCCGCGCGGCATCCGGATGCTAATTAGTACCCGCTGGCATCCGGATGCTCGTTAGTACCCGCTGGCATCTGATGTTGTTTTAAACGTGTCAGGTACGATGCAAAACCCCACAACGCAAAAAGAACGATGCAGACAAAACCCACGCCAGATGCAGACAAGCCCACGCCAGATGCAGACAAAGCCCACGCCAGGAACGCTTTTGTAAAAGCTATAAAGCAGCCAATCCTCCACCAAGCAAACCCCAGAACCCCAGCCGTAGCAGAATCTCCCCCCAGCGATCTCTGCCACCGTTCTCCTCTAGTCCCAGGCTTGCTGGACAAGCGCTTTTGTAAAAGCTATAAAGCAGCCAATCCTCCACCAAGCAAACCCCAGAACCCCAGCCGTAGCAGAATCTCCCCCCAGCGATCTCTGCCACCGTTCTCCTCTAGTCCCAGGCTTGCTGGACAAGATCTTCTTCCTCCTTGAGATCTACATCCAAATCTCCATTGCTCGACCAGGAAAATATCAAGGAAACTACAAGGACTACAAACTCCAAACGGATCAGAGAACAGAGATCAAAGTAAGCCAGCTTAAAAAGGTTCTCTATCTTCCTTCTACCTTCTCCAGTTCTCCCTCTAGATCTCCCCATGAAAGAAATCAACTTTTTGACAGAAAAGCTTCCAATTCTCTAGGTCAAACAAGAAGAAGGAGAAAAACAGTTGAGAAGGTGCAAAGGATTTGAAATCTACTTCCTCCCTCCAGATCTTGTAAGGCAACATAAGGTAAACTGTCATGTACTCCCTTACACCCCTCCCACCCCCTTGCTTTCCTCCATCATCTATTTTTATGACTATCATCAAGAACACATTGCTGCAAAACAACAGGTAACTTGATTTTCAGCTCAGCAAAAAAACCTGCACTCTTACCTGGGTCGCATGGACCAGCACATAAAAACCCTGTGTATGAAAAAACAGTAGATGCATGACCAAAGAGTATCACATACCAAGATATCCACATATTTGTGAACAAACAAGCTTAAGAGTAAGAACAAAGTACTAGCAAGCTTTTGTCTGATGTAAAAACCATCCATGGTACTTAGATGTAGCAAACTTGTCTTGTTTGAACACAAAAAAGAAGCTCCATCTGCTAGATTTATGGTTCAGAGTTGCCTTGTCGATGATACTTCCGCATATGCTTCACCACTAGTAGAGTCATTTCAAGTTTTGAATTCTCTGTTGTGAAAAAATGAAACCGACATCAGAATAAAACTTGCTTTTCATAGTTAGAAGGCTTACTTACTAGTTTCACAGTATCAAACTTATTGTAAACCAGCATGCAACTTACTTATTTTCAGTATCCACCTTGTACCAAAAACAAATGTTCATTGCTGATAAAAAAAGGGCTTAACTATTGTATACTAAATTGCCTTTCTTGAAAATGATGCAGATGTCAGGTTTGGATCTAAATGCAATCCCAAGCGAGGATGAATTGTTCTATGACACAGAGCCTCAGTTCTGCACTCAGGCTGTGCCGGAGGAGATGGTGGGAGAATCACCAAACCCAATTGGCATAGGCCAAGCTGCAGAAGTTGGTGGTTCTGATGTACACAGTGCTGGGGGTTTGGACAACCATGGTGAAGCAAATGCTGCTGGTGGAAACAGCATACCCACAACTACTATACCAACAGAATCTACAACTTATCGTAATTTGGAAGAAGGTGCAACTGATGGAGATGGTGTTCATGAGGAAGTTGCTTCTAGTCCACAGGAACCGTTCATTGGAATGAGATTTGACACTATTGAAGCAGCAAGAGCACATTACAATGCTTATGCTCTGAAGAAGGGTTTCTCTGTAAAAAATCATACATCTAAGCGGAACACGCGCACAAATGAGCTTGAGAAGCAGCAGTTTGTGTGCAACAAGTTTCGCAGGGCAAAAACAGAAGAGGAGTTACAGAAAGAGAGGATGACAGTGTTGGAAGACATTATGCCTGTCCAACTTGATGAAGACAGTGATGATGAAGATGGTGAACCATCTAAAACTTCAAGTAGGTTAGGTGTGAAGCGCAAAAGGGAATCCATTGTCCAAACCAAATGTCCAGCTAGGATGTTTGTGAAGATGGTTAATAACAAGTGGCAGGTGACCTACTTCATTGCTGAACATAACCATCCAATGGTTGAGAAGCCATCACTGACAAAGTACCTAAGATCCCACAGGGGTATCCCTAAAGATGAGAGAGAGTTCCTGAGATTTCTTCATAATTGCAATTTAGAAACAGGTTTGTTGAATAAACTTGAAAAGAAGAAGTACAGTTGCATACAAAACAATGATCTTGAAAACAACCACTTTTTGGTTCTGGTTTAATTTGTGTTTGTGGTTCTGTTTCTGTCAGTTGTTAAAAACAAACTTCATTGTATTTTACACGCAACTTAGTTTAGAACTTGTACACAACCACTTTAATGCAAAAGTCTACTGGACTTGGCATGCTAACAATAATGAACTATGCTTGCATATGTAGTATGTTACCAACTGCTAAAACTCAAGTTGGCTATCTAATGTGCAACTAAGATTTCCTGTTCAGTTAAACTGCATTTGTCAAAAAAATTGTAGTTCTCGAACATTTTGTTTGCAATGTATTTACTAGGTAGTGCCAAAGTTGTATCTAAAGATCTAACTAAATTGGCTTATCTAAATAAATATGAAACAACTTGACTGACTAATGAATGCAACTATATCACTATTTATTTGATTTTCAGGGCGCATGATGGAAGTAATGTCCGAATTTTATGGCGAAGATGCACTGGTACCATATGGGCCAAAATCAATATCCAACTTGAGGTCAGAATTCAGAAGTGAGAACAAGGAATATGACATAAGTGAGACAATTGAGCATTTAGAGGAACTGCAAAAACAAGACCCCAATTTCTTCTTTGACTACTCGCTAGATTCAGAGAGGAGGGTAGAGCACCTATTCTGGGTTGATGGTGTTGCGAGGAAAGCTTATGTAGAAGCGTATCATGATTGTGTGTCTTTTGACACAACTTTTTGCACAAATCGCTTCAATATGCCTTTTGCTCCGTTCATTGGTATAAATAGACATGGGCAGTCATTTATGCTTGGCTGTGGTTTCCTTAGAGATGAAAGGGAAGATAGTTTCAAATGGCTTTTCAGCACTTTCTTGCAAGCAATGCATGGAGTACAACCAGAAAACATAATCACGGATGAAGACTGGGCTATGAAAGCTGCAATACGTGCCATATTCATTGATAGTGTGCATCGAAATTGTCGATGGCACATTATGAAGAAGGCTAATGAGAAACTAGGATCGTTCCTAGGGAGACACCCTGGTTTAGCTGAGGAATTCAATGAGGTTGTTGATGAGAGTATGACTGTTGAAGAGTTTGAAGCCTGTTGGGCAGAAATGATTCTTAAATGGGACCTGTCTGAGAATGAAACGTTTTCTTGGTTGAAAAAGTATGCCCATACATGGGTTCCATGTTACTTCAGAACACGTTTCTTCCCCTTCTTGCAATCTACTCAAAGAAGTGAGGGGTTTAACGCTGTGCTGAAGCGTTACGTCAATCCTCAAAATTCAATCAAACACTTTGTCAGACAGTACGAGAAGATTCAGAAGAAGATCTTAGGGCAGGAAGGCAACAATGACTACAGAACTGAACAACTAGAGGTCAGGACTTTGACGCTGTACCCAATAGAGAAGCATGCATTATCAGTATACACCAGGGATATATATCTAAGGTTCAGGCTTGAGTTTGAACTAATAGGGAGGTACAATGTAAAAGATCTAGACAGAAACATGTACAACTTGGTTCCTAACAACATCAGGTGCTATCCATATGGTGAAAGAGAGTACATTGTTAATGCAAATGGACAGAACAACTACAATTGTGATTGTTGCAAATTTGATCGTGATGGGTTGCTTTGCTGCCATGTGTTAAAGCTGTTTACACATTTAGGAGTTGACATGATACCCCATCGCTACATCATGCGAAGGTGGACTCAACAAGCTATAGAACCTGAACATCCACAGCCAGGTCCAGTACCAGATGATGTGATGCCTGAACAGTCACGCAAGAAAATGCGGTTTGCAAATTTATCTACTTCGTTTGTCCAAATAGCAAAATTGGGAAGTGAGAGTGAACAAGCGGAAAGAATTGCTCGTAGACATATTAAGGAGATGAGGTCTGAGTTTGCGCAGCTAAACAAGGTTAGGAAGAAGAAACAGTCTGCCAAGACAAAAAACACATCTACTCGAGGGGAACAGCCAACTAGAGCAACTGATGCGCCACCAGAACCTACAGCTCACAATGTGGCAGAGCAGAACACTGTTCCTAATGTACATCAACAAACAGCAGGTCGTAATGTATCGCAACAGTCAGCATCTCATATGGCTGCGCAACAACCGGTGCATCCTTCTGTTCAGCAAGAAACAGCAGGTCGTAATGTGCCGCAGCAGTCAGGAACCCATGCTACTAGGAAGCAAAAGGTGCAACCTAATATTCATCAACAAACAGAAGCTTGTAATGAATCGCAAAGGCCAGCAACTTCTACTATTCCACAGCAAATGGCGCATCGTGGAGTGCCTGACATAGCACCTTCAGCTCCCAGCAGTCGACCTTCAAACCAGCCTAAGAAACAACCGAAAACTAATTTTACAAGTAACCGTCCACGGGGTGCTGCTGAAAACTGGTTTTCTAGTTCAGTTCCTATGACTGTGCGAACAAACATTCCAATAGACAGGCAACATGTTCGACAGGAACCACCTCCTGCAACAACTAGAGCACAAACTGGCCCTAGTATGACGGATAAACCAACTGGAACAAAAAGGAAGATTTCAGGACCTGGGACATCCCACATGCAAGCAGAAGGTGGTGTGGCTGCTTCAAGTGAAGAACAGCTTGTCATTCTGAACCCTCCCAGATCTAACACTAAAGGGCGTAAAAAGGGTCGAATTCCATCTGGTATTGAGTTGCAAGCCAAGAAAACAAGTTTGTGCAGCGCGTGTGGTCAGCCTGGACATAACATCGCAACTTGTACTGCAGGGTTGGGCAATCGCTGAGTTATAGTGCGAAACACTAGAAAGAAAATGCACACCAGGAAAAAAAAGGATTATCTCATTTGATTTAGTTGCAAAACTGTAGTGCTGTCAAGATGTTGCATTAAAAAGCATGCATAGAATGCAAAATAAAAACATGTGTAACTATTGATTCTCTTAATACATGCTACTTTGTCTACCTCACTTCTTCTTGATGATCTCCCTCCACTTGGCACTGTTCTTAGTAGAGGTGACCCATGTAAACGTCATCAATTTCCTTATGTTTGCGACGTTTGAACCATGATATCTTGGGAGTGACCTTCCATTCCAGTGTTCCGCATTGAACAAAGTGCAGATGCCACATTCGTTGCTGCAGTACATCAGAAAAATGAGTAGATGGTAAAAATAAAATGAGATGAAAAAAGCCTTGATATAGCATGGTTATAAAATAACCCAGAGTTGCTTCCAAAAAAAGCATACTAACAAGTTATGCAACAGTAAAGAATGCTTCCTAGTGCACAACTTTTAAAAAACAACTAAATGTGAAAATCTAGTTGATTTTTAATAAAAACAATCCAAAAGTTGGACAGCAGAGTGTTTAGTGATGTATACTATGTTATTTCCCTGAAAACCAACTTAGTGATGTTTTCTTATAAACTTTAGAATCAACTTAACAATGATGTTTCAAACAACTAAAATTAAATGAAAAAGGTACTACTATGGTGGATTGCAGTACCTAAGTAGTTGTAGGGAGCACTACAACTTGATTTTATTGGTAAAGCAATTTTGGTAGTTTTAAAATGCAACTTTAGTATCTTTTTGAAAACCAGTATGTTTTTCTGGGAAAATGTATGTTAAAGTTGGACAACAATATAAACATAGTTGTTTCCTGTTTTACACTAGGTTGTTTTTCACAAAACCAACTTAGGTGTGTTTTTTTAAAACAACTTATTGTTAAAAAATGAGCAAAAGTGCAATGAAAAGCAACTATGTTATGTTTGGGAACACAACCTGAACATGTTTGAAAACCAACTTAGAACGAAAAGGGTACATGCAAAACTCAATATGTGAACTTTAGTAACCAACTTAACAATCATGTTCAAACAAATCCGTTAGTAACAATGGATTTTGGTATGTTAAAGTTGGACAACAGTAGAAACATAGTTGTTTCCTGTTTCATACTAAGTTGTTTTCCACAAAACCAACTTAGGTGTGTTTTTTTTAAAACAACTTTTTGTGGAAAAATGAGCAAAAGTGCAATAAAAAAAGCAACTATGTTATGTTTTGGAACACAACTTTAACATGTTTGAAAACCAACTTAGAACGAAAAGGGTACATGCAAAACTCAATATGTAAACTTCAGTAACCAACTTAAAAATCTTGTTCAAACAACTTAAATGACATCTATTAGACAACAAAAAATGAAAAATGGTACTATGCCTATGCAGCTATACGCAACACTGCAACTTCACTGTTATAGCCAGCTATTAACGTATTTGTATTTAGATAAACTGATTACGAGAAGGTCATAAAAAGGAAGATTGGTTGATGCACTCACTTGGTCAGCTGCCTTGGAGGTTTTATGTCTTTCGGTGGGTCAAAAATTTGAAGCTTGACCTTAGAAGTGCCATAGTATTCTTCCCACAGAGTCTTTATGGCAGCAAGTATTTTGTTGACTCTTTCCTGAAACTTTGCATCTGCCAGTGCTCTCAGAGAATCCAACACCTCGAAACGCCTATCCCGTATATTGATGACGAATAACCAGTAGTGGTTGACCTTAACAGGTTCGCCTTCTGCCAGGTCCTCAAGAACAGGTAGCATAACCTATATTGAAAAAGAAAAAATGGACAACAAATAACAAATGAGTGAGTGAAAAGTTATTTATGGAAGATATTGTTTGGGTGAGTCCAGTTTTGCATATCAGATGTAACGTAAAAAATGCTGTAAAAATTGAACACTTACTGTGTCTTTTCTGTCAAGGTGCGCCTTACTCTTTGCAAAGTGCTTTTCCAACTCCCTCCTGTTCAGTTCCAAATCTTCGAGTAACAGCTATGAGAAAAAAACATATTAATATTGTATTATTTTAAAAAAATAGGCCAAAAAATGGGAGAAGGATAGTAATGGAATGGGGAAAAAGGTGTAGTTGTATTTCTCACCGCAACCCTCAGAGGCATAACCAACTTTTTGATCTTCCTGTCTTTTCTTAGCATTATAGACTCGATGCCAAGCTCCATGACAGTATTCCTAAGTACTCCGCAAGGCATCATTGAGTTTGCGAGCTCTCTAAGCGAAACAAAGTACTTGTCATAGCTTACAACAATTGGCGTGTCATCGGCATCTTGCCCCCTTAGCGACCTGCGCCCATGTGCAGTAACTGCATTGTACACCTCCTTTACATCAGCTGAACATGTGAACAGAGATTTATCGTCGTACATGACATACGGTGATCTCAAGTTGATTGGCTCCCTGATTATTCTGCGTTGCTGAGCTTGTGGACGATCAGCTGCTGTAGTGCTACCAGACGGCTGAGATTTTATTGCAGTGCTGGCTTCCCCCCTAGGTGGCGTCTGAAACCCACTCTCAGGTTCGTTCTCTTCTTTAACATCGAAAGATTCAATGTTTGTGTATCCCTTTTCCCTTTCTAAACGGTCAATAATGTCGCATGCTTCTTTCCATGTTTCCTCATCCCATTCATCATCGTCTATGATCACAATGTGTTGACCATTATGGGAAATCTCTGTTACTGCTGATAGCACAGGGGCAGTAGGTCTGTTTGTACATTCTTTTTCAGGTTTCTGCGGGCTATCAAAACCAAGGTCGAAACCCGGTGCATCACAAGCTAGCGCTGCCCTAGCTACCTTCTCTCTAAGTTCCTGTGATGGAGTCAACTTAGCTGCAGGAGGTGGACATGTTTCCCGTGTCGGACCAATTGCAAGCGGAACTGGGACTCCCCACTGAAGTGAAATCCTCTTTGCAGGTTCAGGCAGAAATGAAGTTCCTACTGGAAATGCTTTAACATGTGCTTCAGGGTCAGGCAGGTTCTGCGATTTTTTACCAAAATCTCCCTCTGAAGATGCAGTTGTACTTGATTTACCCTGAGTTGTGCCAGGGTTGACTTGAATTCCCACTGTTGGACAAACTGCTGCCGGAACTGGAATTCCCAACTGAACTGGAACTCGCTTTGCAAATTCTGGCAAACAAACACTACCTTCTGGCATTACATCAGAACATGATGGCAACCCATCAGAGTTTGCACCACGAACTGCTTCTGCTGCTGGAGTTGTATCTGATTTACGCTTAGTTGTACCAGGGTTGACTTGAGTTGCAGGACCTTCTCTTTGTGTTGTATGATCTGCAGTTTTCAACACTTTTTTGTTGGTTGCGACATCTGGTTCGCGGGCACTCTCTGAAGCCCCTGGCTGCACTGCCGACTGAACTTCAACTATACTGCTTGTTGTTATCATTGAGCTGCCCTTTGGTACAGGTGATCTGGTAGGTCCTGCCTCTACATTTGTTGCCTTGACGTGACCATTAGGTGGCCTGTTCCTTTTTACACTTGTTTCAGGCTGGCCAGGCCGTGTACGATGCGCAGCCTGCTTCTGCTTCATGGTCGTCTGTTCTTTTTTCTCGTTGCCCTTGTTCTCTGAAACCCTCTGTTGCTGCTTGTCATCTCTGATATCCAGCTTTACAAGTTCAAAACACTCCATTGTCATTTTCTGAATTACATCTTCATTTCCAAACTCATTTAATGGTGGGCGGCTTCCAGGGGATAAATGCATTTCCCCTCGTGAAACATCCTTGAAAACAGCTTCTGCATAAGCCTTCCCATCATCATCGATGAATGTCGGTTCAATGAAAGGAAGGTCAATTTCATGTCTGGGCTCAGAGCCCACCAACTTTCGCAGCTCTGAAAACGGACTCCAACCAGAAATTTCTGGTGCATCCCCCTTCTCATTCTGTTGAGCTGCTTGAAGCCTTGCTTTGTGATCTTTCTCTGCCTTCCTTCTTGTTGACTGAATCAATCCCTGCACTGACATGTCATTGGAATTGTTTACAGGGGAGTCATTGTTACATCTCCTATCCCTTAGGTTGCTACATGGGCCATCATGTGGTTTCTTGGGTGTAAGCCTTGGAGATCTTCTTGGTAACTGCTGCAAAACATTATCTGAATATCTGTCATTTTGATATTGCCCATGCACTGATGAGTTGCCAGGGTTCATGTCTCCGCTAACGCCATCATCATCATTAAACTCAGCGTCATGATCATTTCTCTCGATGTCATCATCATTTCCCTCATCCTCATCATCATTTTCGTCGTCGTCATCATCATCCTCTGCGCTGACTTCTTCCGAATCAGAATGTGCATTGTGGTCGGAATAAAGTTCGTCTTCGTCTTCAACCTCAACACCTGCAGCCTTTCTTTGTCTCTTCCTTCCAGCTCCCTGAGCACTGCTATTCTTCTGTTGCTCCTCTAAAATACCAAAGGATTCAACAAAGGTACCTAGTCTGTTGGATATATCTGTGCATAGCTCCCCAAGCATGACAGCAATCTTCCTCTTTTTCTGCGAAAGTAAAAATAACAAAACAAAAAAAAAATATGTTAGTTAGGAACTAGTAGTACAGTAAGACAAAATGCAACTTGGCTGTAACCAGTGCCGAAGATTTACTGTGTTCCAGGAAGCAACTTCGTAAAAATTGGTGACGAAGTTGCCAATTTAAAAAACCCTTAGCATAAAAAAATAGAATAGACCCCTACCTATGCACATGATGAACAATTTAAATGAAGTGAAAACAACTTAGTCATATGATAGAATGCAACTTAGTTTTGTGGACCAAACAACTTAAGTATCCCTTGAATGCAACTTAGCAACTCAACCAAACATGAAGTTGAAAAAATGAACTTAACAACAATGCACCATACAACTTGGTTCTAACCAGTAAGCAACTAGGTTACTATTGGTGTACAACTTATCAATAGGAAAAACCCTTAGCACATGATGAACAAACAAAATGAAGAGAAAACCAACTTAGTCATACGCCAGAATGCAAACTTTGATGTGTGGAATAGCAACTTATGTAAGCCCTATAGTGCAAACTTAGCCAACTCAACCAGAATAAAGTTGAAACAATGAACTTAAGAACAAATGCACCATACAACTTGGTTTTAACCAGGAAACAACTAGGATACTGTTGGTGACCAACTTGTGAAAGGAAAAACCCTAAGAACCAGGATGAACAAGAAAGTACAGACAAAAACCAACTTAGTCATATGCCAGAAAATGCAACTTGTTTATGTGGAACAGCAACTTGAGTATGCCCTAGAGTGCAACTTAGCCAACTCAACCAAAAAAGTAAGTTGAAAAAACAACTTAACCACAATGCACCATACAAAAGCACACTACATAAATAACACACACAAAAATAGTTTACTTTTGGTTACTAACAATTAAGCATATTTCCGAGATTGCATAAAAAAGGATGTGTGATTTGGAAAGTAAAACTGTACCTCATTTGGAAAGCTGCGTGGCAACTTGGAAGACACGAAATCTTCGGTCCTCGTCATCCCAACGAAAAGGCTATCTCTGATTGTGGCGCCAACGCCTTGTTTAAACTGAAAAAAAATACATGATCCACGTTAAGAAAAGTGGATGAAAAAAAAACTCAAATAAACTGCAGCTAATATGAAAACACAAAAAACTTACTCTAAGCTTGCCAAACTCGCCGTCGCCTTTAGTATCTTTTTTCATGACAGCCTGTATGAGCTTGTCATTCCATGCTGCGGCACGGATGGGGCATTCTTCTTCAGACTGAACAACCTCATCAACCTCTAGGGAATCTAGGTAGACAATCTGCATTACAATAAAAACCAGGATACATGATGAGTTAGAAAATCAGACACAAAAATAGTTCTCTACCTAAACTACAAGAAAAAGGTAGATAATGTAGCAATATCTTACCACAAGGTGATGTAGGCAACAGCAAACACACTTCTTCTTCACTCCCATTTTCTTCACTTCAGTGACGATTTGGTCAACTGCAAATTGAGCAAAGTTTGTCCTGCGGAACTGGTTGAGGTCTAGAAGACACCTGTAACACCTTGGACTGATACTTGACTTTGTTGTTGGACTGACAAAACAACTGAGTACAGCAGCGAAGTAAGCCCGAAGGAACTTATGATCTGCAGCTCCGTTCATGTCTGATATTATCTTGCACCAATCTGCCCACTCCGGTGCCTTTCCACTCTCTATACCATACTCTTCATTAAAAAACTTGATGGCTTCTGTCTCCATCTCGTAACACACAGGACTTCCCTCATTTCGTATCCCAAACACTTTTGTGTAGCTGTCGGCGTTCACTGGGATACTACCCCTCCCTGGAACAGCAATCTCACATCGTATGGGGTCAAAATGAGCAAGCACCCACATGCTAAGATCAACAGGCATCTCTGTGGCCTCCACCTTAAGCATCCCTCCCCATCCCCATTCATCTACCAAATCCCTCTGGGCTTGCCCTAACAGCTTGTTAATTTTGACCAACCTAGCAGGCGAAGCACGATTCCTCCCAAACTGGAAAAATATAATGGAAAAACTACTGTCAAACACCAAAGTTTACGTATGGTGATAATAAAAGCAAAAAGATAGCGAAAAAAAAAACAGAACACAAAAAAGCCCTACCTGACTTCTCCGCTGTACGGGTGCAGGCTTGGGTGGTATGCTACCAGCTGTTGCACCGCTTGACGTACCAGCTACCGCAACAGCTGCAGCGGCACCAGTTGGTGCACCAGCTGCAGCAGCAATTGCTGGACCTTTTGCAGCACCAGCTGCTGCACCAGTAGCAGAGCAAGTTGCATTCCCACCTGCCCGCTTTGTTGCAACAGCCTTCTGTGCTAGGCTAGCTGCTTGCATACCAGAAGGATTCGCAGCTACAGCAGGGATTGCTGCCCCATCCGGCAATGTAGAACTACCACAACCTGCATCAACTACTGGGAGTCGCAGCCGAGCACGTTTGTCATTCTCTTTAACCATCTCTTCCCTGCTGTGAAAAAATGAACATATGAACATATGTAAAAAAAGTACCTAGAAATATGAAACCACGCCAACTTAGCTAGATTACAGCTACAACTTAACATTGAATGCAAGCACTTCAAATGCAACTCCAGTGGATTTGACATACCAAAATCAAAGAGAACTATGCTAAGGATTTCTGCTAAGAGAATATGCATTTGTCAATACAGACACTATGGTTACAAAAAACAGGTTCTAACATGCTCCGATTAGGTGTGCGCCGATTCAAAAGCCAACTTGTCCAATGTTCAAAAAGAAAACTATTAGTAGTACTGGTAAATAGAAGTTGTAAAAAACACATAAGCATTCAGTTACAACTTGACATTATTCAGTAAACAACTTAGTTAGATTCAGACACAACTTGACATTACTCAACAAAGCAACTTAGTTAGATTCAGTTACAACTTGACAGTACTCAGTAAAGCAACTTGGTTGGCTTCATATACAACTTGACATTACCCAAGTAAAGCAACTTAACGTCACAGATAAATGATCTACAACTTCAACATTGCATAGCATCTTCACACCTTATGAAAAAGCACCAGTGCTAACTGACTGATACTAGAAACAAACCACACACAAAAACAAACAGCAGTGCATATCAAATCTCTGACATATGGTGGGCATTGTAAATGGGGGATTAAATTAGGTACAAATTCTCTGTGATTTGTGGTGAATTGACTAAGGGAGCCATGTACTCCGTTGGCCTGCATAACTGCACTAGTGTGTTGCCTGGTTCGGCACGACATTGTGACTCTTGAGGGAAATGAGAAACCGAGTTGCTGATCATGTGTTTGGTGGGGTGCTCGAGCCTTCATATGGTTCCAGGCAATTCTGAAGTTGTGAAGTGCAGAACAGAGCGTGGGCTCAGTGACATCAACGCTCTGCAGTCTGCACTATCACTGCATCGCTCAAATGTTCATTCCGATGCAGGCCAAACCAGCAGTGGAACCGTTGAGCACTTGCACTAAGCAAAGAAATGTGACCAATGTCTAAGCTAACATTTGTTCTAGATCCAGCCTTCTTTCTGAACATTAGTAGCTACAAGTACCAAATAAAAGACGTGCCACTGCCAGCTCTTAGAAGCACACGATGTGGACAAAGCAGAGGAGGGGGAAGTAGTCGTCATGGTTGGTGAAGGGGTTGGCATAGGTGAACACCACCATCTCATAGCCGCAGTGGTAGCCAGGCATCGAGATGGTTGAGGAAGCGGGCCGTCAGCCATGCCCCTACGCCAACACTGTGGATGCCATATCCTACATCGAGGAACATGTACACAGTTTGACAGGTGATCTCCTCGCAGAGAAGACCTAGATGTGAAGTGTGTCTTCGTTCTCCAAGCCTAAAACAACGACAGATGCTATGGATAACAAATCGGGCCTGATACACCGAACCCAATCATGCATCACTGCAAAAACTAGCCAGCAGCGCTAGGGATGAGGATTTCGAGAATTGCGTCAGTAAATTCATACCTCAGAACCCGACTTATATCGAGCACAACTAGCCGCTGTCGAATCGCAAGCCACTGCGCAGTAGAAGGTAGATCTGTGGCCACCTAGCGCGCTCCTCCTCTCCGGTGACGAGCAAGCAACTCTTCACCGTGTTACGCACACCGGCGACGAGGTCGACGCCCAGCTCCTTCTCCGCTAGCGAGCTACCTCCCAGGCATCTAGCCAGCAGCGCGACGCAGAAGGTGGCTCCACACCACGACCTCTAACACCCGTCCGAATAGGAGCGATCTCCGACGAGATCGAAAAATCGCCGGAGGAAGAGCAAATGGGGAACGACACCGACGCTGGCTCCAGATCGCCGGAAGAGAGAGGAAAATGGGGAACGGCACCGACGAATGCGGTCCAGGACCGAGTCCAGGTTCACGTGCTCCGGGTCGGACCAGGTGCGTGGGACACGCTGCCAGGTGGCTCCTGGTCGGGACGCTTCGCTGTCGGGATCGCGCGCGCGCAGCTAAATCTGGACCGTCTTGTTCCGATCGGACGGCTCAGAATCGGATGCTCGGAGTGCCAGATAGCATCCGAGTGCTGTTTAGCATCTGGGTTTATTTTTTAGATCGCGAGGAGAGAGTGCAGGGCAGGAGGGAGGAGCTTAACTGGGGCCTGGGTGGGTCCCCGATGACAGGGAGGGTGGTTGCTTGTTTCGTTGGCGATTAAGCGGCTTACGTGCGCAGGTTTTATTGACCTCAATTTGTGCACATGTTTGTTCAAGAACCACTATTAATCTCACTGGTTCTGATGTGTAGACATTACGATAAATGTATGATACGTACTGCAAGAGTATAGTTGAGCATTTAATCGGCAGGTACATTGATTAGAGTATCTGGGTTCAGCAAAAATAAACCAAAAGTTGGATGGAGGCGACACTGACGTTTTTCCGAATTCTCCGCTGCAGCAAATGGTTTGTCATAGCACTTTGGAGGTATCATGGATCATCATATCATAGCGACGGACGCAAAAAATAAATAGCTCGAGTAGAAAATACGAAAAAAGATGCTCCCGGCGGGGCTCGAACCCGCGACTTTCGGCTCATAAGACCAACGCTCTGACCAACTGAGCTACGGGGGCTGTTGTGTCTACATTTACTCTGAAATTTAAATATTGTTTGTAAGGAGAATATCAATTTGATCATAACTTGACCATCCATGTACAACCAGAAGCCTTCAAACACTGCGCACAGCGAAATCGACAATTGTACTAACATGTTACCTGGAAACGTGCCAACTTTGAGCATAAAAAATTTGTAAGTACGCTAACACTGCTAAGCATAAGTATTAACATTGCCTTATTCATATGCAAATAGATGTAAGTGCCATGTATAGTACCTTGACTGTATGGCCAAGTCGGTGCAATGGCCCGTAGACTCATTGGTGCTCAAGCACCACTGTGACACACATCGGTTGGTGGTGCTTAATTAAACTAGACGATTTGTGATACTCCTTTCGGCTCAAATTAATAGGCACAGAAGTTGCTGCAAAGTCCAATGGACGTTGTGTAGAGAAGCCGACAACTATTGTTGTGAAGACCGTCAATCGTGGTGCCTGGAGGACGCACTGCTACAAGCCCACCCTCGGTGTTGCGAAGACTCAGGGCCACTGATGCAAAGGCTGACAATTGTTGCTTCGAAGCCCACCGTCGGTACAGCCTCATCAGTGCTGCAGGCCCGATGTTCGCTACTACAAATGATGATGGGAATTCCTACGAAATTTTCACCATACTTCTTTGGCTACGCATCATCTGAAGAATTTTTTGCTTCAACCATTCCGCGGTTTTGCTACAATAGCATAAGTCTTTGCTACAAGGTCTCCAACAAGGTCCCACCGGAATTATTTCTTCAGCGGGTTCTTTTTCTTCTGTGGTGGTTCAACCGATTTTTTTTGCTTAATGGAGCAAATGAGTTTTTTTTGCTTCAATGCAAAAATAGCGTGACCGGGGAGGGAACTGGACACATGTTGCATGGAGGAGGCGGAGCATCTAGGGGAAATATCCACCGGGGGACACTCAGTAGTTCCCTTTTATTTTCCATTTCAACTCCATTGTTGTTTGATACGTACAAATGGCGAGTCCTCAGATGAGATGAAACACAAGAAGTCAAGGACCACTAATGAAAATCGATATGGTAGCTTGAGATTTGTTTAGTATTTTGGATGACCTCTAGCTAGGATTTGTGATGCATAAGCGTGTACGTATTATCTATTGTTTTGAGTGAGACTTCAGATTAAAACATCACAATAAAAATGACCCTGTGAATCAATCGGCGTTTTCTCGTTTAGGGAATAAAATTAAAAAATTAATAAACTAGCACAGTGCAAAAGTGATGGCCCATCGCTGACTTTTGGAGAGTCCGTTTCAGCCCCATCGGCCAGGGCCTCAACTAGCTACCAGACGATGGCCAAGCCCAGAACTTCGTCTCTTTGTTTGAAAAATAAGATCTCCTTGGTCCTCGTAATTTTTTTGACGATGTATGGAAGCATAAATCTCAGGCGGTAGACGCGGTGTACCTTTATCTACGAGACTACGACCAGAGCACACACATGCTTGAGCACTCTGTAACGCCCTTGAGCCTTTGCAATGAGTCATGACGACGGAAACGGGTACTCCTCGTCATATTGCCTTTGGTCAACGGACAATCCATTGGATGAGTATCAAAATTGAAGGAGTTTATACTAAAAGATATGTATGTTTTGACATTTTGGGATGTTAATTAGTGGCCTGTATTATATGATTTGCAGCTCCCACGCTGGGAAAAATGGGGTAATCTATGGCCCGTATTGTACTAAAAAATTATACGTTGCTCAACCAAACGAGTGGAATAGCTTGGCGCTACGAATCAAGACAATGACAAGGGTAAATGCGCTGGAGTGAATGCTTTGCTGCTATCTCCGTGGCACACAGCTGGCTGGATACACAACTAGGAAAAGCCAGCACGTCTAAAGTTCTAAACACATTTATACTCTGTAGTAAAATTCAAAAAACAGGTCTAAATACATCTATAGATAATCACCCCCATCAGATCTGCCATCTATACATCCCAAACAAAGGTTGTCCATCGGTATGCATGATTTCCTAGTATAAACTAATACAACGAATTATAGAACATATAAAGTTTTTTTAATATACTATTCTGAATGTAAAAAATAAGAAAACCCCTATTCTACAACCTGGCTGATGCCGGGTGATCCTTCAGCCGGTCTCACACTCACGCGTGCCCCCACATAAGCAAGGGTTTTGCTCTCTGGCCCACACTTGTGACACTCGTTCGCGGGCCAACTGAACGCCTCGGCCGAGACTTGTTGCAGTGCATCCCCAAGCAAAGCAACACAACACCGTGCCACCGCTTTTCTACCATCATGGATGTTTTCTTCACGCGTGCAGCCATGTATGCTCATAGAGTTACAATCCCGGACCCTATGCATGCACCGAGCTCGAGGATGATAGGGGTGAGATGGATGGATCGAGAGTTGTCGAATTCGTTGACGACGAGCCTCGAGCGAGCTGACTGTTGTCGGCCAGCTCTCTGAGATGGAGGTTTTTTTTGGACTTTCCAATGTTGCAAGGTGTGTTTCTAAGTGCTACATCTATGTAAATTTAGTGTTCTGTCACCACAAGTAAAATGCTACGAGGTTTTGAGCGTGTTTGCTATAGAGAATTCTCTCCAAATGTTACAATCATGTTTTTATATTTTTGGATGAGTTTAGCATATATGTTGGATGCACTGTTTGTTTTGCACCGACATCTTTATAAATTTTGCTATAACTAGGGATTTATTGCATTCACTATTGCTTTTTTCTACATGGGTGTGTTCAAACTTCCCGGCCCTTTGGGGCCTTTCCTAGTTAAAAAACAAGTGTTTGAACATCCTTTGCTACACTTCACAAGTCTTTAACGCATGTACAACAAAATGTTGCAAAATGTTGAGTATGCACAAAAAAAATGTTTTGTTCAAAATTCTCTTGCAGCAATGACCTGGTTTTTGCAACAATAATGGGGGGCCGCCCACACATGTGAAATCAAACTAATGGAGTTCCTAGCTTGCCAAGATAATAATCCTTGACATGCAAAAGCAGTTCTTGTCATACATGGAGGCTCACTATCTCTGCAGCGTCAGTCACCCATTGAACTAAGGCTAAGTTTGGCATTTCATTTAAGAGTCGCAATCCCATCAAACCAATTTTTGTCTATTTAGTATTTTTTGACCTTTGAACTACTTTTTTAGTTGTCAACAACAAATAGTAAAATACGCACAATTCAACATCCACAAACTGCGTGGTGGTGGGAAGCCCTTCGTTGGCGAAGGGGGTACGATGTGATAGAGTGTGTCGAGGCAGCCACCCCGAGGGATGTGGTCGATGGATTACGTGTAGCGTTTCTCTCTCTCTCTCTCTCTCTCTCTCTCTCTCTCTCTCTCTCTCTCTCTCTCTCTCTCTCTCTCTCTCTCTCTCTTTCTCCCATCGACATAAGGTGCGGCAATGACCCTGAAGCACAGTGATGAGGTCCTTAATTAACATCTTCTGATGCCTTCTCCAACAACATGGGTGGGCACTAGACCCATTCAACGTAGGGATGATGCTAGCAAGAAGCCGTCAACCGGTAGACATGTTGTTGGTTGTGACGGTTTCGATCACAATTATGCGCATATTCCAGGTGGAAACATTTGGTCTCCTCTTCTAGCATGAGCAGTCAATGCCGATTTGTGTGTGTCATGCCCTTGTTGAAAGCATTGACTCGAAGTTCATCTTTCAGGATGAAAATCCTATGTTTGACCTTTGTTGGATGATCAAAAGGCAAGAAGCAAAGCCCCAACTAACAGGAGTAGTTACGTCCATTATACCCCCCCTCGATTCCCTACATGCTATGATACCCCCATGGTGGGTAGAAGCAGGTCAAAACGAGGGGATATGAAATACCCGTAGTTGATGCATCAGATGGACGCCAAGTGATTGATATTATACTTTCCAAGGGAGAATCGATCAGGCTTGATCAATCAAACAGGCAATCCTAATGTGAAAGTGATCCAGTCAGTTTTTGTGTTCATTTGTGTGGTTTTAGGTTTGGTTCCTTTGACCTACGATTCTCATATCTGACAATGGTTGCAGCTTTGGTGCGTTGGTCCTTTGGGGGCTTAGCATAGCGACTTTCTGTTTGTCTGGTACAATAAGCTCTACTATTCTAAGCTTTGTCCGGCTCCAATGATTGGGGGAGAGGGAAGAATGCGACGTGCATTCTGCTCACACTAGTGTCTCTAGCCATTGCTATGTGGTCTAAGGAGCTATTTTTTTCCTATTGTTTTTATATAACTATATGCACGATTCATCGGTGAACTTTTTCCCAAAAGAAAAGCTCAAAAAAGGCTATGCATTACTTAGCTGGCCGCGGTACTCCCTCCATCCTAGTGTATAGGTCCTGTGCGTATTCCTAGGTCATCATTTTGACCAACATAATATAAAACATATGCTACAAAATATATATCACTGGAAACTTTAGATGATGTACTCTCTAAGGATATAATTTTTATGTTATAAAATTTATATTATATTTATCAAAATGAAAACCTAAAAATACGCGTAGAACCTAGCACTGAGGGAGTGGCATTTTCATGACCAAAAGAAAGGGAAGAACGGCCGTGATTGGGCATGATCTATGGAAATCAGAATCAGAGTAAACTTTGAGGTCCCTGACTGAAACTCGTGTACCGTTGTGGTCGTTGGCCCTAACCCGGTCGGCGTGCGCAAATATTCTAACACGAGCTCGTTTCCAAATGAAATCTTTGCACTGCCCGATTGTCTCTCCATCCGGTGTATACGTTGTATATGTACTCCCATTTATTTAATTTTGCAAACAAAATCAATGATGACCGGACCAACTCATTGGCAGCTAGCCAGCCAGCCAGCAGTACAAACTTTGGCAGCGAACACACAACCATCGCGAATTATCACGAAATGTGTACACATTTCAGTGGTTGTTTACAGCTAATTCCAAGAAAGCGGCGGCCGCACAACGCCTAAAATAAACAAAGAAACATGCCAAAAAACATAAATTAGCACGATTTATTTCCTTAAAATTATTTAATGGAAACTTAACAAATGGCGAGAAAAAACTATTGGTAGAGCCAGGTGGCCTGCCTGGCTGACTGGCCACCGTGCTCCAATGATTGGCCGAGCTGCCTAAATTAGCTCCCTGAATAACGAAAGCCTTTGGCAGGCTAGCCGAAAGGAAACAGGCCGATTTCACCGCCCGGATTCAGCCCGTTTCTACCAGAGTCAACGCCGCCGCAAACGGCCACCAAGATTCCGTGATCTTGGTGAGATTTTTTTTACCAACTGGCAACAGCAGCGTGGCTAGGGGTACACACAAAGAGAACCACCTGCGTTGCACATGGATTGTATTCAGTACAAAACTATTGGTGTATGGCACTGAGAAATTCAGTTTTTGTATTATTTTATTGTTACGACAGTCTAAGGAAAGAAGGCAAAATTGAAGTTATGCTTAACATTCACGAATCTTATTTTATCTGTTGTGCTGATTTAGCCAAGCGAAAGGACGATGTCAATTAATTCGGCAGGTTTACTTTCTCCGTACAACAGTAAGACGGTAACACACGCACAATGATCACGCTCGGATTATATATTTTGAAGTGTAATTATGCTACCTTACAAGTATATATTTTTGGTATATAATAGTGTACGGTCCAGACGTCCAGTACATTGATTATAGATAACGCACGTATATTAGTGGGTGATTTATATATTAACAATTGGCGTAATATTTATTTTTCAGAAACGTCGTGGCATATTCATAATTGCTCGAGCACATTATTGTCCTAGGTGAATATATATTTTACATATCTCTTGAACTTTTTTTAAACAAGCAGTAATGGGTGTACCTAGCAGAATAATAAAGCCTCTCCTGATAAAAATAAAAGTAAATAAACGCAATACCGGCAAAGGAAGAAAAATTACAGGGGAGGAAACCCCAGAAGACCTCGATCAATCATCTGCGATTACAGCGACAAATACTGCGGGGAGAGAGAGAGAATCCAAAGCCCTCCTTTGGGTTTGTCTCTTCCCCTCTCCTCCCTTCTCCCACCCACCCCTGCTCCCCTCCTCCGCTGCGGGTGTGTTGTGGAGGGGAGGAAGAGCAAGAACCAAGAGCTGCTGCCAACGCTGCACAGCCTGGGCTCTCCGATCATTGATTGCCCATCTATTACCTTCCTCTTTTGCGATATATACAATCTCATCTATCCGTTATATATACATCTTCTCTTGGTTCTTTGCAATCTCTCCTCTCTTGTAGATTTCGGGATAGCCCTCTTCTTCGTACCGTAGCTTTGCTAAGTAGTTGATGTTCTTGGGTTTCTTGGCTGCTTAGGTCTCCGATTTTTCTAGTCCTCGGTTTCTTTGGTTCTTCTCCCCAATTGCAATCTTGTTGAGTTATTCTGGGCTTCGACGTCATGGACGATAGGATTCCGCCGCCCTCCCACTTGCAGTATTCACCGTCTCCTGTCCATCACTCTTCGCCTCATCACCACCTCAATTCCATGAGGTATTCTGCCTCTGACAGAGAAAGGTGAGGTTCTGCTTCGCTATTTCCTCGGTCGAGTTTTTTTTTGATCTAGCCTTTTGGGAATCTTCCGTAAGTACGAGATTTGATGCCGGTGGTGGAGATTTCTGCCTAATTACTCCGACCTGCTGCGATTCTGACGGAGGAGTGATCTGTGGAAATAGGGATTTCGATGATTGTTCCCTGCCGATAGATTTATGTTTTGGCTTGTTCATGTAATTTTTTTTGTAATAGGTTGGTCATTGTATTGATATAAGCTTACAGATTTTTATATCTTGCTGGATCTTGTTGTATAAATCTAAGCAAAGTTATAGTTTTTACCGTGTCTTTGTTGGCTTCTTGTTATTCTAGATGCTTCAGATTATGCTTCTACTTTCTGTAATATCATATTAATCTCTTATGTGAAGGATAGAGTTAGAGTGCCTTGTGTAAAACTAATGAGCTTGTTTCTTTGGCAGATATCTTGCTGAGTTGCTTGCTGAGAGGCAGAAATTAGCACCATTCGTTCAAGTACTTCCCTTCTGTACCAGGCTCTTGAACCAAGGTTTGATTCTTTCCCAGGCATTGCTGTAATTTTACCTACTTATATGCTCTTTAACAATGTAGCTATTGCGTGTTGTTACTGATGTATTCAGTCATTCACTTGCTATCACTGGCCGTGATTTTAGTTTAACTTGTTTTACCTAAGTCTATTAGGTTATGAACTCTTAGTATTATATTAGTTTTAAGTAGCTATGACATTTGGATTACCTGCTATATCTTCGTGGATAATGATGCTCTCTCCCTGTCGGAAAATACTGGTATCATTATCATTTATTAGTCGATCAGAGGAATTAAACCAGATATTCTGTTAATGCATTTCTCATATGCCCTATCATCTAATATACTTGTATGATTCGCGGCGAGTAGTAACTTGTCCAGATCTATTGATGACTTTTCCCTCGTAACTCCGTCTCGTAATTGGCTTCACACTTTGGACTTGATGCTTTTTTTATATCGACAGAAAATATCTATTTTAAGTATGGTTACCATGCAACTTATTCCTATTCTTTAACTGTGTGAAGTGAAAACTTGCTAACTCGTTGCCGCCATAATTCAAGGCATTGGATTTATTTGTAGATAATAACGCCTACTGCCTTTTTCCCAATCTAGCGCAATGCAAATAGTAGTACTTCTTTGCTTATCTATAGCATATTAAAATCCATATCCTGTATTGCATCATCATCGCCATGTTTGTTTAATGCAGAGATTTTGCGGGCATCTTCTATGCCACCTAACCATAATTTTGTTGATGCTGAGAGAATCGAGCATGGTAGCCCATTAAGGTTACCTGGCCACCCAGTGAATGGTCAGCCAATGGATCTGGAGGGATGGTCAGGAAGACAAACAGAGGTAATGCAGATTCAGGCAACCACTGGTTATCATTGAGATTTAATTGCTATGCTGTAATTGCATTTAAATAGGATATGAAGCTTGGGAAAGAAAGGATTGTGTATAAATTGTGGATTTATGCATACGACGTAGTCAATTTTGTGCATAACCTTGCACTTGTTCTCTGCAGTTTAGTGTACTAGTTTAGCAGCATTGAACATGTGATTCGATAACCTGACTTTTGTTAATGACAAACATGAATATTATTTCTCCACTTTGATTTCTTATCTGTTCTTGACAACCAACAAAACGGCAAAACTCCCGTTATTTATATGTTCCCTCAAACTTTATTCAGATTCAGATTTTCCCTTGCAAATGATATGTTGGCAAGTTCTCTTATCTTATTTATGGAGAAAATATTCTCTCTATTTTTTCTTCAGCATATGGGGGTTATGCAATCTCCAATGAGCTGGAATGGTGCTCCAGCACATGCGAGCACCCCTGTTGTCAAGAAACTCGTGAGGCTAGATGTTCCTGTGGACAAGTATCCCAATGTACGCATGGATTTATCTAGTGCTTCTGTAACTTTGTTTAGTGTGCTATGTCATGTCATGAGTGACTTACATTCTTGTGGTTGTTGCTAGTTCAACTTTGTCGGCCGTTTACTTGGGCCACGAGGAAACTCCCTGAAAAGAGTTGAAGCTACGACTCAATGCAGAGTTTATATTCGTGGACGCGGTTCAGTTAAAGATTCTGTGAAGGTAAATAAGCACACTATCATGTATTGTTCTCCAGTTCCCTATTTTAGTAGCTTTATTTGGCTAAAAGTGTTGGACAATTTTAGGATGTACCGATGTACCATGTGTTTACTATTATAATTATCTTGTGGAGCTAAAATTAAGAAATATGTCCCCTCATGGTTAAATTGACTAAAATAGGATATCACTAATATCATAAAAAGTTGAACCTTAGGATGGCCTGATTGGATATGCAATGATTGCCAAGTTAATCTCAGACTAATTGCACTGTCCGAAGCTAAAATCTAGGTTCATTGAGGATGTAATATATCGCGTCTCCCACATCCACGGATATTTCATCATACAAACTCTATTACTGAATATATCTAATAGTTGTTCATTCTAGTTGTTCATCTAGGACTGCAGTTAGTGGCTTAGTGGGATGGCACGGGCTACCTTTTAAACACACAGTTTAGCTGCAGTTAGTACTGACTTCTGGATAGTCTGTCAAAATATTTATTCTATCGGTGGCTATGTCATTAGCCCACTAGCTTTCTGTTGCCGTTTAGCCTTCATTGTCTGGATCTTTTTATTCGGTGGATACTAGTGACATCTATGTTCCATCTATCAATAGTATGATTTAAAGACCTGCCCCTGTAATTTAGGCCTTTAAAGGTTTGAGTTGTAAGAGAATCTAGCAACATCCTTGCGTCTTATAAGTCTTTTACCTCACAAGTTTCAGTCATGAGCATCTAGCCTGGCATATTACTCTGATGCTAGTGTGCTGAATATAAGTGTTTTTAGATACAAATATAAAGATTTTCAAATCTGATATTTTATTGCTCCAATGCAAACATAAGCTTTTGAAATCGTTTCGTACACTTCCAAGGTATCACCCTTGCTCTTTCGTAATTGACTTTGACAATGAACTTCACTTTTATTTATCATCTGCATAATAAGACTGTTGCATTCTCAATACATGTAATATTGTAATATGTAGCTTCATTTCTGTTTTTGGCACCACCTAGCTGTACAAATTAATTAATCAATGAATACATTATTATTATTATTAATATATAGGAAGAGAAGCTGAGAGATAAGCCTGGGTATGAGCACCTCAATGAGGCACTGCATGTGCTTGTGGAAGCAGAGTTTCCAGCAGATATTATTGATGCTCGTCTAAACCAGGCTGTGACCATCCTAGAAGATCTTCTCAAACCAATTGTAAGCGCATCTATTTCCTCCTTTCCTTCCATTGACTTTACAGTTTCAAATTGCTGTTGTTAACTAGCGCTATCATCAGGACGAGTCCATGGACTACTACAAGAAGCAGCAGCTGAGAGAACTTGCCATTCTCAACGGCACCCTGAGAGAGGAAAGCCCAAGCCCCCACCTTAGCCCCAGCGTGTCCCCTTTCAACTCCACCGGGATGAAGCGTGCGAAAACGGGTCGGTGATCTGGGTCGGTCTCTGAAAGAAAAAAAAAACTGGTCGCGGTTCGATGTGTGATGAGAAGCTGCTGCTGTACTGCTGGAGATGATTGGTGTCGCATATGCTGGGATCATCAGTGCTGGCCTATGCCTGTCATGATCTGCGCGCTTTACCAACCGTATGAAAGACGGTCCGTGGGTGAATTATGATGGTCTTGGTGGGGTTGATGTCTGACGATGTTCCTATTATTTATTCTTTGTGCAATCTGACCTTTGAGAAACATTAACATTAATTATTGTTTTGGGCAAGTTAACAAGGCCAGTTGGCCAAGCTGGGATTCGTCAAAGTGTCTGGCAATAATCGGTCGGTCCGTCCGTCAGGTATTGTTTGTACCTGGAAGAAATAGTTGTAATATCATAATACTGTGTCAAGGGCTGATGCTTTTTGTGTGTGCCAGTAGTACGAGACAACCAGACAAAGCATTGCTGGGAGACAGTCAAGCTCCGTAATGATGATGATTTGCATTCATAATTTCTCTTGTCTCTTTGTCCACCACTCTTGTGTTGCAGAGTTACTTGATTTCAGGAACTAGCTCTGTTCAGAAACATACCTCCTAGAAAATATGCAGGTAGTTTTCTCCAAGTTCAGATTGTTCGGGTCAGAGGTAGCCATGTTGTTGTATTTGGATTCAAGTGGAATCACAGTACCTTGATTTAGTAATTTGCTACTCGTATCATATTTATATCAAAGTTGCACATAGGAGACCGTTCCTGAAATCAAGCAACTCTGCGTTGCTAAACTGAGCCTGTCACTATCTCTCTTTGGGCAGCTTGCATGTTAGCACCATGTGGCAGATGATGACATGCAAACTTGAATAAGTTGCATGGTTTCGCCGCGGCAGGTTGCGGCCAAAGGTCACTCAATGTCATGTGCACGATGGCAGCCTAGGTTTCGGCCAATAAAGTGGCGGCCAGGGCCACCAGCGGCCGATCTGGCATCACCACCGCACCGGAGAGAAAAGGCTCTCAATCATTCTGCACAGCTTTTGCCAGAGCAGCTTCGCATGAGACGTCACGGAGCTAGATTTACCTGCAAGGCTGCAACCTGCTCTTACCTTTCCCTCATGTGGTCCTCCCATGGAGAAAGTTCGAATCAAGAAGAAGAATAGTAGGAGCTATTGTCTAGGTCTCGTCAGTGGTCAGTCAGTCTATTCTACTCCAGCGTTTGGCCGGCACAGCGAGAGGAATATCTGATGATTTTGATCGCTCTGATCCCTGGACTAAGAAAATCAGATGCGACTGCAGCTTGAAGGCTCGCCATTGATTGATCAATCGCGTTGAATAGCCAGAGGGTTAGGAACTTAGAATTGTGCAGTATCCTGCAAGATCTCCCTTTTCTTAAACTTCCTATGTTACAGGAGAGATTTGACGGAAATATACTGATAAAGAAGAAATTATTAATAGTACAATTTCATTTTCATCTGACGTAGGACGAAACGTTCGGTGTAGCACCGTAAAGGAACATAAATCTTGTTGAACAATGATGCCCAAGAGAAGGAAATGATTGGAACGACTTTATATCGAGGCTAGAAGACTATTACTCCATATTAAATAATAGCGGCATGCTTAAGACGAGATCACGAAAGATTTGAGGCGACACTGTGTGCAAGACGAGTATTTCAATGCCAAACAGCGTTCTGCAGATGAACATTATACTATCGACAGCGACCTCGCCAATGCGGGTGTCGCGGTCAATCACATGATGTTTGCATCCTTGCACATGCTTCACGAATTGATCCCCTTCCAGGCTCCACGAGGGTACCTAGATTTTTTTTTCTTACTTGGATGCCACGAGGGGTAGAATATTGACAGCGTATCTCGTCAAATCCCTGGAACATCAGACAGGAAAGAGGTCATTTCAGGTTCCCTGGAAGGTGCAGCGCCTTGAGCTTCTGAATATATCAACCTGGTACCTGTTTCGGTCATGTGCTCTGCGTACTCTACATCCTCCTCCACTTGTCGATCTCCTTTGTTGTGGCCTTGATCAGCTTCCTGGTGCTCTCCATCACCTCGTCAAACAGGATGTCAAACTCTTGACTGCAGAGATTGTTTTAGACGATTGTGTTAGAAGGATGAGATAAAATGTGCCAGTAAATTATCATGTAGGAATGTAGGAAGAATAAACTACAAGCAGCTAAATGCTTTAACCATAGATAGCCTTTAACAAAATTTACCAACTACCAATAAAGTGCAGGAACCACCTTTTGACATCTCTAATAAAACGTGTGAGCATATTCATGGTCAAACAAACCCCCTCTATGGACGTAAGCATGTCAAACCATAGGAAATGGCCAAATGGAGCCATCTAGCATTTTTGCATTATTATAAATTAGAGTTACCGCTTACTTGTATAAGCATATTCAAGGTCATACACGCCCCATCTATGGACGTAAGCATGAATGGAGCCACCTTTCATTAGTTAGTAGTTTAGTACTCCCTCCGTCCACAATTACATGGCGCCTAAGTTTTCCTGATTTAACTTTTACCATCAATCTATGAATAAATGTCATAAAAGTTATACTCTCTCCGACCCATATTACTCTTCGCTAATACGGATGTATCTACCACTAAAATGTGTCTAGATACATCTATATTAGCGAAGAGTAATATGGGCCGGAGGAAGTATCATTTGGAACTATATTTGAATACGAATTCAAGTGTATATTTTTTACATCACACTAGCCTTGTTTTGTTGATAAAAAAAGTGATCAAAGTTGAACCTCAAAAAACGTGTGCGCCATGTATTGTAACAGAGGGAGTAGAAAGCACAGAGAATTGCTTACTCGTAAGGAAGGCTCCTGGAGTTTTGAAATGATCTCCTGATGTTCGAATATTTCCCGTTCTCGTCATATGCCATTCCCTTCCCAAAACCATAACCGAAACCTATTCCTATTCCACATCCAGCACCAGCTCCAAATCCCAGCTGTAAACCAGGGAATCCAGCTCCAATTCCTGCACCTGTTCAGCAACATAAGAAATGAGAAAAGAACAGACAAGATAACATGATGTTAAGTAATGTCTGCAGTCAGCATATGCAGAACCAGATGTGTAATTGTGTTCACTGTCACCGGCTTAAGTAATTTGTTCTTCACGATGGTATTCTATCTGTATGAACTCTGAAGTATTTAGGAAGCCAACGCCAACATGCCATCATATATATTTTGTTACAACCTACAACTGATTACAGTGGGAGGAACAACTCAGAGCAGGCGCATGGAACAGGATTCCTAGAGTTCCAGTCTTCCAGAGGTGGAATAAAATGTATAGGATGCAAGGAAACATATAATCCAATATTGCACGGACAACCTCAAGCATCCATGTGAATAGCTAACGACCTTTTTGCATTAGCGAAAACAGGGTCACGAGAGCAATCTGGATTAGCATTACTTGATTCAATTTTCCAGACTATGGAAAATAATATGAGTAGATGTCTCCTATTCAAGCTGGCTACGGGTTCTGCACGACTACCGCATTTGTCTGACTATCTCCGCTTATCAGGTTCGTTTGCTCTTAGGTGGCTACATTCTACATTACAACAAACTGTCACCAGATACACTATACCCGTCATATTAAGATTCCTAAAGTCTTGACCGCAACTTCCTCTCTAGGTAAGCATCAGAACGACAAAAACCTTTTCGTTCGTGAACCTCTCTTTCAGAATTGACCATACTATTTAGTCATTCCCATAAAGATACTGCATGCATGTAAAAAATAAAGACACAGGTATTGTGTAAGTCATCCACACAATCACAGACATAAAACTAATCATCACTTCCACGTTTCCACTGTATCAAATCATTTTCACATGAACTGAATCAAATCTGCATGATACGTTTGGGACACAGATTTTCACACAAAACCCCTGCCAAGGTAATCATCAAAGTCGAATAATCCATACTGGCCTAAACAATTGCACCTGAACCCTACAGCCTTACTACTCCAACAGTTGCTGATAACAAGCTGATTGGAAGTGCAGGATATGTTTATACACTTTCAAGCAAATAAGAGTCCCGAATCGAATATTTGAACTGCCTAGCCTGATCCTGACAGTGACAGCCCCAAATCCCCGCACACTATCCACCGCTGACAGCACCGAATATCCAAACTAAACACCAACCAGCATACAACGCGCAAAACAAACACAATTCAGGAACCACTTTTTCCGAATTGACCATACTATTTAGTCATTCCCATTCAGAAATTGTGTGCTTGTCCAAAAAACACACATTTATCGTGTAATTAGTCATCAACATAATGACAAACAAAAAGCTGGTCATCACTTCTACACCTTACGATACGTTTGGGACACAGATTTTCACATGAATTCCACGGAAAGGTAATCGTCCAGAGTCGAACAATTTATACAGGCCTAAATGATTGAACCTGAACCCTACATACAGTCTCACTACTCCGACAGTTGCAGATAACATGCAACTGACTAGAACTGCAGGATATATGTTATACGTTTCAAACAATTAAGAGTCTCGAATCGAATTATTCGAACTGCCTAGCCTGACCCTGATTGTGACGGGTCCTGAATGCACGCACACTGTTCACCGCTGACGGCACCAGATATCCAAATTAAACACCGGCCAGCACTAGCAGCCTACGCGCAAAACGAACCTGATTGGTGGCAAACATGTACCATGTCCGCCGCCGATTCAGTCCAGGGTCGACAGAGAGAGGCGGAAGAGGAGTATGTTAAATTGGTGAGGCACGTACCGCCGAGGAGGCCGACTCCGACGCCGACGCCGCAGCCGGCGCCGATGCCGAAGGAGGGTCCGAGCTTGCCGAGAGCGTCGGACCTCACCACCGGAAGGCCCCACCTCGAAGACCCCCTCCTGCCGCCGAACGCCATGTCTCTCTCGCTCGCCCGACCAGTGCGCGTTCCGGAGGTTCAGGAGAGTTCGAGATTCTCTCTCAGTGACCGGGGGTGGGGAGCGGAGGTGGGATGGGACGGAGACGAGAGTGACGGGTCCGTCTGGTCGCACCTTGCCGTCCGATCAGCCTCGCGATGCGTGCACGCCCCGGGTTTAGGCAACCGTAGCAGAGGTTTGCGCTTCAGTTCAACATCTCCCCCTGATTTTCCTCGCCTTTTAAACTACCAGTTCAGGCTTCAGAGTTCAGACCTTTTTGTGTATTCAAGCATTTGATGCTAGCCAAACTGATCTGAAGATTCAGAAATTCCATTCATATGATGGTGATGCTGAAAAGTATATATGCAGTCAGCGACTGTACACTATGTAGGCACAGCGTAGCTTGCTGAAGAAATCATCGCGTCCCAGCTACAGAAATGCAGAGTTTTACAGATAATGCTTGAAATATGTAGAAGTGTTACTGGGAAAAATGCGCCTGCTTATTATGATAATGGTGTTTACACCTTTGCCAACAAGAACTATAAGCCTCCCAGTAGGGGGCATCAGAAAGAATGGAAAACATGTTTGCTTATATCAGGATAGTTGCTCAATCAAAAGGCAACTCCTGTTTACATCAATTACAACAATATGGCGCGCTAGATCTCTCCTCCTCCGGACTCAGCACAACTTAAATAGATCACAGGAAAATTGGTTAAAAGGACTGGGTGTAAGTAGATGACATTTTACATGATGTACGGTGTTGGTAAGGTTAATTACAAGCTAACAATCCTCGACAGCATGTACGCATCTTCGAGCTCCGCCTCGTTAGTTTCCTGTATGGCAAAGCAGTCATTACAGGATGTAGTGCAAGTAAGAGCTTTTTTTAATAAATAGTTGGGTTGTTTGTGCTTTACTATGTGTATTTGGTCTAGAAGATTGTGGTGTTCATACATCAAATAGTAACGTAAGTTTTAGTGTTCCAGTAATCAAGTACCATACCGGTGAATTTGGCATGTTACTTGTTATGTACCGCCCCAATGCACCGTCTCCCCGAAGAATTTTAGCCCCGCACCCAGGCCTATCAACAGAACCGATGGCCTCCTCATCCCCCACAACAGCATCTACTCGCTCATTTCCAGCTTTCTCATCTGGAATCTGTTTGAGAGGAATATCAGAATGTATGACTCAATTTTGCATCATTATTACAGAACAGTGCAAGAATACCTCATACATGGCCTCCAGTAAAAAGCTCTCTAAGATAGCTCTTAGACCACGTGCGCCAGTATTCCTGGCTATGGCCTTCTTTGCTATTATTCTCATAGCACCATCAGTAAAGTGTAACTTAACCTGAAAAACAGAAAAGCCTAGAAGATTATAAATTACTGCAAACAAGCAAATCTATTATCACTATACGTTTCCATAAACTCACATTGTTCAGGCTAAACATTTTCTTGTATTGCCTGGAAAGCGAATTCTTTGGTTCTGTAAGAACCTGAATGCAGATCAAACTACTTCAGTTAGCTTCAGCAGGCTAGCAATACGAAAATCGTGAACAGAAACATAATTCTGAATGAAGACGGACATCAAAGGCCTGAACCAGCAATATTATGCGGATACTCAAGTAAGAACAAATTACACTTTATATTCAAACTACCTGAACAAGTTGATCTTCATTGAGAGCTGCCAAACTAACTAGAATGGGCAAACGTCCAATGAACTCCGGTATTAGACCATACTTTGCAAGATCTCCACTCTCAACCTGCCAATGTGCATGAAATCTCAAGCTCATAACTATGAGAAGAATATATTTTGTAAGATAAGAAGCTGCTCTAATCCCTGGTGGAAACAATTAGAACATCAGAAGGGGTTTCTGTCATTCTATGACTAGATATCAAAATGCTTACAGATTCTAACAAAGATGAAGTGATCGTTGGATTGGTCACTCCGGAACTTCTCATGTTTGTACGAATGGGTGCCCCAAATCCTATAGATGAATCTTGTCGTCTGGTTCATGTAAAAAAGTCACAGTTAAATTTAACATCCACGCAGAAATGGCACCAAATATCACTTTAAAACAGAATGAGCAGTACCTTTCAGAAATAGTCTTCTCCAAATCTACAAAAGCACCGCCGCATATGAAAAGAATGTCTTTTGTGTCTATCTGCAAAATAGTGTAAGATCTGTTACAGGCATGACATGCTGAAAACAGTGAAGAATGAAGATGGGTTTACAGCCAGTAACTGTAGCCAGTTCTACTCTAACAAGATCATAGTTGCCTTTTAGTTACCAAAATGTGCTTTTCATTTCCAAGTTCACTATGTACTGAAGTAGAGTGTATCTTTCCCACATACATAAAAGATATCTATTTTGAAGAAACTCTTTTATTAAATGCAATCAATTTTGAATCCATATGATACTGAATTTATTTCTTAAGGACTGTGTAGGGATGTACCTGTATACTATCATTGCGAGAATTTTTGCGAGATCCCTTCTCAGGAATGGTGACAACCTGTGTACAGAGCATACTTAAGTTAAAATAATACTAGTAACCAGCATACAATATATTGCAGTATCTCCTTGCGGAAATGAACAAACATCATAATTGAAGTATCATCGAATTTTAGAGATTAATGGTTTCTATTCTGTCAAATACAAGAGTTTAAAATGCAAGAAGCTCAATAACATTTGGAATAATTTGGATAGTCCAATGTGCAATAGCTGTTGTTTTTTATATAAAATACAATGTCATAAAGTTTTGTATACAACAAGGCCATTTCTTGCATGACTGATCACCCAAGCATGGACGCAATACATTTCAATGTTGTATAGACTACAGTCTCTTGACAAGATGTCCAAGACTTTCAGGGACCATTCGTGTGAGATCCGACTAATTACTCCAGCTGTGAACATTATATGAAGAAAAACAATAATAAGAGTGGTAACTTACAGTTCCTTCTAGGATTTTCAACAAAGCCTGTTGAACACCTTCACCAGATACATCTCTACTTACATTTGCACTCTCAGCCTGCAACATGCTTGTTATTAGAACCTCCTCCTTCAAAAGCTACTCAGCAAAAGGCAGAACAAAATATGTACCTTCTTTGTTATCTTATCTACTTCATCTATGTATACTATCCCTTGCTGGGCAGCTTGAACATTATATTCGGCCTCCTGAACATAAATTCAGAATGTCATGAGGATCAAGACATCTGAAATTCTTTCTGGACATCAACGTGAACACATGCAAGGGAAAATCATTAATAGCCAGCCACACGTACCACTAATAACTTTTGGAGTATTGACTCTACATCTTCACCTACATATCCAGCCTGCAAAACGCTGCCAAGTTTAGTTCTCCTTGTTTTCCCTTAATGACTACCAATTTATAGCATAACATATATCCAGTTTCACTGTACAAAGATCACTTTCTATCTCTGCAATTAAAGTTTCCACTGATAGAAGTCGAAAAACAGGTGGAAATAGTAATGAAAGTCCACTTCACCATATAGAAATCTACTTTAACTTTCTTGACCAAATTACTTAGCAGAGAAAACTGAACTCAAAAGTTGTGCATATTGTAATATAGGGAAGTATTGATTAAACTGTGATTCTAGAATAGTGAACGCACAATCATTGAGCATTCATAAATTGATCGGAAGGATCTAAAGTAGAATTCTTCTCCGACAGTTACCTATACAACATGACCGTAAATTGGTAATGGACTTGCCTGTGTTAATGACGTCGCATCAGCTATAATGAATGGTACATTTACAATGCGTGCTAATGTTTTTGCAAGCAATGTTTTTCCTGTCAGCAGATAGCATTAAGAAAGATATCATTATCAGCGCCAACTTATAATGAATATATGGTATTCTGTGAAAACCCTCGTTGGAAATGTTGGAAGGTTAAACAAAAATACTGACCTGAGCCAGTTGGACCCATCAGAAGTACATTGCTTTTATCTATCTCTACATTATTTTGATCATCCTCTGGAGCTTCTATACACCCAGAATTGGCCGCAGATCTGGATACAGCATCATCACAAACAAGCCATTCAAAAGACAGAACATGGCAGGCAACAATAAAATTTGAAACTCGACCCTTTGAATTGACACATTACAAATGTGTAAAAATACTTCAGCTTTGCCTTTCATGATTTGATGCTGTGGAGATAAGATAAGAAGGCTACATTGAGGCAGCTAGTTACAGGACAGAGACTAACCCTTTCTGTACAGTTGCGTTATATATTCTCTTATAGTGGTTGTATACGGCTACTGATAGAACCTGCAACAAAAATAAGAGTTTGCATAAGTATTGGAAATATGGTACTGTATGTTCTTTCACAAAATAAAACGTATATTATGCCAGAAAAGAAACACAAGTAATACATATTGCATTTTACTCGCTTGGATTATGCATAACTTCCAAGTTTCAACACAGAAAGACCATATCAAATGTGTACATATTTTGTAAGTAGCATCACAAATTCTTGCCTAATTTAGTCCACGCCATACACCGTCCACGAGTAGTATGATCTGGCAAATCCATACAGGCAATTATTCTGTAATCAGCAACATCAATGGTCATTTGCAGCCAATTGCTGCATTTACTCAGCTACAATTTCTCCATCTTCAATCACCAGAACTCAATTCTACATTTTTACTAGAAACACTGCATGATCCTTCCTGAGCTATAAAAAGGGTTCACGGATCATTAAGAAACTGTGGTGATACTTTTCCGCTGGTCGATCATCAAAAGAACCCTCACAAACTAAAGGAATGTAGCTTCATTAGTCGCAGATCCTATGTATTCTATGATTCCAGGCTTCTAAGCCAATGAAGCAGGGAATGTCAAGGTTATCCCTCAATGACCATGATTAAATTGCCAAAATAGCATCAAACTATATTGAAACAGACAAAAAATTCAGAACCGGGAGCCAACTGGGAGCTAGCAACTAAAAAACACGCAGTGAATTTTAAGTTCAGACACAGCCAGACGGTAATTAAAACTCAGGTGCATTTTTGTGGCCCAGCACCCAGCCGTATACGATTTCACTCAATTATGTCACCACCTAGGCCGATTCACTCTAGAAACCCAAAATTGACCTACCGATGCCAAGCTATCACTGAACTGTGTAGGTACAACATACTACATTTGCATCACGTAGGCCAGTACTAGCAGACAAATCACAAGTTCACAACGATCGCGCCCATTCGTGGACCGGATAGGCCATAATTGCGAACAAACGGGTGTACCTTTTTAGCCTTGCCCTGCCCGATGACGAACTCATCAAGCCTCCGGGACATCTCCCGCGGCGTGGGGAGCTCCTCCCCGAGGCTGGCGCCTCCCCACCACTCCCTCTTGGGCGCGGCACTCGTGCCCTCCCCGCCCGAGGAGTCACCGCCGTTACCGGTACCGTTGCCGCCCCCGCCCCCGCCTCCTTCCTCCCTCCCTCGCCTCCTCCCCTGTTTCCGCCGGCCGGGGACCTGCGGCATCTGCATCGGGGGCGGCTGCGGCATCGGAGGCCACTCGTCGGGCGGGCGCTCCGTGATCATCCTCTTGATCCGCAGGAGGCCTTCCCTGTGCGCGTCCTCGTCGGGGCCTCCGACGCCGCCGGGGATCTCGAGGAAGGCGCCGCGCAGGGGCTCGATCCGGTGGGCGCGGAAGAGGAAGGCCGCGCGGCAGGTCGGGCACTCGCCCGCGCCGTCGTGGTGGCGGTGCGGGTGGGCCCCGTCGGCGCCCGGCGGGATGTGGTGGACGGAGAGCTGGACGGACATCTGCCCCGTGCAGCGCGGGCAATTGACGTCCGCGTGGATCCGAGGGCCGCCGGAGCATCGCCGGACGGCGGCGGAGGTGAGCGGCGCCGCCGCCTCCCGGAGCTTTGAGAAGGTCCGGAGCATGGCGATGGCCAACGAGGTGGTGGAGATGGTGAGGTGACGATGGATGAAAGGAGATAGGGAGAGGGAGGGAGTGGGTGAAGAAGTTCTCGTTTTTTATGCGGGCGGGGCCACTGGGCGAGTGAGATTTGATTGGACGAATCTGGGCCGTCGGATGAGGCGCAGGCTCGTGAGCGAGGCTGGCTTGCGGCCCCGAGTGGTTAACGGCCGAGGGTGGGGTGGGTGGGTGGATTGGAAGGCCGACGTGTGGGCCACTGGTTTTGGCTGCCATGTGGGGCACGTGGGGTCCCAGATTCAGCCGCTTACGGAGGAATCCTTATCTTGGTGCTTTTTTGGGATGGTTGCGTGTTATCGGAGTTTGAGGATCATCTTCGGAGCATGAGACGTGCCGGGAAGAACACCCAGCCCATGCTCTTTACGTTTTCTATATATGGGGGAATGGAGAGGCATAGATAAGGTATTTTGGCTCCTGGGTTTATATGTGTTTCTTATTTCAAATGTATTTTTAAGACGTTGATTTTTTAAAAAAAATTGTAAAGAAAAATGTTTTATGTAAATCTTCACATCCCACGTGCTCATGAAGTTGTTTCAAGAAAAATCAGTTTTTATGTAGCCTATTTAAGAAAAATCTCTACTAAAATATGCCTTTTGGCGAAGCATATTTTGTATTTTTGCATAGCCCATTAAAATATTAGCTTTTTCACGAAACTGTCTGCACACACAGAATATGAGGTTTTACTACCCAACAAATTCGGGTACCTAAAAATGTGGTTTTGGGTTCGGTCATGACTAAAAAATATGCTCTATATTATCTACACAAAACTTGGACATTATTTAGTAAATTAATTGTATGATTTCAGTGGTGTTTTGGACTTTTCAGTACATATATTATTAACAAGTTGCATAAATAAAATTTCAACAATACCAAATAGAAACGAGATCATAGTTAGAGCAATATTCAACAACCACAGCTCACGTGCATCATATGGTTCTTGAAAATGATTGCTCTCATATAAACTTCGGTCTATTCGGTCCATACGGTTACTATGAGATAATGACCGAATTGACGAAACAAAAACTGGTCTTTATAATTTGCTACCCAATTCTTTGATCGGTCTTTTCGGTTTTGATCTCTTCGGGTTCGGTCATTTCAATTTTATTTTTTGGTCATTGGTTTTTCTGCCCAACCCTACCAACGGCATGATGGACTATCTAGTCTAGAACTGAAAATAAGCACCGCGCCTGGCGGAAGGAAATTACTGGCGCGAAACCTTAACTGCAAATTCGATCCTAGTACAGTATATATTGTATGCAGAATGTCAACGTCCAGGCTCGAGGGACCCAAGTTTGCGCTCTTGGAATGGGAATGCGTACGAACCAAGAAGCATAATCCCTGGACACAATCATCAGATCTCACCAGTATATTCCTCAACATTTTATTTTACTCTCGCTTTATTTTATTTTAGTCCTGCACTTGTGTTTGTCACATGCGCGCACGTGACTCGGGAACGGGATCGATCGCACCTCCAAATCTCACACATTGCCCGGTCTTCTTTTTTTCTTTGGCACAAGGCCGTTGCCCTTTTATTTTGAGGTTGACAAGGCAAACCCTATACTCCGCCTGCGGGCGCGCTTTAATAGTCTCCGCCTGCACGTTTTGTACCATGGGCCTGGCCCAGTTTGCGGTTTTCATTTTTTGAACAATATTCCGGTCGGTTCTTTTGGTTTTTCCGGTTCTGGGTTATTGTGGTTTTTCGTTTCCTGCTGCAGTTTTTCGTTTGTTATTTTTTCTTCACTTTTTTGAACATTTTTTCAACTTTGAACAGTTTTGAAGTTTGAACGTTTTTCAGCTTTGAACATTTTTCAACTTTGAACATTTTTCAACTTTGAACATTTTTTAATTGTTTAAATTTGAAATTTGTTCAAATTTGAAAATTTGTTCATATTCTCAATTTTGTTCAAATTCGAAAAGTTTTTCATATTCCGAATTTGTTCAAATTTGTTTTTTGTTCATTTTTAGAATTTTTCAAATTCAAATTTTTGTTCGTAAATCAAAATTTTTCAAATTTGGAAAATTTGAAAATTTGAAATTATTCATATTCAAATTTTGTTCAAATTCGAAATCTGAACAAATTTGTACTATGAACAATTTTCGAAATTTATAATTATTCAAATTTCAGAAAAGAAAACATAAAAAAAACATAAAAAGGAAAATAAAACAGAGAAGAAGTTCCTACCTGGGCCGGCCCAACTGGGCGTTCCTGCGAGCGGAGCGTACCTAGCTCGCGCTTTGAAGCGGAGCATAGGAGCTCCCAGCTGGCTCTATTTGTCATCCATTAAGCTTGGTGGGCCGGCCATTACTACTCAACATAGAATCATTAGAGCGACACAGGGAACACTACTTGCTTTATTCATGAAACTGCTTGACCTAAAAAAACAGATGTAATGTTGCTAATCAAATCTGATAAAGGCGCTACAAGGTCCCAGTTTCGATCGTGCACCAGAAGGGATATCATACAGAGATATGCGCATCTTCATGAATCTGAACTTTCATTCAGTGTCTCTAGGTTATGTCCCGAGAAAATGCAATAATTTAGCTCATGCCCTAGCGGCATATGGTGCGCCTAGTCGTCAGGATCTGAGCCAACTGTGGCCAGAGTCACTTCCAAACGATGTAAGTGTACAGGTGGCCAGCAGTTTAGCTGAGCCTGTTAATTAATGGAATCAGGTATTCCATCTATAAAAAAAATCGGAATAATAGATAGGTAAAAAAAATTCGGAATAATGGACGTTGCTAGTCGTGTCGCTACGAGTTTCTCAGACCTTCCACGCAGCATAATTCGTGACAGCAGAGCGCTTTGTCCTTTTCTTTCCTTTCTCTTTTTCCATTTCCCCTTTCAAATGCGATTCTTTACACTCAGCAAAGCGCACTTAGAGCATCTCCAACCGTTGGCGCTCTCCATGACCAAATCCGGCGCTAAATAGTGCCGGATTGGACGAAACTTAGGCGTGGGGAGCGCCGAACTTCCAGCCGGCTCTTCAGGTAGACGCCCGGAGATCGGCTTTTTGGCTTATTTTTACAAATAAACGTTACAGTTCAGTAAATTTGATACAGTTTGCCAAGATTTGGTTTATTTTTACAAATAAACATTACAGTATAACCGGACGGCGGAATATAGGCTGGTGGGAGGAGGGACGGCGGAGTTCAGGCAACTGGACGGCGGAGTTCAGTCAACCAGCCGGCGGATTTGGCGAGGGGTGGTGCCGGTGGCGGCAGAGCAACGAGGGGAGGGTGAGGGGGATTTGCGACCAGATAGTAGGATTTGCGTGTTCTCTCGCTGACAGAGCGAGCCCATCCCCGCTTTTCTTTCGTCCGGAGTCCCCGAGCGCGCCCCGAGGGACCGGGATGGACTGAGCTCGCCGGATGGATGGAGGCCCAAATCCGAGGGAAAACGAGGAACCGAGAGCGCGACTGAACCATTTTCCACGGTCCGGATGAAAAAAAAGGCTGCGGAGGCCTCGCCGGGACCATGCCTGGAGATGCTCTTAGCTTCGAGTCTCGTTTGGTGGTCAAGGATTCTTCCGGTTCGACAGAAGGTAAGAGAAGAATCCAGCACAGACGAGTCTACTCCATTCCGTCTTCACGTGCATTTCACTACCTTTTTGAGGCGATTTAGACAGAAATAACCCAAACTCGAAACAATTGTAAAAAATAAACCTCTGGCGAAACTTTTTCACGGGGCTAACCCTTTTTGGCCGCGCCATTCACGGTGGCGCGGCAAATGAAGGAGCGGCGCCACTCTGGATGGCGCGGCTCTGCCTGCCACGTCGGCCTGGCGGGCCCCTTTCTGTAAGTGCGGCGCCACTAAGGGTGGCGCGGCTGTAGCTTGTGCCGCGCCACTGAGGGTGGCGCCGCACTATCGAATTAGGGTTAGCCGGCCCAGCCCGAGCTGGCCTCCTCCCTCACTTCTTCCCTCACCTCTTGCTGTGTGGCGGCTGCTCTCTCTCCCCCTCTCAATCCTCCCACTCAAAACCACCCAAATCGAAGCTTTTCTCCGTGGATTTCGTCTTCCCCAAGTCTTCTAAGGTACTCTCCATCATTTCCCATTCATTTGACCCTTTGGAATTTGCATTTTTGTTGTTGAATCCCCAAATCTTGGAAACCCTAGAAATATTGATTCACCCAAAATTGCAATGTTGATTCTTGTTAATTTGGTCAATGTTGGCTTGTATGATGTGTATGAAGTATTTTAGTGTAGATTGGTAGGTTAGGGTTAGGGTTTGTGAGGTTAGGGTTTGGTGTTATGGTAGGGTTAGGGTTAAGGTTTTCTTGTTATGTTAGGCGGTATGGGAGTATGATGTGTTAGTAAATATTGGCGTAGGTACTTATTAATTTTTTTACCTTATTGTTGTTATACCAAATATAGGTATGGCGAGAATTGTTCATGTTCATCATGTTGACAAGGAAGCATATTTGAAAGGCAATATAGAACCCGACCCGGATGAGCTTGACTTGGTGTTCGAGCGTACTCCTACGTACGCCGAGGTCTTGGAACAAGTTAGGATAGAGTTGAAATGGATGGACCCTAGTGATGTTGTTGAGTTGGAGGGTAGGCACAATGCCGAATTTGGCATGCACTTCCGTTGGAAGATAATGCGTATCAACTCCGAGCAACGTTGGGGTGCATACAAGGAGGTGGTGGCCAAATCTCTCGACAAGGCTCTTGAGTTATTTGCCACCAAAAAGGTTGGTGGTACTTTGCATTTGGACTTGAACCGGAGTGCCTCCCGGGTTGATGCTAGGAATTCTCCACCGAACCACCAAGAAGAAATGACGGATGGAAGACCAATTTCAAAGGAAGACGAAGCATTGGAAGAGGAGGATGATGAGTGTGGGGATGATGAGAATGATATTGAGCTTCATGACCACAATGTTGGAGATTTGGATATGTACTATACGCAAGAAAACATGGACCATGACATCCCGTACTCGCGATGCTATGCATCAGACTCGGATGATGATGATCCCGAAGAAGAAGTTGATGAGGAAGGGTTCATGGCCAAGGAGGCCGAAGTCCACGAGAAGGTATTGGGGCGAGATCATCGGATACCATTGTTCCGTGATCTTAGTCTCGCGGATGAAGCCACGGTTGACGGCGGCGAGGGTATAGTGCTTGGACCTAGGCCTACTTCTTACCGGGATGGCAGTCATGAGAGTAATAGTATATCAAAAGGCTTGATGTTCAACACCTTGGTGGAATTTAAGCAATGGATCAAGGACTTCTCGGTTAAGTATCATCGTCCCTATACGGTGCTTCACTCAGACGTGAAGAAGCGTTACACTGTTAAGTGCGAGAAGGATGGATGTCCTTGGATTGTGCGTGCAAGACCATGGAAGGGAGGACCCGATTGGCGCATAACAAGTTGTGTGCCAACTCACATGTGTCGCGGAAAGAGGGTGGATGGCAAAGCAGTAAAGCATGATCACCAACAACTCACCTCCGAGTTCATCGCATATAGACTTTCCAACCAAATCTCGTCACTTCCAACAATGAGCATCAAGACAGTCATGGAGCTTGTTAAAGCTCTCTTTCACTATGATGTGAAATACGGCAAGGCATGGAAAGCGAAGCAAGCTGCATTTAGGATGTTGTATGGTGATTGGGAAGAAGCATACAACCGAATTCCTCGGTTGTTGTTAGCAATGGCCGACGCAAACCTGGGCATGGTTCATGTGGTAGAGCCTTATGGACAGGAAACAATGATTTACAATTGAAGAACTGTCCAAGTATTTGGCCGTGCATTTTGGGCTTTCCAGCAAAGCGTGAAAGCTTTTGAGCATTGTAGACCGGTAATCTCCGTTGATGGCACATTTTTAACCGGGCAATATAGGAGGACTCTCTTGGTTGCAATAGCAAATGATGCCAACAACCGTTTGGTTCCTTTGGCATTTGCTTTCGTTGAGGCGGAGAACAACAATAACTGGCAGTGGTTTTTTTACCTTTTGAGGACCAAGGTATTACCGCCACAAAGGGAAATTTGTGTCATCTCAGATCGACATCAAGGAATTCTCGCAGCGGTAAATATTGAAATTCTAGGGCATGCTCCTTTGCACCATAGATGGTGCATGAGGCATTTCTGTTCAAACTTCTATAGGGCATGTGGTAGCAAGGAGTTGACCGATGATCTTCAAGATTGTTGTCTCGCTTTCACTGACCGGCGTTTCACAAACTTGTACATCAAATTGACCTCAAACAGAAAGCTCGATGCTAAGGGTCAAGCATTTCTCAGTAGGCACATCCAAGATAGAACAAAGTGGGCAAGAGCCTTCGATGAAAATGGTCGGAGGTACGGTCAAATGACAAGCAATATGGCAGAGTGCTTCAACAAGGTGCTCAAGGGTGTCCGTGCATTGCCCGTGACGGCAATTGTGCGGTACACATTCGACAAGTTGAATGAGTATTTTTGGAAGTACTCAGATGAAACGGATAGGCAGATTGCGGGAGACAATACGCAAAAGCACAAATACGAGTACCCACCCAAAGTTGACGAGTGGAGGACATTTCAGTCTCGTAAGGTGGATTCTGAAGTTGCCACCGTTTATGATAACGAAGAGCTCATTTATCAAGTGAACGAGCCTGGAGGAACCACGGCCGACGGTGTCCATCACGGAGGCCGAGCATTCAAGGTATCGCTAAAGAATTGCGAGTGCACATGTGCGAGGCCATCTTTGGTCCATCTCGCTTGCTCGCATTTGCTAACGGCGGCTCGGGTGCGTCATTTGGACTACAATCACCCTCTCACCGTGAGAGAGTCAGAGTTCTCCATCACGACGACCAAGAAAACATGGGCTCCTAGATTTAACCCATACCTAGACCAATTGCAGTGGCCCGAGTATCATGGAATCCAACTATGGCCCCATCCGTCATGGAAGGTTGTTAAACGTGGAAGACGTCAGACAAAGCGTTTTAGGGGCGACATGGATGGATGGGGTCGTGGTGGTGCGAGAGAATCAGGAAATGACCAATTTCAAGAGCCATGTGATAGATCTCGTTGTGGAAAGTGTAATGGTCATGGACACAATGCTAGAACATGTACCCAAAGGAAAAGAACAAAGAGAAATGACCCGAACGCAAGCCAACCTATGAGTAGTCAACAAGGTGGTTCAAGCCACCAAGATGTTCCAAGCCAACAAAGGAGTACCCAACAAAGTGGTCCAAGCCACCGAGATGTTCCAAGCCAACAACGGAGTACCCAACAAAGTGGTCCAAGCCACCGAGATGTTCCAAGCCAACAACGGAGTACCCAACAAAGTGGTCCAAGCCACCAAGATGGTCCAAGTCCAAGCCAACAAAGAAGTAGCCAACATAGTGTTGCAAGCCAACAAAGTGGTCCTAGTCACCGAGGTGGTCGAAGCCACGGAGGTGGTCCAAGCTATCGTAATCCTAGGCAACAAAGAGGAAGACAACTAGGTCTTAGAGGAGTCCGTGGTGTAAATCGAACTAGTATGATAGGATATCTACAAGGACCATTTCTGTATGTACTTTTATTTTGTGCTCTACAATTTCTAAATTTGAGATAACATTTTACATATTGTGTTTACTAACTTTTATCTCCACTCTTATTGTAGATATGGCGGGGAGTCAAGCCAACAAGGAGGGGGGTCAGACCTTCAATGAGTCATGGAGGAAGGTGATGGAGATGGATGCGGCCGAGAGGAAGAAGAAAGAGGCAACACAAATGAGGATGGAAGAAGAGCAACAATTAAGGGTTCGTGAGGAAAGAATGAGGAGAGAAAGAGAAGAGCAACGTCAAAAGGAGCTTGCGGAGGGGGTAATAAAGAGCATTCGTGAGTACGACGAGATAATGAAGAGAGCCTATGATAAGATAAGCAACATGGAAGTAGAGAGGGAGAGGGAGAGAAAGGTGAGGGGGACGGGACATAGCTCAACTCAAGGTCACAAGGCGGACGAAGATGTTCAAAATGAGGCTTGGAGGAGAGTGAAGGAACAAGATGCGGCCAAGAAAGTGGAAGAAAGAAAGAGGAAGCTGAAAGAGGAAGCTAAGAAAGAGGAAGCGAGGCGGGCGGAAGATATGAGAATGCGGTGGGAACATATGAGGTGGCAGGACATGCAGCGCGCCAAAGCACTTAAAGAGAAGAGAGAACGAGAAGCGCATGCTAAGAAGGAGCGCGAGGCTTATTGGGCGGCGCACCTAGCAAGGGAGGACGCAAGGATAAAGATGGAGAAGAAGGAACTATTTGAGAGGGTGGCTGCCGAGGCGCGTGCCATAAGGGAGGAGAAGGAAGAAGAAGAGAAGAAGAGGAAGGCCTTGGCGAAGGCGAAGGCAAAGGGACCATGCTTGAGCGAATAGAGCATTCGTGAATTTGGACATGTATTGAACTATTGCATGTGAAGCTTGTGTGAACCTTGTCATTTAGAACTATTTGCTTCCATTTCGAATTATTTGTGAACCTTGTTATTTGGAACTATGTGTGAACATTGTTATTTGGAACTATGTGTGAACCTTGTGTGCCAATATGGACTTGCTCTGTTGTATTTCACTTGATTTTGAGCTTGTTTGCTGATATATTTGTGATTTCCAGCTTTAGCATGATTTTTACCTTGAGTTTGAGCATGTTTTCGAGCTCCAGGCTTGCCGCGCCACGGAGGGTGGCGCCGCAGCTTTGCCGCGCCACTGAGGGTGGCGCCGTAGCTGTGTCGCGCCACTGCGGGTGGCGCCGCAGCAATGCCTGCCGCGCTGCTGCCGACGCAGCTGCCGTGTCTGCCGCGCCACTGGCCCTGGCGCCGCACCCCTACCGCGCCACCCGCCGTGGCGCCGCAACGCTGCCTGCCGCGCCACTGGCAGTGGCGCCGCAGGCCTGGAGGTCGCAGCAAGCTTAAAAACTTGCTAAAATACCAGCTCAAGATCAAATTCACAAATATACCGGCATACAATCTCAAACTCAAAATCAAAAATGCTAAACATCTCAAAATCAAGCTCAAGCTAAAAAATGCTCAAAAATTCACATATTGCCAAACATGCTCAAAATCAAGCTCAAGCTCACAAACACAAGGTCATATATCACAAACACATTTAAATTCGAACATCATATCATGCATAAACCTTAAAATCTTACATAGCTAAACATCAAGTCCATATTGGCAAACATGAAGTCCGTATTGCCAAACACAAGTTCAAAGCGAGATTACTAAACATGACAAGTTCATATAGCTAGATAGCATAAAACCTAAATATCTACTTTCTTCCACGCTTCCCTCCTCCCCTACGCGGAGCAATCTTCTTCCGTGGCTCCAACACGAAATTATCATCGTCGGAATCAGAGACTTCTTCCGTGACCACCTTCTTCTTTGTCTTCTCCTTGAAATCATGTGGTGTGTACTTGTCCCTATGCACACCTTTGTTCTTTCTCTTTGATGGTAGGGGATCCTCTTGTTCCTTCAAAATAAGACAAATGCAATGTTGACATTTCTAGAATACATGGAAAATCGACGTTCTAAGGGGTTGCTTATGACACATGCGATCTCGTACCGGCGTGGATTCCTCGTCTGCGGAGACCGATATGGCCTGAGACTCGGACGGCGACAGCGTCGATGCAATCTCAGGATCACGGCAACCAAGAAGGTTTCCTAATCTCCGTAACTTCTGGCCTTGACGCTATAAGAAGAAAATAATTGTGAGTGCACAATTATTAAGTACCAAACGGAAGGTCAAAGAATGTTCACACTTTCATGAATTCTCGCAATCTTGAATAGCCCTCTTTGTTCTGTGGCAATTCCAAAGCCACCTCGAATTCAGTAGCTTGCTTCTGGATCTCCGTGCGCTAGCATGTATATGAATATGTAAAGACACAAGTGGCAAGTGGAGATAGTAGTGAGATTACAAAAAGAAGAATAAGCTTACCACAAAGTTAATCGCGGGAGCAAAAGGGACTTGGCGCCCTTCTCTGACAAGCTTATTGTAAGCAAGATTGCCAAGCTGGTCGAACGGCAAAGGTTCTTCCAAAATGGCATCCGTGTAGGCATCCGGAAGAAGCTGCAAACGAGTCCTTGGTTGAAACCAACGGAGATAGTTGTTGAAAGCAACATCAGAATGGTCCGCTACATTAATTCCTTTTGCCCGCTTAGCCTCCGCCACACGTTATTGAAACGTCTTGATATGCATCTTGTGAATATTGGGTCAATCCGTCTTCCGATGTTTGATCCTATCATAGCTGCATAATAAAATAGCACACTGTCAACAAACAAGAAGTACATTACAAAATGGCGGAACGGCGGAAATAGGATTCATACCGGTGAAGCATACGATCCGTGTCCTCATACATCGGTGGGTACTCTTGAAATAAATCAAACTGCCGCATAACCCGCTGCGTCAAGTGAAACTCAATAGCCCACATGCATATCAACGGGCAACACATATACCACAGATTTCTTTCAGCCATGCAAGCAGGGTTAAGCTGCCAGGCAACGTCACCGTAAGAATATCCTTTGCCATATGGTTGCCATATCACCTACAACATGCCCAATAATGAAGATCCTACATACCGGAAACGAGAGAGTGAGGGAATAGAATTTTTTACCTGCTCAGGGACAAGGTTATCAAACTCGTTGGTGTATTGTTGATATGCTTGTTGTGGGTCAGAAGTAAACTCAGAATGGATGTCCCAATAGTAAGCAAATGTGGGTAACCGGTGGGGGTTGTTACCATCGTGCCAGTCATTACGAGGACCAATTTTCAGCCGTCCAACAGGGAAGCGTTCCCAACTCCACACCGAAAGAAGAAGCAGCGAACCACCAATACAAGCTTGTGGATCTGTCCTACAACAAACATCGTCAAGCTGCACATGGTATGAAAGCAAACATCAATAACAAGAATGTAGCCAAAATGGAGAGCAAATGTACGGAGTGGACAAAACAACTCATTACCTGACGATACAACCAAGCCAAAGCAGCAGTGCCCCAGCTCCACTTCCTATCCATGACGGTGAGCGCCTTCAGCCAATGCCAGTGCGCGGTCTTCCCACTAGCGTCATTGAACAGAGTCCGTGTGATAACATACCACACGTACACGCGGGCGTAGATCTTGACGACATCCTCATCGGCATCCTCAGGGTAGGTATTGAAGTTATCTGAGATCCATTTGAAAGTAGCCCCGGCGGCGACCCTCAACTTTACCCCTTCCTTGTTGAGAGTATCCCGGGGCACTTCCCAATAAGATCTACCATCTTCCCGCGCCAATCATCATAGGCTGTATCGATACAAAGAGGAGCCCCCTCGATGGGGAGCGCAAGTATCATCGCCATGTCCTCTAGCGTGACCGTCATCTCGTCGGTTCGGAGGTGAAAGGTGTGGGTCTCCGGCCTCCACCGGTCCACAAGCGCGGTGATCGCGGCAGGATTCACGTTGAGTGTGGTCCGGGTGACCATATGGATGAACGGTAGAAGCCCAAGATTCTGGATGTAGGGGGTGTACCGCTCATCGTAGTTCATCGGCGTTGCCGACATCTGGTGGTACCTTAGTCGCAATGGTCTAAGAACCTGCACGGTGACAAACATATACGCACGGTGTCACATACCAATTCAAGCATACCAATATTACATTTGAGTACTTGATTTTTTAATTACCTTCTTCTTCTCGGTCATCATATAGGCACGGTGACGAACATCAACTTCACTATCGAGAATGCTTTCATTGGTTAACTCCTCCATCCTATATAATCTGACTATAATGTAAGCATATATGCACATAAGTCATACAATTCTTCTATAACAATTTATCTCCAATATTTTTACAACTATACAATTCATCTAAAATTAACTTCAACTACAAAATTCATCTACAACTCATCCTATTAACATATATGTGAGCATATATGCACATAATCAAACTTGGTGAGCATATATGCACAAAATCCATATAATATGCAAATAATAATTCTACTAATTTCATACATATGATGAAGCACAAAAAATGCACATCACAAGTAATCTAAAATTGCTAGTTCAATAACAAGAAACATAAATCAATCACACATATCCACCACACAAATCCATCCATATGAATCAAACACACATATCCATCCATTTGAATCTACCATACAAGTCCACCACACAAATCCATCCATATGAATCAAACACACAAATCACTAACTAGGATTTCCAAATCCATCCATCAAAAACATCCATTTGAATCAATCATATCAATCCATGCATCACTAACTAGGATTCAAACTAGGGGATTAGAGAAGAGCAGGGAGAAGAGCAAGGGGATTGGAGGGAGAATACCTTTGTGAAGATCTTGAGGACAACACTTCTTCTTCTTGTTGGAGATTTAGAGAAGGGAAGGAGGGAGAAGAGTCGCAGCCGCCGCCGCCATGGACAGAGAGAGGTGGGGGGCGAGAGGGAGAAGTGAGGGGGAGGTGGGCCGGGGTCGGGCGCGGCGGGTTTCTAACCCTAAAGTGCCGCGCCACCGAGCGTGGCGCCGCACGCACGCTTGCCGTGCCACTGCGGGGCCCGCCGTGCCGACGTGGCTGCCAGTGCCGCGCCACTGGCAGTGGCGCCGCTCCTTCATTTGCCGCGCCACCGTGAATGGCGCGGAAAAAAGGGTTAGCCCGGTGAAATTGTTTCGCCGATGGTTTATTTTTTGCTCCTTCATGCCTGGAGATGCTCTTAGCTTCGAGTCTCGTTTGGTGGTCAAGGATTCTTCCGGTTCGACAGAAGGTAAGAGAAGAATCCAACACAGACGAGTCTACTCCATTCCGTCTTCCCGTGCATTTCACTACCTTTTTTACACCTGAGGCAATGCTCACTTATGAAAACAAATCTCATTCATTCCATCTGTTACACTTTAAATATCGGCAGCTTGGCAGTAGAACCAGAATATTGAGCGCGACCAACGGTCCAAATTAGAAAAGGAAATAACATGGGCAAAGAGCGAAAATGGCTAGGGATAACATGAGTGGTGGGTCTGATTTTGGAAGATTCTAAATCATTTTCAAAGTTCTTAAAAACTAAACTAATGCATGCATATACATATTACCTTAGTCCTTACTTTTTTTCAAGGAAAAATACAATGGTACGTAACCTGCACAAAAAATTGAAATGGAACTTTGTTTTTTTGTAAGAATTCAACGCTCACACTACTACTTGAACACTTTGTCTTTTCACACAAGATATTTTAAACTTGACATGCCCTCTTCACTTTCAGGTTTTTGAAAATTTTAAAATCTTACACTTCTATGCCTCCAAAAATTATGCCGTTAAATATATAGATAGACATATACATGAGGAGTATATGAAAAAAAAAGTCTCGTATATCTTTTCTGATAGTAAATAGTAGTAGAAAAGTATATCTTTTTGTCAGAAATTTTTCTTTTTTATTCTCAAAATATAATGTATTTTTAATGGGACTTTTTGCATATGCTCCTTTTGTATATATCTTTCTATATATTTAACGGCATAATTTTTGGAGATATAGAAAATATAAGTTTTTAAATTTTTGTAAAAATTTAAAAATGAAGAGATCGCACGTGCCCATGTGCCAAATGCACTTTCCGGTATGATTGGTAGTTTGAAAGCTTTGTTACGCTCCCGCGGGCTAGGCACTGGGGGCATTGCTGGGGAGACGGCCACTTTTCCATTTTGTTTGGTTTGTCACAATGGCATGCATTGGCTGCATAAGAGAGGTATGGGAGGCCAAGTATTTGGTTGCATGCATTAGCTCCTATGATGCATCTTGTGTGTATTTTGCTATCCATGATAGTGTTTCAGTGATGCTACTTTCACCTCTTCTCATACGCACTCAGTATAATAGTTGGGAGATTAGGAACTTACATCTACCCGTTTACATTACAATTGTTGAAATAGAAAACCTACAACATGAGAGACGTGAAATGGAGATATGGAGCTAATCCTTAAAGAAGGATTCAAACGGTCTATCGTGTGTGATCAATTAGATGAAATTGCTGAAGGGGGATGCGTGTACGGCATATTTTCACGCCATTGCTAATGGCCGTCGCCGTAAATGCTGGATTCCGCGTTTGGTCACGCCTCAGGGAGAGGTGACCGATCAAAAACAGATTTCGGATCATATCTATGCGTTCTATCGGGATCTAATGGGGGCTGACGGAGGGGAGAGCGCCTTCCGACTAGGAGATGATCTTTGGCCGGATCAAGACCGCATCTCGAGAGTGGAGAACGAGGCTCTGGAGCTCTCGTTCACTGGGGATGAACTCGATGAGGTGCTGGCTAGTATGAAAGTTGACTCGGCCCCGGGCCCGGATGGCCTTCCGGTGGCTTTCTTTAAGAGATTCTGGGGAATCCTTAAAGGACCCATCTTAGGGCTTCTTAACGATTTCGCCCTGGGGAGGGTGGACATTGCCCGACTTAATTTCGGGATTCTGTCTCTTATTCCCAAAGTCCGTGGAGCCGACAACGTTAAGCAGTTCCGTCCTATTGCACTTATTAATGTTATCTTTAAATTTATTGCTAAGGCGTATGCGATTAGACTTGCTCCACTTGTGAATAGGACTATTGACCGTAGCCAAACGGCTTTCATCAAAGGGAGGGCTCTACACGAGGGAGTGTTGACCTTGCATGAAATCGCGCATGAGCTTGCGCGGAACAAGCTGGGGGGCTTATTCCTTAAATTGGACTTTGAGAAAGCTTATGATCGTGTCAGCTGGGACTTCCTCAGGGAGGTGCTCAAACGCAAGGGTTTCTCGGCTGCTATGGTCCAACGTCTGATGCAGCTTGTCTCCGGGGGACAAACCGCGATCAACGTCAATGGGGAGATCGGTCCCTATTTCCGCAATGCTAGGGGGGTGCGGCAAGGGGATCCGTTGTCCCCGATCCTGTTTGACTTCATGGTTGACGCCCTGGCGGCAATGATCTCACGGGCGAGATCTGCGGGGCACATCCGGGGAGTTGTTAGCCACCTTATTCCCGGGGGTGTTACTCATTTGCAGTATGCGGACGACACGATGATCTTGTTGGACCCTTGCGAGGAGGGGATCTCAAACCTCAAACTCATTCTTCTGTGTTTTGAGGACCTGTCGGGACTCAAGATCAACCTCAGCAAGAGCGAGGCGGTTGTGGTGGGGAGACCCACAGCCGAGAAGATCAGGATAGGACACCTTTTGAATTGCAATCTGGTGGACTTCCCAATCACTTATCTGGGCCTCCCAGTAAGTGATAAAAGGCTTCATGTGTCAGATTGGGATTTTCTGACAGGGAAGGTGGGTCATAGGGTTGACCCATGGCAAGGCCTCTTCTTGTCCTCGGCGGGAAGACTGGAGCTTACTAACTCCTGCCTGTCGAGCCTCCCGATGTTTGCGATGAGCCTCTACATGTTGTTTGAGACGACTCATGAGGCGATGGATAGGGTTAGGGCCAGGTTCTTTTGGGAGGGAGTCGGTGACAGACGGAAATACCACATGGTGGACTGGGCCACTGTCTGTAAACCGAAAGACTTTGGGGGTCTAGGAATCCTTAATACTAGGCTCATGAACATCGCCCTTCTTCTGAAATGGATTTGGAAACTCTATCAGGGAGCGGAGGGTCTCTGGGCGGACCTCCTCAGGGCAAAATACCTTGGTGACAGGGATATTTTTGCGGCTGAGACCCCGACTCGAGGTTCACAGTTCTGGACGGCCCTCCAGAAGATCAAGTGGTATTTTAAGCTGGGCGCTAAACACCACGTGGAGAATGGGGGTAAAACATATTTCTGGTTTGATTGGTGGCTCGGGAGCGCACCTCTTAAGGACCGGTTCCCATCGCTTTTTGACATCTGTGCTGCCCCCAACATCACGGTTAGGGATGCATTCCATGGGGAGGAATGGGGGTTAGTGTTTAGGAGAGCGTTTGGTCTTCCGGAAGCGGTCGACTGGGATAACCTAACTAGGGAGTTAGATGGGGTTAGGCTGACCATGGGGGTGGACCGAGTCTCTTGGACCTTAGATCCATCCGGGGTCTTCACTACCAGCTCGATCTACGGGAAGATGTCGCAAGGGGCGGCGGTCTCGCACTTCGACGAGGTGTGGCGGACCAAGGTTCCCCCTAGGGTTAGGATCTTCCTTTGGCAGCTTATCAGAGGAAGGCTTCCCTGCAGTGAGCAAGTGGCCAAGCGTAGAGGCCCGTCCGATGGGAATTGTGCTCTTTGCGGTGATATCGAAGACTGTAACCATATCTTCTTCTCTTGCCCCTTAGCCAAATTTATGTGGGCTGGGGTGAGAGAGCTGCTGGGAAACGCTTGGAACCCCACCGGGATTGGGGATTTCTTAGCTTTGGCTAATGGCTTGTCCGGGTCCATGCGGCGAGTAGTCTGGTACACGTTCGCCGCCCAATCGTGGGCACTTTGGATAGTTCGCAATAAGCTTACGATTGAAGGCAAGCTCATTGACAGGCCTGCTGATGTTTTGGTACAAATGATGATTTTTATGCAGCGATGGCGGGCGTTGACGAGGAGACGGGATAGGGAGCTCCTGGACGCGACGAGAGAGGCAGTCAGAAGGCTCCACGCGAGGATGGCGGGCTGACCACACGGGGAGCCTGTGCTTATTTGGGCGTTCACTTCAATATCTAGTGTTTTCTGCTCTTACAGCTTGCTGCCGGGACCTCTATATGTCGTGGTGTAGTCTATGTTTGGTATGAGTCTGGTGGATGTTGTATGAACCTATGCCAGTTGGCTTTATTAAGTTAAAGCAGGCCTGAGGCCTTCTATTTAAAAAAAGATGAAATTGCTTCACAAAAGCTTCAAACATAAACATGAATTGATCATTTTCAGCTAGCGAAACTCGGAACCGATTGTCGTAATAGAGACGTTATTCGTCACGTATTTTTTGTAATATACTTCCTTATTTTCAATCGAAACAAATTTGTGTTAATGAGACTGGTTATGGCGTTCGCGTGAAGCGAAAGACAAGAGGAAAAACGGGAGCCCTAGCTAGCTGTCTCTATGCATGATGCACAACAGCACGAGTACGTCCGAGAGCAGAGAGGAGGAAGCGTCGAGAGCGCGCTTGATCAGCTGCAGTGTGCAGTGTGCCCGAGTCGGCTCCTCGCGACGCGTGGTTCATGTTAGAATTCGCCCACAGATCAAGCTAAACCGACACAAGTATAGACTACTTTTTCTAAACTTTTTCTTTATTTCTCTATTTTTCTCAGCTCGTGTTACAAAACTTACGGTTACAAACTTGTGAGACTCATCGTGTATATATACACGAAAGAACCAAAGACTACTGAACCGACTCAACCTCTAAACCTAGTCCTACACGTATACGCACTGCAGCACTTGCAAGTACTCCAACACGATCAGCTAGGTAGACTCACGTACATAATCGTACCAAGCAAAAGACACGTACAAGGACGGCGACCTTGCCGAATAAACTAATCCTGATTAGAGTCAAACTCAACTACTCTGATTGACATTAAGGAAAGATTATTCCAACAGTTCATGCATGCAGGTGGAGGCGCTCGGGTCTTGGCCAGCTACTCCATGAACTCGACCGATTCTACGAGCTTCTTCATCTGCTCCGATGAAAAACGATTCAAACTAGGCCTCTCTGTTAACAATGTGCTAAACAAATCGGAGACTTTCCGCCGGTTTCCGCCGCGTCTGCTCGACACGCCACGAGGGCTACCATCTGGCACGCACGCGTAGAAATTCAGAAAGGGGAGAGGTGCTTTTCGATTTGACGGTTCCTGAAACCAGAGGTGTCTCGATCAATCGATGTGCGCGCGCGGCGCCGCTCCTGAAATTAAGCAGGGAAGATGTCTCATACGCCTGCGTCGACAGACAAAAAAAACATGTTATGTAGTGCTGCAGTGCGTGCAGCTATAGCTAGCCGGCAAAGCCGTGATGAGCACTTGCGCTGCGTTGGACTGTTTCAGCGTGGAACTTTCAGGTGCGAGGTGCTCGCAGCGACGTCGTCCAGCGGTCACGCCGCCCGTCTTTCCTTGGCCGGTGTAGTTAGCATTTTGTCGCTGAAGCAGCTGATCTCAATTGACTATACGCGCGTACGACGTCGGTAAATCAGTAGCGACCTCTTGGTTCATCGCCATCTGATAGTACTTTCCTCTGTCTCTAATTAAAGATTCAAGTGTAGTCGGTGGCGGCATATACTAGACGAGATACCGAGACGTGGTGCCTCTGTAGTATCTAACAGCACAATGTCACTAGCCTCCCGATATGAATCCTGCATAGTTAAATCTGAATTCCGCGCAGCAAAGATATTTTCAGATGTCGCTCTGCATTGCTTGCATCGCTCACCTCAACGGAGCTTGGAATTGCACGCGCCTGGGAAACAAGGCTACTTAGACGGTCTGTCCTGGACTGCAGGGTCCAATGAGGGTAGAGTTCAAGGTGTCGTCAAACTCGGTCGTCTGGTGTAAGCAATGAGGCAACACTTTCCTTGTGAGCTGTGACCCCATAGGGCGAAAACGAAATCCAGCGTTTCTTCCGATTACTCCTTGTTATTTTTTACACAAGCTTACAGTGATAGTTATGTAAAATAAGGACTTACTGGCCAGTCAATTAGTAATCACCAACAAACACGCAAGGCGCGTTTGGTTACCTAGCTTCAATTTGGCGATCCCCTGGAGGCAAGCTTTGTAGAGAAGATCGGTTCAGAACGAGCCTTGGACATCAAAATGGGTGTTGTTTGGTTGCTCGCCATGCTATTTTTTTATTTAAAGAAAAAACATAGTTCTCATTGTTTGGTTGGCTGCACCTACTGGTGCAACGCACCCTCTGTTTAATTGTACACATTTGCCTGCTATGGTAAGCTCTTCCAGAAGTATTCACTGAATGAGTACTGATTCAGAACATTCAGTTCACCCTAAGATGCTGGTAATACAGAGCACACCATTTTCAAACTGGGCGGAGCATCACAAGGGGTTAGTATATGTACCACCTCGAAGTAGTTCATCATTGTAGACTGGAGAACATGTTTAATCAAGTCCTAGCTAATGGAGGGATATGAGACCACCTACCAAAATATACATGATCTCTTCATCAGATCATGACCGCAGATGATACGATGAAGAAGAACAAAATATACATAATCTCTTTGGCAGATCATGACCGGAGATGACACGATGATGAAGAACAAAGCTGCATACCTAAGAATCTGCCTGCGAAGCCATGTCTTAAGTCATGTCCTCCTCTCCCAAGGTTGTAGCCCATGATATTCAGCACACTCACCTTCATTGTTAGCAATGAAGTTGATGTCCTTGATAAGCAAGTGCGGTTGTTACAATTGGTCCTTGCAGAATATCCTGGACGAGAAGATTGTCTTCATTTGAGTATAGTTTACAATTGGGATGTTGAGGAACTCAAGGTGCTTCAGGTTCTTCTGCAATTCACAAGTTGGAACTGTTAGGGTAATTCCACAAGTAAAAAACAAGATGTACAATCACCCGGACGCTTTATTACCTTGAGTTGTTCACACAAGTTGTCATCATCTTCAAGTATGAAGCAAGTTCCATTATCGCACCATTTTAAGTTGCCTTCATTTTTTATCAAGGTAATGACGCTCCATTTGTGCCTCCACTTCCTGTTGTGGTTGTACACCATGCTAAGTGCTCATAGCAATGCCATTGAAAATCAAGAACATCATTGGCCACCTTCCTCATACGGGGCTCCTTGACTCCATTTGCAAAGCACACGTCGCTTTTGAAGAGTTCAGCCATATGGTTCATTGACAAACTCATACAGACTAGTTGACCATGTCATCGCGGTTTTGCGCGCATAAAGTGAAAGGCTAGGTACATAGGAGTTCTTATTCACTAGGGCGATGACAGATATAGGGAGCTCACAGGTTTTACGACCCATAGTTATGTAGAAGATTGATAAGCATTCAAGAACCGACACAACACAAGCATGGAGATCAAAGCTAGAACAAAGCCTACTTACTGCCAGAGGGGCAACATGTAGCATGGAGGTCGCAGAAGAAGGAGACTCCGCCACAAAACAGACAGCACAATCGTCCCTATGCTCAACGGGGCTCTAGGTAGAGCTAGCATCGCAGTGGAAGGAGGAGATCCAGGGATCACCTACAATTAATGCTATCAAATCTACTCTTGCTAGACAAATCTGGTCATGCGGGTTTTAGATGCTTACGGCAACCGAAAGGACCGGTGCAGCGAAAAGAAGCCGCCACAGCAGACGTTGCCGCTGTCAACCTAGAGGACCTTGCCGGCAACGAAGATCCGGCCATGTCGCTAGATCTTCAAGTTTGGAAGAGCTCTGATAGGGGACGGGGGGATGGAGGATTTGGATTTCGTGTGGACATAGGTGGCCCTATTATACGGTAACAAAATTTTGTGGGCGGTGAACGAATTTTTCCCGCCGCTTTTTTGCCGTTTCGTCCGAGCTCGGGCCATCTCCAGTTGATGACTCTGTGGACACCCGGTGTTCTCGATTCTCGGGTGACGAGGTCGCATCGCTGGAAACGATCCATTCGGCCGTCTCTTCAAGGTTGGCCCATTAACACTTTAAGAAGCGGTTCGGCCACAACGCGGAGGCCTTCCAAGTAACCAATCAGCCCAATTTTTGCTTCGCAGATGCGAGCCAACTCGCATGACGAAACACGCCCACAATGTTCCTTTTTTTTCGACCGTGATCGGTCGAACCGCGGCCGAGCAATGCATACAGAGGTCACGGCGTCACGCTCACACCAAATGTGTTGGCCTGCTGGTTAGGACACATGATACGCAGAACCTGAAAAATGCTTTGACCATACCACCGGGATGAGTGAGTTCCTATGCCTCAGCAGCCGGCTGTGTACGACTTATACGAGTTTTAAAACTTTGTCCAATGTCGTTCGGTGAAACCAAGCTTAGCGGTAACCACCAAACTTCAGCTGTCCTCGGCGCAAGTCAAACAAAGCTACTAGCAGAAACTCTCGCACGTAATCTTCACGCAGTTTCCTCCTCGTTTGTTCGAGTCTTAATTAATTGAGCGGCAGCTAGCTAGCACTTGCTTTCAGAATCAGAACAAAAGAAATAATAAAAAGTCCAAAGTAAATACACAAAACACTGTTCCCCCATGAAGCGCGTGTCGAGCCAAATCTGTCGAGGTTACGTACGAGCGGCCAACCACCTAGGGGCTGTTTGGTTCAGTGGCTATTCACTGGATGGCAGTGGATATCCACTTTTTTGGTGGTTATCCATTGTTTGGTTTAGAGGGTGGAGGGGATATGGATAACCACTTTTGTCTCAAAATGATGGTTGAGCATATCCCACCAAATCTGCTGGATGAGCTCAACCACTTCTGGCTAGCATCGATAGCCTCACCCAAACCGTTTTTTTCTTGAGTCATTCGTTCACCAACCATTATCATCCTCGTTTCCTCTCTCCGACCATAGTGGCGGCGGCCCGTGGAGGGCTGGGCTGGGGCGAAGAGGCCCGAGCTGCGCGGCGGGCGATAGGGAGGTGCGAGCTCACGGCCGGCGACCGGGAGGGGTGAGCTTGCTACCTGAGGCGGTAGGGAGGGGCGAGCTGCGCGGCCTGAGACGATGGGGAGGGGTGAGCAGCGTGGCCGGCGCCGGGTCAGCTCGAGCTTGTGGTCGGCGCCGGGGAGGGAGGCAGGAGGTGGGACGGCCTCCGAGACGTGGGAGGATGCAGGCACGCCACTAGGCGGAGGCAGGCGCAGGCGGGCGGGTGCAACACGGCTTGGGATGGCGCCGGCTTACCAGAGGCGAGCGGATCAAGCACAGGCCGACCGGGCGTTGCTGGGGAAGCGGGCAGGCGGAGGAAGAAGATAGAGGAAAGGGGAATGGCTAACCACTTTTTTGTCATACCTAGCCAAACAGAAAAATTGGCTATCCCTAACCAGCTGGTTGGGGATATCTTTATCCCCTAAATGCCATCCCCTGAACCAAACAGCCCCCTAGTGGAGGCCGAACCGCGCCGCCGTGCTGGGAAGCCTCGCAACGGACACTTGTCGCCGACCCGACCATAAACCGGCGGCGCGACGGTCGTCACGCGGCCACATGGCCCTGGCGGGCCCAACAGCGCCGCCCGCGGCGCAACACCTGGGCCGCCGCTCCGCCGTCCGTTCGCCGCGCCTCACGACGGCCGTCACCGCTTCTCGCGCGCGACATGGCATGGCTGTATCCTGCATTGCATGCCCGGAATGGGATCCTCTGACTTAGCCGTTCCTGACTTTTGGTCACTGACATGCGGGCCCTGCATATGGTGGGACCCACATGTCAGTGACTAAAAGCCAGGGTTGACAAGTTATAGGATCCGGCTCCTGCATGCCCGTGTGGCAGACGCCGAGCTCCGTCCGGTAGCGCTGAACAGGACGAGAGCGACGCCAGAATGGGTTCAGAGCCTCTTGGCAGGATCCCGTGAAACGAAACTGAAGAAGATTTTTGGCTCGGCGCTTTGGCGTCTGTCGCACTTTACACATGCGTGCGCGTTAGCCCGAAGCTCGTGAAACGGATTCACGGTGGGTTCAGCGAGCGGTGTGCGCTCGCGGTCACTTGCTGAACTGTCTGACGCAAAACAGCTTCTTCATTTTCACGGCGCAGGCGCAGCCCCCACCTCGTACTTATCGCCCGCACGCGCGACGGCGCGAGGGAGCTGACCCTGATTCCCCTGGCCCACGCGCCCCAAAAATATCTCACGGCCGAGCACCATGGACCGAGACCGACCGCTCCTCCCGTCTCCGCCTCCGGTCTGGTCCAGCTGCCGCTCACCCGACGACCCCACCTCCAGGCTCCAGCTGCCATCTCTTCCCCGTAAAACTTCCACCAAATCACGCCCAATGACATGTGGGCCCTAAAAGCCGGCCTACCCCACAAGCAGCCACTGGTTGCGTCGTAATCGTTTCCCAACCGCCTGTATCCGTAGCGTTTCGCGTCCCCGGTGCCACACCTGGACCACCACGTTGGCGTCCTCGTCACCAGCATGACGGCCGGGGCCCATCCAACAACAAAGCGGGTGCGCCGTGCTGGTGCCCGTAGCGAGAAACTTCCGGGCTCTACAAAAACCTCTTCCCCCTTTCTCTGTCCGGTCTCGCACCCTCCATCTTGGCATTTCCGCGGCTCCGCCAATATATCCCTCCCCTACTCTATTTCTCTCTCCATCTCCAACCCACTCCGCCCTCGCCATCGCCCCTCTGTCCAGCGAGCCTGCCTCGTGCGCCCGTCGCGACACCCCCGCCTGACTAAGCATCCTCGCCGTACGCCGCAGCGGGAGAGGACCCATGGCGCCGGCGGTGGGGATCAAGCGGACCCCCGCCGCGACGCAGACGGTCACGGCACCGCCGCCCTCGCCCCCCGACGCGCGCTTCGCGGTGCGCGAGGCCGTCAAGTCCACCATCGCCGACCCAGCGCCCAGGCTCGACGCGCCCGCGCCGGCGCCCGCGGTCGAGGGCTTCCTCTGCCTCGAGGAGATTGAGGGGAGAAGGTGGAAGTACGTGGTGGACGGGGCCGCGGGGAACAGGAGGAAGGGCAGGCGCGGGTCCGCCGTGCCCCTCGGGGCATCCGTCAGGGCAGTGCCGCTCCAGTCGCCGCTGCCGCCCGCCGAGGTGAGCGCTTCCGTTGGAAATTCTGGCGTCCTGCCGTGTTCGCTGCTGGTTTGTCTATTGCTTGCGCTTAGGTTTCGAGTTTGATTTGGGAGAATTGGTTGGGGATTTTCGACGAGCTGATGTGTAGGAGGCGTAGCCATCAGCCGATTTTGACTATTTGTGACTCAATTTTGCCCTGTGAGTGCACTGAGTCCATACTTTCGAGGTGATTTATAGGTGAAACCGGTAGATAAAATTGTGTCCTACTTGCAGCCAGGACAAATACTTCGTTTCTGGAGAACTTACTTCACTCCATAGTACTGTTTTCACCGTCAATTGTTTGTTTGGACGAAGGTAGTTCCTACGAGATTTGATCTTGTAGTGAATTACACGCGAGATGAAACTTGCTAATTGCTGAATAAAAAGTGTTTAACGGTTAATACCTGTGGAAGTTTTGTATAGAATTAATACCTATGGATTTTTTCACTTGATTTTCTTTGTTTTTTGAGAAATCCTTGATTAGTTGGATTTATTTGAGTTAAGTTTGTTGGTACTAGCAGTTTTCAACCATTGAATAGAGTGTCCGTTAGTATTAAAGAGGTATGGAAAGTTGAAATCCCTCCACAGTGAAGTCATCTACTATAATAAAAACAGTCAGGGAAATTATCTATAATAAATTACAGTGATCATACATGTTTCATAAAGTAACACCATTTCACACCATGGCTGCAGGAAATAATGGCTTTTGTAAGATCATATGTTGTGCCTGAAGGGTTTCCAGACAGTGTCACTCCTTCATACGTCCCATACATGACCTGGAGAGCTCTCAAGGTACAGTTTAAAACTTGTGTTCAGTATTCCCTGTCTTCATTCAAATGCATCGTGCTAAGATTTTTTCACTGCTCAGCATTTCTTTGGTGGAGCGATGGGGGTGTTCACAACAAGAACCTTGCTGAGCTCTGTTGGAGTCTCTCAAAGCAAGGTGACCCCGGGTGCCATTGCTATCAACTGGATCCTCAAGGTAAACAAATCATGGCTATTTAAGAATCTCTTCATTCCGGTCACGATACCTTTCTGTCGAATTTGTTATATTCATTCGAAGACAAATACAAATTTGTGAGAAGAGTTTGTTTCGTACTAGAACAGCCATAGAGGGAAACTTCATGAACCTCTTATCCTTTGTAGTTATTAGCCATCTGATAGCAATAGCTTATGTTTGGATGATGTGCTCCTCTTTGATTTTTATCATTAGTTATTTAGCGAACATAAACGCTTTCTGCTAATTATATAGTTGCGATTGTGCTCCTGCTTCAGGATGGTGCTGGACGTGTTGGAAAAATGCTTTTTGCACGACAAGGAAAGAAGTTTGACAATGACCTAAAGCAGGTAAAACATGTGAAAGCATGAGTACATTTGTGTAGTATCTAGTTATCTACAATCTTTTCCTATTTCCTGCTCCCCATGTGCACGAGCGACTAACTAAAACTGAATTCTTTTTGTAGCTCCGCTTTTCTAGTGATCTCTTGCTGGAGATAGGCGCTGGGATAGAATTAGCTACTGCGGCCTTCCCTCAATTTTTCTTGCCTATGGCTTGCGTTGCAAATGTTGTAAAGGTCTGTCTTCTTTAGTTATTCCAAGTAGCAACAGTTGGACTTCGAATACATAGACTTACTACTCTCTTTGCAACATTTTAGAATGTTGCTGCTGTTACATCAACCTCAACTCGCACTCCAATCTACAAGGCCTATTCAAGAGGTGAAAATATTGGAGATGTGACTGCTAAAGGAGAATCCGTGGGGAACATTGCAGATCTGGTAATTATAAACATGTTCATGTACACCACTTTGTTAATTTAGCAGTAATTCTGACTTCATTTTGTTATCACATGAAGCTGGGCACGGGTTTGAGCATCTTCATCACAAAACGGAACCCATCGTTGGTGACATCATTTGCCCTCCTGTCATGTGGATATCTCTTGAGTTCATATCATGAGGTTCACTTCAATTCTTCATTTCTTGATTCTTCTTGTTCACTTTGCAAGTCATATGTTGATACTGAGATTCTTACCAGGTGAGGTCTGTTGTGCTGAATACCCTAAATAGGGCAAGGTTTACTGTTGCAGTGGATTCCTTTATTAAGACAGGTAGGGCACAAATTTTGGTTTTGAATTTTTCTGGGAAATGCAAGAATGCTTCTAGAATTATTTGTATGGCCACGATGCTGATCTTTGTTAATTATCATATGCACTAGTAAAGCAGCACTTACCTCCTAATTAGTTCCTAAAGCGAAGTCAAAGTAAAGAGTTCAAAAGGCTTAGCAAATACTTCACAAGCACCGAGTAGATTTTTCGTGTGTGTTGGCACAATCGTTTCGACACCATAAATCTACATATAAAAAAGAAAGGCTTGAGATTCTTCTTTTCCCTTAAATTTAAAGTATTGAGCTCGAAATATGGACCTTACAAAATCTGTGGAGTCAAAAGTTGAAATCCCTTTAGGTGCTTCTGCTGCCTTAATTGTGATTATGTGTAGTACTTGAAATTTCAATTTCCTATCCTACAGGGTATGTTCCCACCTTGAAAGAAGGAAACTCACAGGAGACGATATTTATTCATCCTTGGCGGCATGAGCCGGTCGAAATAGGTTTGTACTATTGTTTTTCTCTTGACCGTGGTCCTCTGCACATAGAATGATTTTTCACAGCCTGATGCATTCTTTCAGGGTCACGATTTGGAGAAGCATTTCAAGAACCTGTTTCATTTGTTGCCACAAGGCCTTTGTTTGAGGTAGATCCTCCAGCTCCATGCCCACTACGAAGTACATTTTCTGCATTCCGTTTTTCGGTATGACCAATACTTTCTATCTTAATTATAGGATGAAAGATACATGGTAACATATAACCCAACAAAGGATAAAGTATATGCTTTGCTCAAGGACCAAGCAAAGCCAGATGACATTCTCAAAGCTGCTTTCCATGTAAGCAGCTGTTTGCATTGCCATAATCTGGGCCTTAGTTGTGTTTCAGTTCCTAATTATCCTATGTTCTGACAACAATGTTCTGCTGTACAGGCTCACGTGTTGCTTCATTTTATTAATAAAACACATGAACGGAAGAGGATGAAATACGATCGATCAGATAATTATGGAAACCTGCATCCACGGAACATGGATTTCCTGGCACACATTGCAGAATCTAGCAAAATTGTGTCATCCTCTTACGGAACATTCAGGAAGAAAGCAAGAGAACAGGTAACACTCCTCGTCTCTGTCATAAATGTGCTATCAACATTCAACTACTAGATATAATTGTGACAAGCCACTTGAATGGAACACTTGCTACATGACTAACCACATTCCTTTTCGTTGTATGTCAGGGTTGGATAATGTCGGAATCACTTCTTAACCCTGGGAAGGCTCGATTGTGCGTCACAAGACCGCAATGAGTTTACTATTTCCATTTACCATCGATGGGATGATGCCACCTCTTATCTGTCAGGCTAACTTTTTGACAAGACTGACGGGATGCTGATGAGTTGTTAGTAGCTGAACTAGCGTATGTTGGAGCCCGATCTAGGTGTGAATCAGTGAAGGTATCATGTCGTACAATCAGTTGAACTAACTGCTGCAACAACCAGTTTGACCAATCAATTCATGTTTGAAACTTGTCAGGTGCCAAAATAATGCTGGATATGCTTATGCTGAGCCAGGAGAAGGCGAAGGCGACTTCCAACTGTTAACTGCATATAAGTAGGTAGAGGGACTTATCTATGTTTGCTGCTCTCTGACAGAGGACTTCTAACTGTAACTAGTCATGTATGGTGTTTCTTCGGCTGCGGAGTCATTTTCAGAATCATGGAAGAGTTGTTTCCCTTTTTTTGCTGACCTGCTTACTTTGAGTCTGTGAGAACTATTCCTCATCCACCTCTTAGGGCCGTTTGTAAGTTCTCAGTTTTCCCGGATGGAGGGTTTATGTCAGATCCAAAGTGCCCTGGATATCCTGTACATACATGTTTGTTGTAATAATTGGAAGCGTTTACTGCTAGTTCAAGTGTTGCGAGATGGGTGTGCTGCGATCTGGCTGTGTCTTGACTGTCTTGCTGGCTGTGTTCCGCTAGTTCATCTGCCTGCAACTGCAGTGCCTGGTGCTGAACCAGAGTAAACAAACTGCTCCCTTCCATGTCTGGTTGGGTCGCGAATGTATCTGACGCTGCTTTTGCTCTTGTGCCTGAAGATCGACATGTGTAATCTTCTCAGTTTTCCAGACGCTCAGAGACTAGGACACCTAAGATTCAAGGTTTTCCTCTGTGGCACAGATGCCAAAATATTGTAGCCTGCTGACCCGTTCTTTATGGTTCCAACCAACGTAGTACAAGCATGTACCCGTATTCTGCTCTCATGTGCTGATTTTGACACAGTTAACGACCAATTCTGATCTAACTTGCAAAATGTCCCTCTCAGGATGCTGTCACACTACTTGCTCTCTGTTTGTTGGTAGTGTTGGACATATGTAATCCTAATGTACATGTCCCAAATCTTGTCTACTTTTACCATTAGTGAATGTCTTTTGACCTGGTAATATATGCCCCATCTACTGCCAGGGATACCTCGGGCAAACAGCCAGGCAGGAGGCAGCAATACCAGGAGGACGAAGCACCATGGCGCTTGGAGGCTTTGTGGATTGGAGGGGGAGAGCCATCAATAGAGAGGTGCATGGCGGAGTCACAGCAACATGGTTTATGCACGGTGAGCCACTATGCACTGAGCCCTTCGCTGCAGACATATTCATAGCCATGCATATCTGTTTCCCATTTTCAAGCTTCTGCTCTGGGTTCAAACCATTAACTAAAGCATTTTTGCACATCATTCCTTCTTTCAGTGCTGAATGTAATGACCAATGTTGTTATTGTCCCAAACCTGCTGAATCTGGTCACTTACCTCCACGGAACGATGCATATGGGGGTCTCGGGCTCCACAACTACAGCCACTAATTTTATTGGTGCCACATCTGGGTTTGCACTGATAGGAGCTTTCCTCTCCGATTCCTACATTACTCGCTCTAGGACTATGCTCCTCTTTGGTCCATTTCTGTTCCTGGTAAGCTGCTTTTCTATTTAGTTATTTACGTCGTTACTGCTTTTCTAATTTCGTTTTTTTAGACCCATCTTCGTCTATTTAGATATTTACGTCGTTACTGCTTTTCTATTTTGATCCGATGGAACTATTCTCCTGTAACCTGCATCTTGTATTGTTTATTCTGATAATGAGCCTGTGATCAGCAATGGAGATGACAGACAAGATGCTGCTTGATCAATTCTGTTTTGAACGTAGGCACATATATCATTTAAAGAAGTGAATACGAAATCCTACTATTTTATTACCCCTAGATAGGTGCTAGATCTACATTAATTGCTGCCAATATATCATATTTTTTCTTTCTTATATTGTAGTTTTCCTTATGTGATCTCGCTCACCAATATTCGATGAGTAGTAATCTTCTTGCTGAAGTAATTTTCCAATGCTGAAATGTATGGGTGAACAAAATTATAAGGGAGGAAGCGAGAATGAACTCTAAATATATCAAAATAAAATTACAATGCATTTCTTACATATGGAGAAAATGCTGAAACATGGAACTCTTATAACTTCACAATACACCTCAAGTCCTGACAAAGGTATAATCCTAATCTGGGCATGTCCTTTACCATAAAATCCAATTTGATGTGGATATGAAGATATGCCTTTTGTTGTAAGATGCCTAGTATTGGCATCTCCTTATTTGTTCTTTTCTCTGAAGACGTAAATGATTTGGAACTGGTTTAGATGATAAAGCTAAGTTGTTAATCAAATGTACACTGGATGACAGCTGGTTTATGCACCTTCTGTTCTATAGATAACTATATATGTAATACGGTTGTGTATAACCAAACATGCATTGATGCAGGGATACGGATTGCTCGCGCTGCAAGCCCACCTTCCCTCCCTCCATCCACCACCTTGCGACAGCGAGGCGGAGCTAAATAACTGCATGGAGGTCCATGGCTGGAACGCTACCTTGCTGTACACGGCCTTGTATATGAGCGCATTTGGTGATGGTATCATGCGTGTCTGTTTGCCATCCCTCGGAGCAGACCAGTTTAACCATGAAGAACCATCTGAGTCCCGCCAGCAGTCCAGCTTCTTTAACTGGTATTCCTTCGGAATATCTTTCGGAGGGTTTATAGGGCTGGTTCTTATAGTGTGGCTCGAGAACTATAAAGGGTGGGATATTGGATTTGGGGTGTGCGCCATCCTGATTCTGCTCGGATTGCTCGTAGTTGCTGCTGGTCTCCCTTTCTACCGCAACCAGGTGCCTGAAGGAAGCCCTCTAACTCGAATACTGCAGGTTGTGCTCAAAATGTGGGATGCCATCTCCCAAGTCTTAAAAAAATGTGTTAGAAACATCAGTTAACTAGTACAATCTTGTCTCTCCCAGGTTCTTGTGGTTGCATTCAGGAACAGGAAGCTTGAACTTCCTAAGGAAAGCAATAGTGGGACATGGACTGGTTCTGTTGGCGCACTCCCTCAAACAGAAGAGTTAAAGTAAGGTTTACTGAAATACAGTGTCAAGTTGGCATCAAGACTAAACACTATAAAGTTTTAATGATAGTTCCTTATCATAAACTAACTCTTCCATGCATCTTGCAAGTTTTCTCGACAAAGCTTGCATCAACCGTGGCAACAACGGAGCCTGGTCAGTTTGCAGTGTGACTAAGGTGGAGGAGACGAAGACCGTGCTCCGTGTGCTTCCTCTCTTCATCAGCTCCATCTTTGGATACATACCGGACATTATCGTCTTCACATTCACCGTGCAGCAGGGCGGCATGACGGACACGAGGCTGGGCAGGATCCACGTTTCCCCCGCGACGCTCTTCATCGTCCCCACCATATTCCAGATGGCGATGCTCGCCGTCTACGACCGGTTCCTCGTGCCGTTCCTGCGCCGGCGCACGGGCCTCGTCGGCGGCATCACTCATTTACAACGTGTTGGTATAGGCTTCGTCTCCGTGACTCTCGCGTCGGCCATCGCGGCGATCGTCGAGAAGAAGAGAAAGGAGGATGCAGAGCAGATGTCGCTCTTCTGGCTCACGCTGCAGTTCCTGCTGCTCGGCGTGTCGGACATGACGTCCTTCACGGGCCTCCTCGAGTTCTTCAACAGCGAGGCGCCGTCGGGCATGAAGTCCATCGCCACGGCGCTGTTATGGTGCGACCTGGGGCTCGCGTCGCTGATGGCCACGCTCCTGGTGGAAGTTGTGAACGTGGCAACGAGGCGTGGGGGGCAGGGTGGATGGCTCGAGGGCACGAGCTTGGACGACGGCCGGCTTGACCTGTTCTACTGGGTTGTCGCTCTTGTCGGGTCGCTTGGGTTCTTCAACTACGTTTACTGGGCCAGGAAGTACGTATACCAGCACAATCCACTGATGACCGAGCAACCCGTTCATCATGATTCATCTTGAAATCGCGTCGAAGATGCCTTTCTTTTTTACTTGGAGGAAATGAAGGATGTCTGGCTAAGCAAGTCGGCATACCTTGACTTGGAGCAACGCAATCTACTAAGCTTGTATCTGCAATTTTTAATTTCTTCTGAATAAAGATCTGTAATTTTAATTCACGTGCTGATCGTTTTCAGATGACTGACTGGAGGTATTCATCTTTGATTTTAGTCCACTCATAATCAATTCAGAATTTCAGATAAATAATTCTGCTGCTAAGAATGAAAGAAATTTCAAACTAGAACAAGCATGGTTGCTTGAGCCACCTTTAAAAGTAGTGTGCTGGATCACTGACCCGAGAGAGGTGAGGAGTCCATATTAGATTTTTGGCTATTATAACAACAATCTTTGAGGAGATTTATGAAGGGGTGGGGTGCTAACATGAGAGGTCAATACAAGAGGGGTAAGAAGAATCTCATTGATGCCATGCAAAGACTAGACTCTAAGGAGGGTTTAGTTGGCCTAGATGATCTGGAGTGGAGAGAGGTATATCCTCGAAAGCCGTTATGCAGATTCATTCTGCCGAGGAAGCTTACTAGCACAAAAGAGGAGGGAACAAATGAATCTTGTAGCGGGATGCAAACACTGTCTTCTTCCGTAGTATTGCTAATGTGAGGAGGAAGAAGAAAATTATTACCTCCCAGCAAGATGGAGATGAAGTGTTGACAAATATTATGGATATTAAAAACCATGTTACCACCTATTACAAATTTTTTTTTGGTAGTGTGCCTCTGGCCTGACTTGCATCCTGATTATGAGGTGTGGCTTGGGGTTGGGAGGGTTTTTGAAGATGACAATGAGATGCTAACAAAGACTTTTATGATAATGAAATTAAAGAGACTATTAAAGAACTGAAATCCAACACTACCCAGCGAGTGGCATTTTATGAAGTCTTCCTTGATATGGTTAAGCCATATATCAAGGAAAAGTTGGTTAAATTTAGAGGTGGGCGCCTGGATTTGAGGATAATCAATTATGAGTAATGTAAAATGTGAGGTTATTACAAAATTCTTGACTAAAAGGTTTTTCTCTCATTGCTAGAAAATACATCAGCCCAACCCAAACTACCTTTATTCTTGGGAGGCTGATGCATGCAAAATTCAAGTATGAACTTTGTATTTTATTGATGCATATTCCAACATATTTATATGTTATGAGGTGTTATAATTATGTTTTGTATTAATTTATGGAGATTTTCCATTGATCCCCTTTATTTTTATTATAACTCTGCAGAACATGAAACACCTGTTTTGTGTATTTTAACGTTTCAGGGATTTTCCGAAACTCAAATTGAGCAAGGCTTTTTACAACGTCAATATTTTTACTTGAGAAGCAATATGAGATGAAGATGCACGTGAGGGGGCCACCTGGGCCTAAACGAGCACATGTGATGCGGGCCTGGGCCTGGCTGCGCCACCTGGTGCCGTTTGACCCTCGAAGCTCCGGTGCCGCATGTCTCCGCTCCAGATTGATTGTCTTGACCTAAAATGCCCTATATAAATATCCCCGAGGCGTTCCTTCGAGGAGGCGGCAGAAAAACACGAAGCCACGAAACAGAGGTTGTTTCAGCAAAGATTGGAGGGGAAAACGCTGCCGAAGTCGCCCCCTGTCGCTATTCCAACCTCTCCGACATCACCAACACTGCCACTATGATAAAGAGGGAGTAATTCACCTCTGGACTATGGATTTGTGGCAGTAGCTTGTTCTATATCTCTCTTGTACTATGATGTTTAGATGCAATATGAGCTGCCCAACATGATTATGGACATATCATGTAAAACCTATATGGCGGATCCTTATTTTATTAGATGATCTATCTATGAGATGTGAATCTTTATTATGTTCTTGATATAAAAGTAGATGTATATTGTTACCCCGTTCTTGATGTATAAGTAGATGCATATTGTTACCCTATATTATGTAAAACAACGAATAATCTGTATCCGCTGGATAATAGCAATACCATATTTCTACAATATCTGTTGGATATCCGTGGATTCAGAACGAAAACATCCCCCGGCCTAACATGATTTCACATATTTGTCAAATTTTGCATGTATCTAGATTTAGGTATATCTAAATTTAGACACAACTTCAAAAAAAAAAATTGGCGCTGGAGGGAGTAATTGCAAAAAAGAAAGATTAGAAAAGGCTAACACGTGGCGGAAAAAATAGAACATGCTGACCGACGGCGGGGATTGACCGGAATGGTATCCTTGGCATCAGCAGTTCAGCACACTGCGCTTGGCTTCAGGATTCCTCCTCCCATTCTTTGTCGCCTCCGTGCAACTCATCGCCACCAGCTCCATCCCCTCTTTTCCTCCGGAATGGAGCTCCGCCTCTGCAACCACCTCCAGGCGCGGCTCCCTTCCTCCCCGACGCCGCCCCCGCTTTCCCCCACAGCCCTGCTGCTCCCGGCGACCCGCCGCGGGCGCCGCCTTCGGATTGGTAAGGATTGCTCTGCCTGTTGCTCCAGGCCAATCGCCACTTCCCCGTTTGCTTTGCACTACCCTGGCTCCATCTTGGGCGTGAATTAGCTGGAATTTCAATTGGATTGTTCGTAGCTGCTGTGCTGAGGCCTGGTGTTTTTGGGTGGTCAACTGTGGTCAGGTGGGAGCTGCCGGGTCGCTCCGCGGAGGAACTCCAGGCATTCGCACTCAGCCGTCTGCGCCGCCCAACCGGATGGCGCGCAGGTGCGGCTGACTTCGGAGGATGCGGCGGCAATGGCGCCTGCGCGATATTCTGACTATGAGGAGTCGCTGAAACGAGCTTTTTGTTTTGCCAGGGCGAGGAGGCTGTGAAGGAGAGGAGCGTCTCGGTGATCCTCTTGTCTGGAGGGCAAGGAAAGAGAATGGGGGTATATTTCTCATCTCACGCTCCAAACTTGGCTTCGATGATTGGTTGTTGTTCTGAAGTGTATTTCTTGTATACTGTTTTGGGTCAGGTTCATCCGTCTGATCATTTTCGGAGAAACGCCATAGCTATTTTTCTAATGCTGATACGCATTCTCATGGTGTATCAATGCAGTTTCTCATACTATGAGTGAAGATAAATATAATGTATATGAGAGATTGCTACCTCCCTTGAACATTAGGATTAGAGTTACACAAAAAAATTCTAATGTTCATACGCATTCTCATGGTGTATCAATGCATTTTCTCATCCTCTAAGTGAAGATAAATATAATGTATAGAAGAGATTGCTACCTCCCTTGAACATTAGGATTAGGGTTGCACAAAATGAACATATTGCAGTGAATTCTTAATGATGATACAAAATTTAGACGTTCTGGTTCTAAATATTTGCAGTTTTCTTTAGTGAACTAGCATATCCTTTTGCTTGATGATGGGTGTGCCTAAATTTTCTGCATCTTTTCTAACAGGCAAATATGCCCAAGCAGTATCTACCACTACTGGGAGCGCCAATTGCCGTGCACAGGTTCATTTCTCCAACAGATAATATTTTTGAATTCTTGAATTTGACAGTTCCATGTAGACATCAAATCCTTGTGTTTCTTTCTTTCCCACAGTTTAAGGACATTCTGTGGAATGAAGGAAGTGAAAGAAGTCGTAGTGGTGTGTGATCCATCCTACAAAAATGTATTTGAAGGTTCATGTGTTTTCTGAACTCATGCTCATCCTACATTCATTGTCTTCGCTATGCTTTTATCTACTAAGCATCTACAAATTACTAAAATTAAGTTCTGCGATTAAATTTAAAGACTACTACATTACTAACAAATTAAACGCTTACACAGGTTCGGTTGAAAACTTGCAAATACCTATTAAATTTACATGCCCTGGAAAAGAGAGACAAGACTCTGTTTATAATGGACTTCAGGTTAGTGGTAGCCCACCTCTATTGTTGCTTATGCCAATTCTAAACCAAAAAATATATATTGTCGGCAGGAAATTGATGGAGATTCAGAACTTGTTTGTGTCCACGATTCTGCAAGACCCTTGGTATCCTCTGAAGATGTCAAAAAGGTTACCAACCAACAGAAAACTCTCCTTTGCAAGTTGCAACTGATATTTTTGTGAATATATACTACATGCATGACTGCTCAGGATAGATTATCTGGTTTTTAACTTCTTTGTGCTGCCTTCTTTGTGTTTCATCATAATTATATTTTCTGGCTGCTAACTTTATAAAGAGAAAAAGTTATTATATGTAAAATATTTGCTGGTTGTTCAAGGAATAATGTTAGTAATTGATCTTACTGATTAGGTCTTAGAAGATGCTGCAGTGCATGGAGCAGCTGTTCTTGGTGTCCCTGTCAAAGCTACTATAAAGGAGGTGACTGTTTACTTTACACATCCATATGATCATCAGTATGATGAGCTTGCAAACATCCTCGACAAACTTCAAGTTGCCTAATAACTACTTCTTGAATGATCTTCAATAAAGTTCTTGCTGTGCAATGATAATGCTCTTCTCCCGCTCTCTCTTCAGGCCAATAACGATTCTTTTGTCGTAAAAACCCTTGATAGGAAAACCCTATGGGAAATGCAAACTCCACAGGTAACCATAGTATTGCCTGTACAACAAGAGTATATTTCATGCCTTTTATTTTTATGTTCATTTTTTTTTGCTGGGAAAGCAGATCTGACTAGAATATGTACTGATTGTAGGTGATGAAGCCCAATTTGCTCAAAGATGGTTTCGAGCTTGTTAAAAGGTTAGCCAGATCACAGGAAATGTAATCCACTTTGATATGCTGATTCCCATTTCTCATTGCTGAATAAACTTTGCATTCACAGGGATGACCTTGAGGTCACTGACGATGTTTCCATCGTAGAATACTTGAAGCATCCTGTCTATATCACTGAAGGATCTTATACAAACATTAAGGTAACATATTAGTCATATGAATTTTAACATTCTCAACTGTTAAGTTTGAATAAATTGATCCTCAAAAGGTGAACTTGTTGCAGGTGACAACACCTGATGACTTGCTCTTAGCTGAGCGCTTGATGAATGGAAAATAGAGGCGATATTCACAATATTTACTTGTGTTGAGAGGCACCTGTATAAATTTGTCAGCACGGCATTCCCGTGCCCATCCACAGTTTTGGAAACTAGAACATAAACATGTAGCTCATATACGAGAAAAATAACCTGGATGTAACATTCTTTTTGCGCCAGTGAAAATATGACAAGTTTTCTGTCGAGTTCATACTTGACGCAACACAGCAAATGGAGCTTTGTTTATTGCTACAATTGTTACAGCAACGGCAAAAAATAGTTTAGCAGAAAAGGCGTTACATCTCTTAAATTTATATTGAATAGCTCCAATTTGCTCGAGGCATCATCTACAGTTGCACTGTACGACAACACTGTATCAAATTTGTGCGGCAAACAAGCTGGCATGATAGCCCTGTTGACGGCAACCTTGGGTACATCTACATTCTTTGCACAGGGATGTGGATATAAGCTACAAAGGCATGCCATTGAATCATCAGTAATAAACACCTTAGCACCTGTGCCGCAGCTGAAGATGACAGCAGTACAAAGGGTATCATCTTAGTGGCTTCAGTCCCTGCAGAGACAGATTACACGTTTATGATCATCTTCATTATAGTGTAGGAAGCATGCAGCAAACCACATAACTTTGAAGTGAATTGTATTGGGTTCAGTGTTCAGAGTTCAGCTAATACTCGAACTCAGGACGTGATTGAGTCATAGGACAAAACCATTTCCCACACAAACTGACCCGTTGTTTTAATGACATAGTTTCGCAAATAATCTTATTTCTAAAGAATGATGTACAATAAGAGATCATGCAATGGTCAATTTAGAGACTGAGATCCTAGTACTGGTACACCTATGCTTGGGTACCCTGCACCCTGGACCCTGGGTGGCATGACTGGTTATTGCTGGGACTGGACCGTCGGATGATGATTTTTGCATGTAATATGTGATCTCTCCTCAACGAAAAGATCTTAGACATGTATAAACAGCCAAACTGATTTGCAGAAATACCTTGGAGGCTCGGAGTTCATTTGCAGCCGCTCGGAGAGAATCATCTGATAAAATTAACCTTGACAGGGCACCAGTGCTTAGGCTGCATTATGTTAAATAGTTTAACATATTGTATAGAAGCTGGCTTCGTAAAACCAAATGGAATGAACTTGTTGACAGCTAGCATCCTTTTTTATAATAGATAGATTGTTCTGTCAAACTACCAGAACGACTATAAAGCCATGCATTACCCTAGAATTTTTGCTGCCTCTGATACAGAACCTTCAACTGCGAATAGAAGATCTAATAAAGCTTGCATTCCCTGCTCACCAAATGAGAATATGGAAAATAAGGCATTCAAATATTCGTCAGGAACTAGCCCATGACCTCCTTGTAACCCATACTGCGTAATATAAATCCTCTTTTACCCGCAAAAAAAAAAAAAAAAAAAAATTGCAACCCTGAGGGTGAAATAAAAATAGCACTTGGCATATAGGTAACAAGAGATCATACGGGAGAAAATTTTATGTTATTTGGGCCAATTTGGTTGCCAACATCCTTTGATCGAATGGTAGACTTCAGGGGCAGTATCTGAAGTAGCTCAACCGGAGGAGTGTAGTCGTCGAGGTTAATCGGCCTCCTAACTGAAAATATCGAGTTGGTGAACGATCAAAGTGTTGCGTGGCTAGCATGGAAATTGAAAATGGAAATGGATCATGTAAACTAACTTAGTATTCTTAGTGCTGTAAATTATGGCCAAGTCATGGTGATCAAGATATTCGATTACTGAAACATTAGGTTGCTCCCTTGAGGTCATTTGCAAGGAACAAAACATGTTGCTGAGCTTGCTTAGGTTACAAGATCATAATTTGGGTATGCATGACATTACTTATACATTTGCTGAGCACAAAACCATGCAAAACTTAAAGCACAACACACTGACCTTTAAGTGCAATCAAGGTCCGAAGCCGAGATAAAGCAGATGACCGATTCTTATGTTGTGATCTATCCTCCACAGCCTGTGGGGAACCATAATGAGAATAAACTAGTATCATGCAAAAGAGGTGAAAAAGAGCTGATCTACCATAAGAAAGTTGACATTAAGGGAAATAAGAGCATTTAGTTGATCTGATGTTCAATAGCAAGTATCACACTTGCTGTCACATTTCTGACTAAATGAGGCAATTATTTCCCTTCAAAGTTCAAACAGTAGGAACTAGGTAATGTTCACTTAAGAACGTTGGTGCATCACGTGTTGGGTACTTGGGTTACAGAGATCCACGAAGGCCGCCGCATCTCAATGGGAAGGATGACATATCCATCTTCATCAATCCACTAGTCAAACATTACGTTGGCCTTGATGGGTATATTACATATCTGTGGTTGTGGGTGCACTAATTATCTACTCCCTCCATCCAAAAATAAGTGATGCGAATTTGTCTAGATTCCTATGTATCTATTAACTCAAATATGTCTAGATACATGTAAATTTAAATGAACCCACATCACTTATTTCAGGACAGAGATAGTATATGTTACTTGGCGAAACGCCTTGACGGAATCTCTCAATTAGGCAATGCGCCTCCCATTCTCTTCATAATCGAAGAGGTAATAGATAATGCCGCAAATAAATGGAACGGGAAAAGATACATGACGTGACATGCTGAATCCCACCGCCCAGACGCTACAACTCTAGAGCTAGAATCAACCCCAACTTAGAGATAATAGAGCGGGTTAACGGAAGCCGACCTGGGCGACGATGCCTGTGGGGTGGTGGCGGAGCCGGACGGCGGACTCGCGCTTGTTGCGGTGCTGGCCGCCGGGCCCCGACGACTTGAACGTGCCCATGTCGCACTGCGCCATGAGCTCGTCGTCGCTCAACCCCAGGTAGTCGTCGTATCCGCCCTTGCCGTCCTCCTCCTCCTTGCCGCCGTTACCGCCGCTGGGGCCATGCGAGCTGGTGGACGCGGCGGCGGCGGAGAAGGAGTGGGCGGGGAAGCGAAGCGCAGGATGGGGGCAGCGGCTGAGGAGCCGCGTAGGCAAGCTTAGGGTGGATGGGGAGTAGAGAGGGGAGCAGCAGCGGGTGGTTATTCGGAGGAGGGCTCGCGCCATCCCGCCGGAGCGGAGGAAGAAGAAGGTCGGATGCGGCGCGGCGGATGGAACTTTTTCGGTGGGTCTGGGCTCTGATAGTGGCCGGGTGCCCGGGTTGGTTTGGGTACTTGGGCTTCGACGTTAGTCTGCAGGCCCGGCTAGGCCGTGCACCTGTGACTTTTGCGGTGGGACCCGCATCTGGTGAGCACCGAGTTGAGCTTGAGCAGTTCGTCAGTGTTACATTTTGCAAGACAACGAAAAACAAATTCACCAAGCACCTTACATATATGTTCCGGCGAATAGATTAAGACAGATTCTAGCAATTCAAGATCAGTGCAAATTTCAGGTCGAATGATGGCAACAGAATCACGAACTACAGGATCCACGAATAATGAAGAAATGGTCAGTTGGCAGTAACCTGAGGCCTGAGCCGACAGTTTACAGGCTAGAAAGGCTGATGTCAACAAACACACGAAAATCTCAAGTTTCTTAAAACAGAAAACACACGCTTACAGACTAGTTGGAAACTAAGCCATTAATAATAATGATGATATCTAGAGGCCTGGCCTCTAAGCTCTGAACGAAGATGGTTTTCTTTTTTCCTTGCAGCGAGCAACTTTCCTCCGGTGCTCATGTCTTGATCCTCTTGTTGCTGTTTCCGTTGCCGCAGTCCGGGCACCGATACTGCTTGATGTGCTCCGCCCGGGCAGGGGTGATCTTGACGCACTTCCCATGATACCACTTCTCGCAGTTGTCGCAGCAGATCCAGAACTCGTCCTTGCCGTCGTTGGTCCCACAGGTTCCGCACAGGGTGTTGTCGTGCTCTTCTTCCTCGTCCTCGGCACCGTCGTCGCCACTATCCTCTTCTTCATCCTTGGGAGCCGACAGCTTGGCCTTCGCACGAGGCTCAGCCCTCGACTGCTGCAGGCAGAAAATGTGATCAGAAGGAATCCAGGATGCATGCATGGTTACAACAAATAAGGGCATTGCACTTACCACTTTCGAACTAGGCTTGTTGCTCTTGCTACTACTGTTGGTGTTGGGTGTCTTTTCCTTCGACTGTCTCTTGGCAGCTCCTGTCACTACCTCGTATATAGTGGGCAAGTTGTTTATCATGTTGAAGAGTCGCCTCCTGCACAATAGATTAAAGTAGCATGAAAATGAAACCCTTGTAAGATTGACACGTCTGACCAGCATAAATTTATCACATACAACAGGCATCTTTTTCTAATATGGACAAATGAAAATCTAAATACATAATGAATTCAGATAGAGTACAGTGTAACTGGGTAAAAATATTTCTCGAAAGATGCAGTACACCCTTGGGGCCAAAGATAAGCTAATGTTCTATTTCCAACACACCAAACTAAATTTTCATGCATGGACCATGTTCATATCGGCTGTAAATCTGACTATTCCTTCTTGCAAGCCTCCAGTGATTTTTGACAACTGGCTAGGAAACCTCTCCTGTCTGCATTATGGTTATGAGGTTGTTTTGACTCGGCTAAGAAAACAATATTATTATCCTCGGAATAATCAGCCACTCAGCACTACTTATTTGGGATACAATCAGGTATAGGTTACCATCCTAGGTTCTCACAGGAAACCCAGGAGGAAGTTGAAGGAGATGAGAAGGCATGTGGAACAGTAAACTAACAAGGTCCTTTGTAAAGGAAGTCCACAGAACACCAGTATGACTGATTCACCCCGACAGCCCATTTCTAAAGACCTAACCATTCATCCTATATAAGATATCTGCATGAGAACTGTTATCATAAGGTTTTAGTGTCCAGAACAAGGCCTCCATTTTCTAATACTGAATTGGAAATTTCCACAGTAGATCACAAACAACTCAGAGGAAAAGAGAAAAGGATAAAGCAACAGGAAAGGAACAAAAAGGAATTCTTATGGATAGTCAGTGACGAATCCTAGGATATGGATCCATCCATTGATTTCCTTCGTGATCTAAATATTACTCCATCCCCAAAATGGGATACCTGTAGTTTTTGTTTAAAGTCAAAAAAAATTAAAGTTTGACCAACTATATAGAGAAAAGTGTCAACATTTATAATTACAAATCAATATAGGAAGAACCATCATGAACTATATTTTCATATCATGTGCATTTGGTATTGTAGATGTTGATATATATTTCTAAATAGTTGATCAAACTTTAAAATGTTTGACTTTGACCAAAAATTATAGGCATCGTATTTTGGTAAGGAGGGAGTATTATGGTGGCAATATAAAGTTATCTTAACAAATTACTCGTCCTAAGGCCATTCAGCTATGACCAGAATTGACAAATCGTTTAAAGTTTGAATTGTTTACAAGAGACAACTTAAAGAATGAGCACTCAGCCTAACGCGATACAAGCCAAGACTTGTTCAACAGATCACTAAATTAGTAAATTGTGCATGAAAAGAGTTAAGAGGAAGCAGTTGGTGTTGCTAGGGGTTTACATGTGCTTATGCCTACAAAATTGAAATGCCTGAAGACTTCAATGATGTTGCTTTACATTGGAAGATTGCCATAAATTTGTAAATGATTTATTGTAGTTTTTACTTTCACCATTTGATTTTGTAATCCTAAAAACTGCATTATCTCAAAAAAAGTTGCCATGCAAACCCTCTTGAAACATTTTGTACTCCCTCCGAACCATATTACTTGTCGCTAGTATGGATGTATCTAGACACTGAAATATGTACAGATACATCCATACTAGCGACAAGTAATATGGATTTGAGGGAGTACTGAAGTGCCTGGTAAAAAAAATCCGTGCTTTGTAAAATGTATGCAAGTAGCATTATATATATAGACCATGCTGCGGTGACAAGAAATACATTATGCTGTTGCAACACAAAACTAACTAACTGCACTAAGGAAGCAACTACTCTGTCTAGTAACAGATCCACTTTATCAAGCAGAATAATCTTTTGAACCATCAAAACATGAATAATGAATCAACTGTGAAAAACATAGTCAAGTTTGAAGTCTAGTGTATGATAACAATGGAAGATGAGAATCAAACGCAAAACCATAGAACTGTATATTCCATGTAGCAGTTCAAAAGTATATGCAGCGGTAATAGCATGTAATCTGACACTACAACCATTTCTCCAATCAACACAACTGATATCCACTAAAATGAAGGTTGAGATGCTTGATGTGCTAATAAAGTAATAATGTCCTAAACTTTGCATATTGTTACTTTTGTGATAGTAATGTAGACAAGAAAACTAAGTGCAAATCATGGTCATACAGTAATTCTTTCAAGTGTGGAATGCCTCATATATTACACATGAAAAAACAGAACAAGATATTGGAAGGTATAAATAATGTTGGGTAACCTTTATGAATCATGGATGGCAAAATAGCCTACAAAACATCATGCTAAAACATGGTTCAGTGTCCTATTCGCTACTGACAAAAAGAGGTGAAATGACTGTAAATGGAAAACTCTGAGTACACTGTTAGGCACCAATATCATACCATTTTGTTTACATGTTCTGCAGTAAGAAAGTTGAACATTACACATTCCATATACAACCCTAACATTAAGAGACTGTGTGCACTGGAGCAACAGTAAAATATTTTCCTGAGACCTAGGTGGATTATCTTTCCCCTCACTACTTTAGAAATAAAGTGAAATGGTTTACTTAAACATCTGTAAATTAAGGTGCAGTAGTACATCTCTGTTATGTAAAATAGAACTTCCAGTAAATATTAGAGTGATAGTGATTGAAATGGGGCTCAAGAATATCTTTTAAGTTTTGCACTCATTCTACTTGAAATAGTAGTCTACACTAAGGAGTCTTTTAATAAAAAGAATCACAAGTTAACAACCAAAATGCCAGTAACCAATCCTAAACATGAACCATGACGGTGTATTCTTCACATCATAATCAAACTAAACCGTAAGAAAAAGTGCACATGAGGGGAGAAGAAGGACTCTGCACAGTTCAACCATAGTAGAATCATTACCTAGTTTCTTTGTCAAACCCGAAGCGGGCTCCAAAGTAGAATGCTACGGACAGTAACCAGGAATCGCTGTGAACTGCAACTAGCGCCAACCAATCCTTCTCATTCATTCCATCCCTAGCAAAGTTGATTCCTAATGCTGGTTCAGGGATCTCTGGGGGTACTTCCTCAGCTGGCAAGGTCACTTCCCATGTCTCATTGGGATATCCATAAAGGCACAAGTTCTCTTTTTCTGTTCAAAGGAAACGGAATTAGTAGCAGTAGCTATACCCTGTACACATCAATCTGAATAATTATGCCCAGAACTACAGTGCTTGGAGCTTATTAGTCGCTCTACTAGTATCGACAGTTGCTCACTGGAATGTAAGTGTCATGCATACAGGCGATGTGGACTAAATCATAATATAATATTCAACAATGGTAAGCAACCAAAACCTCACACTGGGTACATATGAATAGGGTTAATAGTAAATAACGCAAGCAGCCAACCATACCTACTGTGGTATCAATGCAACAAAAGAAGCATTGCTATATTCAGTGCAACTACTATCCAGTCCTGGCATTATGTCACGACTCGCTGAATTGGCTGTGGCAACTGTGCAAGCGCAATGAATCTAATAAACCAGCGCATACACAAGTATGCACACCCGCAAAGACACCGAGACACACCAAAAGTCAACTAGTCAATAACCCATGGCAAGAACTGGCCTCAAATATTCTGCATATTTCAGTAATTCTTTTACTCTAATCTACCAATCTCAGTCTGATGGCAACAGCAGCAGGGCTACGTTCCAACAGGAAACGAAGACTGATTCCCCAGTTCCAATCAAGCGCCCCCAGAATACTTTTCTCCGTCTCGAAGAACTACAACCCCGAGTACCAATCTCCCAGCAGAACCCAGTATTTCTCAACCACCAATAATTCCAAACTCCAAGCACCACGTGAGAGAGAGAAAGTAGAAGAGAAATTTTCTCCAATTTTAGCTTCCAATCTCACACTGAAACCACCAAATTCAAACAACGACAACACAAGAAACCTCTACATTCAATAATCCCCGACGCAGAAGGGGAACCCGAAGAGATCGAAGGCGCTCACCAGGGTCGCAGAGCTTGAAAAACTTGTCCACATCTGCAACAACAGCAAAGGAAACAACAGCTCAATCAGGCGAATCCAGGAAAGACACGCGAGAATCTGGAGCCGATTCGGAAGAGAGGGGGAGCCTGCTGGCGTACCGTCGGTAAGGGCCCTGATCATGCCGGCGCGGCGGCCGCGGAGGTCGCGGAAGACCTCCTCCGCCGTGCGCGCGGTGTACGCCGCTCCGGCGCCGCCTCCGTCCATGGGGGCCTGGGCAATGGCGTCTAGGGTTCGGGCGAGCGTGGAGGCGGGGGGCGGCGACGGGGAGTAGGAGGCGGTGGTGGGAGCGGCTGGGTGAGAGAAATAGAAAAGGGCAGCCTGGAGATGGAGGTGGAGGAGGAGTAGGTTTTGTTTCCGGAGAACTTTATGGGTGTTTCCGCGAGTATTTGTGGGCGGCTTGGTTGATCCGTTTCGTGTGTTCAGCTATGGCAATCTCAGCCGTTCGTCATATGGACAATTATAATTAGCCCTGATAAATTTCCAAGGGTCCGATTTACCATATAATGTTAGTACCCAATTCTGACCATTGGATTTCCATAGTGGGTCAGATAACCCTTTCTTTTGACCTAAATCTATATGTCCCTTTTTCTTCTTCGAGTGGCATCATCTTTGCTCCGATTGTCGGTTGATTTCCTGTAATTGCCGGTCTGCCACCATCGGCGATATATTGTTGTTCATGTTTATCCCTCTAGAGTTGATATACATATTTTTTTCAGACATTAGGGGTGTCAGTGGGAACGGGCTGACCACGACGCCACAACCCAGCCAGTTAAATCGGCTAAGTGGACACCCACCGGCTGGCAATATTTTCCTATGGACAGCTGCGGCGGGCTCACTACCATTGTTGCGAGTACGGCATGTCGAAACGAGCCGCACCGGAAGAAGAGAAGAGGGAATCGCCACCGCCACACCCTAGCTCCGCCGCTGCATAGTAGATCAGCACCACACCCGTAGCAAACCACCGGACGAAGCCGGCTGCCACTGTCGCCCGCTGCCACCTCGCCGCCCCTAAGGTCTTCGTCACCGGCGCACCCACGGCAAGGTCTCCCTCACCGGCAAACCTACCACGATAAGTTCATTGCTCGCCTCCTACCTCGGTCTATTCTCTGATGCACTCCATGGCGGTCGCACAACGTCGCCTATGCCATCTCGTGTGTGGATGGTGGCGCCGGTAGCAGAAGGGAGAGGGACTAAGCCATGGCGGCGAAGGTCATGCGTGTCTCGCTAAGGAAGAAGAAGAATGGGGGCGTTAGGAGAAATGGGAATATGAGGGGGGAGAAAGAGAGGATAAGGCAACCGCTTTGTCACGCGTCGACTGTGGAGATAGACTGTAGACACCCATCGTACGCCACTTAATACTTTTAACTGGTACAAGCGGCCGTCCCGTCTGACACACGCGGGCACGGGCGATCAGCTTTGGGGCACTGTGGACGTGCCCAGTTGCAGCCTGACCGGCATTAATGTTTCCTACCATATTTCCTAATAAGGGCATGAGCAATAGGGGTAGTAGTATGCTATTGTCCCACGTAAGCACGAACCTAAATAGTAGATAAAATAATGGATGTGAAGAATATTGGTCCAACCCATACCATTTTCTCTCTTTCTCAAGAGCTACTTTAGTTTTTCTCTTTCTCTCTCATCTTTTTCCCTCCTTCTTCACTTTTAGTGTTAAAGAGGCTGTCTCAAAAGACTGCCTCCCTAAAAGTACATCATCCAAATCTAAGTTGAACCATCCGAACCTAGCTAAAGCTGCGAGGCAGCACCCCTAGGGCTATGCATTGTACATGCTCTTAGGTCCTCCACCCCGTCGTTTGCGTCCTCTATTCTCTTGCAAACTTAATCTCTTCAAACTCATCGTTGACAACTTTTTCTCACCGCTCAAACCTTGTTGTGAGGTAGGCATAGTCTGCTTTGATGTGGACTATTTGGAATTGTTGCAATAAATTGTGTTTAACAAAATATAAATGTAATTTTTAAAAGGTTATTCATATGGTTATAAACTGGATTCACGAGTTGTCCTGTAATCTACCCGGACTATCTACAACCAGAATGGCCGGCTTTCTAAAGGGATACAATATGTTTATGAGCTTTTTTGTTTCTATTTTTCCACTGGTTAATTTTTATGTCCACTTTGTGTGATTTTTGAACTATAATACTCTTGAACTATGACATGTAATAAAATGGCTATATGCATCAATTAGAGGTCGGGGCTATGCTTCCCATTAAAAAAAAATATTTAAATTGACTGCAAATGGTTTTTTATATGTCTTATATTTTATTTCATAAAATGTATTTTTGTCCTTATCATATTTGTGACGAGAAAGCATAGTCATGATCTTGTATTACACACTGAAAAAAATGTTGTTAAGATTCGGTGCAAAAACTCCTATGTCCAATTGAAGTTTTATTATAGAAGTAAAGGAGTCAACTCCTGTTACATGTTTTAGAAACACTGCATAGACGCAGATGGCAGGCGCTCACAGAAATGTTTCTGTAATGCAGATTTGTCTTCGGCATAAGGCAATATCCCAATTTTGAATCTAAATGCTTCGCGATTCCGGTCTTCAATAGATTATGTGTAAGTATGGTGTCCCCGTCGACGTCTGCACATATTTGATCACTGTGTTGAGAAAAATGATTTACCAACCAACCACCATAAAAGGGAAATTTAAGCACACCCAACTACTGATCGAAGCATGTACGGTAGGCCATAGGAAGATTGTCAGATTCACCTCACCGTCACCAACCCTGATATCCCACAACATACTCCTCCATTTCACAATTCATGTGGTGATTTTAGTTTAAATTTGAACTAGACGAGAACTATGAAACGGAAGGAACATATTACACCGATTTCTCCTTCTACCTTTCTCTTAGATCCCTCTGAGAGGAGCCAGGTGATCTCAATTACTTGGCCGACGGGAAAGTTCAGTTTGGGAGCAGGACTATGTCTGTATTACTGTATGACATAGGCATGTTCAGTTAGTTGAATAGGATCAGCTGGTTGATCTGCGTGACCTGTTGAGTGTTGACTGACACCGCCATGCTCCTGTTCGGCTGTTCCACTGTTGCTGAGCATCCACAGGGAGAATCTGAAGGACGTCGCACTTTCTGTTTTTTTTTTAGACTAAAAGGGCTCTTGCCCCGGTTCTATTTCAAAGAAAAGAAACCACCAATTCTTACAACAAGTTCTTTAAACGGAAGGTAGTTCAGCAAAGGTAAAGACAACAAAAGTAAACAGTTGCTGGAAACAAAAGCAGGCACTAAAACATAGAGCTAGACTCTCTAAACACGCTCCAGCGAACCACAACACCAGGTGATTCCACAGACCGCAGCTTTCCAACAGCTTCAGGTGACCACATGGATGACATCTCCCTCCTCCGGGTGGGCTTTGAGATACTCCAGGGAGGCTCGGCCGCCATGCCCTAGAGAGGAAGCGAGTGTTCTCCAGGTCGCCGCAGATCATGGGCTGGGTAGTGGTAGACGACTTCTGAGGAGCATCAGCAGACAGTCCAAGAACTGGCTGCTTTTTCCCCCTTCCAGCTCCTTGAATGGTCCTTTCCATTCTTTTACGAATGATAGCACCAGGCGCCAGACCTGTTTTATATTAATCCAAGAAGTCTTATTAAAGACCAAGTTATTTCTATTGATCCACAAACCCCAAAGAGTTGCAGAGGTGACTAGATTGAAATGGAGAAACTTTTTATTACACAGCCATTTAGAAGCAATCGATTCAAAGTTATCAATTTTGCAATCAAAGACTTTTTCCACAATTGTCCAAATTTGTCTAGCCACTATACACTCAAACATAAGATGTTTGACAGTTTCCAGTTCCTTACACATTTCACATTCAAGAGATTTCACCATACCTCTATTTCTAAGATTATCCCTAGTCATGATTTTATTTTGAGAAAAAAACCACAAAAAACTTGGATTCTGGGTGGAACTTTCAATTTCCACACAGAAGGCAGATAAATGGGTTGAATCCCTCTAAAATTAACTAAGGCATACATGGAACTCGAAGAATAAACCCCATTTGTTTCATATTGCCAGATGAGCTGATCATTTTCATCAGTAAATGAGATTGTCTTAGCAATTTCTATTAGCTCAAGCCAATTGATCATCATTTCATCCGAAAAAGTCCTTCTAAAAGTACCTCTAATTTGCTCCCCATCCCAGATATCCCTAATGGTCTGGGTTTGTTGATTAGAAACAATGTAAATGTCCCAGAATTGGGTAGCTAAAGGGGAATTACCAAACCAGATGTCTTCCCAAAATTTAATACTCCTACCATCACCTACTTTCCATTTGTAACCAACAGAAACAGCCCTAGAAGCCTACATAACACCCTTCCAAAAAGTGAATGGCTGAATGTCATGATAGGAAAGAATATTAGGATTTTTAGTATTATATTTAGCATCTATCACTCTCCTCCAGAGAGCCCCTTCCCCTTGAATATATCTTTTAATTCAAGATCCTATTAGACACAAATTCAAGTCCTGAAGGTTTGGAATTCCCATACCTCCATATTCCTTTTTAAAACACACAGAAGGCCAGTTAGCAAGATGAATCTTGTGGTTTCCTTCTTTATCATTCCACAAGAAGTTAGCTAATTGAGTATCTAACAAACTAAGGGCCCACTTAGGAAATTTAAAAAAGGATAACAGATATATAGGAATGCTAGAGAGACAGGCTTGGATAAGCACCCTCTTAGCAGCTAATGACAGTAATCTACCTCTCCATCCAGTAATTCTTCTCAGAATACTTTCAATAAGAGGCTGTAAATCTTCTCTTCTAAGCCTATCAAAATGCAAAGGAATGCCTAAGTATTTAACAGGGAAAGCACCCTCTTTACATTGAAAAATCTCAATGAAAGGAAGAAGCTCCCCTGGTTCTATTTATAGAAATTAACTCACTTTTATGAAAATTAATCCTCATCCCTGAGATTTGTTCAAAACAAGTTAAAATCCACTTTAAGTTCAAAGCAACTTGTGGATCATTTTCTAAGAATAGCAAAGTGTCATCTGCATATTGCAGACTGACAACCCCACCTGGAATAAAATTGGGGCAAAGACCTCTAATCAGCCCACAATTGGTTCCTTTAACTAGCATCCTAGAGAACACATCTACTACACAGTTGAACAACAAAGGAGCAATGGGATCTCCCTGTCTAAGTCCTTTACCAGTTAGAAAAAAATCACTCTCCACATCATTAACTTTGACTCCTACAGAGCCACCTAAAGTAATTTGCTTAATCATTCTTATAAAAACTGGGCTAAAACCCCTAAGCTGTAAGACTTCAAAGAGGAAATCTAGATTGACTTTGTCATAAGCTTTCTCATAATCTATTTTAAAAACTAACCCCTACTCTTTCTTCCTGTGAACCTCATGAATAATTTCATGAGCCGTAACAACACTCTCTAGAATGTATCTACCCCTAATGAAAGCAGATTGGTGATAAGAGATCAATTTATTAATAATTCTAGCTAATCTATTAGTAAGGACCTTAGTGAAAATTTTAAAAGAACAGTTCAGCAAACTAATAGGTTTGAATTTTTTCATTGATCTTGCCTCATTTTCTTTTGGAATAAGAGTGATCATGGCAAAATTCAGTCTATACAAGTCTAAATTATCACTATACCAATCATTAAACATATCAATTAAATCTTCCTTAACTATATCCCAGTAAGTTTGATAAAACATAAATGAAAGACCATCTGGTCCAGGGGCACCATCAGCATAAGAGCCAAACACTGCCTCTCTGACCTCTTCCTCAGTAAAAACCCCACCCAGGATTTCATTTTCAGCTACACTAACTTTTTCCTCCTCAGAGAAAAAGTCAGGCTTAAGTCTAATCTCAAGTCTAGGTTCCAGACAAAAGAGATCCTTATAATAATCCACAATTATCTTAAGCATCTCTTTATTGTTGTGAACTGGGCCATTAGGACCATCCAGCACTTGAATCATTTTCTTTCTCCTTCTCTGATTAGCTACTGCATGAAAATAAGCAGTATTCCTATCACCCTCAGCTACCCACCTCTCCCTAGATCTTTGCTTAGCTTTTGTCTCCTCCATGATCCAAAAGATATTCAAATCTCTAAGGATAAAGTCTAATCTAGATTTCTCCTCAGCAGAAAGAATTTGAGTCTCAGATTTAATATCCAAAAGATCATATTCTTCCATGAGTTCTCTCTTCTGTTTCCTAATAGCAGCCTCCTGGTTGGCACTCCAACCTTTAGCAAGGCTTCTAAATTTCCTAACCCTAGCTTGCCATCTATTTAATGCAGAAGAATTGTTGCTCTCAAAAGACCAAGCCTTTGCTACTAGGTCTTTAAACTCAGGATTAGCTAACCACCACTTTTCAAATTTGAAACCTCCTTTTTTAGGCCTATGGGACTCCCTAGACTCCCAAATAATGGGTGTATGGTCACTCCCAATTCTAGCTAAAGCCTTTGTAGAGGACAAAGGAAAAGCAGCATCAAAATTAGTTGTACAGAAGATTCTATCAAGTTTACACATCACTGGTCATCTTGATTATTACCCCAAGTATAAGCTCTCCCTGCTAAGCCTATTTCCAGTAGAGCCCACATTTCTACCCAAGTGTTAAACTTATCTACCCATCTGTAATCTATATTCAAATTATTCTTATCCTCAGAAGATCTAATCAAATTAAAATCACCTCCTATCATAGCAGGGCCATCCCATTTAAGGAAAAGTTCATGAAGTTTAGAAATAAACTCCTATTTCCTTTCCTCATAGGCAGAGCCATACACTGTAGTGATTCTACAAACATTCTCACTAATTTTACTTTTAAGAACAACACTAACAGAGAAAGTTTTAATTTCCCAAGCTATAACTTCAAACAAATCACCATTAACTCCTACTAGAATACCACCTGCAGAACCTACAGCAGGTAAATGATTCCAGATAAAATTCCTATTTCCTAGCAGTTTTTTTAGAAAAGAGTTACTAAACTGCTCTTTTTTAGTTTCTTGGAAACCAATATAATCAAGATGGAAAGGCACCAAATTATCATCTATGAATTTCTGTCTACCAGGGTCAAAAAATCCCCTACAATTCCAGAAGCAGCAAATCATTGCAACTTTTTCCTGGGGTGCTTGCCCCAAGATTTTCTAACTACTTTAGTCCAAAACTCATCCAGATCCTCTTGCCCATCTTTATCAGAAAGAGGCATACTAGAGGAGGAACTAGAAGACTTTGTCTGATTATCTATTTCTACAAAATCCTCAGTAATAGAAATACCAACTTTATCAGCTCTGTCATCTAATTCATGAATAGGTAAAACTGTAAAAGGATTAGAACACATTATACCTTTCATTTTTGGGATATCCAGGTTAGTCTTCCTCTTCCTTTCCTCAGCTTTCTCCATGATGTTCTTTGACCTATCAATTCTGGAACTCTGTCTAACTGCTTGAACAGGCCCCCACTTCTGTTTCTTCTCCTTGTGAATCTTTGAGAGTGCAAGCTTAGCAGCAGGATCTTCAAAGTCAGGCATGATGTTGTCAGGCAGTGATAATTCAGCTTCCACAGCTTCCAGCTTCTGTTGAAAGGTGACATCAGCAGTAGTTTCCTTGGCCCAGAACTGCTCAGTCTCAGCCATAACAGCCTCCTCCACCTCAGCTTTGTCCCATACAAAACAACCCTCTTTGTTGATCACTCCTTTTTTGCATCAACAACTGATAAACAGCAGAAGCAGAAGTAGGACCCTCTTGTTCATGAGAATTCCCCAGATCCCTAGTCATCCTAGTCCTATTGGCACCCCCAGTCTGGTTGTTGTTTGCAGCTCCTGAGCCACCTAGATTGTTATTTGGAGGAGCATCAGACCTACCTCCATTATCCAGACCTCTGTCACCATTTTCTCCATTGCCATCTCCACCATTCCTTCTGTTCTGGTCTTCCAAGTCTTCACCAAGCAAATCATCATCATCATTAGCAGGCAACAAAGACTCAGCAGTGAAGCCCAGGATGAACAGATTCTTGTGAAACTCAAAAAGCCTCCCAGTAGGGATTTTGGAAGGATCTCTACAACTGATTTTCACTCTAACCTCTTGAGTATTATTTTTGAACACACTTAGCCAGTCAACATCTCTCATAATGCCACACACAGAGACAGCTGTAAGGGTAAATTGCCCCTAAGTGTGTTTTTGGTAATTAATGACAATCCCTATGGACTAATGTTTTCATTGAGCTTTTTATGAAGGAATTATTCATAGGAATTGCTTGAAGTCCGTGTGTTGAATTCAAGGCTTGGATGCCATGAAGATAAACATATATCTTAAGTATTGGCATCAAGATCATTGAATAAGAAGAGATGAATCCAATATGATCAAGAAGAAGAAATAAAGATGTAGTTCTTGTGTAGAACTCAAGTAATCCGTGCTCTAGCTTATGTGTTTAGCCAAGGTGTCTCAAGATCTTGAGAGTTTGGTTACATGAGAAGAATTCAAGATATGGCTCTATGTCGAGGTCATGATGGTCTCATGAGTTGAGATATGATTGACTAATACCTAGAGCATGCAATCAAATGAAGAATTCTTTATGTGGCTCAAGATATTGTGATAGAGCATGAGAAGATTCAAGGTTGACCAAGGCAAAGATCAAAGATTGGATTCTAGTTTGGTCAACATATGAAGCATAAGGAATGTGCCACTTGGGACCAATCGGTCTTATGGTATGGTATGATTTGTCAATTATGCTTTGTGAACTAACCGATTACATATGTGTGTTTGTGTTGTCTATGTGGGTTAGGTATTGTGTCATGGATATGCATCACTAGTGAGATTTCATATAGCCCATGAAAGGATGACATCAAGTGGTGGTTGTCATCAAGGTTGAGAAGTGCAAGTTTCAAGATAAGCATCTCAAGAAGATCATATGCTTGAAGCTTGCCATCCATTTGGTGATAATGGAATTGTGAAGGCATGCCTTAGTGAAGGTATCCCATAGTGGTGTATGGGGGAGCATATTGGATGTCTTCATGAAGCAACAATGATGAAGCATTCCGGCTTGACGGAAACATGAAGCATCGTCATCAAGATCAAGCGGGGTGCGCAAGGCAAAGGTTTGTCCTTGCTAGGTTTTCCTTTTACCGGTCTCAAGGTATTTGTTGTGAGACTGGGTTATAGGATAGATAGCCGCACTATCAAGAGGGGCTTTCGGTTGGGTAACTTGATCACATCGTCTTAGGGAGCTCAATCCTTTGCATACTTTGCTTCTCCCTACTTTGTTGCTTATTGGTGTTTCTCTATGTGAGCTTCTTGGGCTTGTTGTTAGCTTTCCAACCAGTCCAAGTTCATTGAAAATGGATTTCGTATGCATCTCTTATTGCGTTTCCGGGTTTGGAGGATTTACCGGTTCTTTCTTGTGGGAGATTCTCACCTCTCCTTATTTGATTTTGTAACTCTTACTAATTCTTGGGCTTTATGTGGTTCATTGGATAGTTCTTTCTCTTAGCTTTTCAAAAAGCCCAAGTTTGCTAAAATCGGAGTCCGGATGCAAAAGTTATGACCGTTTTCATCTTCTGAGTTTTCCAGTTGGTGCAAATCCGGTGGCGCCGGGATTTTCACCGGGCGCCCGGTTTCGGGCCGGCGGCGCCGGGCTGTACGCTGGCCGGTCCAGCGCTCGTACCGGGGCTACGCCGAAAACCCTTCCAGAACATGTTTCCAGCGCAGGCCCGGCGCTCGCCGGGCTGTGCACCGGGCGGTCCGGCGTAGAGCCTGGCGAGACCGACTTTTGACCGGTTTTTGCACGAGATTTGCCCCCAATGGCCCTATTTCGATTTGCTATAAAAGGGGCTTCTTCCCCAACAGTTTGGGTGGGTTCTTGGGTGTTCTTGAGCATATTTTCCACCTCCATTGTTGCCCCTCTTGAGCTTGCTTCCTCTCCCTTCCCTCCAATGATTCTTGCATATTTTTGAGGGATTTGGAAGAGGAGATCTAGATCTACAACTCCACCAATCAATTCCTCCTCTAAGTGAGGGGAAGCCATTGGATCTAGATCTTGGAGTCATTGGTTGACCTCCACCCTTGTTCTTCCTCTCTAACTCCTCCATAGCATTTGTTGCCTTGGTGGTATTTGAGAGAGAAGGATTTGAGCACTTCCCCTTGTGTTCTTGCTTTGCATCCTTGCATAGTGTTGAGCTCTCCATTACGATTTGTTCGAGTGAGAGACCGTGAGCTTGTTACTCTTGGAGGGTGACCTCCTAGTTGGCTCGGTGGTTGGTACCTCGGTGACCTCTTCGTGGAAGATTGTGAAGAGGCCCGGGCTTTCCCTTCGTGGGAGTTGTGAAGTGGTCGTGGAGCTTGCCATCTCCGGAGTGGAGGAAAAGCTAACCATAATAAGGGGTCCCTAGCTTCGTGGGGGACTCGGAGAAGAAGGTGAGCCTTCGTGGCGTTCGGGGGCCTTCGTGGTTTCCCGCATCTCTCCAATGGTGATTAGCTTACTTTATGTAAGTGAACATCGGGATACATCTTTGTCTCCGCGTGCCTCGGTTATCTCTATACCCGAGTTTATTTCCTTGTGATAGCCTTCGTGCTTGAAGTACTTATATCTTGTTTATCACTTGTGAAATATATCTTGTGCTATCTTTCTTATCTCTAGTTGTTGTTGTTGCACTTAGTTGAGCCTAGCATATTTAGGTTTTGTGCTTGAAGAAAATAAACGTTAGTTTAATTCCGCATTCCTTCAAGCCAATTTCGTAATTGTTTTTAAAACGCCTATTCATCCCCCCTCTAGGCGACATCTTGTCCTTTCAATTGGTATCAGAGCAAGGTATCTCCTTGTTTAGGCTTCACCGCCTTGAGAGTAAAGATGTCGGCTAGTCATTTAGTGCACAATGACACAATTATTTTTGATGGCACAAATTATAACTTATGGAGAAATCGCATGCTTTGCAATCTTCGGACTTTGTGTCCAAATATAGAGCGATTTCTAGATGTAGGCTTTTCTCCTCCGATGGATCCTCAAAGTCTATCTATAGAGGATGAGAAAAATTTACATCTAGAAGCTCAAGTATTTAATGAAATTTTATTGTTTGTGAGCTCCATAGTTTATGTTTGCTTGATGGGTTCAAAGTGCAAGACGTCTCATGAGATATGGACCAAGCTAGAAGAGTCATTTGGTGGGTCCATTTCTCTTGAGGTTGAAAGTGAACCCAAGGAGCTCTCTTCACCTTCACATCATGAAGAGCTCCAAGTTGCTTCCACATCCGGTCGTGATGATTATTCAAGTTCTTCCACTTCACCAACATGTGACTTGTCACAAGGTAATGATACGGTGAGTGAAGAAATCATATGTGATGATGGTTGTCTTGTTCTTTGCACCAATGATTCTATTTTTATAAATCCTAATGGTGTAGAGAGTTTGGACCTAAACACTTCTTGCAAGAAATTCTTTACTCATTCTTGTGTTAAAGGTCCTTGCATATCTCCTAAAATTTGCTTGGTTAAATTTTGTGATGATATGCTTCTTTCTAGTTGTGACCATACTCAAAATGATTCTATTTCCTCTAGTTGTTGTATGACTAACCATGTAGAGGAAATTAAAGAAAAATTGGGTCACATAATTAAAGAAGAAATCAATAGAAGAACCAAGAAGGTTTCTATCAAGAGAAGGCAATGCTATGAATGCCACGAGTATGGACATCTCGCAAGAGCTTGTCCTACACTCGAAAATGAAGAATGTGCTTCAATTGATGTTCCCTCATCATCTACCCAAGTTCACATGTGCCTTATGGCAAGCGGCTCAAAGGTAACTCCTACTTTGAATCCCGACACATCTCCTTATGATGAGAGTGATGATGATGATTGATACGTCCATTTTGCATCACTATTTTGTATCATAATTTACTGTTATTCATTGATATATTTCATATTTAGAGTTGATACTTATGTTATTTCCCTTGTTTTCACATGTTTGATGATCACTAGAGGATTTGCTGCCGGAGTCAGGATTCTGCTGGAAAAAGGACCATCAAGGGACCATATTTTGAAGATCAGGAAAATTCCAGAAAAATACCAGGAAATTATATTTTCCCAGAAGACTCAGGAAGCCAAAAGGAGGAGTCGAGAGGAGCCAGGAGGGGCCCTCACGCCAGGGTGGCGCGGCCTGGCCCCTGGCCGCGCCAGCCCTATGTGAGGCCACCCTGGCCCACTTTTGGTCTCGCCCCTTCGCGTACTTCATCATCCCCGAAAACCTAAGTCAAGGGGGGGGCTCAGAGTTAGACACTGCCGCCTCTGCGGGGCGGAAAACACCAGAGAGAAGAAAGCTCTCCGGCAGGCAGAAATCTACTGGGGAAATTCCTTCCTGGAGAGGGGAGATCGTCGCCATCGTCATCACCATCGCACCGGACTTCATCGGGATCATCATCATCATCATCTCCATCACCAGCACCTTCATCTCCACCATCACCACGCCATCCCGCTGTAACATCTTGAGTTGGATCTTGTTATATTCATAGGGGAAACTTTCCCGGTGTTGATTACTCTTGTAGTTGATGCTATTGAGTGGAACCGTTGAATTAAGGTTTATGTTTAGATTGTTATTTACCATTATTTCACCTCTGATCATGATCCATATGATATCTTGTGAGTAGTTCGTTTAGTTCTTGAGGGCATGGAAGAAGTCAAGATGTTAGTAGTGAATTATTGTTGAGAATATTTAATGGTTTGATATTGTTGTGGTGCTATTTCACTAGTGGTGTCATGTGAACGTCGACTACATGATACTTCACCATTTATGGGCCTAGTGAGATGCATTGTGTATTTGGCTACCAATTGTAGGGTTGCTGGAGTGACAGAAACCTAAACCTCCGTTGGGAAACCGTTGCACCAGGGAGCGTAGGATCTTAGAGTTTAAGGCTGTGGTTAGATTTATCTTAATTACTTTCTTGTATTTGTGGATGCTTGCAAGGGGTATAATCACAAGTGTGTATTTATCCTAGTAAGAGTAGTGCGCTAGCACAGGTTCACCCCCATAACACCTATCAAACCAATAAAGACTATTGGCTTTATGAAGCGAAAGCTCTTGACAGAAACTCCCGTGTGTCCTCGAGAACGTTTGGTTATTATAAGTTACACAACCGGCTTGTCCTTTGCTGAAGAAAGGATTGGGCCACTTGCTGCAATTGTTACTACTGTCTTTTATTTACTCGCACTTTATTTACTCGTATTACCAAATACCCCTGAAAACCTGTTTGCTAGTATTTACAGTGAATCCTTGATCAAAACCACTCATCAACACCTTCTGCTCCTCGTTGGGTTCGACACTCTTATTTATCGAAAGTACTATGATACACCCCCTATACTTGTGGGTCATCAAGACTATTTTCTGGCGCCGTTGCCGGGGAGTGTAGCACTATTGAAGAGCGGAATTGGTAAAGGTAACCGTCACTGTGAGTATTGTTTTTATTTTGTCTTTTATTTTTATTTTACTCTGCTATGGAGAACTCTCCATTTGGTTTCCTATTTGGAAACACATCTACTACTACTGCTGCACATGTGGATGAACCACCACCGCCACCACCTGCTGAAATTGATCCTTTTAAAATACCTATGAAAATTATTGGGCGTATTATGGATAACTGCTATTCAGGAGATGGAACTGTCCATCCGGGTGATCACTTATTATTTATACATGAATTATGCGAGTTGTTCAGATGTGCAGGTATTTCACCAAGCCAAGTCAAGAAGAAATTATTCTCATTATCATTGAAAGGCAGAGCTGAAGAGTGGTATCGACTACTCCAAGATGGTCCATCTATGGCATGGGAGGATATTGTACCTCTCTTTTATTCCAAGTTTTATCCTCCAAGTGAAATTCATAAAGACCGTAACCGGATATATAATTTTTGGCCTCATGATGGAGAGAGTATTGCCCAAACGTGGGGGAGATTGAAGTTACTAATGCTCAAATGCCCCATTCATGAGCTCCCCAATAATATTGTTATTGATAATTTTTATGCGCGACTTACTCTTCCTGATAAGGATTACTTGGATGCTTCTGGCTTTGGATCATTTACTCATATGAAAGAAGATGCTAAGTGGAAACTTCTTGACCGTATACAAGAGAATGCTGAAGGTTGGGAAAACGACAAAGGTAGGAAGTCAGGTATAAACTATGATTATGAATGCATTAAATCTTTTATGGGAACCGATGACTTTCATAGTGTTAGCACTGCTTATGGTCTTGATTCTCAAATACTTGCTAATTGTCTTAAGGCCTTTGCCTCTTATCTTGATGTTCCAAAGAAAGATTGGAACAAATATCATGCGCCTTATAAAGACTCTATTAGTCATATACCTGTTGCAGCTACTGAAGTTTGTACTGTTGATAGCATTGTGCATGAGCCTTATTTTGAGAAGACACCTTTCCCTGCTAAGGTAAAGAAGTATTCTACTTTGGTAAGTGTGTCTAATAAAAGTACTAAGAAAGCTGCAGAACCTGATGAGCAAATTACTATTAAGTCTCCTGTAGCTATATTGAAGGATCTTGTTACTAAAGATGTAGGGGATGAATATATTCTTTTTTGTGAAGATGCTTCTAACATTCTCTCACATCCTAAAAATCATAGGAAAACAAGTGTTCCTGTTATTTCTGTCAGGATTGGAGATCATTGCTATTATGGTTTATGTGATATTGGTGCTAGTGCAAGTGCTATTCCTTTAGAGCTTTACAAAGAAATTATGCATGAGATTGGCGCTTGTGAACTTGAAGATATTGATGTGGTTGTTCAGCTTGCTAACAGAGAAACTGTTTGGCCTCTTGGTATTGTTCGAGATGTGGAAGTTCTTTGCGGTATGACTAAATACCCTACTGATTTTCTAGTACTTGGTAAGGAGGCTAGTAAAACTTGTCCTATTATTTTTGGTAGACCATTTTTGAACACTTGTGGCACCGTAATAGATTGTAAGAAGGAGAATTTTTTTACTAAGTTTAATGGAGAGTCTTATGAGTTTAATTTTTCCAAGTTTGCTAAGACTTCTTATGAAAATGACACGCCTAATGAAAATTTTCGAGTTGAACAGCTTGCTTCTATTGCTCTTGCTCCTAATAATGCCTTACAGCAATTCATGGAAGATCACGAAAGTGATGTTTTTAGCAAGGAAAGAGAAGAGATTGACGACATTCTTCTTCGTCAACCACCATTAATCAAGCATAATCTACCTATGGAGGATCTTGGTACCACTTTGCCACCTAAGGAAGATCCTGTGTTTGAATTAAAGCCTTTGCCCGATAATCTTAAATATGCTTACATAGATGATAAGAAAATATATCCTGTTATTATTAGCTCTAAACTTTTAGGAAAGGAAGAAGAAAGATTATTGGAGATATTGAGGAAACACCGAGGAGCTATGGGATATACTCTTGATGATTTAAAGGGGATTTCTCCCACTTTATGTCAGCATGCCATTAATATGGAGAAAGACGCGAAGCCAGTCGTGGAGCATCAACGCCGCCTAATTCCCAAGATGAAGGATGTGGTAAGAAATGAGGTATTAAAGCTCCTTGATGCTGGTATTATTTATCCTATTGCTGATAGTAGATGGGTTAGTCATGTTCATTGTGTTCCTAAGAAAGGAGGTATGACTGTTGTGCCTAATGAGAATAACGAGCTTATTCCTCAAAGGGTAGTAGTTGGTTATAGGATTTGAGGAAGATGATCAAGGAGTTCTTTGGTATAAAGGCCGTATTTGTGTGCCTGCCGATTCAGAATTGAAGGAAGTGATTATGAAGGAAGCCCATGAGACACCTTACTCCATCCACCCCGGTGGAACAAAGATGTATCAAGATTTGAAGGAACGATTTTGGTGGCATGGAATGAAGCGGGAGATTGTATCGTTCATCTCCAAGTGTGATATTTGTCAAAGAGTCAAGGCTGAACATCAACGTCCTGCGGGATTGCTGCAACCTTTGCAAGTTCCGGAATGGAAGTGGGAGTCTGTTGGAATGGATTTCATCACTGGATTTCCAAGGTCTAGCCGTGGAAATGACTCTATCTGGGTCATTGTGGATAGACTAACCAAAGTTGCCCACTTTATTCCTGTCAAGACCACTTATCGCTCAGATCAGCTAGCAGATCTGTATCTATCCAGAATTGTCAGTTTGCATGGAATTCCTAAAACCATAGTTTCCGATCGAGGAACCCAATTCACCTCGAGATTTTGGAAAAGTTTGCATCAAGCTTTGGGAACCAAGTTAGCCTTCAGCACCGCTTACCACCCTCAGACTGATGGACAGACTGAAAGAGTGAATCAAATACTTGAAGATATGTTGAGAGCCTGTGTCCTAGCTTACGGAGCTAAGTGGGAAGATTGCCTGCCTTTCGCGGAGTTTTCCTACAACAACAGTTATCAAGCCAGTTTGCAAATGGCCCCATTTGAAGCTTTGTATGGAAGAAAGTGTCGTACCCCTTTGAATTGGTCAGAAACCGGAGACAGTCAGATTTTTGGACCAGATATTTTGCAAGAAGCCGAGGAGAAAGTTCGCATGATTCGTGAGTATCTCAAGGCAGCCTAGTCAAGACAAAAGAGTTATGCCGACAAGAGACGTCGAGAACTGACCTTCCAGATTGGAGATTTTGTTTATCTCAGAGTATCACCCCTCAAGGGAATGCAAAGATTTCAAGTAAAGGGAAAGCTTGCACCAAGATATATTGGACCATTCAAGATACTAGACCGTAGAGGAGAAGTGTCTTATCAGTTGGAAATGCCCCCTGAATTGTCTGAAGTACACGATGTCTTCCACGTGTCGTTACTTCGGAAATGTCTTGAAGTGCCGGAGAAGCCCGAGATCTTCAAGAATATTGATCACCGTTCTGTGGACATCAACAAGGATTTGACCTACCGTGAAATGCCTATCCGTATCCTCGAGGAAGCCTATAGAACCACTCGAACCCGAAGCATCAAATTTCTGAAAGTTCAGTGGAGTAATCACACCGAAGAGGAAGCCACTTGGGAACGAGAAGACTACCTTCAGAAAGAGTTTCCCAATCTTTTCAGTTCTTAATTAGTGAATCTCGAGGACGAGATTCTTTTTAAGGGGGGAAGATTGTAACAACTCAGAAATTGTAATCCAACTCTTATTAAGTAAAGCGCCAAATTTTGGGCTAAGATAAAACTTTTTATTCATTATTTTATGCATACATGTATTTCCTCTTATATGTATTCTATGATTTTATGTGTGTTATTTTTGTTTGAGCATTTGTTAGATAATCCTAAGTAAACCAACAGAATCAATTGAGAAAGATTATAAAAACCAAAAGAACAAGAAATAAAAATAGGTAAGAAAGAGATAAAGTTAATATGATCTAGAAATTGTTAATGACTGCACTACTTTGAGCCCTTAGATTAAGCAATCTACAGCTCACCTTCATGTTTGGCCAGTGAGTTGAGCTTAACCAAGTTATGGACTAACTCAACCAACAAGCCTTTGTCCAAAATTCAAACTAGAGCCCCACTCAAACTTGAGCCAAAGTTTGAATCTGAAACAGAAACCATATCAAATTTGAAATATAAATTTTTGCAAAACTCAACCTTTCACTGTAACAAAAATATGCCTGGGTACCTTATCCAATATGATGAGCACCCAAAGTGGAAAATTTTGAAAATTCAAACTTTGAGTTCTTGTGGGCATTTCGTCGAGCACTGGCAGAAGAAAATCGAAATGAAATCAACTTCACTGGTGCTGCACTGTTCGAGCTCGCCCAGGCACTGCTGCCATGCTCCTGGACGGTGCCTCGATCGATTCGAGCTCCCCCAGCCCCGACCCAAGCCAGGAGAAGCGGAGGGAAGCGGAGGTTTGCGCCCAGGGCCCCCTCCCAGTAACCCTCTGCCCTGCGCGATACCGACCAGCCTGGAGGCGCCAGAGGAGACCCACAGCACCCCGCGCCCGACCCAGCAACCCCCCAGCACGCCCCCGTGACCGGAGCAAGCTTCGCACGCCGCCAGGGCCCCTGCAACGTCGAGCTTCTGGCCGCGCTTGCCCCCGTCGCTCCGGCCTATAAAAAGCCCCCCCCGATCAAACGAAGCAACGCACCTCACTCCCCTCTACCTCCCAGACATCGCCGCTCACTCCCGCTTGCCCTAGTTCGCCGTCGCCAGCCTCGCCGGAGCAGCACTGGACGAGCGGAGCGCCGCCGCGTCCGAGCACCTGGGAGCAAACTGCTGCAGGGAATCGGAGGAGGAGACGAACCGCCGCCGATCCCGCACGTCGCCGACGAGCCCTGCTTCCTCTACGCGTCGCCATCGCCGTCGAACACTCATCGCTGCTCGCAGGTGAGCCCCCCCCCCCCCGCCGTGCTGAGGAAGACGACGAACGCGAGCCGTCCGATTCTAATCCGACGCTAGCATACCGATTCGGGATTTGTTAAGTGGGCTGACATCGCGACCCCACCTGTCAGTCCCCCTTTTTTTTATTCTTTTTCCCCCGCGCGAAACGGTATGGGCCGGCCCGTTCGGCTTTAGGCTGAATAGGGCCCGACTCGTTTCAGTTTCGGTCCGATTCGTTTTTAATTAAATTCCCGCCCGTTTTATTTATTTCAAATATGTTTCAGATGCTATTTTCAAACTTTAATTCCTAGAGTTTTACAAATCCAAATCTAGCAAATAAATATTCATTGGAAAGCTTATAAAATACTCTATCCAATAGTACTGGTTAGACTTCAAAATAAGATCAGAATAAAATCAGATATGAATAGTGTGACCATAGCTTGTTTAATAATAAAAGATTTCTAGAAAATTATTTAAGCCATCAAAAATCATAAAAATTAAAATGTGAACTTACTAATGACCCCTCTTACTGTTAGTCAACACTAATCTACCCCAAACCATATTAGTGTGATCATTTAGACCCTAACCCAAACCTATTTGGTAGCATAAAATGATAGATCACTAGTGCACACTTAGAATTAATTGCCCTCATTACCAATTCACTTAGTGGACCCATCCCACTTAAACTTGTCGTAGTAACCCTAAATCAACACCCATGCTGCACAAGTGAACCACTTATGCTACTTGGTAAAGAATCTAGCTTGCACACTTGAAGAAAACTTAGAAGAAAGACTTACAATCTAACCTCATAAAATGCACCATGAATGCTTTGGTTAGCAAACAAAGATGTGTGCTTGGTGTGTTGTTAGCTTGGTGAAGTGATGGTGTGCTTTGTGTTTATTCGTTATTAGACGCTAGTGTTGCCGAGGAGGATATTGGAGGGGATTATTATTATCAAGAAGAAGAAGAAAACCCCGGACACTTTGCCAACCAAGGCAAGCCATCTTTTGATTCATACTCCAACTACCTAGTTTTAATATTGCATTCTACCTGTTTTAAGTAAATTGCATGATTGAATTGCTAGAGTAGGATGATAGAAGTATATTGATGTCTTGATTATCAAGAGCATCAAGCTGAGTTTATCCAATCCTAGTTAGTAGTACTATCACTCAAAGTAGTTGCTTAGTCGCTAATAAAAGTTGATGCTATCTCTGGAGGAACCCCATTTGAAAGTGGTGACTTGAACTTGAAACTTAAGATGGGAGATTGCTCCTACATGATGGTTGTAGGAAAGAAACTAATCTTGACTAAGAACTATGAAATATATTTCTCAAATGACAACGAGTGATGTACATGGGAGCCAACCATACCGTACGACCACATTACCCCTATATGGGAAGGGGCTTAATCCGTAGTTTGTTTATCTTAGTATGGGAGGCCTTGTGACAAGTCTTCATGGAAGGACTCCACGGGCGGATACTTCTTGACCAGGTGGATTCCACTAACCCGGTACCCGGGATGGGCATAACTAGAGGCGCCGGAGCGGGGTTCCGTATCCCGGGCTCTAGGGAAGGATCCTATACTAGGATGAGCAAGTGAAAGAGTTTGTTTGATTATCTGAACCTCACATACTTTGTGTATGTCGAACCGTGGATTCTCCCGGCAGATGTATCGAATCTTGTGGGTAAAGTGTACCCCTCTGCAGAGGTTTTGAAACTATTCGAATAGCCGCGTCCGCGGTCATGGACAGTTGGCTAACTCTACTTGGCTTTTGTCAATAATGAAAACAACTTGGTGAACTTGATGAATGACATGGTTTGAACCGACTTGACTTGACTATGTTGTTGACACACTTGAAGTCCTCTTTAGATGGAACTTAGAGAACTAAATCTCTTTCCTATAAATGAACATTCGTGGGAAATAAAACTAGCTTTTGCAAATGAACTTAGTGCTTAGTACACCATATCAACCGTGCATATCTACTTCATCTTTTCCTTTATAAGATGGTTTGCGAGTGCATCCAATGTACTCACGGCTGTGTCCCTGGCTATCAACTTGGCCAGACTATGGGGAGGAATACCAGGAGGAAGGGTTTGAAGAAGAGTACCAGAACTAAGCTCGTCTCCGTGAGTCGCCATTTGCCTGTAGGGAGAAGGCATGGGCCGAAGACGTTATTTCCGCTGCTATATTGTGTTGTAATATGACTCGGTCTATACGACCATTGTATTTGAACCTTCGTATTGTAATATCTATGGAACTGAGTACCAACTACGTTATGTATATCGCAACAACGGTTCTGGGATTGCGGTGGAATACATAACGGGCACTTCGAATTTGTATCAAATTTGAGGTTGCTACAAGTTGGTATCAGAGCCTAGGCTGACCATAGGAGACCTTAGTTAGAATGGGCGTTAAAACAAAAACCTTGATAAAAGCAAAGATACAAGAACGGTTGCAAAAATTGCTTAGTCTTTCCTCTCTAGTTGCAAAATTTTATACTTCAGTTTTTGCCTACTTAAAATTTTGCACACTTGAGTTGATCACTAACTTGAACTAAATTTAAAATTTTGTAGATGGCCCCGGTATTCACTGAGCAGTACCAGTTGGGCCATGGTGGCAGCCTTTGTTTCGAGCGTGACCTCACCACCTTGACCTTGTTCCTGAACCGTTTGTACCCGGAGTTCAAGGGAGCCGTGCTCAATGAGCACCCGGATGGAGAGCTACGGTGGCTCATCCGAGCTAGTTGCCGTGGCAAGAAGGGGATGTTGGGTTCTCCAAGGATCAAGTTTGAGCTTGTGGAGAACACTTGGGCTGATGGTTTGGTCCAAGCGATGCAGGAGATGCACACCCGCTTGTGCGGACTGCACGTTGAGGAGGTTCAGGGAGGACGCTTCAGGGACTTTGCTCGGCGTGATGCGGAGGGACGTCCCGCAAACATGCCCGGGCAGAATGAGCCGAGTACCTACATCGATCACATGGACTTCTTGCTGTACTCCACTCAGCAGGAGGCTGATCGTGCACGTACCAAGGCCAACCTTGAGCACTTCGCCCTGGTGGAGGCGAGGAGCACTATCAGGATTCTTGCGAAGGAGCGCAAGAGCCTTCGTCGCCAGCGCGATGAGAAGGAGCAAGACCTTGAGGATTTGAAGGCCAATGTGGCAGAGCTGACTGAGTACATTGAGAGTCTGGAGGATCACCTTGGTGAGGAGGAAGGCATTGATCTCCGCAAGGAGGATAATGCCCTCATTAGTGATGAGGATGACTTCATGGAGGACCTCGATGATCCGGAAGATGATGGGCACAATGGATTCATTGTGAGTGATGAGGAGGAAGACCCCGAGGAGCCCGCTGTTTAGACTCGAGATCCACGTGTTATCTAGTTATGAGTTCCACTTTATTCTTTCACTTCGTGTAGGTGTGAGTTGTATCCCCCTCTCTAGTAGACGAGTCGCAATGGTTTGATGTAAACCATTTGTAATGTGTGAACTCGTGTGTATGATATGTTTGATGAGTGATGAATGAAATTTGAATTTGGCCTTTAAGGCCTTAGTAAAACAAAATTGCATCATCCATGTACCTTTAAATCTTAGCAAAATTAGCTTTTCCCTCTTGTCTTACACACCTTATCTTCAGATGCCGCGAGCACCCCCACCCCCGAACCCGGAAATGGCCGAATTGCTAAGGTTGATCATGGAAGACCGGGAAGCAGCCCGAGCTGAGCGCCAAGCTAACTTGGCCACTCTTCAGCAATTAACCCAGATGGCAACGAACCACAACAATGGCAATGGCAATGGTGAAGGAGAAAACCATGGCAATGGAGAGCACCGATCCAAGTTAAGGAGTTTCCAAAATACCAACCCTCCTATATTCACTAAGTCTGAAGAGCCCTTAGATGCCGATGACTGGCTTCGTACCATGGAGAACAACTTGGCAGTCGCCGAAGTTGGTGAAAATGAGAAGGTCTTATACACCACCCACTATCTTGCTGGAGCAGCGAGAGCTTGGTGGGATAGCACCCGTGCAATGCAAGCCCCAGGGTATGTGATGCCTTGGGAGGAGTTCAAGAGCAAGTTTAGCAAAGCCCATGTTCCTATGGGATTGGTGAAAAGGATGAGAGATGAGTTCAGAAATCTGAAGCAAGGTTCCATGTCTGTGGTGGATTACCGTGACAAGTTCCTTACCTTGTCTAGGTATGCCCCAGATGACACCAACACCACTGAGAAGAAGCAAAAAAGGTTTCTGGATGGACTTCATGATGAGATGCAATGTGTCCTGGTTAGTATTCCCTTTGCCGACTTGGAGTCACTCGTTGACTCTGCCATTCAGATGGAAGGCAAACTCAAGCAAGCTACCGAGAACCGCAAGCGCCGTATGATGTATCAAGGCAACTCGAGCAACTCGCAGAAGCCAAGGGGAAATGCACCAATGGGTTTCGCCCCAAGACCAATGAGGCCATCTGCACCTGCTCCGCGTCCCAACTATCCTAACCGTCCACCCGGCAACAACTTCAACCGTGCACCCCCAAGACCTAGTGGCAACAACTTCAACACCAATACTCCAAGGCCAAAAGGTGCCCCTGTGTTAACCAAGCCCGGTGACAAGTCTGGTGTTACCTGTTATGAGTGTGGACTCAAAGGGCATTACTCCAATGAGTGCCCCAAGAAGCTGAATGATGCATCCAAGACCACTGCCCCTGTTCAGCAACAGCGCCGTGTGGGAAATGGCAAGAACTATCCACCAAGGAACCAGCCTCGCTCTCAAGGCCGTCTGAATCACATGAATGTTGAAGAAGCTCAGGAAGCAACAGACGTCGTGCTTGGTATGTTCCCTGTTAACTCAGTTCTTGCAAGAGTTCTGTTTGATTCTGGAGCTTCACACTCATTTGTTACCCAATTATTCGTTGATAAAAGTGGACTTCAACCCACACCCTTGAAAGATGTCATGTCTGTGCAAATTCCCGGGTCAGTAACCAAAGCCAGTTGTACCTGTTTGGCAGTGCCCATAGAAATCCATGGGATCTCATTCCTAGCCAGTTTGATTGTGTTAGGAACCAAAGGATTGGAAGTAGTCTTAGGTATGGATTGGATGTCCCAACACCAAGGAATTATAGATTGTGCCAAAAAGACCATCACCATGAGGAGTAGTCATGGAGTTTTCGTGAAGCATGTGTCCGTCAAACCCATTCCAATCCCCAGATGTCATAAGAGTATCTCAGGACCGACTTTGGAGCAAGTCCCCATCGTCTGTGAATACCCGGATGTCTTTCCCGATGAGCTACCCGGAATGCCACCGGATCGGGATATTGAGTTTATCATTGAGCTTATCCCCGGAACTGGATCAATAGCCCAACGACCCTATCGCATGAACCCAGCAGAGCTAGTTGAGTTGAAGAAGCAATTGGATGACCTTTTGAGCAAAGGATTGATTCAGCCAAGTTCTTCTGCTTGGATATCACCCGTTCTGTTTGTGGATAAAAGTGACGGTTCTAGCCGACTGTGCACTGATTATCGCAAGCTTAACGATGTGACCATCAAGAACAAGTATCCTCTTCCGAAGATTGAAGATTTGTTTGACCAACTGACTGGAGCCAGAGTATTCTCAAAGATAGATCTTAGAACTGGATACCACCAACTGAAGATCCGTGCGACGGATATCCCCAAGACAGCCTTCACTACCCGATACAGATTGTATGAGTACACCGTAATGTCATTTGGATTAACCAATGCCCCTGCTTATTTCATGAATCTCATGAATAAGGTTTTTATGGAGTTCTTGGATAAGTTTGTTGTTGTCTTCATTGATGACATTCTTATCTACTCCAAATCCGAAGAAGAGCATGCAACCCATTTGAGATTAATTCTAGAAACCTTAAGGGAGCATCAGCTGTATGCCAAGTTCAGTAAATGTGAGTTCTGGTTGAAGGAAGTTGGATTCTTAGGCCATGTGCTATCAGCAGGCGGAATATCGGTAGACCCCAAGAAGATCAAATCAGTCCTGGATTGGGAAGCCCCTACCACTCAGACTGAAGTTAGAGGTTTTCTCGGATTAGCGGGATATTACCGCAAGTTTGTTGAAGGGTTTTCCAGCATTGCCCGGCCAATGACCCAATTGTTGAAGAAGGACAAGAAGTTTGAATGGACCCCTAAGTGTGAAGAGAGTTTTCAAGAGCTCAAGAAGCGATTGGTGACCGCCCCTGTCCTAACCATGCCCGATATCACCAAAAGCTTTGATGTCTATTGCGACGCTTCCAAACTTGGACTTGGTTGTGTCTTGATGCAAGAAGGCAAGGTCATAGCTTACCTCTCTCGGCAGCTTAGACCTCATGAAGAAAATTATCCAACCCATGATCTAGAGTTAGCAGCCGTGGTGCTAGCTTTGAAGACTTGGAGGCACTATCTGATGGGCAACCGTTGTGAGATCTACTCTGACCACAAGAGTTTGAAGTATATTTTCACCCAGAAGGAGTTGAACATGAGGCAAAGAAGATGGATAGAGTTGATCAAGGATTATGATCTGGAAATTCATTACCACCCCGGTAAGGCCAATGTAGTGGCCGATGCATTGAGTAGAAAGCCGTGCTCGTTGAATATGGCGATCAAAGAGGAGCAACCTATGTTGCACCAAGAGTTTGAAAGATTTGGATTGGAACTAGTCAGTCAAGGATTCTTAGCCAACCTTGAGTTTCAACCCACCTTGATGAGTCAAATCAAAGAAGCCCAGAAGGGAAATGAGAGTATTGATGGAATCAAGCGCAGAATTAGTTCCGGCAAGGTGCCAGGATTTGAGGAAGATGATCAAGGAGTTCTTTGGTATAAAGGCCGTATTTGTGTGCCTGCCGATTCAGAATTGAAGGAAGTGATTATGAAGGAAGCCCATGAGACACCTTACTCCATCCACCCCGGTGGAACAAAGATGTATCAAGATTTGAAGGAACGATTTTGGTGGCATGGAATGAAGCGGGAGATTGCATCGTTCATCTCCAAGTGTGATATTTGTCAAAGAGTCAAGGCTGAACATCAACGTCCTGCGGGATTGCTGCAACCTTTGCAAGTTCCGGAATGGAAGTGGGAGTCTGTTGGAATGGATTTCATCACTGGATTTCCAAGGTCTAGCCGTGGAAATGACTCTATCTGGGTCATTGTGGATAGACTAACCAAAGTTGCCCACTTTATTCCTGTCAAGACCACTTATCGCTCAGATCAGCTAGCAGATCTGTATCTATCCAGAATTGTCAGTTTGCATGGAATTCCTAAAACCATAGTTTCCGATCGAGGAACCCAATTCACCTCGAGATTTTGGAAAAGTTTGCATCAAGCTTTGGGAACCAAGTTAGCCTTCAGCACCGCTTACCACCCTCAGACTGATGGACAGACTGAAAGAGTGAATCAAATACTTGAAGATATGTTGAGAGCCTGTGTCCTAGCTTACGGAGCTAAGTGGGAAGATTGCCTGCCTTTCGCGGAGTTTTCCTACAACAACAGTTATCAAGCCAGTTTGCAAATGGCCCCATTTGAAGCTTTGTATGGAAGAAAGTGTCGTACCCCTTTGAATTGGTCAGAAACCGGAGACAGTCAGATTTTTGGACCAGATATTTTGCAAGAAGCCGAGGAGAAAGTTCGCATGATTCGTGAGTATCTCAAGGCAGCCTAGTCAAGACAAAAGAGTTATGCCGACAAGAGACGTCGAGAACTGACCTTCCAGATTGGAGATTTTGTTTATCTCAGAGTATCACCCCTCAAGGGAATGCAAAGATTTCAAGTAAAGGGAAAGCTTGCACCAAGATATATTGGACCATTCAAGATACTAGACCGTAGAGGAGAAGTGTCTTATCAGTTGGAAATGCCCCCTGAATTGTCTGAAGTACACGATGTCTTCCACGTGTCGTTACTTCGGAAATGTCTTGAAGTGCCGGAGAAGCCCGAGATCTTCAAGAATATTGATCACCGTTCTGTGGACATCAACAAGGATTTGACCTACCGTGAAATGCCTATCCGTATCCTCGAGGAAGCCTATAGAACCACTCGAACCCGAAGCATCAAATTTCTGAAAGTTCAGTGGAGTAATCACACCGAAGAGGAAGCCACTTGGGAACGAGAAGACTACCTTCAGAAAGAGTTTCCCAATCTTTTTAGTTCTTAATTAGTGAATCTCGAGGACGAGATTCTTTTTAAGGGGGGAAGATTGTAACAACTCAGAAATTGTAATCCAACTCTTATTAAGTAAAGTGCCAAATTTTGGGCTAAGATAAAACTTTTTATTCATTATTTTATGCATACATGTATTTCCTCTTATATGTATTCTATGATTTTATGTGTGTTATTTTTGTTTGAGCATTTGTTAGATAATCCTAAGTAAACCAACAGAATCAATTGAGAAAGATTATAAAAACCAAAAGAACAAGAAATAAAAATAGGTAAGAAAGAGATAAAGTTAATATGATCTAGAAATTGTTAATGACTGCACTACTTTGAGCCCTTATATTAAGCAATCTACAGCTCACCTTCATGTTTGGCCAGTGAGTTGAGCTTAACCAAGTTATGGACTAACTCAACCAACAAGCCTTTGTCCAAAATTCAAACTAGAGCCCCACTCAAACTTGAGCCAAAGTTTGAATCTGAAACAGAAACCATATCAAATTTGAAATATAAATTTTTGCAAAACTCAACCTTTCACTGTAACAAAAATATGCCTGGGTACCTTATCCAATATGATGAGCACCCAAAGTGGAAAATTTTGAAAATTCAAACTTTGAGTTCTTGCGGGCATTTCGTCGAGCACTGGCAGAAGAAAATCGAAATGAAATCAACTTCACTGGTGCTGCACTGTTCGAGCTCGCCTAGGCACTGCTGCCATGCTCCTGGACGGTGCCTCGATCGATTCCAGCTCCCCCAGCCCCGACCCAAGCCAGGAGAAGCGGAGGGAAGCGGAGGTTTGCGCCCAGGGCCCCCTCCCAGTAACCCTCTGCCCTGCGCGATACCGACCAGCCTGGAGGCGCCAGAGGAGACCCACAGCACCCCGCGCCCGACCCAGCAACCCCCCAGCACGCCCCCGTGACCGCCGTGACCGGAGCAAGCTTCACACGCCGCCAGGGCCCCTGCAACGTCGAGCTTCTGGCCGCGCTTGCCCCCGTCGCTCCGGCCTATAAAAAGCCCCCCCGATCAAACGAAGCAACGCACCTCACTCCCCTCTACCTCCCAGACATCGCCGCTCACTCCCGCTTGCCCTAGTTCGCCGTCGCCAGCCTCGCCAGAGCAGCACTGGACGAGCGGAGCGCCGCCGCGTCCGAGCACCTGGGAGCAAACTGCTGCAGGGAATCGGAGGAGGAGACGAACCGCCGCCGATCCCGCACGTCGCCGACGAGCCCTGCTTCCTCTACGCGTCGCCATCGCCGTCGAACACTCGTCGCTGCTCGCAGGTGAGCCCCCCTGCCGTGCTGAGGAAGACGACAAACGCGAGCCGTCCGATTCTAATCCGACGCTAGCATACCGATTCGGGATTTGTTAAGTGGGCTGACATCGCGACCCCACCTGTCAGTCCCCCTTTTTTTTATTCTTTTTCCCCCGCGCGAAACGGTATGGGCCGGCCCGTTCGGCTTTAGGCTGAATAGGGCCCGGCTCGTTTCAGTTTCGGTCCGATTCGTTTTTAATTAAATTCCCGCCCGTTTTATTTATTTCAAATATGTTTCAGATGCTATTTTCAAACTTTAATTCCTAGAGTTTTACAAATCCAAATCTAGCAAATAAATATTCATTGGAAAGCTTATAAAATACTCTATCCAATAGTACTGGTTAGACTTCAAAATAAGATCAGAATAAAATCAGATATGAATAGTGTGACCATAGCTTGTTTAATAATAAAAGATTTCTAGAAAATTATTTAAGCCATCAAAAATCATAAAAATTAAAATGTGAACTTACTAATGACCCCTCTTACTGTTAGTCAACACTAATCTACCCCAAACCATATTAGTGTGATCATTTAGACCCTAACCCAAACCTATTTGGTAGCATAAAATGATAGATCACTAGTGCACACTTAGAATTAATTTCCCTCATTACCAATTCACTTAGTGGACCCATCCCACTTAAACTTGTCGTAGTAACCCTAAATCAACACCCATGCTGCACAAGTGAACCACTTATGCTACTTGGTAAAGAATCTAGCTTGCACACTTGAAGAAAACTTAGAAGAAAGACTTACAATCTAACCTCATAAAATGCACCATGAATGCTTTGGTTAGCAAACAAAGATGTGTGCTTGGTGTGTTGTTAGCTTGGTGAAGTGATGGTGTGCTTTGTGTTTATTCGTTATTAGACGCTAGTGTTGCCGAGGAGGATATTGGAGGGGATTATTATTATCAAGAAGAAGAAGAAAACCCCGGACACTTTGCCAACCAAGGCAAGCCATCTTTTGATTCATACTCCCACTACCTAGTTTTAATATTGCATTCTACCTGTTTTAAGTAAATTGCATGATTGAATTGCTAGAGTAGGATGATAGAAGTATATTGATGTCTTGATTATCAAGAGCATCAAGCTGAGTTTATCCAATCCTAGTTAGTAGTACTATCACTCAAAGTAGTTGCTTAGTCGCTAATAAAAGTTGATGCTATCTCTGGAGGAACCCCATTTGAAAGTGGTGACTTGAACTTGAAACTTAAGATGGGAGATTGCTCCTACATGATGGCTGTAGGAAAGAAACTAATCTTGACTAAGAACTATGAAATATATTTCTCAAATGACAACGAGTGATGTACATGGGAGCCAACCATACCGTACGGCCACATTACCCCTATATGGGAAGGGGCTTAATCCGTAGTTTGTTTATCTTAGTATGGGAGGCCTTGTGACAAGTCTTCATGGAAGGACTCCACGGGCGGATACTTCTTGACCAGGTGGATTCCACTAACCCGGTACCCGGGATGGGCATAACTAGAGGCGCCGGAGCGGGGTTCCGTATCCCGGGCTCTAGGGAAGGATCCTATACTAGGATGAGCAAGTGAAAGAGTTTGTTTGATTATCGGAACCTCGCATACTTTGTGTATGTCGAACCGTGGATTCTCCCGGCAGATGTATCGAATCTTGTGGGTAAAGTGTACCCCTCTGCAGAGGTTTTGAAACTATTCGAATAGCCGCGTCCGCGGTCATGGACAGTTGGCTAACTCTACTTGGCTTTTGTCAATAATGAAAACAACTTGGTGAACTTGATGAATGACATGGTTTGAACCGACTTGACTTGACTATGTTGTTGACACACTTGAAGTCCTCTTTAGATGGAACTTAGAGAACTAAATCTCTTTCCTATAAATGAACATTCGTGGGAAATAAAACTAGCTTTTGCAAATGAACTTAGTGCTTAGTACACCATATCAACCGTGCATATCTACTTCATCTTTTCCTTTATAAGATGGTTTGCGAGTGCATCCAATGTACTCACGGCTGTGTCCCTGGCTATCAACTTGGCCAGACTATGGGGAGGAATACCAGGAGGAAGGGTTTGAAGAAGAGTACCAGAACTAAGCTCGTCTCCGTGAGTCGCCATTTGCCTGTAGGGAGAAGGCATGGGCCGAAGACGTTATTTCCGCTGCTATATTGTGTTGTAATATGACTCGGTCTATACGACCATTGTATTTGAACCTTCGTATTGTAATATCTATGGAACTGAGTACCAACTACGTTATGTATATCGCAACAACGGTTCTGGGATTGCGGTGGAATACATAACGGGCACTTCGAATTTGTTATCAAATTTGAGGTCGTCACAGATGGTTATTCTGGTTTTTCTCAAATTGCTGTTAAGAAGGAAGATCAAGAGAAAACCACTTTTACTTGTCCTTATGGAACTTATGCTTATAGACGTATGCCATTTGGTTTATGCAATGCTCCTGCTACTTTTCAAAGATGCATGTCTGCTATTTTTCATGGCTTTTGTGAAGAAATTGTGGAGGTCTTCATGGACGATTTTTCCGTCTATGTTACTTCTTTTGATAATTGTTTGCACAACCTTGATAAAGTTTTGCAGAGGTGCAAAGAAACTAACCTTGTTCTTAATTGGGAGAAATGCCCCTTTATGGTGAATGAAGGAATTGTCCTTGGACATAAAATTTCTGAAAGAGGTATTGAAGTTGACAGAGCAAAAGTGGAGGCAATTGAGAAAATGCCCTGTCCCAGAGATGTTAAAGGTATTCGTAGTATTCTTGGTCATGCTGGTTTTTATAGGAGGTTTATTAAAGATTTCTCCAAGATTTCAAAGCCTCTTACTAATCTTCTTCAAAAAGATGTACCATTTGTCTTTGATGATGATTGTAAGGAAGCTTTTGAAACTCTTAAGAAGGCTTTAACTATTGCTCCTATTATTCAACCACCTGATTGGAATTTACCTTTTGAAATTATGTGTGATGCTAGTGATTTTGCTGTTGGTGCTGTCCTTGGACAGCGCGTAGATAATAAGTTGAATGTTATTCATTATGCTAGTAAGACTCTTGATGCTGCTCAGAAGAATTATGCTACTACTGAGAAAGAGTTTCTTGCTATTGTTTTTGCATGTGATAAGTTTAGATCTTACATTGTTGATTCTAAAGTTACTATTCATACTGATCACGCTGCTATTAGATATCTTATGACTAAGAAGGATGCTAAGCCTAGGCTTATTAGATGGGTGTTGCTTTTACAAGAATTTGATTTGCATATCGTAGATAGGAAAGGTGCTGAAAATCCTGTGGCTGACAACTTGTCTAGATTGGAAAACATTTCTTTTGATCCTATTCCTGTTAATGATAGTTTTTCAAATGAACAGTTGGCTGCAATAAAAGTAACTACGCGAGACCTTCCTTGGTATGCTGATTATGCTAACTTTATTGTTTCCAAGTATTTGCCTCCAACCTTTACAGCTCAGCAAAGAAGAAAATTCTTTTATGATTTGAGGCGTTATTTTTGGGATGACCCACACTTATATAAAGAAGGAGTTGATGGTATTATGCGCAGATGCGTACCGGAATATGAGCAACAAGAGATTTTAAGAAAATGCCATGGTAGTGCTTATGGAGGGCATCATGCTGGAGATAGAACCGCGCAAAAGGTTCTACAATCAGGTTTTTATTGGCCAACCCTCTTTAAAGATGCCAGAAGGTATGTTTTATCTTGTGATGAATGTCAAAGAGTTGGTAATATTTCTAGACGCAATGAAATGCCTATGAGTTACACTCTTGTTATTGAACCGTTTGATTGTTGGGGATTTGACTTTATGGGTCCTTTTCCTCCTTCAAAAGGCTATACCCATATACTTGTTGCTGTTGATTATGTTACTAAATGGGTAGAAGCCATACCTACAAAGAGTGCCAATGGTGAGACCTCGTTAAAAATGCTCAAGGATGTTATTTTTCCTAGGTTTGCTGTGCCTAGATATCTTATGACTGACGGAGGGTCTCATTTTATTCACGGTGGTTTTAGAAAAACTCTTGCTAAATATGATGTTAATCATAGAATTGCTTCTGCTTATCATCCCCAAACTAGTGGGCAGGTAGAGCTTTCTAGTAGAGAAATCAAGTCTATCTTGCAGAAGACTGTCAATAGATCTAGGAAAAATTGGGCTAGTAAGTTAAATGATGCTTTATGGGCTTATAGAACTGCTTATAAGAACCCCATGGGTATGTCTCCTTATAAGATGGTTTATGGAAAAGCGTGTCACTTGCCCTTAGAATTAGAACACAAAGCTTATTGGGCAGTGAGAGAGCTTAATAGAGATTTTAAACTAGCCGGTAAGAAAAGGTTATTAGATTTGAGTTCTCTAGATGAGTGGAGAAACGAAGCGTATGAGAATGCCAGGCTTTTTAAAGAGAAAGTCAAGCAATGGCATGATAAGAGGATTCTTAAGAGAGAGTTTCATGTTGGTGAGAAAGTTCTATTGTATAGGTCTCGTCTCAGATTTTTTGCAGGAAAATTACTCTCTAAATGGGAAGGACCATATGTTATTGTGGAAGTGTACCGCTCAGGTGCTATTAAGATTGCTTCATTGAAAGATGACTCTACACAAGTGGTGAATGGGCAAAGACTTAAACATTATATTTCTGGAGATTCTTATAATGAAGATGTTGATGTTATTGAAACAGTTTCTCCGGAAGATTACATCCAAGACAAACTGCAGGAACCTGCAGAGTTCGTTTTCGAATAGGTAACAGTTCTAGTCAGAGAAGTTTCGCGAAAAGCTCTTCCTTTAATATTTTTGCTGTTTTTACTAAATATGAAAAATCATGAGATGAAAACGGGCAGGAAAAGGAGTCCATGTGCGTCTCACACATAGGTGGCGTGGGCCCACCCCTGGCCGCGCCACCCAGGTGTGAGAACACCCCGGAACTCGTTTCCGTCCCGGTTTCCTCCTGTGATTTCATTTCGATGTATAATTTTCGCCTATTTAACCCCCCAGAGTCCCCGAGGTCTGTATATCATTTTCTCGTCGTGTTTTGTTTCGAGCTGTTTCTGTCAGGAGTTGATCTTAAGCTTGGGGGAGCCATGGCCTCTTCAAGTGACAACAAGGGCAAAGGACCCTGGGTAGATGATCACCAGCGCCAAAAGTGGAAGGAAGAGCAAGGTTCAGGAAGAGCAAGGCCGAAAAACCCCTCTTTTGAAGGACCAACGAAAGCTAGACGTATCTTTTCTCATGATCTGCAGGGACCAACATATCATGTTTTGGATCTTATCTCCATGCCCGTGATAGAAGAGGGAATGCTGGTCACTTATGGGTTTTGTGCTCAATATCAAGCTTTGAAAAGGGAGGTAGAGATGCTTCAAGAAGAAAATCTTAGGCTTCGCCAGATGCTGGAATACTTCATTAATCCAAGGCTGCTACCAATACCACCCAAGGAGTAATTCGTCATCGGTATAGGCATCCCCTTGGCTTGTTCCAAGCTTGGGGGAGTGCCGCGGTATGACATCATTACCTTTTGCTCATTTAATTTTCAAGTAGAGTCATATCATGAATAGAGAAGTTATCTTATAGAATAGTTTGCAATTTGGAAGTATCCTCCTTAGTTGGTTATCTATGTATCCCTTGGTGTGAGTTGCGGTAATAAAATATTAATGAGAAGTTTTATCGTTTACTTTCCGCACACTTTATGTTAGTTTGCAATCTCTCTTGTATGACTAGTCTTGTTGATTGGTATTGGTATCACTTTGGGAGCATGAGTAAATTTAGTTGGTTTTGGCAAACCTAGCTTGGTCAGTAGCAACTTTACCTTGAGGTTTGAGTAGAAAAGAATAAAGAAGTGCTTGTAGTTACATCACTTCAGTTTATCCTTCATGTTTGGCTTATAAGCATTGTTATTCCTGAAGTCAAAATCGTTGTACCTTCAAGGGAGTTTGCATGATTGTTCTTATTATATGTATGTTTGTTTGTTTCATGCAACTCTTATGCTTGCTACCCAACCTTGCTAGCCAAAAACCTGTACTGGGAGGAAATACTTCTCGTGCATCCAAATTCCAAAGCCAAGTCACTTCCAAAGAGTCCATTATAAATTCCTATGCATGGTATTTCAAGCCATTCCAAGTAAATTTTCATGTGCTACCTTTCAAAAACCTTCAAACACTTCTCATTTTGTGCCACTGTTTTTAGCTCATGAGGACGTAGTGGATGGGTTTGTTATCTTCCATACTAAATTAAGTACCCCTCGACTAGGCAGCTTCATCTGCTCGTCATTAATTTTGCAAGGGAGCTGGTCAGACCATTATAATCTTAAAAAGAAAGGAAAGAAAAGAGCACTCCTCCATGGTATGTGAAAGTTGGTCGGCACCCGATGGAATCGGTTAGCCATGGTTTGAGAAAGGAAAAAGGTGGGGAGGAGTGCAAAGCTATAAAAGAGCACCAATGTGCCAATTAATCAAACATCTCGGAACCGCTCTCACTTGTTTAGTATGGAAGATATCAAGAACTCCGTTGCTAGTCGTTGACAAAAGCAACCACCTCTCAAAACAATTTTTACCTCTGTTTTACAAATGAAAAGCTCTAGCACATGTTTAATCCCTGCTTCCCTTTGCGAAGGGCCTATCTTTTACTTTTATGTTGAGTCAACCTATTTCCCCTCTATCTCAAGCAAGCATTTGAGTTATTATGTTTCACTCATCCATATGTTGATTCGTTTAATCATGTTTACTATCTACCTTGTTTTGTACAATGCTTTTGTCTGAAGGAATATATCTTTGAAAGCTTTCTATGAATGCAAAAGTTTATTTTGTTGAGCATATGGTCTTTGCTATATTAGCTCTGTTTTAAAAGGCTCCGTTTAAAAGAAAGAATAGCTTGTTCATCATTCTTTGACCAAGAACTAAGGTTTGCCATTGCCAATTATAGTTTACCTTGTGCATCTTTACATGTGATTCCCTTTTACCTATTGCAAGTCTATATCTTATAAAGGGAAGTTGCTGTCTAATATAATTTGTGCCTTGGTGAATGTGATGCTTCTTGTCCGTATTTTGATTATCGACACTTCACTCCATAAACCTATTGTCATGTTTACCGAGTTTAGTTTTCGCTTGGGGACAAGCGAGGTCTAAGCTTGGGGGGTTGATACGTCCATTTTGCATCACTATTTTGTATCATAATTTACTGTTATTCATTGATATATTTCATATTTAGAGTTGATACTTATGTTATTTCCCTTGTTTTCACATGTTTGATGATCATTGGAGGATTTGCTGCCGGAGTTAGGATTCTGCTGGAAAAAGGACCATCAAGGGACCATATTTTGAAGATCAGGAAAATTCCAGAAAAATACCAGGAAATTATATTTTCCCAGAAGACTCAGGAAGCCAAAAGGAGGAGTCGAGAGGAGCCAGGAGGGGTCCTCACGCCAGGGTGGCGTGGCCTGGCCCCTGGCCGCGCCAGCCCTGTGTGAGGCAACCCTGGCCCACTTCTGGTCTCGCCCCTTCGCGTACTTCATCTTCCCCGAAAACCTAAGTCAAGGGAGGGGGGCTCAGAGTTAGACACCGCCGCCTCTGCGGGGCGGAAAACACCAGAGAGGAAAAGCTCTTCGGCAGGCAGAAATCTGCCAGGGAAATTCCTTCCCAGAGAGGGGAGATCGTCGCCATCGTCATCACCATCGCACCGGACTTCATCGGGATCATCATCATCATCATATCCATCACCAGCACCTTCATCTCCACCATCACCACGCCATCCCGCTGTAACATCTTGAGTTGGATCTTGTTATATTCATAGGGAAACTTTCCCGGTGTTGATTACTCTTGTAGTTGATGCTATTGAGTGGAACCGTTGAATTAAGGTTTATGTTCAGATTGTTATTTACCATTATTTCACCTCTGATCATGATCCATATGATGTCTTGTGAGTAGTTCGTTTAGTTCTTGAGGACATGGGAGAAGTCAAGATGTTAGTAGTGAATTATTGTTGAGAATATTTAATGGTTTGATATTGTTGTCGTGCTATTTCACTAGTGGTGTCATGTGAACGTCGACTACATGATACTTCACCATTTATGGGCCTAGTGAGATGCATTGTGTATTTGGCTACCAATTGTGGGGTTGCTGGAGTGACAGAAATCTAAACCTCCGTTGGGAAACCGTTGCACCAGGGAGCGTAGGATCTTAGAGTTTAAGGCTGTGGTTAGATTTATCTTAATTACTTTCTTGTATTTGCGGATGCTTGCAAGGGGTATAATGACAAGTGTGTATTTATCCTAGTAAGGGTAGTGCGCTAGCACAGGTTCACCCCCATAACACCTATCAAACCAATAAAGACTATTGGCTTTATGAAGCGAAAGCTCTTGACAGAAACTCCCGTGTGTCCTCGAGAACGTTTGGTTATTATAAGTTACACAACCGGCTTGTCCTTTGCTGAAGAAAGGATTGGGCCACTTGCTGCAATTGTTACTACTGTCTTTTATTTACTCGCACTTTATTTACTCGTATTACCAAATACCCCTGAAAACCGGTTTGCTAGTATTTACAGTGAATCCTTGATCAAAACCACTCATCAACACCTTCTGCTCCTTGTTGGATTCGACACTCTTATTTATCGAAAGTACTACGATACACCCCCTATACTTGTGGGTCATCAATGATGTTAGTGATGATGACAATGAAGCTTTCTTGCATGAGATGGGAATTGTGTATGCCTCTCTTCGGGGTAATAATGATGCTCGTGCTAAAGTCGAACACTTAATGGAAACCTTGTTTGACCACAAGGAGACCATTAAGGAATTGAACTCCCTCGTTAATGAGGGGAAATGGAGATTCAATCTCCTCAAGCAAGAGCTATCCGAAGAGAAGCATACTAATTCTTGCCTATCTCAATCTATTAAATCTTATGAGCTTACAAATGCTAAATCTATTAATGATGCTTGTGCTACTAACTCCACTTCTTGTGAAGCATCTATATTAAAGGAGAATGTTGAGCTAAGGGCTCAACTTGAGTTGCTAACAAGAAATTATAAGAAATTGGAGGAAAGCCATGAAAAGCTCTCGGGCTCTCATGGGGATCTCTTAATCTCTTATAATGGGCTAAAGTTAGCTCATGAGGCAAGTATCTCTAAGAAAACATCTTGTGAGCCTCATTTGGACATTAGCACTACTTTGAACCAAAATGCTATATTATCTTGTACTAGTCCAAGTAATTTGTCTAGGCATAATATTGCTACATCTTGTGATGAATTACTTGCTATGCCTTGTTGCTCTAACAATGAAGCTTCTACCTCCTCTAGTACTTGTATTACTACTAACCTTGTAGAGGAAATCAAAGAGCTCGAGGCCCAAGTCACTAGTTTGGAGAAAGACTTGGATAAGCATCATGAAGGGAAATCCACACTCGATAATATTTTAAGTGTGCAAAAATCCCCTAATGACAAGAGTGGACTTGGATTCAACTCCAATAACAATAACAAGTCCAAGAGCAACAAGAAGAAGGGCCAAGACCAAGTCAAGAATTTGGCCAAGATTGTTTGCTTCAAGTGCAAGATTGAAGGGCATCATGTGAGATCTTGCCCATTGAAGAAGAAGCACTTGAGTGAGAAGAAACAAGGGAAGCAGGCACAAGGTCAAGCTCAAGTTCAACCTCAAGTTGAAGATAGGCCACTTCCCAAGAAGAAACAAGATGAAGCTTCCCAAATCAAGAAATCAACGAAGAAGAGAAAGGGAAGCACTTGTTGCTATATTTGCCGTGAGAAGGGGCACTTTGCTTCTTCATGCTTAAGCGGTACCTTATCTAATCCTATGATTGTTGATGATGATTATTCTCTTAGGAGAGATAAGGATGGCAATGTGTTTGCCAAGTTTGTTGGAACTCAAAGTGGTGTCAAGAAAAGAACCATTTGGGTTGCCAAGCCTATTGTTACTAACCTATTAGGACCCAACTTGGTTGGGGACCAACAAGCTAAAACTTGATCAATAGGTGTTTTTGGAGGGCATTGGAGACTTGACTACCTCATGAAGAATTAAGGGATCTTCATTAATTTTATTTCATCAAGCCAAGTTATTGACACTATCATTTTATATCCAATGTGCCTCTTTGCGGTAACTTATACTTAACCTCTTTACATTGTAAGTTACTTGCCCCTTTGCATGTTTTTGGTTTTGTACCAAGTATGTGTTTGTATATGTTGTTCCTTATACCTACTTATCTTGTGTATTCAAGTAGATGTTGGTTGTTTGGCACATCATATACTTGTGTGTTTGCTTCGAGCCTCTAATGCATCTTGATGGTATCTTATTTGGCTCTTATTGAGTGATTAATGGAACATCCCATTTTGAGAGAGTGATTTGCCTTCGGCACCTCACAATCCTATAAATGTGTGCACATGAGTAATACCACTTAGTATTGATATTGCAAGATTATCTAGTCACTATGTGGTATGCCATGCTCATGAGAAATTCAAATTCTATATCTCTATTAATTATCTCACGTTGGATTTTATTTGCCTTTTGTTGAAAAGAATTTAATATCACATTATGGGGGAGTAATATGCCTTGTGCATATCACAAGCCTAGGAAATGTGAACATTTGAGGTTTTGCCACTTAGAGTTGATATTGTAAGTTATCTTATTTCTAGGTGGCAGGTTTGCTCAAACAAGCTTCGTTATTTCTTAAAAGATTTTATTGCTCATTTCTTTGGTCTTGGTTTGAGTAAGAATTCTTGGTGCGGTTTTACTCAAATATATTTCTCTATATCATAAGTAGGAAACCATTTGCTTCAAGATACTCTAATCATTGCTTTGCATGATTGTTTGTCTATTATTGGAGCTACCAAGAATCCTTTTTCGTGCATGGTTCCCAAATTGGATATTTAACCATATGCCTTTTATCGTGAAGTTGATCTTGAATATCTTTGCAATACACCACCGGAAAATAATTCCAATATGAACTTCTTGTCTGTGACAATTGGTATTCATATATATATATATATATGTGGTAATTCTTCTAGATCATCTTCACCTTGGAATTTGCCTCTTATTGCCCTTATTTCTTTCCAAGAAATTATTTTGACTCCCATTGTCTTATTTGCCTTCTTGAGGATCCTTTTGTGTGACTTTGTCTCATCTTTTGATCCCTATCAAGTGTGTGTTGTTGTAAGACAAACCTTTTCTTTTCGGTACTTGTGCCATCATGAAAAGTGTAGAGGGTTTGGTTTATTTGTTGGAACCTTGCTCTTTTGGGAGTTAGTTATCTCATTCCTTCTTCTATGATTTATTTGCTCGAATGAGATAAATCTTTGAGCATGCTTTTATTTATTTATTCTTTCATGCTCAATAAGTTGTTAGGTTCATTTGTTGAATTTTGTTGAGTAAATCATTTGTTGATTTGTTCCATTGGTACTATTTGGACAACTAATGAGTTTTACCACACCTTTTATACCTCCTTGTACTCTTGGTGTTTTTGTCTAAATTGTATCTTCTTTGGATCTTGAAAGCTAGGTGCATGCATATTCTCTTTATGCTTAATTTTGTGTATTAGTTGCTTTCTTTGATCCAATATATATGTTATACTCCATCAAATCCTAAATGGCTAAGATGTGCATGAAATTCAAATTTCATCTCTAACTATGCACATATTTATATGGAGTCTATCATATGTATTGTGGTTAGTCTAACCACTTTGGACCCAATAAGTTTGGGGACCAAGATGTACTTGAATGTTGTCTTAGGTACATTGGAGATGCAATGGATGCTTGTCTCATTTATAAGGAAGGTGCTATCACCATATGATTATTGGAGACAAGCTAGGATGATCGGTGAACTCCTATCTACTACATCACATCATTGCTATCTCGGTAACAAGTATAATTTTCATGCATACTTTTCTAGCATCCCAACTCTTGTAGGTTGGCTCTTGGCATGATAATATTTATTTGCAAATGTTGTGGTTCTTACAAAGGTCTTATAAAAAATCTCTTTATTGTATATGTGAGCATGTTGAGATGATTGCATATGATGGGGAGTATATAAAATTATGTTTATGATTCACCAATCCCAATATGCCCTTTAGCAATTTATTGCATATTAATTCCTCAATGCTCTCTCATGTGCAATATAGATAATGTTGCAAGTTGTTCCCTTCTCTATTATGCTTGTTGCCTTTCAAAGCATCCCGACTATCTTTTGATCCCTTATTGCTAGTTGTGATGGCTTTAATGATTTTGCGTGGGGAGTTTATTAATATACCATAATGGAAAATGGAGCCTTGAGCTATATATGCTTTCTAGCAAAGTTATTTGGTATATTATATGACTCTCTCTTGGATATCATGTCTTCCTTAATTTCAACTAACCTCTTGTGTATACATGTTCCTTTGTGGATTGTTCATCATGATTTTTTGTCCACTTAGAAATGTATATGCATAAGAGTGTTAATTTCTCCCCTTGATATCCTCGTTCTTTGCCGACCATCTTTCTTATCTATTTTGTTCTTGATGGTGTTGGTAAGAACTTGATTTATGAGTGCTTGTTTATTCTTTATTGCTTCTTCTGTCACTCATATCTCGTGAATCTTTTTGGACGAAAGTTCACTTTGATAAGCGTATTGATTCTTTTGTATTCTCTCATGCTCATGGTTGTATTTTAAATGATATAGAGGGAGTGAGGATTCCATGTTTGTGCATATTGTATTCAAATGCAATAAAAATTCAAATTTGTGCATGAACCTTGGAGAGCTTCCTTATTTCATTTAAAGCACCTAGTAGCTCTTATCATCACATCTTCTTGTGTCCATTTGGTTCTTTGGGCCTCTTGATTGCTTGCTTCATTCGTTGAAGCTTCCTTCACTATGTCATCGTTTTGCAATCTTTGATCCTCAATATGGTTTGACTTCCTCCAAATATTGTGAATTTGATAAGTGCATATGATTTTACTCATTTTTGTGAGAAATGCACATCTTGGGGAGGAACTCATACTATATTGGACTTCTAAATTCCTTCATCCATTTTGGCAATCGTTGCCAATGGGGGAGAAGTTTAGAGGGTTTAAGGGAAATGGTTTTTATACTTAAGTTTGGTTGTGCTTAAGTGTTTGCCTTTCATGCATCTCTTCTTTGTTAGATGTTTTGCATGGTTTAATATATAGTGTAAACTCCATCAAAGGTTTATCTTGACAATGTATGCAATAAAATTCAAGTTCATCACACGTGCATATATTGTGGGGGAGTTTGCTCTATATATTTTGGTTGCACTCACATCAACCATATTTGTTGTAGTTTATGTGAGTACAATTGATTTTGATATGCGGTAGTAGCTTCGTGTTACTTGAACATATCAAATACAACCTCTTGTATGCAATTTATTCTCGGATAAGTTGCATATTAGTTTCTATCATTCATTATATAAACCCTCTTGTTGAGATTGTCATCAATTACCAAAATGGGGGAGATTGTAAGGGTAAATTGCCCCTAAGTGTGTTTTTGGTAATTAATGACAATCCCTATGGACTAATGTTTTTATTGAGCTTTTTATGAAGGAATTGTTCATAGGAATTGCTTGAAGTCCGTGTGTTGGATTCAAGGCTTGGATGCCATGAAGATAAAGATATATCTTAAGTATTGGCATCAAGATCATTGAATAAGAAGAGATGAATCCAATATGATCAAGAAGAAGAAATAAAGATGTAGTTCTTGTGTAGAACTCAAGTAATCCGTGCTCTAGCTTATGTGTTTAGCCAAGGTGTCTCAAGATCTTGAGAGTTTGGTTACATGAGAAGAATTCAAGATATGGCTCTATGTCGAGGTCATGATGGTCTCATGAGTTGAGATATGATTGACTAATACCTAGAGCATGCAATCAAATGAAGAATTCTTTATATGGCTCAAGATATTGTGATAGAGCATGAGAAGATTCAAGGTTGACCAAGGCAAAGATCAAAGATTGGATTCTAGTTTGGTCAACACATGAAGCATAAGGAATGTGCCACTTGGGACCAATCGGTCTTATGGTATGATTTGTCAATTATGCTTTGTGAACTAACCCATTACATATGTGTGTTTGTGTTGTCTATGTGGGTTAGGTATTGTGTCATGGATATGCATCACTAGTGAGATTTCATATAGCCCATGAAAGGATGACATCAAGTGGTGGTTGTCATCAAGGTTGAGAAGTGCAAGTTTCAAGATAAGCATCTCGAGAAGATCATATGCTTGAAGCTTGTCATCCATTTGGTGATAATGGAATTGTGAAGGCATGCCTTAGTGAAGGTATCTGGTACGTCTCAAACGTATCTATAATTTTTGATGCTACATTCTTGTTTTTGCACCATTTTCCTTGTGTTTCGTTACACTTCGTGGCGTTTTTATGCGATTTCTGGAACTAACCTATTTACAAGATGCCACAGTGCCAGTTCCTTGTTTTCTGCTGTTTTTGTGTTTCAGAAAAGCTACACATGAAATATTCTCGGAATTAGACGAAATAAGTTCCAGAAGTCTTATTTTCCCCGGAAGCTTCCAGAGAACCAAAGAAGAGGCGGAGTGGGGCCACGAGGGCCCCACACACCAGGGCGGCGCGGCCCAGGCTCTGGCCACGCCCCCTATGTGTGAGGAGGCCCTGGCAGCCCCCTGACGACGCCCCTTCGCCTATATAAAGCCTCGGGACGGAAAACCCTAGGGGAGTCGGCAATTTTCCAGAAAGAGTTCCACAGCTCCGCCGCCACCGTCGACAAATTTCGGGGGACAGAAGTCTCTGTTCCGGCACCCTGCCGGGATGGGGAAGTGCCCCCGGAGCCATCTCCATCGGTCTCCATCGCCGTCTCCGCCGTCTCCATCGACCTCACCGCCATCTCCATCAACCTTGCTGTTTCCTATGATGAGGAGGGAGTAGTTCATCCCCAGGGCTGAGGGCTCTACCGGTAGCTATGTGGTTCACCTCTCTCTCCCATGATGTGATCTTTATGTGATCGTGAGCTTTGTATCTAGTTGAATTGGTAGATGTTATTATTCAGATATTATGCTACTCCTATGCTTTATTATTGTACTCTCCGGAGATACCTCGTATCATGGTGTAAAGGTGACTAGTGTGTGCATCATGTGTATCTTTTTGGTTAATGTCTCTATGAAATGTTGGTGTTTGTTGGAACCATCTAGTGCGTTCATGGTGATAGTGTGGGACAATCTAGTTTGGGTACATACGGACTTTGAGGAGTGCTTCGTATCCCTACGCATGATTAGTGTTTGTTTTCCATTGGAGAATTGTTTTAAGTTGCATATTGATGATAGCATCTATTGGTTCAATTATGTTATATTTGTTGAGAGTGTGTCCACTAGTGAAAGTATGATCCCTAGGCCTTGTTTCCAAGCTTTGCACATCGTTTACTTGCTGTTTTGTTACTTGTTTGCTTGCTGCCATTTTTATTCCATATTGCATTTACTACTTATAATCATCCATACCACTTGTATTTCACTATCACTTCGCCGAACTAGTGCACCTATACATCTGACAAGTGTATTGGGTGTGTTGGGGACACAAGAGACTTTCTGTATCGTAATTGCAGGGTTGTTTGAGAGGGATAGATTTGACCTCTTCCTCCCTGAGTTCGATAAACCTTGGGTGATCCACTTAAGGGAAACTTGCTGCTGCTCTACAAACCTCTGCACTTGGAGGCCCAACACTGTCTACAAGAACAGAAGCGTGTGTCGACATCAAGCTCTTTTCTGGCGCCGTTGCCGGGGAGGTAAGGTAAAAGGTACTCACATTCTTTGGTTACTAAGTCTTTTAGTTGCTGGTGAGTGCTCGAAGTTGTTTCCTTTAGATTCTGCAATTACATCGTTTTGTTTCTTGTTTTTATTTCCACTAGTTAGGCTTAATGGAAAACAAAGAGTTCTTTAGTCTTTTTCCTGAGTTTAGATATGAAGTGTTTGAAGAGAAAATTGAAAAACTTTTGGAGCTTAATTTGCATGCTAATAGTGTTGTTAGTATGAATGTTTTGAACACTGTTATTACTAATGCTATAGAAAAGTCTAAGCTTGGGGAAGCTGGTTTTGTTAAGCATGATATTTTTAGTTCCCCAGCTTTAGTGGAGAAAATTTGCTCTGATGATATTTTATCTCCCATATGTGATAATTCTGATCTTGATGATGTTCCTATGCCTATTACCTATGTTAGTGATCATGATTGGGAAAAGCACTCTACTTTTGATATTGAAAATCTTTTTGGTACAAATTCTAAGGTTAATAATTGTTGTACCATTAGTACTATCCATGTTCCTTCTTATGATGATATGTTTGATGAATATGCTTTGCGAAATAGTTGTTCTCTAGCTTGTGTTGATACTAAACCTCTAGTTTATGATGGTTATAATGATGAGTATAATATTTTCAGTTCACCTACTTTTGAGGAGAAAAATAGTTATGATTACAATATGCCTCCTGTTTTTGATGATTATGGTGATGAGAATAATTATTCTGTTGAATCTGCTCCTACTACGATTGTTCACGTGGGGAGTATTAATTCTTTTATGCATGTGGCTCATGATAGGGAAGCTTTATGTGATAGTTATATTGTTAATTCTATTCATGATGCTACTGAAATTTATTATGAGAGGGGGAAACATGGTTTGATGGATCTCAACAATATTGAGTTTCCCCTCTTTATGTTGCAATTCTTGAAGTTGTACTTGTTTTGCCTTCCTATGCTCTTTGCTTTGCGCTTTTATGACTTGTCTCTTTACAAGAATATTTTTCATAGGAAGTGGTTCAGATTTAAATGTGTTCCATACTTGCTTTTTGATGCTCTCTATTGCTTTAAGTTCCTATATGGCGCCTTTGCCTCAAGCTCTTATATGGCGCCCACATGAGCATCTTTACAAATTACTGCGCCTAGCTCAAAGACGTTAAAGAAAAGCACTCTTGGGAGATAACCCATTGTTTTATTTTCAGTACTTTTTATTTTATTTGAGTCTTCGAAGTTATTACTACTGTAATGACCTCTCCTTATCATTTTTATTTCGTTGTTGTGCCAAGAGAAGCCTCTAATTTGAGCGAGGTAAGATTTGGGGATGTTGCTGTCCTGAAACTGTTTTCGGTGCTGCACCGTAAAAATTCGTGAAAATTATCTGTATATCTTTTAGACCTGAAATTTCTTGTGCATATGCCCCAGGTTATGTCCAAACTTTCATTAGTTGAACACTTTTTGATTTGAGCAATAGAAAACCCCTTAAAAAATCGGCATTTATCAGCTATTCTGTTTTGACAGATTTCTGCCACTATTCATTTTTGCCGCTTTATCGCTTTCTTTTCGAGTTCTTTTGATCACGGAACTTTTGGGGAAGTTGCTACAGTAGTATATACTTTATATGTGGTGGTTTTAGGTTGAAACCTGAAGAAAAAAGGATTGATTATATGTTATGCTTGCACTAATGTTGCTAATAGATTTGTGTTTAGTTTTGTAAGAAGGAAGTTTTCAAGTGTAGGGATCGGAGAGTGATGAGATGAGTTGAAGAATGGACAAAAGCTCAAGCTTGGGGATGCCCATGCATCACCCCAAGAAATATCCAAGAAGTACAAGCGTCAAAGCTTGGGGATGCCCCCCAGGCACCCCTTCTTCATCGGCAAAAATCAGGTCACCTTTCAAGACACTATATTTTTATTGCTTCATGCACTATGCGTTTTTCTTGGAGCGTCAGTTGTTTTTGTTTTCAGTTTTCTTTTGTTTTGTTTTCTGCAATAAGTGGTTAGATCACATCATGTTTCTTTTGGAGGAGATGAACTCGCTTTTCATTTGCCAAGAACACTCTAGTTTTCACTCTTATCGTTCAATGAGTGTTCTCTTTTTCTGCTACTGCGTTTAGCTTTCATTTTTCACCTTGATTTTTGTTCAGATCTTGTTTTATCTTTGCATTAAGGTGTATTTAGACCTCTGGTATATGTTGGTTTTCCTCAAAAGAGTTTCCTCAAAAAGGTTTGAATGGTGTTGGAAAAGGGAAAAAGTTTCATGCAAAAAAGTGGTACAAAAAGGAGCTTGTGTAGACTGCGGCTTAAGCTTTTTCATGTCATGCTTGATGTATTTTTGATAGTATGCTTAGTGGTTTTGCTGTAGCATGACTTGTCTCAAATAACTGAGATTACTTAATGAGCCTTCAAAAAAATCATGCGTTGTTTTAATTATTTGGAAGCATTGTTTTGGTTTTCTCCTTGATGCTTTATTTGGGTTGACTTGGCACATGCTCACACATGTTAGACTCTTACAAAGTCGCCAATAGCCTCTATGATCATTTAGTTTTTGACTTTTGATGCCATCTTATGCTTCTTTTAATGTCGCTTTGTCGCTTTGCATGATTATGACCATTATTGCTCTCTTAGTTGGTCGCTCCCAGTCTTTTGCTAGCCCTCGCCTTGTACTGAGTATGAGCTCTACTCGTGCATCCAACTCCTAAAAACCAAGTTTGCCAGTGTCCACCATACATACCTATTAGCAATTTGTTATTCCAAAGTACATTTGACTTGCTTTTATCTACTCTTCAAATTAAATTCTTACCAGTGTTATGCGAAAATTGGTCAGTAAAGCTCTCACGAACCGAAAGGCACACTTTACTTTTTCTTGTTCTTAAAAATTTGACATTGTGGTCTCTTATGTTGAGTTGTTATGCTTACAAGTTGTAAGTTGGAGACTAGCCCAACCATGCTGTCATGGGGCAAGCTTTCAACATTGCACTTCTTATTTGAGTTGATATCGTGATCTTTTGTTTATGGATGCCCGCGGTGTGAAATGAATTGGGAATCTTGCTGGGATCATGGAGTTTGTATATGTGTTAGGGAAACACCTGGGCCGCCAATCTAAGCCATGCATAATTCATGGTGGAAATTTGCAGCATACCCATAGTGGACATTCGACGACGCATCTCAAAATAAAAAGCTAAACAAATGGCAAATAAAAGAGATGTCGAGATGTTCATTGTCTGCTTGTCCTGTCATTTTTATGTGGGCTTGTTCCATGTCATCGGGCATGGAGGTACCCCGTTGGCGGTTCTCGATGATACATATATACTTATAATGACAAGAGCCTTGCTTGGGACTCTAAGTAAAGTAGCATGAGGTTTGGGTACTCGTATTCATGGGACACGAGGTTTTCAACCTATGATTTGTCAAGCATATGCATCATAAGTGTTCTCGCATTAACTTTAACCATTCAAGATGCTTATGATGGGGGCAATGAGAGCTCAAAGCCGGTAAGTACCATAATTTTTGAAGGTCTATAAAACTTGCAAACACTGCTTCCCTCCGCGAAGGGCCTTTCTTTTACTTTTATGTTGAGTCACCACCTTCTATCTTTATGCACCATTAAGAGAGCATAGTTGTCATTCTTAGTATAATGTGCATTGTCCCAAAGTTTTCATTGATTGATTCATATTGTTGGTTTCACTTGTTCTCAAATTATTTGTATCTAGTCGCCCTCTTAAACTTGAAGGTGTCCTATGCATTTATGTTTTGCTCTCCATGAAGGACAAGCTGAAAACCATTTGTATGTTTTTCCTTATGATTTGATCACACGTTTGACTTTCATTGTTTCATTTTCATGATCTTTTGTTTGTGTTCATTTTCATGTTTATAACATGGTTGCTAAGTTTATATTATCAAGATTATGTCTTTCATGCCCATGTTTTAAGTTCTTTTGATCCCAACACTCAATGCTTACTTAGATGATCAAGATTGTGTAGGTGCATGTCACCTCAAAAATTATTCTTTTGTTATCACTTACCTACTCGAGGATGAGCAGGAGTTAAGATTGGGGATGCTGATACGTCTCAAACGTATCTATAATTTTTGATGCTCCATGCTTATTTTTGCACTATTTGCCTTGTGTTTTGTTACACTTCGTGGCGTTTTTATGCGATTTCCGGAACTAACCTATTGACAAGATGCCACAGTGTCAGTTCCCTATTTTCTGTTGTTTTTGTGTTTCAGAAAAGCTACACATGAAATATTCTCGGAATTGAACGAAACAAGTTCCAGAAGTCTTATTTTTCCCAGAAGCTTCCAGAGAACCGAAGAAGAGGCGGAGTGGGGCCACGAGGGCCCCACACACCAGGGCGGCGCGGCCTAGGCCCTGGCTGCGCCCCCTATGTGTGAGGAGGCCCTGGCAGCCCCCTAACGACGCCCCTTCGCCTATATAACGTCTCGGGACGGAAAACCCTAGGGGAGTCGGTAATTTTCCAGAAAGAGTTCCGCAGCTCCGCCACCACCGTCGACAAATTTCGGGGGACAGAAGTCTCTGTTCCGGCACCCTGCCGGGATGAGGAAGTGCCCCCAGAGCCATCTCCATCGGTCTCCATCGCTGTCTCCGCCGTCTCCATCGACCTCACCGCCATCTCCATCAACCTTGCTGTATCCTATGATGAGGAGGGAGTAGTTCATCCCCAGGGCTGAGGGCTCTACGGGTAGCTATGTGGTTCACCTCTCTCTCCCATGATGTGATCTTTATGTGATCGTGAGCTTTGTATCTAGTTGAATTGGTAGATGTTATTATTCAGATATTATGCTACTCCTATGCTTTATTATTGTACTCTCCGAAGATACCTCGTATCATGGTGTAAAGGTGACTAGTGTGTGCATCATGTGTATCTTTTTGGTTAATGTCTCTATGAAATGTTGGTGTTTGTTGGAACCATCTAGTGCATTCACGGTGATAGTGTGGGACAATCTAGTTTGGGTACATATGGACTTTGAGGAGTGCTTCGTAGCCCTACGCATGATTAGTGTTTGTTTTCCATTGGAGAATTATTTTGAGTTGCATATTGATGATAGCATCTATTGGTTCAATTATGTTATATTTGTTGAGAGTGTGTCCACTAGTGAAAGTATGATCCCTAGGCCTTGTTTCCAAGCTTTGCACACCATTTACTTGTTGTTTTGTTACTTGTTTGCTTGCTGCCATTTTTATTCCATATTGCATTTACTACTTATAATCATCCATACCACTTGTATTTCACTATCACTTCGCCGAACTAGTGCACCTATACATCTGACAAGTGTATTGGGTGTGTTGGGGACACAAGAGACTTTCTGTATCGTAATTGCAGGGTTGTTTGAGAGGGATAGCTTTGACCTCTTCCTCCCTGAGTTCGATAAACCTTGGGTGATCCACTTAACGGAAACTTGCTCCTGCTCTACAAACCTCTGCACTTGGAGGCCCAACACTGTCTACAAGAACAGAAGCGTGTGTAGACATCAGTATCCCATAGTGGTGTATGGGGAAGCATATTGGATGTCTTCACAAAGCAACAATGATCAAGTGAAGCATTCCGGCTTGACGGAAACATGAAGCATCATCATCAAGATCAAGCGGGGTGAGCAAGGCAAAGGTTTATCCTTGCTAGGTTTTCCTTTTACCGGTCTCAAGGTGTTTGTTGCGAGACCGGGTTATAGGATAGATAGCCGCACTATCAAGAGGGGCTTTCGGTTGGGTAACTTGATCACATCGTCTTAGGGAGCTCAAGCCTTTGCATACTTTGCTTCTCCCTACTTTGTTGCTTATTGGTGTTTCTCTATGTGAGGTTCTTGGGCTTGTTGTTAGCTTTCCAACGAGTCCAAGTTCATTGAAAATGGATTTCGTATGCATCTCTTATTGCGTTTTCGGGTTTGGAGGATTTACCGGTTCTTTCTTGTGGGAGGTTCTCACCTCTCCTTATTTGATTTTTGGGATTTCTATTTTCGTGCCCTCGGGTCCTTAGTTGTACTCAGTTTTCCCCAGCTCCTTAGTTTTTCCTCAGTTTTGAAACCGTCACAAGTGCTGGAACGGCCGGTTGCCCGACGGTTGAACACCTTTGACCGTTAACTGCTGACTAGTGGGGCCACGTAGAGCCCGCAAAGACACGTCAGAGCATCCATCTTTGTTTGACCGTAAGCATCGCCGTATCCCTGACCAAAATGCGGACGAGTGGGGCTTCGGTATATCGAATGACAAGTGGGGCCATGACGCTGATACAAGGGGCAATACACGGGTAGGATTAGATTTTTAAACGGAGCTCTACAGCGATGGCACGGAGGAGGTGGCCTGCGGGGTACCGAGATGAGATCGACGTCCACAAAGAACTGCATGAGGCGAGACCAGACGCATTAGATAGATATGAACTAGACACGTTTAACCATACAAAGAAGAGAAGAAATGGTCGAGGACATCGACGACGACCTCAACACTTTGACTGACGGTGTCGGACACGAACGCGAGCAATGTAGAGAAAACTAGTGTCTCTCCTTTCTGGCGTGTATAGATGGGTGCTAGGAGAGTGTGGTGGCGAAGGGAAAGACCTCGCGGTGGTCTATGGTGTCCAGCATAGCGGGGCGGCGTGGCCGTGCCCACAGCGGCGTGCATGTTCGGCATTGGCATCAGCATGTACGTTCGTCATTGGCCTCGGCGGTATCTCTGGTGTGTCAGTGATCGAATGAGGGGATGGGATTGAGGGTGCATCCCGACGATGACCTAGCAGTGGCGGCGAGCATGCATAGCCGTTCTGACCATGCCGATATCGGCATCGGCATCGTTTGGAGGCTGTGGTGCTCGAATCATGGTGGAAATTGTGATTCCCTATTATTTTTACATGCATAATATATAGAAAATAGCTAGATCTCTAAATCGATGCATATGAAGCAACATATATATTCTTGGTCATAATCCCCTTATCTAAAGGGGATGGATGCATGGCTTCACGTCGTCGTCGCTTTCATCGTCAGTATCTTCATCGTCCGTGTAGTAGTACTTCCTGCACAATGTTACGTCGAACACCTTCACTGTGAGCACATCATCGCCTTCATATTTGAAGTGTAGGATGTAGCCGAAATCCACACCGTGCGCGATGGCGAAATTCTCCCAGCCCTTGTCGAGGTACATCCGGCCTTGTCCGTCAAATAGGACCTCCACGGTCCAGAGACGAGGACCGCAGTCAGCTGCTCGCAGATACACCTTTGCGGGATCCTGGCCGTCAAGATAGTCCGCAAACTTTTGTGGGAGTGCTTGCAAAGAGATCGAGCGCCGATCGTTTGAAATTAAAGGCTTTTTGGAACATGCACATAATTAATCACATGCATCATATATGTGGGAACGCGTACGTACCTTCTTGGCCAAAGGGTCTTCATAGATGACGATTAAGAACTCCTCTATGATCAATGGCAGTGTTGATGGTGGTGGTGGCAATGATGATGATCCACCACCTAGGCCGCCCCTTCCCCTTCCCCTTCCCCTTCCCCTTCCGGTCGGCGTCCGAGACGTGGAAGCCATGTCAATGGATCAAGTGTATGTGAACGAAAAAGAAAGAGGCAGAACCTATTGACATGAGGGATGGCCATTGTGGGGGTTTATAAGGGAGAGATGACCGTTGTGGGGTTTACACAATAAATTAAGGAGGAGATGACCGTTGTGGGTGTTTATATCTCAACAAAAAATTAATGCCTAAAAGAAATGGAAATTCGTGATAGTTTATTATTTTACCGTGAAAAGTAATACCTAAAGGAAATTCGTGATAGTTTATCATTTCACCGTGAAAAGTAATGCCAAAAGGAAATTCGTGATAGTTTATTATTTTACCGTGAAAAGTAATGCCTAAATGGAAATTCGTGATAGTTTATTATTTTACCGTGAAAAGTAATGCCTAAATGGAAATTCGTGATAGTTTATTATTTTACCATGAAAAGTAATGCCTAAATGGAAATTCATGATAGTTTATCATTTTACCGTGAAAAGTAATGCCTACAAGAAGTGGAAATTCGTGATTACCAAACTTGTTGAATCCGGTGGCCAACTCGTTATTTAGCATACATAGAGGGGTAGTAGTTTGCCACTGACAGATACAGAGAGGGTGGCACGATCCTGCCCGTTAGATCATAGGATCGACGGTAGGTGGGCACGATCCGTGTGATAACAGCTCGACCAATCAGGCCAAGTTTGGGCTTCTGTGAGAAGGGAGAGGGTAAAACTGAGTAGTATCAAGGATACAAGGGCAAGTAAATAGTAAACAGGCTAAGGAATTCAAATAAGAGATTTAGAAAAAGAAAAACACATGTTTTGTACAATGAAACCCAGGTTGGCCTACCTCAAAGTATTAGCAATTCAAATATACATGAGTGTAAAAATTATGGCCTCATTCAGACAAACTATGTTTTGGGTATAGATGTTTTGAGAAGGGGTTTGAGTGGAAAGCCATGAACCTTCATAGCTACTAGTGATTTGAGAAGTGACCATTTGTGTTAAAACTTGATTTATATATGATTGTCTACGTGGCAGGTCGCGTAACAAGACTCCATGAGTAGGAGGCACAATGATTTTATTTTTTTGAATTTTTTTGCGCATGAAATGACTCAATTAGATAGCTTAATCCCATTTGTTGACTCTCTGTTGACCAGCCACTTGAGGGTAAAATTGAGTATATTGCACTAGCCAGTATTAGTACTCGAGGGGAAAACTGAGTACAGATATTTTTCTAGTGTAAGACTCGAGGGTAGAACTGAGTACACGTAACAGTGCTGACGTGCAGTCCCACGGACGCGTGTCGCGGTGAGCAGCGGTTAGCCGCGTGGTGCGCGTGTTGAGACCAAACGTCAACTGCTGAGATGAACCGTCACTTTGCCAGTACAGAGCCCCTCTCTCCCTCCCTCTGCACACAGTCTCATTATAACTCACGAACGCAACCACACCTCTCACGTCCCATCACCTTCTCCAAAAAACCCCAGCCGCCCTACGCGCGCTCCCCTGCCGGCGATGGAGAAGAAGAATGCACCGGCGGCCGTCGCCCCCGAGCCCGTCGCCTCCGAGCCCGTCGCATCCGAGCCCGTCGCCGCCGAGCCCATCGCCTCCGAGGGCGGCGCATCCAGGCGTGGCGCCTCCGTGAACTGGGCCTCTCTCAGGGCTGACGGACCACTTCACAAGATCGGCGCCTGCTTACTGGCGAATGAGGAGTACGTGGACACCTACTCTGCTTTGAGGCAAGTTTGTACTAATTGGCGATCAGATTTACATGAGCCCGACGTGCACCTGCACGAATGGATCATGGTAGAGCACGCCCTGCCACGCGCCGCTGAGTTCTCCTTCCTCCACCTCCGCACATCCCGCTACGTCACCATCGATCTAACGGAAGTTCATGCAAGGTTCAAATTCCTCCATATCTATAGAGTTAATCCTTTTATTTTCTATCGTAAACATCTTAGTGCTGAATGTTATCTTCATCAATATATTTTAGATACTACTTCGTCAGCTTTTGCCGTGGCGTCATCGTGCTTGCCCAGAAGAACCAGCCGCACAAGATACGGCTTCTGAACCCACTCACAAAGACATCGAACACTATATTTGAGGCGCAGATGCCATCTTTTATTCTGGAGTCAGTCACTGTAATGAAGTCCCTGACTATGCTCTTCGTTTCCACATATTACCCGACGGAAATTACTTGGGTCGATGAGAGCACTCCAACTAAGGGTATAGATGAAGATTGGGGAGAAGAAAGATTTACGATCGAGCACCATTCTATGCGTTGCATTACCACGTTCAATGGTGAATTCTATGCACTAGCTCTACCTTGTCATTACCACAATTTGGAGTTCGGAACATTAGTGTGCACCAACAATGTCCAGTTGGAGCAGGGCGCGAGTAATGTCAACATGGAGACACTTTTTTCATTTCCAGAACTTGGAAATGACAAGTTCTACCTTGTGAAGTCAGATGGTGATCTGCTGCTTGTGTTGTTGGGCAATCGTTTGGATGAAGGTCAAACATTGGTGTACCGTGTGGACACTGAGAGCCGCTCTCTCCATGCCGTCAATAACATTGGCAGTCGTGCCTTCTTCGTCCATCATGTTCGGTGTATCTCCGTCGACACCAGAGTGCACCCGACACTTCGACCTGGCTGCATCTACTACGCGGATTTGGGTTATATCAGAGAGTACCTTGATGATATGAACGCCTGGGATGAGTGGCCACGATGTGTGAATATATTAGGAAGGTACGGTCTGAAAGATGAACACATGCCATACCGTTTGGAGGATGTATTGGCTGCACACTGCAGACAGAAGGAGTTTAATGAATATTTCTTTCAGACCAGAATAGGGAGCGACGAAGATATATATGATGAATGAAGAACAAATTCTTTCATCCTGGGGTATCCTAATCTTCATGTTGGGCATACATTGCGTCTTGTATTATTTTCAGCTTAGTTTGTCGTGAACATTAACATCGTTATTGGCTGCTTTTGGCTGCTGTATGCAGTTTATGTATTATACTTAGTTTTCTAGATTTATTATGCTGCTGTGAATTTATCCTATACTAGCTTCTAGATTTGCTACTAGATTTGTTACCATATTGGGCAAAAAATGAGGGCCAAAAGGCAACAATCATTGAAGAAAGACAGAAATAGAAGCTTCTCTAGATTTGATACTAATTTGGTGAAAAGAGAGAGAAATGTTACAGAGAGAGAGAGGGGAAAAAGGCGCTCTGAAAAGGCGCTCTGAAAAGGCAATGCCAATTTGGCCCGAGAGAGACAGAACCGAGCTCTCACGTACAACCAAACGCGGTCTCGTCCTATCCCACGCGGTCCCTTTCTGCCAGCCCCACGCGACGCGGCCCCACACGATTCGGCCCCACACGTCAGCACGGAAACGGTCAACTAAACGGGAATCCTCCCGTCCGACCTCCTTCTGAGGGTTTCAGACAACGGCTTGGGGAAAACTAAGGAAAAACTAAGGAGCTGGGGAAATCTGAGTACAACTAACGACCTGAGGGCACGAAAATAGAAATCCCTTGATTTTTTAACTCTTACTAATTCTTGGGCTTTATGTGGTTCATTGGATAGGTCTTTCTCTTAGCTTTTCAAAAAGCCCAAGTTTGCTAAAATCAGAGTCCGGACGCAAAAGTTATGACCGTTTTCATCTTCCGAGTTTTCCAGTTGGTGCAAATCAGGTGGCGCCGGGATTTTCACCGGGCGGCCGGTTTCGGGCCGGCGGCGCCGGGCTGTACGCTGGCCGGTCCGGCGCTCGTACCGGGGCTACGCCGGAAACCCTTCCAGAACATGTTTCCAGCGCAGGCCCGACGCTCGCCGGGCTGTGCACCGGGCGGTCCGGCGTAGAGCCCGGCGAGACCGACTTTTGACCGGTTTTTGCACGAGATTTGCCCCCAATGGCCCTATTTCGATTTGCTATAAAAGGGGCTTCTTCCCCAACGGTTTGGGTGGGTTCTTGGGTGTTCTTGAGCATATTTTCCACCTCCATTGTTGCCCCTCTTGAGCTTGCTTCCTCTCCCTTCCCTCCAATGATTCTTGCATATTTTTGAGGGATTTGGAAGAGGAGATCTAGATCTACAACTCCACCAATCAATTCCTCCTCTAAGTGAGGGGAACCCATTGGATCTAGATCTTGGAGTCATTGGTTGACCTCCACCCTTGTTCTTCCTCTCTAACTCCTCCATAGCATTTGTTGCCTTGGTGGTATTTGAGAGAGAAGGATTTGAGCACTTCCCCTTATGTTCTTGCTTTGCATCCTTGCATAGTGTTGAGCTCTCCATTATGATTTGTTCGAGTGAGAGACCGTGAGCTTGTTACTCTTGGAGGGTGACCTCCTAGTTGGCTTGGCGGTTGGTACCTCAGTGACCTCTTCGTGGAAGATTGTGAAGAGGCCCGGGCTTCCCCTTCGTGGGAGTTGTGAAGTGGTTGTGGAGCTTGCCATCTCCGGAGTGGAGGAAAAGCTAACCATAAGAAGGGGTCCCTAGCTTCGTGGGGGACTCGGAGAAGAAGGTGAGCCTTCGTGGCGTTCGGGGGCCTTCGTGGTTTCCCGCATCTCTCCAACGGTGATTAGCTTACTTTATGTAAGTGAACATCGGGATACATCTTCGTCTCCGCGTTCCTCGGTTATCTCTATACCCGAGTGACAAGGGTATAGTTAATAGAGCCCGTTAGTTGAGTACCCCTAAGGCCCGTATAGCTAGGCCCAATTGTAATGATAGTCGAATACGAGTTCCTACCGTATGTCGATATTGTAATCTGTATCGGACCCTACCCGATCCTCGAGACCTGGCCACCTATATAAAGGGGCCAGGAGGGGACGGTGTAGGCCAGATTGAAAGCAAGCCAGGTTAAACACCGAAGTTTATTTTCGATGCATACCTATTTCGACTAACTTTACCTTCGAGTTCATCCGACGCCCTATCTCCCCGATCCTAAGTCCTTCATCTAGGACATTTGTCGAGTTAACCCTCGTCAATTGGCGCCGACCGTGGGGACTTGGGCGTTGGAATCATGAATTTGACGGCTTTTTCGCTTTTAGCCAACAACAGTTCAAAACTCGACGGAAATCAAGAGATGGAGTTAACCATTGGAAGTTTGAGCATCATTATCGGGCCATCGGGTTCATCCCGCCTCTCGGATTCGACGAAACCAGATCCGTCGGCAAACAAGCCCGAAATAGAGGAAACGTTGGAATCATCAGAAGACTCTTCCAGCGAGGTAAACTCGCCGGTCAGCTTCGAAAAAGCACCAATCGCAGAAGGCGAAAAAATTCGGGAAAATTTCGACTCAGAAGAAAGAGCGTGCCAGGCGCACAACAAAGCAAAGGAAAACCTCGACGCAAGAGTCCAACTCGACGATCTCATAATCTGCCTCGACGATATCTCAGACAAATCAACAGACACATGGAAGACAGGGGTAGAGCTTTCTGAAGATGATGACTCGACCTTCTCAAGCTTCAACAGTAGCATCGGCAAACAATGCCAAGTGCTCGCCATTGTGGGAGACAACTCAGAAGAATTCGATGAAAACAACAACCCAGTGCTAAACCCAGCTAATATCGACAGAGGAGCAAATCACCTAGCAGAAGGGCAAACAGCAGAATCCATCACAGCCAGGGAAAAAATTCGACTATCAGTCGACGAATGGAGGATAATAAGAGAAGCCGTAGAACACGGCACGCTAATACCATCAAATTCCAGCAAAGACATGCTTTTGGGGTATCATTATGCCCAAAGGCAGCAGGCAAAGCAATTAGCAAAGGAGAAAATAGAGATACAAAGAAGAAAAGATTCAGCCATTGCAGCTAGCGAAGCTGCTCGAAAAGCATGAAGCGACGCATCATATAGTAATGCAAGGAAAAATCGTCGACACGGTTCAAGGTACGACAACCTCGAGTACTCCGACAGGCAAAGTATTTCCAAAAACCTCGACTCATCCTTCCTATCGGTCGACGAGCAGGGGAACATCCTACCGAAAACCCCTGAAGCAGCACTAGTAGCAGCGCAAGCATATCTACTTACAACTCGACCAAGTCCAGGAGATCCTAGAGAGCATATGCATAGAGCAGCATTGAACGGACTCAACATGGTGGGCCACAAGCTATCAGCAAAAGGAGAAGAAGCATATCACCACAAGGAAATGCACAAAGCAAAGTCACCTCGCCGTCACAACAGTCCTCGGCGCAGAAGCAGCAAGCAACGATCTCGATCGCCATCACCAAAACAGCATGGTGGAACCCGAAGATCGCGATCCCCAAATGAAAGACGCGACTATGAAGACGACGAAAAAGAAATGGGGGCATTGTGCTTTACCCGCAGGGTTCGCACCACTCTAGTTCCCAAGGGATTCAAGTTACCTCATGATCAGCAAAAGTACGACGGATCACAGGAACCACAATCATGGCTATCAGATTATCTACAAGCAGTGCAAATATTAGGAGGAACCAAAGAAACAGCAATGCAAAGTTTGCAACTACACCTCACCGGAGCAGCAAGGTCATGGTTGAGCAAACTAGAGAAAGAAACTATTGGAAGCTGGGAAGACCTCACAAAGCAATTTACAGGCAACTTCAGGTCGACATACAAGCGGCCAGCATCAATAGAAGAAGTCAAAGCATGCGTGCAACAACGTGACAAAACACTGCGGGCATACATCCAAAGATGGAGCCTTATCAAATATTCGGCAGTCGAAGTTTCAGACGAAAGAGCAATAGATGCATTCATCATTGGATTAAGGCGAAGAGACCTAGTCGAAGAGATGGGTAGAATCAAGCCAAAAACAGTGTCAGACCTCATGGACGTAGCAAACAGATTCGCAGATGGAGAAGACGCATGCAACAACAAGCGAACGCGATCCCCAGAGGACGATAGAAGAAATAGATATGGAAGTCAAAGGAGATGGTCCCGAAATTACGACAACTATGGCTCCCATAGCCAAGTCACCGCAGGATACAAAGATAACAGTTATCAAGGAGGCGAGCGCAGAAGTTTGGGATACCAAAGCTATGGAAAGGAGGATTATAAAAAGTTTCCCGCAAGAGAACCCAGAGAGTACAACCCGTCGGCAGAAGATATGCTCAACGGACCTTGTCATATACACTCAGCGTTCGTCGATGGGAAGCGAGTATCAAGACACGCAATGAAAGATTGTACAACATTCTTAAAACTACAAGAGGCAGCGCTAAACAAGCAAACCGAAGCAAGGCGACAAGGATTTGAAGGAAGCAACAATCCTCCGGCAAAACAGCAAGGAAACAACGGAGCTCCTCAAGGACAAGACCAGCAAAACTGATGGGTTTGTAGCATAGAAAACAAAAAATTTCCTACGCAAGAACGCATAAACTAGCCAAGATACTATATGAGGTGGTAGCAACGGATACTAACCCTCGATGACCGTAAGCGGGGATTACGTTCCCGCACAAACGTTGACGATGGAGAGTTGGTGAAGACGCACGTAGTCGACGTAGTTGTTCACTTGACGTAGTCGACGTCGTGGTTCACTTGACGATCACAAGATCGTATACCCGGCGCCACAAGTGGCAGCGCCCCCGTGCTCGGTCACACGTACATCTCGACGTCGACTCCTCCACGCCCTCGGTCCAGCGGGGCAGCGGAAGAAGGGATCCGCCGGACACTCCACCACACACTTCTCCAAGTGTATGAACTACGAACTACAATTCCGGCAGAGCTTCGCTAAGCAGAGACGGAAACTGGGCAGCAACTATGCAAGGGAGGGGAGGATCAAGAAGTGTGTGACATTGAGGAGAGGGAGGGGTTTATATAGAGGAGGAGGGGCAGCCCCCAAGGGGTTGGCCGGCCAAGGAGGTCTCCTCCTCTTCATGGTGGTAACCCCCTCTTCATTCCCTTCATGGTGGTAACCCCCTCATCAACATGAGGTAACTCCCATTTTAATTTTGCATGACATTCATGCTAATTAAAATTCACACTTATTGATTTAATAAAACATTTTTATTTCTTTAATATTTGTTAATTCATTCAATTAACAAACATTAACAAATACACCCTTGAGTTATTTTGATATCCCGAAACAGTTTCGGTACTTTTCAGAAACAACCCTTATGTTGTCCTGTAATTCGATCGGAGTATCGTATCCACTCAAAAACGACGGCAAACCTTAAGTGTGTCACCCTACGGTTCGCGAATAACGTGGACATGATCGAGACTCCTCTCTGATCAATAATCAACAGCGGGATCTGGAAATCCATGATGACTCCCACTTACTCAACGATGAACTAGTGATCGTGTGAACCAGTAACGAACATAGTTAATTCCTTTTGTCTCGCGATATTATTACTTGTCCGAGATCCGATCATTTGGTATCAACCATACCTAGTTCGATCTCGTTCCCGACAAGTCTCTTTACTCGTTCCGTGATAATGCATTCCTGTGACCTAGTCACATGCTTGCAAGCGATTCCAATGCAATATCACCGAGAAGGGCCCAGAGAATATCTTTCCGTCATCCGGATGGACAAATCCCACTCTTGATCCATGAGCCTCAACTAATACTTTCAGAGTACCCAAATCAACCTTTATAATCACCCTATTATGGTGTGACGTTTGATATCATCAAAGTACCCTTCCGGTATCAGTGATTAACATGATCTCATGGTCTAAGGATTAGAACTACTTCGCATGAGTTTGATATAGCAATGAACTTGATGACTTGATCGTATTGCTATTCGTACTATGGGTGTGAGTGTTCATCACATCATTCTTCTAATGATATGACCCCGTTATTAACAACATCCAATGTTCATGATCAGGAAACCTTGATCATCAGTTAATCAACGAGCTAGTATAAAAGAGAGGCTTTACTAGGAACCCTTTTAGTTTATTAATCACACAAGTATTAATGTTTCCGATTAATACAATTCTAGCATGAAAAATAAACATCTATTATGAACATGGAATAATATAATAACAACTTTATTATTGCCTCTCGGGCATATTCCTTTCAGTCTCCCACTTGCACTAGAGTCAATAATCTAGATTACATAGTGATGAATCTAACACCCATTGAGTTCTGGTGTTGATCATGTTTTGCCTTGGGGAGATCTTTAGTCAACGGGTCTGCCACATTCAGATCCGTGTGCACTTTGCAAATCTTTACATCACCATCCGCGACATGTTCACGGATGGAGTGAAATCGGCGCTTTACATGCTTGAATTTCTTGTGAGACCTTGGCTCTTGAGTATTGGCTATGGCACCATTGTTGTCACAATAGATAACCATTGGATCCAATGCACTCGGAACCACACCCAGTTCGGATATGAACTCCTTCATCCAAACTGCTTCTTCTGCCGCTTCTGAAGCAGCAATGTATTCCGCCTCTATAGTTGATCTCGCCACCACGCTTTGCTTGGAACTCCTCCAGCTTACCGCTCCTCCATTCATAACAAATACGTACCCAGATTGAGACTTAGAGTCATTCGGATCAGTGTCGAAGCTAGCATCGACGTAACAACTTTGCGATGAGCTCTTCTTCACTGCCATATACGAGAAACATATCCTTAGTCCTTCGTAAGTACTTAAAGATATTCTTGACCGCCGTCCAGTGTTCCAAACCTGGATCAGATTGGTACCTACTAGTCAAACTAATAGCATGTGCCACATCTGGTCTTGTACATAACATGGCATACATGATAGAGCCTATGGCAGAGGCATAGGGAATCTTATTCATCTCTTCTCTATCTTCAGCTGTAGCCGGACCTTGAGTCTTACTCAAGATCTTTCCTTGCAACATAGGTAAGAACCCTTTCTTACTATCCTCCATTCTAAACCTCTTTAGAATCTTGTCAAGGTATGTACTTTGTGATAGCCCAATTAAGCGTCTTGATCTATCTCTATAGATTTTGATGCCTAAAATATACGCCGCTTCACCAAGGTCTTTCATTGAAAACTTACTGTTTAAGTAATCTTTTACGCTCTTCAAAAGTTCCGTATCATTTCCAATCAGCAATATGTCATCCACATATAATATTAGAAATGCTACAGAGCTCCCACTCACTTTCTTGTAAATACAAGTTTCTCCATAAGTTTTGACAAATCCAAACCCTTTGATAACTTCGTCAAAACGGAGATTCCAACTCCGGGACGCTTGCTTCAGTCCATAAATGGATCGCTGAAGTTTGAATACCTTGTCAGCATCCTTAGGATCAACAAAACCCTTGGGCTGTACCATGTACAACTCTTCCTCAATGTTACCATTAAGGAACGCGGTTTTCACATCCATCTGCCAAATTTCATAATCGAAAAATGCAGCAATTGCTAACATAATCCTAACAGACTTTAGCATCGCTATGGGTGAGAAAGTCTCATCGTAGTCAATTCCTTGAATTTGTCGGAAACCTTTTGCGACAAGTCGTGCTTTATAGACGGTCACATTACCATCAGCGTCTGTTTTCTTCTTGAAAATCCATTTATTCTCAACGGCCTTTCGGTCATTGGGAAGTTCCACCAAAGTCCATACTTGGTTTTCATACATGGATTCCATTTCGGATTTCATGGCTTCATGCCATTTGTTGGAATCTGGGCTCATCATCGCTTCATCATACGTCGCAGGGTCATCGTTCTCAACAATGGCATTTACGACAAGATCACCGTACCATTCAGGAGCAGCGCGTGTTCTTGTCGACCTGCGAGGTTCGGTAGTATCCTCTTTTGGAGTTTCATGATCTTCATCATTAGCTCCCACTTCATTTGGTGAAGTCACCACCGGAACGGTTTCCGGCGCTGCGCCACTCGCCAATTCATGAAGAGGAGGTTCAATAACCTCATCGAGTTCTACCTTCCTACTATTCACACCTTTCGAGAGAAACTCCTTCTCCAAAAAGGATCCGTTCTTAGCAACAAACACTTTGCCTTCGGATCTGTGATAGAAGGTGTACCCAATTGTTTCTTTAGGGTATCCTATGAAGACACATTTTTCCGCTTTGGGTTCGAGTTTATCAGGCTGAAGTTTCTTCACATAAACATCGCATCCCCAAACTTTTAGAAATGACAGCTTAGGTTTGTTTCCAAACCATAATTCATACGGTGTCGTTTCAACGGATTTAGATGGAGCCCTATTTAAAGTGAAAGCGGCTGTTTCTAGCGCATAACCCCAAAAAGATAGTGGCAGATCGGTAAGAGACATCATAGACCGAACCATATCCAATAAAGTACGGTTACGACGTTCGGATACACCATTTCGTTGTGGCGTTCCAGCGGGAGTGAGCTGTGAAACTATTCCACATTCTCTCATATGTGTGCCAAACTCGTAACTAAGATATTCTCCTCCACGATCAGATCGTAGAAATTTAATCTTTCTGTTACGATGATTTTCTACTTCACTCTGAAATTCTTTGAACTTTTCAAACGTTTCAGACTTGTGTTTCATTAAGTAAATATACCCATATCTACTTAAGTCATCAGTGAAAGTAACAAAATAACGATATCCACCACGCGCCGGCACACTCATAGGTCCACATACATCGGTATGTATGATTTCCAATAAGTCTGTCGCCCGTTCCATTGAACCGGAAAACGGCGTTCTAGTCATCTTGCCCATAAGACATGGCTCGCATGTCTCAAATGATTCATAATCAAGTGATTCCAGAAGTCCATCCGAATGAAGCTTCTTCATGCGTTTAACACCAATATGACCTAAACGGCAGTGCCACATGTATGTGGCTATATCATCATTTGACTTAATTCTTTTGGCATTCACGTTATGAATATGTGTTTCATCACTATCAAGATTCAAAAGAAATAAACCTTTCTTCTCAGGTGCATGTCCATAAAAGATATTATTCATATAAATCGAACAACCATTGTTCTCAGACTGGAATGAATAATTGTCTCACATTAAACAAGATCCAGATATAATGTTCATGCTCAACGCAGGCACCAAATAACATTTATTCAGGTTTAAAACTAATCCAGATGGTAAATGTAGAGGTAGCGTCCCAACGGCGATCACATCAACTTTTGATCCATTGCCGACGCACATCGTGACCTCTTCCTTCGCAAGTTGCCGCTTATTCTTTAGCCCCTATTTCGAGTTACATATGTGAGCAACCGAACCAGTATCAAATACCCAGGCGCTAATGCGACTACTAGTAAGGTACACATCAATAACATGTATATCATATATACCTTTGTTAATCTTCCCGTTCTTCTTATCCGCCAGATACTTTGGGCAGTTGCGCTTCCAGTGCCCCGTTTCCTTGCAGTAGAAGCACTCAGTTTTAGGTTTAGGACCAGCCTTGGGTTTCCTCTCAGAACCGGCAACAGATTTGCCGTCCTTCTTGTTTCTACCCTTGGACTTATTATCCTTTCTACCTTTCTTGAAACTAGTGGTCTTATTGACCATCAACACTTGATGTTCCTTTTTGATCTCCACTTCTGCAGTCTTAAGCATTGAGAGAAGCTCGGGGAGAGACTTCCTCATGCCCTGCATGTTGTAGTTCATCACAAAGCCCTTGAAGCTAGGTGGGAGAGATTGGAGAACCCGATGTATTCCCAACTCATTGGGAATCATTATTCCCAAAGAGATGAGCTTATCGGCGTACCCAGACATTTTGAGTACGTGCTCACTAACGGAGCTGTTCTCTTCCATCATGCAGCTAAAGAACTTTTCTGAAGCATCATAACTCTCCACGGCAGTATGGGAGTCGAAGATTAGTTTCAACTCTCCCATTGTATCATAAGCGTTGCTGTTCTCGAAACGTTTTCGCAGCTCCGGCTCAAGTCCATACAGTATGCCGCAATGAACTAAACTGTGGTCCTCCTTACGAGTCAGAAAAACATTTTTCTCTTCATCGGGAGCATCTTCTGCAGGCGGGTTACCTAGCGGTGCCTCAAGCACATAGCCCTTTTGAGAGGCATTGAGGAGGATCCTCAAGTTAAGTGCCCAGTTGGTGAAGTTGCTACCGTTGGTGGCTAGTTTTTCTTTCTCCATGAACGCATTGAAATTCAGAGCAGGTGGTGCCATGATCTACAAATTATTTACAAAGTTAACTTAGACTAAGTTCATAATAGAATGAGTTCAGGTTAAATCAAATTCTACGTGAACTCCCACTTAAAAACAACATCCCTCCTAGTTTTCTTAAGTGATTACACGAACCAAATCCACTATACCGCAACCGATCATCACGTGCAACGGTATAGTTTCAAAGGCGAACATCACCATGTTCATCATATCAACCATATGACTCATGCTTAACCTTTCGGTTCGTGTTCCGAGGCCATGTCTGTACATGCTAGGCTCGCCAAGTAGAACCATAACATTTGCGTGTGTAAATCTGTCTTACACCCGTCATATGTGAACGTAGAGTCTATCACACCCGATCATCACGAGGTGTCTCAAAACGACAAACTTTCGTGACGGTGCATGTTATGGGAGAACACATTTTATCTTGATATTTATGTGAGAGGGATCATCTTATAATGCTACTGCGCGATCAAATCTAAGCAGAATAAGATGCATAAAAGGATAAACATCACATGCATATATAATGTGATATGATATGGTCCTTCATGCACTCGATCTCCATCTTGTGCGTCATGGCATGATCTCCATCATTCCACCGGCGTAGCACCAAGGTCCATGGCGCGCCACCTTGGTTTTCTTCCTCCATTACAATATATCACTTGGATATATATATACGGCACGCAGGCCATTTAAATGTAAAGACAACCATATGGCTCCTGCCGGTTGTTTATAACTTACAAAAAGGATCATCGCATACAATTTGTAACATAAATAATTTGACCATATCACATCACATGCCCTGCAAAAACAAGTTAGACGTTTCTAATTTGTCTTGCATATTTTACGTGGTTTGGGGCTTTCTAGGAAGAACCGTTCTTACCTACGAACAAGAACCACAACGGTGATAAAAATATTATTAACAACTCTTTGTAAAATAGATCATAACTATAGTGGGAGAAACGTGCACCCGCAAAGCCACATATGCCGAAGCATGTCAAGTGTGGGACAAGTCTCGTGAACGTGGTCACGTAAGGTTAGTCTCGGGCAGCTTCAATCCCACTATGCCACTATGATCCAAAATACCAAAAAATTGCAATAACATGATCATCAACGCCCACATCCACATGTGTTCTAACCGTGCATACCAACTACGCATAGAGATGACTCTGATACCACTGATGGGTTCGTAGCATAGAAAACAAAAATTTTCCTATGCAAGAACGCATAAACTAGCCAAGATACTCTACGAGGTGGTAGCAACGGATACTAACCCTCGATGACCGTAAGCGGGGATTACGTTCCCGCACAAACGTTGACGATGGAGAGTTGGTGAAGACGCACGTAGTCGACGTAGTTGTTCACTTGACGTAGTCGACGTCGTGGTTCACTTGACGATCACAAGATCGTATACCCGGCGCCACAAGTGGCAGCGCCCCCGTGCTCGGTCACACGTACAGCTCGACGTCGACTCCTCCACGCCCTCGGTCCAGCGGGGCAGCGGAAGAAGGGATTCGCCGGACACTCCACCACACACTTCTCCAAGTGTATGAACTACGAACTACAATTCCGGCAGAGCTTCGCTAAGCAGAGACGGAAACTGGGCAGCAACTATGCAAGGGAGGGGAGGATCAAGAAGTGTGTGACATTGAGGAGAGGGAGGGGTTTATATAGAGGAGGAGGGGCAGCCCCCAAGGGGTTGGCCGGCCAAGGAGGTCTCCTCCTCTTCATGGTGGTAACCCCCTCTTCATTCCCTTCATGGTGGTAACCCCCTCATCAACATGAGGTAACTCCCATTTTAATTTTGCATGACATTCATGCTAATTAAAATTCACACTTATTGATTTAATAAAACATTTTTATTTCTTTAATATTTGTTAATTCATTCAATTAACAAACATTAACAAATACACCCTTGAGTTATTTCGATATCCCGAAACAGTTTCGGTACTTTTCTGAAACAACCCTTATGTTGTCCTGTAATTCGATCGGAGTATCGTATCCACTAAAAAACGACGGCGAACCTTAAGTGTGTCACCCTATGGTTCGCGAATAACGTGGACATGATCGAGACTCCTCTCTGATCAATAATCAACAGCGGGATCTGGAAATCCATGATGACTCCCACTTACTCAACGATGAACTAGTGATCGTGTGAACCAGTAACGAACATAGTTAATTCCTTTTGTCTCGCGATATTATTACTTGTCCGAGATCCGGTCATTTGGTATCAACCATACCTAGTTCGATCTCGTTCCCGACAAGTCTCTTTACTCGTTCCGTGATAATGCATTCCTGTGACCTAGTCACATGCTTGCAAGCGATTCCAATGCAATATCACCGAGAAGGGCCCAGAGAATATCTTTCCGTCATCCGGATGGACAAATCCCACTCTTGATCCATGAGCCTCAACTAATACTTTCAGAGTACCCAAATCAACCTTTATAATCACCCTATTACGGTGTGACGTTTGATATCATCAAAGTACCCTTCCGGTATCAGTGATTAACATGATCTCATGGTCTAAGGATTAGAACTACTTCGCATGAGTTTGATATAGCAATGAACTTGATGACTTGATCGTATTGCTATTCGTACTATGGGTGTGAGTGTTCATCACATCATTCTTCTAATGATATGACCCCGTTATTAACAACATCCAATGTTCATGATCAGGAAACCTTGATCATCAGTTAATCAACGAGCTAGTATAAAAGAGAGGCTTTACTAGGAACCCTTTTAGTTTATTAATCACACAAGTATTAATGTTTCCGATTAATACAATTCTAGCATGAAAAATAAACATCTATTATGAACACGGAATAATATAATAACAACTTTATTATTGCCTCTCGGGCATATTCCTTTCAAAAACCAGGGACACAACGACAACGAAGGGTACGTTCCATCAAAAGGACACATCACAACAATGATACAACCTGTGCCCAAGTTGAACAAAGAAGAAAAGAGTATAACTCGACAAGTCAATCTAGCAGTCATCTCACCTCCAGCCACAACGGAGTATCTGCACTGGTCAGAACAACCAATCGAGTTCAACAGAGAAGACCACCCTATAATAGTACCTCGGCCGGGAAACGCACCTTTGGTACTCAAAGCTCAAATCGGTGCGTATGATGTTGACAGAATATTCATGGACGCAGGGAGTGGAATTAACTTGATATACGCAAAAACGCTCCGAGCAATGCATATATCACTAGAGTTCCTAAAACCAACGGATTGTTCCTTCCACGGGATCGTGCCAGGAAGTGCCAATTACCCATTGGGTCAAATAGCACTCAACGTTTGCTTCGGCAACCAACAAAACTACAGAAGAGAGAAGCTAGACTTTGAAGTCATGGACTGGCCATCTCAATATCACGCGATCCTCGGACGACCCGCGTTTTCGCGATTCATGGCAGTGCCTCACTATACATATCTGGTACTCAAAATGCCAGGACCAAGAGGAATAATTACAGTCAAAGGGAGTTTTGAATTTTCATATCTCTGCGACAGGGAGTTCAACAAGATGGCGCAAAACTTCGGTATGATAGCCAACTACGCAGAGAAGACGAAAAGCACGATTATAGAGGGCATCAAGCTACTTGAAGGACACGTTGCGGAGCCCGAGATGAAGAAACCACGAGTAGGAGCATCAGGAGAGGACAAAAATACAGGAGAAGAAGAGAAAGCTATGACGACATAAGCATCAAGGAATAATAAAATAGAGTAGAAGAATAAGGCTGTAAAAGCCACGAGTTATACCAGGGGCAATGCCCTCTAGATCCAGAACACAGGTCATAGGCCGGATCTATTGGGTCACCCCATTTATCTTATATTACAAGTATAATAAAGACAAAGCGTTCCTCATATCCGAGTTTACGAGTCTTTCAAAGGGAAAATGCGGTAAACGCACGACTCATACAGTAACGCTTTGAGGACAAGTTTTTCGACATAAAAGTCGCAAAATAAGACACTCTCGCGTCCCACATATACAATACAATAACGGGTTATCAGAATCATCTACGCCTAAAGGATCTAAATAGTGGTACTCGCGAAAAAACGTAGCATCCGCCTCCAGCAGCCTAGCTACGAGTCTTCGCGCAGGTTGCAGCATGTTCTCCATATGTACCCGAAGGCTAGCTCCACCCGGAGCCAAACTCAGGGACATAGAGCTATAATTCAGCCTCGGATGCCATTTGCGTATCCACCCGAGAGCAAAATTGGCACCTGCCACTAAGTTCAGCTCTATCAACCTATAAATACGATGGCTGGATCTGAACGTATCAAGAAGAAGTGGGAAAGTTGCAGGCAAAGGATTGCAAGGAAGCATGACAGAATGCATCGTTGTGAGAGCTCTTCGACAACCATCAACTGATTCGCCAACATGCTGGGCGCGATCTTGAAGTAACACGATAGCATTTCGATGTCGAGGATCAGACCACAGAGTCTCAACACTCGTGGACATTCTTTCAAGAGCTGTACTTCGTTCAGTAACTCGACGATCCTCAGCTGCGAAATCCAAGCAGGTGCCTACGATGGCAAGACATATCGCAAAAAATGTTGAGATAAGCGAATCAAGAGAAAAAGAAGAAGTCAAAAAAGAGTCCTACATCGTAGCATCTCGCAAGCAGATTCGATAATGCCAAGGATAAAAGATTCGCACTCTTCATGATGAACAACCCTGGCTGTCAGATTAGACACCTGGTCATCAAGAGCAGAAATCTGCTTCATAAAACCGCAAGCTTTGCTAGCCTTGTCAACAACCATCTTTGCTTGGCGTTTGGCCAAAGTTAAGCGAGTCTCTAGATCTGAAATTCTCGAAGAATACTCCGTGCATTGAGAGCAGCGGGAAGCAGACGACGAAACTCGGGAACCAGGCACATCAGATGGAGAAGCATGAGCATAACTCAAGGGATCATCGACGAACTGGAAGTCAAGAGTCAAGACAAAAGAAACACTTCAGAAGCTAACATAGCATATCATACCGAATAGACATATTTACATAATGTGCAAACCCTTTGGCTAAAGTTCTCGGGTTACATACAAGTTTCTACATTCAAAAAGAGGAAATTACAGCAGAAAGGCTAAAATCTACGCCACCTCAGCATCTTGCTCCGTGGCAGTGGGAGGAACGGTAGCGTCGTCGACAGTAGCTGGAGGAGGCGCGGAAGCAGTCGTGAATGGAATTGCGGAGGTTGGCGCTAAAGAAGCCGCCGAGGCCGCTGAGGGAGAAATTATTGACACTATGGCAGGCGTCAATTGCTTCGCCTTCTCAAAGAAAGGTTTCAACTCTGATCGGGTGCGACCATGAGGAGAACCAATCTTCTCCCAGTCGAGATCTGCCCCATGCGCGTAGGAAAGCGCGATGGCACCTTCGACACCTCGTTTCACAAATAAACCTTTCAGCTGGAGGAGAGGATCATCATGAGTATCGAAGGCCTTGGCAAGCTGTCCTAAGTCGCTGACTGGAACCTCCGACCTTTTCTTCGGCCATAACCCGACAAACATCCGCGATAGAACGCGGCCAACCAGCTCGAAAACATCCTGGACAGATATCCAGTTTGCTTCGAGCAAGTTGACCGCTGCCAGAAGAGGATCATCGACAGATTGCAGAGTTGGCAAAAGAGCCTTGGTACGCTCTGAATGGATAAGCAAGGGAAGGTAAGTAAAAAGGAAAAGGCATTGTCAATGGAGTATAAGGAAAGTATCATCAGCAAAGAAAAGAATATGAAATAAGTATGTACTGCTACAAGCGGTAGAAATCTTGTTGAGTCGTTCGGCCACGACTTGCTCCCGCTGGAGGCGCTCCTTGGTAGCATCCGCTAAAGCTGACTCTGCCTTCTTAGCCCTGGCAATTGCAGTATTGTGCAATTTTTCAGCGTTCGCCTTGGCCTTAATCGCGGAGTCATAGGCTTTTTGAGAAGCAGAAAGCTCAGCTTCCAGAGATGCAATGCGTGCGTTCGCCGATGCTAAAGCATCTGCAAATCAACAGGTAAAGAAAAGGAAAGTCAATAAAGAAGAAGGGGAAAGAGCATATCAAGAAAAGCAGAAATGAGGCAATGAATTAACCTTCAGAAGCTTTCGCAAACCTCCAGTACTGAGTACACTCAGTGCCTAAGGCGACGAATTTCTTCATCAGCACCTAGTAAAACAGGAACAAATAAGCACATGCAAAGAGGAAGGAAAAATCTTCAAGAATACGATCACTTACATTATCTGAAGAACTCAAAGGCTCATGCACCTTGAGAGAGACGTCGGCTTCTTTGGATTTCTTTGACCTTTTTGTGCTCCGAGAGACAGGAACCTTCTTGATGGAAGATCTGGTAACCCGAGGCACTGCAGCGGGAAGTTCAGTTTCTGGCACAGAAGCCTTGTCTGGAATTGCAGTTTTTCGAGAAGGAGCAGCTGGGGCATCTAGTTGTGTTTCGTCGTCCTCACTAAAAATGAGAAACGGGTTTTTCACAGCTTGGAATAGCAAAAGAAGTGGAAAACAAAAAATAGCAAATAGTGGAACTCGAGGAAAACACTTACGAATCCATGAGGTCGAACATCTTGACACCCTCTTCTAGACAAGGGGCTGCAGCAGCAGAAGTCTTCTGTGCAGAGGTACTCAAAGAAGTTACCTCATCGACACGTTTCCTCTTCTTATTGGCACCAGTGTCTTCAGATAGTGCAGCAGGAGGCGACGCCGTCGAGCTGGTGCCTTCTTCCGAATCTTTGGCTTCATCCCCGTCCTGGGTTTCTTCAGCCTCGGGGGCTTTAGATGCAACAACAGCCAGATCAGCCGGCAGTGGTCCTCCCTCGGGAAGAGGAGGGAGTGAGATGAGGAATACATGGTCCTGCAGAGGAATAAGTCAGACAAGTATTTCGCGCAAGTAAAAGCAAAGGTCGATAAAATTAGACAGCAAGTATACAAAACAAATGCATACCTCGGGTAGGGGGTGCGTGGAGTCGAAGAAACTAGCAGTCAAATCTGCGACTGCGTGCTCCTTAGTGAGCTTGGTGAGGCTCCTAACTCGCTTGTCGACGTCCTTTTTCTCTATAAGTTCGTCAGAGATGCGAGAAGGATCCGCTAAGCCAGAATAGCTCCAAAGTTTGGAAAGACGATGCTGCAAGGGTTGGACTCGGCGTTGCATAAAGAATGCCATGAGCTGAATACCCGATAAAGCACCTCCTTTACCTTCCTTCAGAGTTTGGATACGATTCAGCAGAGGGGTAACTTGTTCCATCTTAGAATCTGAAGGAGGCGAGTTCCACGAGGCTAATTTTTTAAGTTCCTTAGTCGAATCAAAAGGAGTCAAGCCATATTGGTCTTCAGAGGAGGCCTCGCGGTCCTTTATGTAAAACCATTTTGTCCTCCTACCTTGGACTGATGCAGACATGGAGAATTCAAGATATTGGGCTTCAGCGCGTATGGAGACAACGGCGCCGCCCAATTCAGGTTTATTAGACAGCGAGACACTGGGGCGAAGTCGAAAGATTGAACGCCAGAGAAGGAAGTGGGGTTCTATCCCCAAGAAGGACTCGCAAAGAGTCACAAAGCAGGCAATGTGAAGGATGGAATTTGGGGTAAGCTGGTGAAGCTGTACGCCGTAAACGAAAAGAAGCCCACGAAGGAATTTGTGGGCAGGAAGAGATAAACCGCGGAGAAGGAAGGAGAGAAACATTACTCGATAGCTGCTCGGGGGCTTTGGGATCCGCTCGGTGCTGGGAAATTTGATGGAGTCCTCGGAAGAGAGGAAGCCGTCCTCCCGAGCTTTCTTCACCTCTTTCTCTTTAATAGAAGAGCGCACCCAATCGGTTGCGGAGTTCGCACTCTTGCCCTTGGTCATAATGGTGGTCTTGGATGCGCAGTGCTTCACGCGCATCTACAATCTCGGTCTGGGGGCTTTATGTGCAAAGAACACAGATGTGCAGATCGGCAATGGCGGCGGCGGAGAAGAAGAGGAGCTGGTAAACAGTAAAAACCCCCCACTCTCCCCATATATATCTTCTCGACGAAGGAACATGGGTTGAGACGTGGCAAGCGGAGCGGAAGCGGCAGTCCACTAACGGGCAGGGAAAAATTGAAATTACCGCTCTACCCATGAGACGGTTCGCGCTCAAAACATAAGTGACGTATAGCTAAAATTGGCTAGTGACGTCATAAAAAAGATGGTATGAGAAAAAAGAAGGATGGCGCCGACAAGTGCAAAATAGATAAACAAAACTATCTCCGAAGGAGTTTTGATTATAGCCGTGGGGGCTACTATTTTCAAGAATGGTGAATACAACTTCTCTCTGAAGTGGTGGACTAGTATTCGACGACAAGATGTTCTTAAAGTATCTCGAGTTGAAGTATCTAGAAGTTGAAGTATCTCGAGTTGAAGTATGATGGACTACACTATATTTTGAGCCTATACTCGAAAAAGTCTTTTTCGACTATAGCCTCGTGGGCTACTCCCATCGGGAGCGCTGAGCGCGCTCCCGACGATATTTCTTGGTAAAGCATTAGAGTTGGAGAAGTGCAGGAGTGTTACTACCATCGGGAGCGAGTTTTATGGTTGAAGAAACCCGAATATTTTCAGTCAAAATTTGACTGCGACATGAGATTCTCGAGTTGCGTTATCGCAACGCAACTCGAATGCCATGACTTGTCACGAAGGTAAGACCCCGGGATCCGTCCTGTGTGGCCTGGTATACGCACATGGATGCGCTCTGCTGGTATGTATCCGTGTCTACGACGCGAAGAAAATCCTGGTGGAGGCACTGGGTACCCTGAGAATCACTGGGATTCATTCTTTGTAAGTCCTAAATGCGGCAAAAGAGTGGGTTTGACCGGTATCCCGAATTCAAGTCCAAGGGGATTGAATTTGAAGTAGGTGACAAGTATCTGTTCCGGCAGTTAACTGACCTCTTGATCCGTCAGAGTTGTCAGGCTTGTTCATCAAAACCCCTTGCGAAAGAATGTCATGAAAATAAGTCGAAAGACCAAGTCGAAGATTTGAAGATAAGAAGAAGTCGAAGAATTGATCAAGTCGAAGATTTAAAGATTAGAGATTCAACCCGAATCTGCAATTCTGGTAGAATCTCAGGGGCTACTGACAAGGGTATAGTTAATAGAGCCCGTTAGTTGAGTACCCCTAAGGCCCGTATAGCTAGGCCCAATTGTAATGATAGTCGAATACGAGTTCCTACCGTATGTCGATATTGTAATCTGTATCGGACCCTACCCGATCCTCGAGACCTGGCCACCTATATAAAGGGGCCAGGAGGGGACGGTGTAGGCCAGATTGAAAGCAAGCCAGGTTAAACACCCAAGTTTATTTTCGACGCATACCTATTTCGACTAACTTTACCTTCAAGTTCATCCGATGCCCTATCTCCCCGATCCTAAGTCCTTCATCTAGGACATTTGTCGAGTTAACCCTCGTCACCGAGTTTATTTCCTTGTGATAGCCTTCGTGCTTGAAGTACTTATATCTTGTTTATCACTTGTGAAATATATCTTGTGCTATCTTGCTTATCTCTAGTTGTTGTTGTTGCACTTAGTTGAGCCTAGCATATTTAGGTTTTGTGCTTGAAGAAAATAAACGTTAGTTTAATTCCGCATTTCTTCAAGCCAATTTTGTAATTGTTTTTAAAACGCCTATTCACCCCCCTCTAGGCGACATCTCGTCCTTTCAACAGCTTGGTCAAGAGTGTTCCACTCACACCATTTTGACTGAAGGCCAGTAACTCTAATCCATATATCAGAGAGGATTTCAGCAGGCTCAGGGTCATCAGCCCAAGCTTCTACCTTCACCCACACACCTTCTTTTGACAGACCAAATCCGGGGTATCCAATAACCTGCTCCACAGTGATGTGTGGGGGAAATTTGACCAAAAAGAGATCAGACTGCCCAAGCTCTCTGATCTGCCAAGGCCAATTTGTCTTGTAAATCTTTGAAAACTCAGCAGCAAGTTCATCTCTGGTGATTATTCCCCCTTCTACAATGACCACACCACAGTTCTTGGTAGAAGCTACTGGATTGACCACCACCTCAGGCAGTTCAATATGATAAAAACCCAACCCACTTCCCACATATTTGGCCATTTGATGTGGCCTTTTCCTAACAGGACATTCCTCCACAGGATGAGAAGTGGCTTTGCAGATGAAGCAGAACTTTGGTTTTATGCACACAGTTTGATGATGCCCTGGTTCACCACAGCACATGCAAATAGAGCTGGTGTAGTTCATCTGGGCAAAACTGTCAGCACCAGAGACCACTGCATCCTTGGGCGCAGCCATTAACTTCTTCTTAGCCTTAGCTTGAGTCTTCTTTCCAGTCTGATCAGTGCTGCTCTGTGATTGCTGCTATTGCTGCTGTTGGCTGCCACCTTGCTGCTGTTGCTGAGGTGCCACCCACTGATTAGATTGCAGAGCAAACTGAGGATTTGGAGGGAATTGAGGATAAGGGCCATTGAAACCCCAGGTGGGAATTGGACCTGGCATGAATCCATAGGGAGGAGGAAAACCAAACTGTTGCACAGGGCCAAAATCCATTGGCGCTTGCATCTGCTAGAATTGCTGCTGCATCTGCTGCTATGGCCATTGATCCTGGCCACCAGTACCTCCTCTGCCCCTTCCCCTCGCTCCACCTCTCCCATCCATCACCAGAAACAAAGGGGCTGATAAATTCCCCTGATCAGACTCAACTCCTAGACAAGCAACATCAGATGGTTCCCCTACCGCCATCGCCACAAGCAAACGAGGAACCCTAGATGGTGCTAGGAGCCTTTTTATAGGTGGTGGAGCTGCTTTAGGGTGGGTGGGATGCCATGGAATATGCCAAAGTTGATGGAAAAAGCTCTCCTCGCTGTCACTGTCACCATGGCCCCTCACCCCATCCTTGCTCCGCTGCCATCCATGCCAGAGCACGAATCTCCTCGGACCCCTCTTAGTTTGGAAATTGGAAGGGAGCCCGCCATTGCCACAGGTGCTCACCTGCTCTGTCACAGAAGACACCGCAGAACTCATCTGATCGTCCTCAGTTATAGGACCATTTCTGACAGAAACGCCGTGTGATAACTGAATTTGAGCGGCGAGTTCGCTGCATCTATCTCTGCTGGAGACAAGCCCCTCAGACTCTGCACTGGATTCCACAACCTGGGTGCCCGCAAGTTTGCTACCTCCGCTGCTTGCTCCAATGGAGATCGAGGCCGCCGCGGGCGACCGATTTTCCGAGGAACTGACGGTTTCTGACATACCTTCACACAGGGCGGATTTTGCACTTGCGTCTCCTCCTCCAACGCCACCTGCCACGACCTCTCCATGACTGAGTTGATGGATGCCAACCTTCTCGGACCAGGCTTTATCACCTGATGCCTCCCGAGAGGCAGAGCACCTTGAAGACCTTGGTGAGCCGATTCGCCGACCATGAGCTTCGATGTCGAAGGAGCCGACGAGGATTCGGTGAGGAAGCCCGGCAGAGCTACAACGCCCCTCGATCGCGCTTTCCATCGGCCCCAGCCGTCGCTCAGATCCAGCGGAGGCGCTCCCGAGCTTGCACCAGCATCTCCCGGTTCGTTCGCCAATCCCTTCTCCCTCAAGCGCGCCATAGCGCGGCACATCCTCCCCTCCATCCGCCGGAATCGCCAGCGTCAGTCGCCGCGTCGCTGCAGATCTGGGGCGGAGATGGCGAGCTAGTGGAGGTGGAAGCGGCGGAAATGAATGGAACGAGCTCACCGCGGAAGAAATCCCCCTTAGGGGCGACGCGTGGCCGCATCCCCCTCTCTCCATGGCCCGCTGCGGGCGAGGATCGAGGCGGTTCCGCCATGAACAGGGCTCCGGATCGCTACAGTGGCGATCGCCACCGCTGTCGCGAGAGCTCCTGTCGTGGTGGGCCCCATCTCCCCCATTGATGCTGCCTCAGGTAAGTTTTCAACCTGGAAATTCCAGCTTCTAGTTGAGGAGGATTATCTTGCAGACATCAGATAGTCATCGCACTTTCTGTTTCTAGGAAAAAGCACACTATGACTGATTTGTCGATTGCTTGGTCGAGAAAAAACAAGCATGCTCTGAAGTAAGAAAGTTAAAAATAGAAATGACATGGAAACATGAAAGGATTCATGCAAGCAGGTGTAGGGAAGACACCAATTCGGATCATTTTCGTCTCTGCAGAAGCATGGCACTGCACACATCGAAGGGGCAAAGATGATCTTGCAACTTTTACTCTGCAAAATGCAAGTGTTCTGCCAAAGAGATCTTCTAGGAGATGCGGGCGCAGGATGCTGAGAAGTGAGGACGCTGTATCCACGTTATCGGTGGGCCAAAGTGTATCCATCGACCGGACTAAGATTTTTTTTTCTAGTAAGATAGAGCTTCTGCATGTTGCTTCAGAAAAAAAATAAAAGTGACAATAAATGTATCTGCTACTCCCTTTTAGTAATCAGAAATACATGTCAATAATTTTATAATAATTTAGTACAAAGTCATTGATATTTATTTCTAATCGAAAGGAGCATTTTATTTGCTTCCCTCAAACAGCGATTAAAGGGCACCAAACCTATCGAAACTGCCATATGTCAATGCAATCTCAGGTTTAGTTGGTCTTCTTTGCAGTGTGATACTCTTTGTGTCATTAGTTTGTGGTTATTTTAGGTTGAGAGAGCTTGTTGGTTGTTGCTTTCAGGGTTGTTTGTGGTGGTGTTGTATCGATTTTCGTCCGGTTTTCTATTAATCTATTAATTAATTAAACAATTCTCTTCTTCCTTAATTAATAGATTGGGAAAAAGCTTTTGTCTCCATTTCAACAAAAAATAAATACAATCTCAGCATAAGTTGCAGCCCAATCATTCCAATTTCCACCAAGCCTCTTCACCGAGCTTGCTTCTATAACTTCGGTCGAGTCTGATTCGGCCGGGATATTTCTTGCATCCCATCAGTCATGCGTTTGGTTTCCTAACATGTGCAAGCAACTGGAGTTGTGGCCGGAATCGGAGATCCAAGGTCTCAGGTCCCAAGTCTACAAAGCCCCGAGAGGTTCATCCCACATCGATTGATCTATCCCACGCACCTAACGCAGAGCCACAACGCCAGAGATCAATCAAGTAGCAGGATCGATTCTGCCGGAAAGAAAAGAAAAGAAAAGTACAGCCACAAGAAGGCGCGCGGCGGCCGGACATCGATGGACCTGCGCGCGGCTCTGGACAGGATCGAGCGCATGACGCTGTCGATGCAGGGCCACAACCTACAGCCGGCGGGGACCAAGCGGAAGCTCCCAGAGCCGCGCGGCCCTTCGTTTGGTCCGCTGAGGACGACCCGCCTCGAGAGAGAGGAGAGGGCAGGGAGGTTCCAGGCGTTCATCAAGTCTCATCATGAGATTTTACGGAAGCTCGACGACGGCGACGCCTTCGCGGATCTTGACGGCGGCGACGAGCACAAGATGGAGCAAGATTAGCTAAGAGTATGTGTAACGGGACCCCTTATATTTCTTTTTTATCAGGAAAATTGGTCGCCACTAGCTGTTCTTCAGTGTCAGTGATCCGTCTAACAGACCCTTTATCTCACCCCGCAAATTTAAAAAAAGAAAATCCCGGAAAAAATCATAGATAGTTCTTCATTGATCATAGATAGGGGATATACAAAATTGCGCGATCCTACTGGATCGCGACTTCTACATTGCCTGCCTACTCGTCGAGGATGACGACCGGAGTGGTGGCGGCGGCCTCCCGAGCCATCAGCTCATTGACGGCGGCGATGGCATGCGCCGCCTCCTCCGCCTCCGCCCGAGCCTTATCCTCGGCGTCCTTCTTGGACGCGGCCACCGCCTCCAAGAACAGGGGGTCCTCCCCCTCCTCTGCCTCCTCTTCCTCGTCGGCGGCTCGCGGCGCTCCGCCGCTGGAGCTCCCCTCCGGCGCGTGCTTCTTCTCCCACGCCGCCTTCCACGCTTGCTCCTGCTCCCACCGGCGCCGCCACTTGTCGAAATCGGCGCCGCTCATCGGCTTCAACGGAGGGTCGGCCTTGTAGTAGCGGCCGCCCTCCGCAAAGTCCCGCAGGGACGGCGGCATCCACTCGGATGGACGTATTTGCACGCCGCACGCCGACTCCCAGCGGCGGAGTACTTGCAGTGCCGGCGCCACGCCTCCTCCAGCTCTTCCGGCTTCGATCCGACGGCGGGCGACAGGGAGCCTCGACGCTGTCCGCTCATGCTCGCGGCGGTGCAAATGCGGGGCGGAGGTGCTGGGAATTGCTCGCCGGAGTAGGAAGTGGCGGCGACGGCGCTAGGGTTGCGAGTGAGGGGTTGGCCCCCCACTCGCACCCTCACCCTGTATTTGTAGGGAGCGGCAGGGTGGGTTTGCCGGGCCCCGTATTCTGCCGATACGGGCCGGCCCGAATACAGCGCCTGCTAGACGGCGCCTTTCGGCCTCACCCCCTATCTCGCCGAAATTATAAGAGATCCGTACGTTTTGAGAGGCCTGTTAGACATGCTCTAAATAGTAGGCGCGTGGGCCGCAATGTATTATTGCATCTGGTGTCGATGCTACCGCAGATCAAAGCCCCCTGCTCTCGTTTTTCCCCGAGATTAGCTTACTTGGTTCTAACCACAAGACTGGGTACTGATGTAATGTAACTATGTAAGCAATGTTAATTCGAGAATATACCAAAACAGATGAGAGATCAGGGATCCGTAATATGCATCGTCCATGCTCTTATTGTTGTTCGCGTTTGGATTTCGTGTGTGCCGCGGCGGAGGCAGAGACCATACCGTTCGATATAGGCATGAGGATTTCGTGTCGCGTTTGGATTAAGCTAATTCTCATTTAGATACCGTGGTCATGATCATGCTGCAAAATTAATGTCCAGGAACATTTCACAATTACAACTTCCACGCTAACACGAATCATGATGTGTCCAACGGTACAGAAGCCAACTGAGCTTTGATTTAAATCTCAATGAAGGATTAGCAAAACCGTATATTAATTCGCATGTATATCTCTAAATATGTGCAAATTGTCTTCTGAAAAAGACTAGTGCACAAATTTTTTAGTAGTCAAATGTATTATTGTGGTATGATTCTACCTATCAAGTTTGGAGTTGGAGTTGAGTTTACCCTTACTAGCACATATGCCCGGGCGTTTCACCGGGAGTGAACAAAATTCACTTTTTTATCAAAAAATATTGGAATGACCCAAATTTTGAACCAAAATCATCGACCCTCGCATAATAATTATACTCCCTTCCGAAGGATGCAAGGGCGTCTCTATGTCGTGCATCGGCTGTGGCGATGACCACTGTTGCTGCCTACCTTAATTAGGCGGCTCCGTTGCAGTGTGTCGTCGTTTGCAAGAAGCTGGGCAGAAGGTGGCATCGGCCGCCGCCGTTGCCGATCCCAAGGGCACCCAATCGCGATGGTTAGTGGACCGGGATGACCCTCATGTCTGGAGCCGACCACCACCAAATAGCTGGAGGACAGGAGGTCATGATCACGTGTAATACCTCGAAACATGCTTTCGTCATGCTTTATAAATAAAGCCACAACGACCGAACCGATATAAGGTGGTAAGGAGAACCTCTTACAAAGTAAAGATCAAAGATAAGCAAAAAAAACACGAAGACTAAAGCTTGCCATCGAAAACAATGGAACAAGATGAAGTATAATCGGAGCTCCACAACGACGACACCTTCAAGAGGGTAACGACGCACTCTGTCTTGCGAAACGGAAGCCTTTACCACCCCTGGTTAAATTTCCAGTTCTATATTTTATTTGAAGATATTTGATCTGATTCCGTTCCTCACCATACTAGAAGAAAATATTGGTGTTCACCATTGCATTACCGCAACATCATCCCTAGTGAAACACTCATCTTTGTACCTACACGCGACAACGAGAAAGGCAGAAAAGGAATTTGATAACAATGAGAAAGATGAAGTGGTAACGAATGACGACAAGTGAAAATAAGACATCACGAAAGAAGGAAGAGATAAACTGGTAAAATTTGGTAAGATTTTACCCATTTATGAACTTAAAATTTTCTGAGCTTGCATTGTGCCCGAAAGCGCTCATCGTCATATATTAACACGAAAAAGGGAAGGAAAAAATAAGTTAAAAATAGTAGCACTCAAGTGCACATTGATGCATTAATATACTACTACATTTCCTATGATCTATGCGGCCGAAGTTGATCAAATGTGCTACCCTCTTAGGTGTGAAGATTTTGAGAATGACGCTACCTAAACACATCCAAAAAAGCACGCCTGAGGGTCAACTGGGACACCCTCGGGGTCCACAATCCACCTGCCGGCGGGTCCCCGCCCGGCAAACCCCTAGGCCCACGGAACATAGGCTAGGCAGCACGCATGCATCGGATCTAAGAGGAGCTCGAATGCCCTCTCAGACCGGGGCTTATAAGCAGGTCCGTGCCGCCCTCAGCTTCCATGGTGAGACTAAAAAATCCCACCTGAAATAGCCGCTGCCTGCTGCGCTAATGGGCTGGTCCAATAAGGAGGGCAGCGCCACCGACAAAGGCGCTACCCTCTGCTATGTGGAGCCACTACCAATGGCGACATGATTGTTTCAATGACATGTGGGACCGATCATGCCACGTTGGCAAAAGGATAGCGCTCTAAAAAAAAGGGTTAGATTATGACATAGTTTTATAATAGGTTAATTTTATGCTAAAGTTTTGGTTAAAGGTCAAGAAGGTGTCCTTCGGCGCAGCCTCTTTCCCAAGATGGTGGTTTCTTGAAAATAGACCGCAGGTTACTTTCCTTATTTGGCCAGTGCTGGTTTTGACAAGCGAGCCCTCGGGTGGTCGCTAGCCGTGTCCTTAAAAAAAGGATAACCTTGTGTAGCTAACCCTGACTGGTAAGCATCACTGAGTGACGGCATCCAATGTGCAAATTCAGTTTTATGAGTATTATAAAGATCCACTATCGAAAAGGACGACAAACGTAAATCCAGCATTTAAAAAGAATATCCTCATCACATTGGCCACACAATAGTAAAACCATCTACTGGTGTGCTGCAGCAAAAAGAAGTGCTCGATTATTCTTAATTCTTTGCTACAGACCGATTAGTTCCAAGAAAAAAAATCCTGAGACAGTAAATTATGCTGAAGTCGATTCAGTCGAGTGAACTCTGAAATTTACATCCCAGACTACATAGAAGCTTCGTGTTTGGCATAGCTCAATTGTACAAGCAGCTAGCAGCATAAATAATATTATGTCCGATCCGATCCAAGTGAACATACACACTAAAATATGTCTAGATACAAATAATATGGACTGAAGGGAGTAGATAAATAAATAAATGGGTAGCAGCATGGATTGATATTTTCTCCAATCAAACTTTAAGGCTCAAATACAGAGATTTATTTTGCAACAATGTGTTTACCCAGCCTCCTCACAACACCAGTACAAAGACAATAATGCAAACTCTAGCTAGCCTTTCAAGGCCAATCTCCTGTTTGAACTAGACTAGCTGCAACCCTGCATGTATGGCTGGTGGATTCAGTATGCAAATTAAGCAGGAACACTGAGCCATGTATAACTCTAGCAAGATAGTGGCTAACCAAATGAAATACAGAGTCCACACTGCATGGCCATGGATGCTAAATTTATGAATCACCGAAAACAGTATTGGACAAGGATAGGCAGTCCACAAGAGTATGCGGTGGCACCAAGCTGCATGGGAGTTCAACGCTTCCATCTGCGAGATGATATGCTCCACCAAACTTAGCTCTGTCGGGGAAGTCAAAGCTCAAGTAGATGGTGTCAGCACTAAGGGAGCCAGCGGGGAAAACGTCTATAGATAGAGAGAGAGAGTGACGCATGCCGATGAACAGCGCACGCCCTGCACCACCCAAGCTCTTGACGGGGACTAGCGTCCTGGTGTCCAAATCCACTTGATACATGTCGTAGGCCCAACTCTGTTTATTCCCCGCTGTCAATGGTCTGCAGTGACGGTGCACCAGCATCAGCTCCCCACAATTGTTGACAAGATGCAGACTATGAGCCATTGCTATGATATGGGAGTACATATTCTTCAGCTTGGCAGCCACCTTGAGATGTGGCATTTGTAGATCGGATAATGTGAGCATTTCGACAGCAGTCTTGGTAACGCGGTAGAAGCGGCCTGCGATCATTACAGGCGCAGTTGCCATGCCAGCCCTCGCGTATTGTAGCACCCTCCAGTGGCTGTCACCAGGCTTGGCCATTCCAAGCATGGATAGTTTGTTGAGGCAGAGCACGAATGTAGAATCGTCATCGGCAACGCCAGAGCCCCATGCTGGGAAGTAGATGTCGAAATAGATGGTACCCTCCAGGAGGGAGTGTTGGTCCTTTGGGGGCACTAGTGTGGTGAGTGGCGGGAGCTCAGTGATGTGGCGGGTGAGTGGGTTGAGCAGGCGGATGTATTTTTGGCAATGGACCAGGACAAGGAGGCCCTCGGGGGTGAGGGCGAGCAGCTTGTGGTTGTGGAGCTCCGGGATATCAACCTTGACGCACTCACCGGTTGATGTGTTGAGAAAGCAGCGGCGGTCGGGCGCGGCGAGTTCCTCCCGTAGCATGGTCCACCTCCAGGGATGGAACCGGCGGTCCAAGCCGCTGTGCGAGCGTGGCTCGGTGGAACACTGCCGCCATGGGCGGCACACAGAGCGGAAGCGCACGTAGTCGGCGACGTCATAAGCGAGCACGCGCTCGGCGATGAGCCCCGCTGGCCCATCATCAAGATTAGCCCAGTCCCTCCTGCGAGGGCGGCAAATCAGATCGGGATCAAAGTTATCGCTGTTGCAGAGAAGAAGAGGAAGTGCTTCTGGCGGCACGTACCAGTTGTTGTTATTAACAGGAGGAGGAGGAGAGCAGCAGCGTCTCCTGTCGGTGCGTGCGCGCTTCGCACCCCAATAATCCCTATCCTCCTGCCTGTTTGAATCATCAACTGAAGAACCCCGCCGAGAGGAGGAGATCTGCGCGCGCAGCTGCTTCTTTGAATCCCGCCGAGAGGGGATCTGCGCGCCCAAATTGGGGCTCGGCCGCAGAGGACTCAAATTCCTCGCCTTCTTGGCCCGGCCGCAGGGGATCAGCTGAGCGGTGGTGCTGGTCGTCCTCCTCCTCCTCCTTGGAGGCTTCACCCCGCGAATATGGGAGGATTCTGCACCAGCGGCGGCTTCCATTACGACAGCGTCGATCTAACAGGTGCTTACCGCCTTCGGTTGTCGAGGTGGGAACAAATAATAGGCCGGTATTTTTTAGCAAAATAGCACAAGAAACAGAATCCGAATACTTTACTGATCCTCCAAAACGCGGGCTCCAACCAGCCGTGGGCCGCGTGCAATTTGCGTGTAGTTCCTATCCGGTTGGCCCGTTGGGATTTCCTGAACACGGGCATTTTTAGGGGACAACTTGGATAGATCAAGTTTTAGATAGGATTTATGAGATCAATTTTTTAAAAATCGAAAACATGTTCAAAACTTTAAAAAAATTGACAACATAAATTTGTGTAGTATATGCTATTGCAAAAAAATTCAGCTCAAAATTCAACCTACACAAAAATGATAAATTTTGCGTATAATTAGTGTGAAATACTATTCAACTAAAGGTGACACAACTCACAGTATAATTTGTTCTTTTTGTTTCTCAAAGTACATATCGAATTTTGAGCTGAAACTTCTTGGAGTTGTAGATACATTACATAAGCATATTTTATAAGATTTTCAGTTTTTTCGTCTTTTCTAAATATGTTTTACAAGAGTTGATCCTATAATCTACATCTATACCTAACTAGTAGAATGCTCGTACGTTGCTACGGTCTTAATGTCTTATTTCTAATATATCAATACATATGTACAAAAGTTTATGTGTATGATAAAGATACTTTTAAAACTCATAATATTCAACCTCGTTTGATGTATATTTGGATAACTGATATTGTTTGAATATGAAATAAGTACTGCACTAATTATCGGTGGATGTCCACTAAAATCTTGACAACAACTTGATCTAAATTATCGGGGGATCTGGCATGATGGTTTGGCTTGGGTCATCATCGTAGAAGTACAATTGTAGATGCTCTGGATGAGAACCTGGGCCGAACGAATGCACATTGTGATACATCGTTCCCTGCGCCTGGAACGTGTACACCTCGGACCTCATGTTTGTGCAGTTGTTGTCGAGGCCAACGCCAAGAGTTGTGAAGGAGAAGTGTCCGTTGAAGAACCAGATGCTATCTCTAAAATACTTAGAGTCTGGTACCAAGGCAGACCAGAGCCTCATCAACTCCGGTATAGGCTCCGGTTCAAGCAACTCGGTTTGTCTGTTCCAGCAGCAAAAACCGTCGCTCTCATACTGGAATTTCTTAGCCTTGCAAATCAAACAGTTATCGGTGTGCTTCAAGATGTGTGTGATGTATGGTAGGTCATTGATGAGGGGTTAACTCTACAAATGCCCTAGATGAAGGACTTAGGATCGGGGAGATAGGGCGTCGGATGAACTCGAAGGTAAACTCAGTCAAACAAGGTGGCTATGAAAGTAAAAGTGGGCATAAAAACCTGACTTGCTTTTAATCTGTCCCACACCGTCCCCTCCTGGTCCCTATATATAGGTGGCCAGGTCTTGAGGATCGGGTGGGATCCGATACAGATTACAATATCGACATACGATATGAACTCGTATATCGACTAATATTACAATTGGGCCTAGCTTAACGGGCCTCAGGGGTACTCAACTGACGGGCTCTATTTTCTATACCCTTGTCAGTAGCCCCCTAGATTCTACCAGAATTGCAGATTCGGGTTGAATCTCAGATCTTCAATCGACTTGATCAATATTTGACTTCTTCAAATCTTGAAATCTTCGACTTATCTTTTATTATACTATCTCGCAAGGGGCCTTGATGAACAAGCCTGACAACTCCGACGGATCAAGAGGTCAGTTAACTGTCGGAACAGATACTTGCCACCTACTTCAAATTCAATCCCCTTGGACTTGAATTCGGAAAACCGATCAAACCCATTCTTTTGCCGCATTTAGGACTTACAGAGAATGAATCCCAGTGGTTCTTAGGGTACCCAGTGCGTCCACCAGGATTTTCTTCGCATCGTAGACACGGATAAGTTCCAGCAGAGCGCATCCATGTGCGTATACCGGGCCACACAGGACGGATCCTGGGGTCTTACCTTCGTGATATATTTCAATCACGGCATTCGAGTTTTGTCGCGATGATGCAACTCGAGAATTGTATTTTGCAGCCTTGTTTGACTGATTCAATATATGTATTTTTTCGAGTTATCTTTTTTTAACTTTCATGAATATCTCCCGATGGGAGTAATCGATGTTTATTTTGTTGGCAATGTAGCCAAAGTTCCTTGCTGAAGAGATGCAACCAATTATGTCTAAACCTCATGCCCAATAATTTATTCTTTTACAACTAGCTTCGACTCGCCTCTTTTTTTTGTTGACTTCTTTCTATCGGGTGCGCGACAGCGCTCCCGATGGGAGTAGCCCTCGAGGCTATAGCCGAAATTTTCGGGTATAGGCTCAAGAGAATAGATAAACCTGCTCCATATACTTCTTCTTGTATCATTTGTCGACTTTACTCACCTTTGAAGTGGATTTTTCCCCTGTGTACGTCACAAGCCCCCGAGTCGAAAACGAGGTGAACTTGTGCTTCTTGACAGATATTTTCTTACTCCTGCTCTTTTCTCTTCTTTTTTTCGACTTTGGCACTGGTTAGATCATTGCTGATATATATACTTTTGACTCCAGCTGTTTTGCGAGTCGTTGCATTTGATATCCTTGACTTATGCTTTTCCTCCCTGTCGTGCTCCTTGGCTTGACTCCATGGCGTTTTGCAACCGTAGGAAGGTTCTGCAATCCTTCATCTGGTGGTTGGAAACTCTTTTCCCATCTAGGTAAGCATAATAGATGCGACAAGGACCATATAGCATATCTTCTGCCGAGGGACCTGAGTACCTTGGCTTCTCCTTTCCCAGTTGTTCTTCCTCGTGCTATCTGTAATAAATATTCATATCTGGATTATGTGTTTATTAATAGACCATGGGAAAGAATCATGGTTCCGAGGCATGTGCATTAATATTTTATCGGGTTCCTTTGAACCATTTATGTCGTAGACGAAATGTCGGGTTGCAATCAACCTTGTAGTATGCCGCAGATAGTCACAAATCGTGATAACTAGTTAATATTATTTCGTACAACTCGAGGGTCTGAGCCCCCAAGTGTAAAGTAAAATATTTACACATATTGTCGATTTGACCCAATGAACCCGACCTATGGCCTCATGTTCTAGATTCAGAAGGTCAGAACTCGAAAGACTCTTTTGTCGCCTTATATCTCTTATGCGTAAAACCGTCGTAGCTGCTCTGCATTCCACGGGTTACTCTCGTCCTTCCCCGTTTTCTTATCTTGTAGTCGATAAGCTCCTCCTGGTATTACTTCTGTGACAATGTAAGGTCCCATTCATGGGGACTCGAGTTTTCCATGACTATCTTGTTTGAGTCGCAGAACTAGATCTCCCACCACGAAGGATCGTGGGCGAACTCGACTACTGTGGTAGTTTCACAGATTTTGCTGATATTGAGTAGCTCTGGCGAGCGCTACATCCCTTGCTTCGTCAAGTGCATCGACATCATCCTGAAGTGCTTCTGTAGAAGTTGCCTCATCATATGCTGCGATTCTTGGAGCTTCATGAGTTATTTCGACTGGGAGCACGGCTTCTGCGCCATGAACCAGAAAAAAGGGAGTTTCTTAAGTAGCTGCGTTAGGTGTAGTTCGTAGACTCCAAAGTACGGAGGGTAGTTGAAAGGATCGTATGAGCGACTAGAGGGGGGGGGGGTGAATAGGAGCTACCCAAATTTTTACTTCTTTTCAATTAAGGCTAGACAAAAGGTAAATTCTCTAGATGTGCTACTAAGTGAATTTACCTAGAGTGACAAGCAAGCTAGCAATAATAATATAAGTAAAGGTGCGAGTAAAGGATAGAGGTAACCGCAATGGAGACACGAAGACACAAGGATGTATTCCCGTAGTTCCTTCCTTGTTACGGGAAGTACGTCTACGTTGGAGAGGTGTGGTGCCACAAAGGCCACCAACGCCACAAAGGCTCACCCTATTCTCCGGTGAACAAGCCACAAAGGCGAGTCCACGCTCCACTAAGCGATGCCCTTGAAGGCGGCACGACACCTTTACACAAAGTATTGGGGCAAGCTCCACAACTCAATTGGAGGCTCCCAATAGGCCCACCAAGCTCTTACACACAAAGTTAAGCTTGGAGGACGGCTTCTTCCGGCTAGAAATCCGATGAACACTCAAGTTACAAGCCCCTCAACAAAGAGAGGGGGGAAATCAAATCGGCTTGGTGGAAGTGTAGATCTAGGTCTTCTTCCTCAAATCCCAAAAGGGCTTTGAGTTCTATTGGCTAGGGAGAGAGATCTTGAGCTTTGAAGCTTTGAAACAATGGAGGTGAGAGAGTGTGAGCCGCAGCCTTGACTTGAGGTGGAAGAAGGCTTTATATAGTCCAAGACAAGGACTAGCCGTTGCTGTCCTTTTAGGCCGGAGTCTCCGGGGTCCAGAGCCCGGAGTCTCCGGGGTTAGTCGCCAAGGCCGGAGTCTCCGGGCCCGAGACAAGCTTTTGCCAAAGCTTCCGCCCAGAGACTCCGCCCCCATATCTAGGGCGAGCGACACCCGATGAAAAATGACCCCGGAGGCTTGGGCCGGAGTCTCCGGTCCCTGACCAAAGTCTCCGGCGTGAGCACACCGGAGTCTCCGGGGCTGGTAACCCGGAGTTTCCGGCGCAGAAAAGCCAGCAACTTATAATCTTCAGATTTCCACCTACAAAAGGGATTATACTGAGACAGCAGGTTAGATACCTGAGTATTGACAACAAACACCCAAAAATACATTTAGCACGAAGATGCTCTTTCAATCTCCCCCTTTTTGGTGTTTGATGACAATACAAAGGTTCAAGAAAAAGATCAACATAATATAGGGTGAGCTCCCCCTAGATGTGTGCAACCTACAACAAAAACTTGATGCAAATGCACACAAAGCTCCCCCTGAAATAATGGACCATGATCATGTGCATAGTACATAGAGAACAATATAAAGCATGACTATTACAATAAAGCACACCACAAGTCTCACACCATATTAAGATAGGTACCACAACGAAGTTCAAATTTTTAAAGAACTAAGTACTAGAAGAGAGCACACGCATAGGCAAATGAAAGCTCAAGAAAAGAAATGCTTGTGCCCGACCCTTGCAAATCCCCGATAATCATGCTAATAGAACTCTTCTCCCCCTTTGGCATCGAGACACCAAAAAGGGGAAACGAGCGATGCTACACGTCCCAACAAGTCACTCGTCGTCGTCCTCGTCGTTGCCTTCATAGGAAGGATCTTCATCATCACGCATAGGACCCTTGCCATGACTGGAGGAGGACGGATAGTTGGGCTTGGACACTTCATCGAAATCTCCCCATTGGAGTGAGCTTCCCATCTCTTTGTTCCAAGCACCATAGCTGAGAGTATCATCTGAGTCTGAAGGAGGATGCTCTGGAGGAGGAAGCTTGCGGATAGCACGAAGGTGATCAACCATCAAACCTTGGTTGTGAGTGATATGCTTGCTCTGAATGTAGATGTTGTGCTGCTCTTTGCGAATATCCACTCCCATGCAAAGCATGGTCCTCTTGAACCAAGACAGTTTCTTGATCTCCTTGTTGACTTCTTCTTTGTTGCGAGAGGGAAAAGGCTGGTTGCTAGCATTCTTGCTCCTCCTCTTTGGAGGAGAAGGAGGAGCAGCCCGAGTTACCTCAATCTCTTCCTCACCCTCATCTCCTTCCTCATCGACATCATCCTCATCACCTTCCATGTCTTCATCTTCTTCATCTTCACTAGCGGAGGCAAAGGGTTCATTTGTCACACCCGGTGCCGGTTTCTTCTGAGGCTTCACAGATTTGTGCTCAACCAACTTAGAGATGTCAACACAAAGAGTGTAGTTGGGAGACTTCCTCCTGATCAACTTCATCACATACGGAGCATAGACCGGGGCTTTCTTGGAAAGAATGCACTCATATATTTCCCGGTGAATGAAGTCCATGACATCAATAGGTTGAACTTGAGCTTCTTGGCCTTTGCAAAAGACTTCATGAGAGTAGGCAAGAAGGTTGACCAAGCCACCACGAAGAGCATCCAAATTTCCTGCACTAGGGGCAATATTCTCACGGAACAAACGGAGAAGAATGTTGTACCTAGTTCTCAACCCATAGGACTCCCCAACAACAATCTTCTTGCCTTGATCAGCGGCATCTTTTGTGAGCTTACCATAGAGGGGAGCAAGCGCCTTCTTGTTGTAGGCAACTCCGGAGAGATGCATCCTTGCACCACTTGGCTCATGGGTCCCCTTGAATGGATATCCAAGCTCTTCGGCAAACTCAATGAAGTTGGATTGGACAACATGATCACCGGTCATCCATGTCATGGGAAGCTCTTCTCCATCTCCAAACACAAGTGTTGCAAAGAATTGGTGCACTAGGAGAACGTTGTAGTCTTGCTTGATTTGCATGAGCGGGTGAAGACCAAGCTTTTCAGTGATCCACAGGGCTTCCTTGAAGTAATCACTCTTGTGAAGATGCTCAAAATCAACCACCTTCTGAGGACAAACCTTGTGGGTGAGGTTGGCATAGAGCTCGGTGCAAATCAGTTCTTGCTCCCTTCGATGAAAACAGTGATCATTGGTGTTCCTTGGCAAATCATACATCTTCCTCTTCCTCATATCTGCAAACTCGGGAAGTGACATGCCCTTGAGAGTTGGCAAGTGATCAAACTTGGCCTTTTTGGCCCTTTCTTCCTTAGCCAGCTGAGCTAGACGAGCTTTCTCTCTCAGAGCATCCCTAGCAACTTTTGCAGCACTCTGCCTTTCCACATAGCAATCCTTTGCCGGGTCATAGTCAAAGGTGTGCTTCCTCGGGATATGCTTGCGACGACCACCTGCACTGCTACCTGTGAAGGAAATGGCACGAGGTAGCAAGGGAAGAGTCAAAAACATGCTCAGATGAAAGGAGAATAGCATCTTGTGGAGTCACTTGTGAAAAAGTCGATCTACACCGGAGTCTCTGGTGTCTGAACCCGGAGTCTCCGGCCTCTGGAGGGCGGAGACTTCAAAGTCTCCGGGGTTTGGACCCCGGAGACTCCGGGCAACTCGAGGTCAGACAAGGGAGGCTAGGGTTTGGTCGAGAAATTGCACAAAAATGATTCTACACGATGCTAGATACTCAAATTGCTGAATGTGAGTAACCCCATGGACAAACAACAAGTATTTCTTCCAATCCTTTGAATCTAGAGGAATCTAGATGGGAGGAGGAGGAGAATACCGGATGGCTCCATGGAGAGGCAAGCAAGCCGGAGGGAGAAGCTTCCGGCGGCTTGGAGAGGAGGGAGGCCGGCGGCAATGGCGGATCCAGGGCCGGAGAGGCTCCCGGCGGTGACATGGGGGAGGCGGCGGCGTCCTGGGCAGTTTTGAGGGAAGGGGGTGAATGAGGGAACCGTTGGGGTTTCCCTCACCCCGACCCTCTTTGATCTAGGGCGAAACCGCTAGGGCCGGAGTCTCTGGGGCTGATCACCCGGAGTCTCCGACCTCCAGACACCGGAGTCTCAGGGGTGCAAAACCCGGAGTCTCCGGCCTGCCTCGACCAGATCACACAGCTGTGTATTTGAGCATGTTTCTTCGAAAGATGAAGTGGTTTCAGATGGAAGGGATAGGCTTGGGTCAGAAAGAGGTCACTAAGTGGTACTTAGTGTTCAAGTTTGCAAAAGTGCAAATAAAACTCAAATAAGGCCAAACATGAACATATTCCCATTGAAAAGGCAATAAAATGCAAATAAGGCGCAAATGGGAACAAACCTCCACTTAGGAGGTCGGTGGCCGAAGCCACCATGTTTGAGTATAAATGTATGGCACCGCGAAGATATATCTTGGGCCCAAAACCAAAACTCATCAATTAGCTCAAAATTGTCACAAATGACAAGATAGAACAATACGCTTACTATCGGCATAATGGGGGGAGGGATAGTCCAATCAATTAGGACCGCACTCCCCCTATTTCCATGCCCACATCTAGAACAACACACAAGTTAGAGTATGGGAGTGAATGCACCTAGCTCAAGCCACATTGCTTGAATCAATGATATTTAGTTCATGCCTCAATTCTCGGAATCTTGCTTCATCAAGAGGCTTCGTGAATATATCGGCAAGTTGCTCATTAGTGCCAACATAAGATAGATCAATATCTCCACGGTTGACATGATCCCGAATGAAATGATGACGAATCTCAATATGCTTCGTCTTGTTGTGTTGCACCGGGTTGTGAGCGATCTTGATTGCACTTTCATTATCACATAAAAGAGGCACTTTGTCAAAAATGACACCGTAATCCTTCAAAGTTTGCCTCATCCATAAGAGTTGTGCACAACAACTAGCCGCGGCTACATATTCGGCTTCGGTGGTAGAGAGAGACACGCAATTTTGTTTCTTAGATGACCAACACACCAAAGACCTACCAAGAAATTGGCAAGCCCCGGAGGTTGATTTCCGTTCCACTTTGTCTCCCGCCCAATCCGAATCCGAGTAACCTACAAGATCAAAACTTGCTCCTTTTGGATACCAAAGACCAAAGTTAGGGGTATTCACTAAATATCGAAAGATTCTTTTGACCTCCACTAAGTGGCTTTCTTTTGGTGCGGCTTGAAAACGTGCACAAACTCCCACACTTAACATAATGTCCGGTCTAGATGCACAAAGGTAAAGCAAGGAACCAATCATAGATCTATAAAGTTTTTGATCCACTTCTTTACCACTAGGATCGAGATCAAGATTAACCTTTGTTGGCATAGGAGTCTTTGCACCTTTGACTCCTATCATCTCGAACCTTTTGAGCATGTCTTGAGTATATTTGGCTTGGTTCACAAAAGTCCCTCCCTTCAATTGTTTGACTTCAAATCCAAGGAAGAACTCTAACTCCCCCATCATAGACATCTCAAACTTGTCGGTCATGAGCTTGGCAAACTCATTATTGAAAGCTTTGTTAGTAGAACCAAATATAATATCATCAACATATAATTGGCAAATGAAAAGCTCCCCATTGACCTTCTTAGTAAAAAGAGTGGGATCGATCACCCCAATTTCAAAACCACGATCAACCAACAACTCTTTAAGGTGCTCATACCACACACGTGGGGCTTGCTTGAGGCCATAGAGCGCCTTATCAAGTTTGTAAACGTGGTTAGGAAACTTAGGGTTTCGAAGCCCGGGGGTTGCTTCACAAAAACCAATTCATCTAAGGGACCATTGAGAAATGCACTTTTAACATCCATTTGTTGAAGTTTAAAGTTATGATGTGATGCATATGCAAGTAAGATGCGAATGGATTCAAGACGGGCAACGGGAGCGAAAGTTTCACCAAAGTCAATACCCTCAACTTGGGAGAAACCTTGAGCCACCAATCTTGCCTTGTTACGAATGACTATGCCATTTGCATCTTGCTTGTTCTTGAAGATTCACTTGGTCCCAATGACATTACGGCAATCTTTAGGCCTTTCTACTAGAGTCCAAACTTTGTTGCGCTCGAAGTTGTTGAGTTCATCATGCATGGCATCAAGCCAATCCGGATCCTCAAGCGCCTCATAAACTTTCTTGGGTTCTACACAAGAGACAAAAGCATGATGAGAGCTAAAGTTAGAAAGTTGCCTCCTAGTGGAGACACCTTTACGAACACTCCCAACCACATTTTCCAAGGATATGCTTCTTCGTCGAAGAATGGACTCAAGCTTCTTCTCACGGCGAGTGCTAGCCTCAAGAGGAGATTCTTGAGAGACTACTTGATCAACTTCATGATCACTGTTCTGGTCCTCGCCTTGACCGGTTGGATTGCCTTGATCATCAAGTGGCCCATAGCCACGGAATTCCGAAGGATCTTCATCAAGGCCTTGATCACCCCCGGAGACTCCGGTATAGGCCGGAGAGTCCGGACCACAGGGGCCGGAGACTCCGGGCAGGATTGTTCAGTGGGATGATCTTGAGGTTGAGGGTGCGCAGCTTGTCTTTGGTCAATGTCATGTGGATGTTCAGCGGGTGAAGGCTCCACTTGTGTAGAGCATTGTCCTTCTCCTTCGGCCAAAAGGTGTCCCTCAATGGGCCGGAAGAATCCGACACCCATTCTTCTTATGGCTTGGGGAGGAATTTCGTCACCTACATCACGAACACCACTTTGTCCCACAAAGGAACCATTATCCTCATCGAACCTCATATTACAAGTCTCTATAACATGCCCGGTGGACTTGCTATAGATCCTATAGGAATGTGAGTCCGTGGAGTAACCAACAAAGATACCCTCTATAGCTTTAGAATCAAATTTTGACAAACGAACACCTTTCTTGAGATAGAAACACTTACACCCAAATACCCGGAAGTACATGATGTTGGGCTTTTGCCCGGTAAGAATTTCATATGGAGTCTTGTTCAAGTTCTTGCAGAGATAAAGCGGTTGGTGGCATGGCATGCGATATTAATAGCTTCGGCCCAAAAGTTGTATGGAGACTTAAACTCCGCCAACATAGTTCTTGCCGCATCCATAAGAGTTCGGTTCTTCCTCTCGGCAACTCCATTTTGTTGCGGGGTATATGCAGCGGAATATTGATGTTTGATACCCGCATCACTAAGAAACTCATTTAGGGAGTAGTTCTTGAACTCGGTGCCATTGTCACTTCTTATAGTCAATATGGTGGTATTGAATTGACGCTCAACTTCGGTGGAAAACTCTTTGACGGTTTGTTGGGTCTCACTCTTGAATTCAAAGAAAAATACCCAAGTGTATCTTGAATAGTCATCGACAATCACCAAGCAATATTTCTTGCCACCAAGACTTGCATAAGTGGGAGGTCCAAAGAGATCCATGTGAAGGAGCTCCAAGCACCTCTTGGAGGAGATAATAGTCTTGCTCGGATGACTTGTTTCATGCATCTTTCCTTCAATACATGCCCTACAAGCACGATCTTTGGCAAAAGAAACATCCTTTAGTCCGAGTATGTGGCCGCCGGTGTAGAGATTTTGCAAAGCTCTCATATTAACGTGGGCTAACCGGCGATGCCAAAGCCATCCCACGTCGGCCTTAGCAATTAGGCATATCGCGGCCGTAGTGGGTTTCTCCGAGAAGTCCACCACATACAAGCCATTTTCGACATACCCAACAAAGGCAACCTTGAGAGACTTACTCCACATGACGACCACAATATCAACATCAAAATATGTGGCATAACCCATAGTAGCAAGTTGATGAACGGAAAGTAAGTTATAACCAATGGTTTCGACAAGCATGACATTCACTAGGGACACGTCCGGAGTGATCACCACCTTACCGAAACCAAGTACCTTAGAGGATGACTTATCACCATATGAGACCGTGACATTTGAAGTATTTGGCTTTAGATCTTCCACAATATTTTTGCTTCCGGTCATGTGGCTTGTGGCACCACTATCAATAATCCATTTTCCTCCTCCGGAAGCAATGTCCTACAAGAGATTAATTCTTGATTTTAGGTCCCCATTTTTGAATGGGTCCTCTTTTGTTAGTCACAAGAATCTTAGGTACCCAAATAGCATATTCAATGTAACCATTGTAGGGACCAACATATTTAGCATAGATATCACCATAATAGTCCCTAAGAAGAACATAATGAGGGTTGTATTTTCCTGCAAAATTATTGTGAGAAGGGCCGGAGACTCCGGCCTTTGGAAGCGGAGACTCCGGGGTGGATGAACTAACCGGAGACTCCGGAACCTTTGACCCGGAGACTCCGGTCTCCTCGATTTTCTTCTTTCCATTCAGCTCCTCCCACTCCTCCTCGGTGTAACAAATATCAAAGGGGACATGAGGAGTAGGAGCAGCAGCAGGCTTTGCCTTCTTCTTGTTCTTCTTCTTCTTCTTCTTCTTCTTCTTTGAGGACTCGGCCACCAAACAAAGATCCCCTTTCTTTGAGGACTCAGCAAAAAATCCGAGGCCCTCCTTTCCCTTGAACAATCTTTGATTGTTCAAGAGATCATTGAGATTCTTCTCTCCTTGAATGCAAGTAGCAAGGCCCTTAGCAAGATCGGCCTTCAACCTATTGTTCTCCTCAATGATATCACTATGATCACAAATAGAGTTAGAAGAACAAGGAACTTCAATAACTTGCATTGGTGGGACTTTAGATTGTTCAATAGTTAGTTGAATTTGAAGTTGTTCACGAATCTTGGTGAGATGCGAGAATTTGCCTTTCAAAGCCTTGTGGGCTTCTTCAAGCTTCTCAAACTTCTCACGCAGATCATTATGACCAACGTCAAATTCAACTTTCTCCTTTTTAAGCAACTTGACCATAGCAAGAGCATGGTCACGTTCTTTAGTGAGTTTTGACAAGATTAGATTATGAGACTCTTCTAGTCCCAACAATTTCTCCTCTAAAGAGACTCTCAAGTTTTGCTCTTCTTCGAGCTCAATTGATAGAGAGCCAATATCATCAGCGGCTAATCTTTCCAACTCCTCTTTCTCCTTGATAGTGTCATGGGCATCACCAAGTTCACACATTAGTGTCTCAAAGTATATCTTGGTTGGCCCCTTCATGTTAGCAAGAAAATCATCACAAGAAACTAGTTCTTTCTTAATCTTAAGACTACTCACATCATCCATAGAGGTAACATTGGAATGAGATGATGAAGGAGTAGGTGATGAGGTTACCTCCGAGGCCTTAGCCATAAGACATTTGTGAGTGGTGATGATGGCGTTCTCATTTTGTGAGTTGAAGAGGGATGTAGGTGGTGTGGAGACAATGGCAATGGCGGCCACTTCTCCATTCTCTTCATCAACGGAGTCATCATCATCGGACTCGGAGTCATACTCCTCATGAACCACCAATACCCTTTCTCCTTTCTTCTTGTTGTCCTTGTTCCCATGCTTCTTGGATGGGTAGAACTTTGATGACCGACGCTTGGGGATGAGCCGGCCTTCATTGTCTTCCTTGTTCTCATAAGGACATTCGGCGATGAAGTGCTTGATTCCTCCACAATTGTAGCAATGCCTCACTTTAGAGTCACCACCCTTCCTTGGAAAGGATTTGAACTTGGATCCCTTCGTCTTGTGCTTGTTGGCATCCCAAAAGGCATTTGCATTGAGAGCCAAGTGTTCATGGAGAGCAAACTTGAGATCTTCCGGAGACCAACACTCTTCTTCATATATTTCTTCTTCTCCTTCTCCTTGCTTGGACACCACCTTGGCCTTGAGAGCAAGATTGTGAACTCCTTTTCCGGCAAGAACACGAGCTCTAGTCTCTTCCGCGTTCTTCTTCAAGATAGACAAGGCGGTGAACTCGCAAAGAACTTCATTTGAGGTCATACTCCCAAAATCCGGTCTTGAACGGATTATCTCGGACCGCATGGGTTCTCTTGGGTTAATGGAGGTAATGAACATACGCTTGATATAGTCATCACCATTGTCTTTGCATCCAAAGCCGGTCAAGGCCGTTGCAAGAGCCAAGATCCTTTGGTACATCTCATCGGGAGTCTCATTATCACGCATAATGAAATCCCTTTCTTCACTCTTGAGCTCATCAAACTTGGAGGACCGAATACTTTCATTCCCAATGAAGAGCATAGTGAGATAGTCCCATACTTCCTTGGCGGTGCTCAAGTTGTTGATGTGTACCGCATGAGTATCCGGTACGGCTTGTTGAAGGAGATGCTTGGCGGTGGCATTGAGTTGCTCATCAACTTCTTCTCTTCCGGTCAAGTTGAGAGGATCATGAGGTGCGAAGCCATTTTGTATGACCCTCCACAAATGATTAGAAGAGCTAGAAATATGAGATTTCATTAGTCCTTGCCATTTAATAAAATTGCGAGAATCAAGCTTAGGAGGAGATCCCATATTGTTAATGTGTGGCATAGGATAATGGACCGGCGGAGGGGAGTACGTGTTAGGGAGTGGAATGTTAGCACCCTTTGCCGGACCATCATTTTCCTTAGGAGGGTCACCTTTATTCTCGGCGGAGGTGGAGCCATTGTTAGGTGGCTTCACCTTAGCCAAGGAGAGTTCCACACTAGGTGTGGTGTTTGGGTCGGTGGGCCCGGAAGGTTTTCTTCCAAAATATTCCTCAAACATAGCCTTCATCTCCAATCTCATAGTGGCTTGCATTGTGTCCAAGGACGCCAAATGCTCCTCACGTGAGATTGAAGAGGAAGAGATAGATGGAGGAGTATCTTCGGGAGGAGGTTCTTTACTTTTATCCCCTTCCATAGTTGCTCAAACTCTTAGGCGGTTAAGCCCGAATAAGAGACCACGCTCTGATACCAATTGAAAGGATCGTATGAGCGACTAGAGGGGGGGGGGTGAATAGGAGCTACCCAAATTTTTACTTCTTTTCAATTAAGGCTAGACAAAAGGTAAATTCTCTAGATGTGCTACTAAGTGAATTTACCTAGAGTGACAAGCAAGCTAGCAATAATAATATAAGTAAAGGTGCGAGTAAAGGATAGAGGTAACCGCAATGGAGACACGAAGACACAAGGATGTATTCCCGTAGTTCCTTCCTTGTTACGGGAAGTACGTCTACGTTGGAGAGGTGTGGTGCCACAAAGGCCACCAACGCCACAAAGGCTCACCCTATTCTTCGGTGAACAAGCCACAAAGGCGAGTCCACGCTCCACTAAGCGATGCCCTTGAAGGCGGCACGACACCTTTACACAAAGTATTGGGGTAAGCTCCACAACTCAATTGGAGGCTCCCAATAGGCCCACCAAGCTCTTACACACAAAGTTAAGCTTGGAGGACGGCTTCTTCCGGCTAGAAATCCGATGAACACTCAAGTTACAAGCCCCTCAACAAAGAGAGGGGGGAAATCAAATCGGCTTGGTGGAAGTGTAGATCTAGGTCTTCTCCCTCAAATCCCAAAAGGGCTTTGAGTTCTATTGGCTAGGGAGAGAGATCTTGAGCTTTGAAGCTTTGAAACAATGGAGGTGAGAGAGTGTGAGCCGCAGCCTTGACTTGAGGTGGAAGAAGGCTTTATATAGTCCAAGACAAGGACTAGCCGTTGCTGTCCTTTTAGGCCGGAGTCTCCGGGGTCCAGAGCCCGGAGTCTCCGGGGTTAGTCGCCAAGGCCGGAGTCTCCGGGCCCGAGACAAGCTTTTACCAAAGCTTCCGCCTAGAGACTCCGCCCGCATATCTGGGGCGAGCGACACCCGATGAAAAACGACCCCGGAGGCTTGGGCCGGAGTCTCCGGTCCCTGACCAAAATCTCCGGCGTGAGCACACCGGAGTCTCTCGGGCTGGTAACCCGGAGTCTCCGGCGCAGAAAAGCCAGCAACTTATAATCTTCAGATTTCCACCTACAAAAGGGATTATACTGAGACAGCAGGTTAGATACCTGAGTATTGACAACAAACACCCAAAAATACATTTAGCACGAAGATGCTCTTTCAGTAGTTCATCTACCCAAGCGTGCTTGGCTTTTTCGAGGGGCGCTAGCAGCCTTTTCTTTATCCCATTGCATATTAAGCCATTGGCTTTCTCGACTTGCCCATTTGACTTTGGATGCGCTACAGATGCAAATTTCAGTTTGATTCCCAGACTTTCACAGTAGTTCTTGAACTCTTTCGATGTGAAGTTTGTCCCATTATCTGTGATTATACTGTGCGGTACTCCGAAGCGAAAAACTATGGACTTGATAAAGTTAATCGCGGCTGTGGAATCTTGGGTTGTCACTGGGGCTGCTTCTACCCACTTGGTGAATTTATCGACTGCTACCAGCATATAAACATGCCTTCCTGGCCAGGATTTGTGTAGTTTCCCTACCATGTCGAGACCTCATTGTGCAAAGGGCCAAGATAATGGTATTGGTTGCAGCTCTGCTGCTGGCGCGTGCGGTCGAGATGCGAAACGTTGGCAAGCTTCGCACTTCCTTACTATGTCTTTTGCGTCTTCAATGGCTGTTAGCCAGTAAAATTCTGCACGAAAAGCTTTGGCTGCAATGGATCTGCTGCTAGCGTGATGTCCACATACGCCTGCGTGGATGTCTCTTAAGATTTCTTGCCCTTCTTGAGGGGTGACGCATCGTTGTAAGATGCCTGTTATACTTCTTTTGTATAATTTTCCTTGCAGTACAACGAAAGCCTTGGATCATCGTATTATCCTTTTCGCTTGTACTGTGTCTTTGGGTAATGTTTTGTTTACCATGTACGCCAAGTATGGTTGCATCCAAGTTTCCTCGATCATCATGACTTCTTCGGGTTCAGCTATCCCGCTGCTACCAGCCCCCGAGCCTATTGCTTGGTGCTGGACTTGCTCTCCCGTAGTCAAGACGTTGTTGCTTTTTATTGACCTTTCTATGATTTCTTCCCAAAAAACTCCTTGAGGTATGGGTAAGCACTGGGACCCAATATTTGCTAAATTATCGGCTTCCTCGTTGCTTGCTCTACTGACATGCGAAACTTCGCATCCGTCAAATGTCCCTCAAGGTAATAATATAAATTTATGTATGCTGTCATGTTGTCACTGATGACTTCGCATTTGTTTATCACTTGTTGAACGACGAGATTTGAATCTCCAAATATTTTCAGTCGAGTTGCTCCACACGCTTTGGCCATTTTCATCCCATGAAGAAGCGCCTCGTATTCGGCTTCATTATTAGAAGCTTGAGAAAAACTCATCCTTAGCACGTATTTTAGCTTGTTGCCTTGTGGTGATATCAGGACTACCCCTGCTCCTGCATCTTGGATTCTTTTTGACCCGTCGAAGTACATTGTCCACACACTCGATAAATCTGGTGGCCCTGTATTTTGTAACTCCAGCCACTCTGCTGTAAAATCTGGTAAAATTTGGGATTTGATCGCATTTCGTTTTTCATACGTGATGTCCAGGGGCGATAGCTCGATTCCCCACAAGGAGACACGTCCTGTTGCTGAAGGATTGTTCAATATATTGGATAGTGGCGCTTCGTTGACCACTATGATTGGGTGTACCGCGAAATATTGCCGTAGTTTTCGTGCTGTTGTGAACACGCTGTATGCAAGTTTCTGGTAGTGCGGGTACCTTTGCTTTGTTGGAGATAGTACCTTGCTGACGAAATATACTGGCCGCTGAACTCCATGGGTTTTCCCTTCTTCACTTCTTTCGACTACTAATACTATGCTCACCACCTGATGTGTTGCTACAATATAGAGTAACAATGGCTCTTTCCTTTGGTGCGACCAACACCGGCGGTATGGAAAGCACTTTTTTCAATTGTGCAAAGGCTATGTCTGCTTCTTCTGTCCACTCGAATTTATCGTCTGATTTTTTCATCAGTGCATAGAAGGGAAGTGCTTTTTCCCCTAGTCTTGCGACGAATCGACTTAGTGCCGCAACGCGTCCTGCGAGCTTCTGTACATCGTGTAGCTTTGCGGGCTTGCCCATTGTTAATATCGCTTGGATCTTCTCTGGATTTGCTTCTATTCCCCTTGCAGATACTAGGAATCCTAGGAGTTGTCCTGCAGATACCCCAAAAGAACATTTTGTCGGGTTGAGCTTGAGCTTATACTTGTTTAAGTTGTCGAAGGTTTTTGCAAATCACTGATTAGTGACTCCTCTTTTCTTGTGGTAATGACCACGTCGTCGATGTAGACTTGGATGTTTCGTCCTATTTGGCTTCCGAGGCAGTTTTGCATCATCCTCTGTTAGGTTGCTTCTGTGTTTTTTAGGCCAAAGGCATGACTTGGTAGCAGAACACACCGTAAGGTGTTATGAAAGCCGTTTTTTCCTTGTCTTCTTTCTTCAACTTTATCTGGTTGTAGCCAGAGTATGCATCCAGGAAGGAAAGCCTTGCGCACCCTGCTGTTGAGTCAATTATCCGATCAATGCGAGGTAGAGGAAAGGGATCCTTTGGACAATGCTTGTTGAGAGATGTGTAGTCGACACATACTCTTTGCACATCTGTGTTTTTCTTGGGGACTATAACTGGATTAGATACCCAAGTCGATGTTTTGATTTCTCAGATGAACCCAGTGTTTTTGAGTCTGTGTAGCTCGGATGCTATTGCTTTCCTTTTGGGTTCATCAAATCTCCTCAATGGTTGTTTGACTGGCTTCGCTTTGGGATTGATGTTTAGTGCGTGCTCAACGAGTTCCCTGGGAACCCCTGGCATGTCCGAAGGACACCAGGCGAAGATTTCCCAGCGCTCACGGAGGAACTCGATGAGCGCGCTTTCCTATGCGGGATCCAGGTTTACTGCTATAGAGGTAGTCTTGTTCGGGTCCGTAGGGTGGACCTGGATTTTCTTCGAGTCTTGAGTTGCATCGAAAGCCTGGTCTAGCAGGGATTGCCCGACGTCGGGTAGCATGTTATGGTCGGTTTCGCCTTTTAGTCTTGCGTACTCTGCTGTCATGCCGAAGGTTTGCGCCAGTCTATTGAATTCTTTGTCACAGGTGTTGGATACTTCAAAACTACCCTGTACCGTGATTGTTCCTTTGGGTCCTGGGATCTTGAGTGTAAGATACGCGTAGTGAGGTACTGCCATGAATTTTGCAAATGTTGGGCGCCCCAGAATTGCGTGATATTGTGAAGGCCAGTCCATGACTTCAAACTCCAGCTTCTCTCTGCGATAATTATTGCTATTACCAAAGCAGACGTCGAGTTCTATTTTTCCAAGAGGGAAATTAGCGCCTCCTGGTACTATTCCGTGGAAAGAGCAATCTGTTGGCTTAAGACTTTCTAGTGAGATGCACATTGCCCTCAGAGTTCTCGCATATATCAGATTTATGCCGCTTCTTGCATCCATGAATACTCTCCCGATGTCGTACCCCCTATTTGCGCCTTTAGTACCATTGGTGCGTGCCCTGGCCTGGGAACTTTCCTTGGGTGGTCTGCTCTGCTAAATCTAACTGGTTAATCGGACCACTTTAGATACTCTATAGTAGCTGGTGGTGATGATATTGCCAGATTGACCTGTCTTGATATGCTCTTCCTTTCTTTTTTGTCGCTTCTCATCTTCTGATGAATCGTTGGGTTCGTTTCGCGAGGATTTATGCTTGAATTCTTCTTTTCGCCTTTCTTTTCGATGTGTCACCTTTTCCTCTGGAAGCTTTCCCATTAACTTGTCTTCTACCAACCCGAGACTTCGAATTGCGGCCTAATGCATGTGCTCTCGTGGATCTCCAGGCTCTGGTTGTGTGGTTAGTAGGTACGCCTGTGCTGCTACCAACGCTGTTTCTGGTGTTTCTTGGACAAAATCTTCTTCCTCTTCTGACTGTTGTGGGCTTTGATTTTTCGTGTAACTCTCCTCTCTTATCTGTGTTGTTGTCCTCCTGTTGTGCTTTGGGTCTTTATGTCTCTCTATGCTGGACTCTGATGAATTGCTATATTCACTCCAATATCCTTCACTTGGTGTGTTGTTGTAATCTGGGCTTCTCATAATCATGTCTCTTTTCTGCCTTAACTTCTTTTTGCGCTGGTGTAGCGTGTATTGGTACCCCATTAAAACTTCTCTTCTTGAATCTGCGGGTACATCAGTCTCGTGGTTGATAGCTGTCATGATCATTCTCTATTCTCCGGCTGAGACATGCACTTTCTCCTTCTCTTTCTTGCCATTGCTCCTTATTTTGTCGACTTGCATGTCGACCTCCTTGTTGCCAGCGTGATTATTTTCTTCTTCTGTTACTTCAGTGATGATGACGCATAATTGGTGTATGCTTCTGGAGACGTCGCTGCTTCCGCTGGCGATGTCCCTTGATTTGTCCACTGCTGCTTCCACGATGGTCTTTTGCCCGATTTCGTCGGGTTCCTCGAATTTCTCCTGCAGATTTTCTGTTGCTGCTAGGCTGACTGGTGAGTTTACCTCGCTAGAAGAGCCTACAGATGATCCAGATGCTGTGATTCTCTCGGTTTTGCTTGCCGATGGAATTGATTTCGTCGTATCCGAAAGGCGAATTGAACCCGAAGGTCCAATGCAGAAGCTTAAACTTCCGAACGTCAGTTCCATCTCTTAATTTTCGTCGACTTCTGGATTGCTATTGGTTAAACGCGAAAAAGCCGTCGAATTCATGATTCCAACGCCCAGATTCCCCACGGTCAGCGCCAATTGACGAGAGGTTAACTCGACAAATGCCCTAGATGAAGGACTTAGGATCGGGGAGATAGGGCGTCAGATGAACTCGAAGGTAAACTCAGTCAAACAAGGTGGCTATGAAAGTAAACGTGGGCGTAAAAACCTGGCTTGCTTTCAATTTGTCCCACACCGTCCCCTTCTGGTCCCTATATATAGGTGGCCAGGTCTCGAGGATCGGGTGGGATCCGATACAGATTACAATATCGACATATGACATGAACTCGTATATCGACTAATATTACAATTGAGCCTAGCTTAACGGGCCTCAGGGGTACTCAACTGACGGGCTCTATTATCTATACCCTTGTCAGTTATCGTACACAAAGTCAAAGGGATCTTAGCCTATTGGGTCTGTTCTAGATGAATCAAGATCCATGTCATTAATGTTGAAATCTACAAGAGAGTGATGAGTTATAGCATGGAATACCAGGATGTGCAACGAGGACACATTTGTGCAACAGGAAGTTGTACCTTCATCGGCAAATAGGTAATAATGATCATCCATGAGGTTGCCACCGATGGGATTAATTACCCTCCATGAGCACGGCAAGGTAAGTCTCCATCACATCTACAACATTATCGAGTCGGTTAGTACTTCTATAATGCGTCTGGACACCTGAAGTTTATAAGGATGGGACTATTACCTACAGTACAATGGTGTAAGCTTGTGTGCTAGGGAAGCTGATTCGGGCAGTGTGTTCGACGTAGGGTTGAGCGGAGATGAGGTAGCTGCATCGGATAATTTGGTGTGTGGGGTGGTCTGTTTAGCTGCGAAGCTAGCATTAGAACATTATTGTTGTGCATGTCTCTCCCCGTGTGGTATGTTTTGCCTGCTTGCTCTTCGGTGTGCAATTTTCTCTTGCATCTAGTGAGAAGCCATACTTTGTTTATGAGCTTGCTCACGAGATCTTCGTTGAGCTCTACTCTCTTGTGTCATTCCGTGTGCACCATTACACATATCATTCAATCATTGGCTTGTTGATCATTGGTCTGTTGCAGGATGTTCGTGAGCTCGTCATGACGAGGCGGGTCAAGGCGGGCGACGGAGGAGGAGCGCGCGTGTAAGCCACTCCTCTTCTCTCACTTTAGGAGGTAGCAGAACACCTCACTATATATGTTGGTGCAACTCCCTCCAAACTACCAAGGTGGGACCAAACTTTGGTGCCACCCCTTGCTAGGCATGAATGAGCCATGATAATTTCTGAATTTGTATTGGGCTATGGACTAGAGGCCCACAATCAAATTCCAACAATACCAACAACCAAGCCAAAGGAAGGGGACGCCTATACACCACTCGGCCGACGCGGACCAGCCGCCGCACACCCAGGCGTGGTGTATGGGCCGACCCAGTTCATTAAATTTTGAAATTCGGACATATTTCAAATTTTGAACAAATTTTCAATTCAAATTGTGAACAAATTCCAAATCTGAACAAATTTCAAATTTTGAACGAATTTCCAATTTGAACGAATTTCAAATTTTGAACGAAAATCTAATTTGAACAAAACTGAAATTTGAACAGAATTTGTAATTTGATTGAATTTCATATTTCAAATGAATTTCATTATTTGACCAAATTTCAAAATTTAAATGAATATTTCAAATCTAAACATTTTTTAAAATGTTGTAGAAGAAAAACTAAAAAATAAACTAAAAAAGAAAAAAGGGAAAAATGAAAAATGAACGAAAAAAGAGACCTAACCAGATTTCCCCTCGCGTGTGGCTTCCTCAGACCTAAACGTGGACCGAAAGTGGGCTATAATATTTTTATTTTATATTGCGCCAGCCGGGTCTTAAACTCAAAACCTTTTGGCTTTGATATCATATAGAACTACATGCTCTAGCCAATGCGATCAAAAGACCGATCTAATGGAAGAGAGTAGACAATACATTTATACTTCAATAAGGTCGGCTCTAATGGGCTGGCCCACATCACGAGCAGGGGTGTGCGGAGCGGTGCAAGCGCCGACCGGGTCAGAGCATAGGATTCGCCGGGGAAACATGTGGCACGGGTATGAGGATTTCGTGTCGGATTCGTGACCGAGTCGGTTACGACCAGTGTGGAGCGGGGCAGTCCGGCTCGACCCCTTGTACGTGTTGTTACTATAAAGCAAAGCGAATCAGGTACCTCGCCGTGCATCAAGCAAACGCGCAAGTGCCCGTATAGCGATCGGCAGCACAAGAAGGGAAGGGACGAAAGGATTTATCGGAAGCGATCGCCCCCAGAAACGAAGCTTATGGCCGAGTTGAAGACTTTGGAGCTGATGGACCGCATGCTTCGTCGCATCCTGGTGACGACGAAGCATAGCGATCGGCAGCATAAGAAGCGAAGGGCCGATCGAAAGGATATATCGGAAGCGATCGCCAGCACAAACGAAGCTTATGGCCGACCGCATGCTTCGTCGTCACGAGGATATACCGCCGGCGGGCACCAAGCGCAAGATCTCGGAGCCGCCCACTTGCCCTCCGCTCAGCTCGCTGGCTGGGTACTCGGCTAACGCCAGGCGTCAGCTGTACGTTGAGCTGTCTCAGGCGGTCATCGCGTCTACGGAGGAATTGCTCCGGCAGGCCGACGAGGTCTTGGCGAAGCAGCAGCAGCAGGGCGCCAACGAGCACCTCGACATGGAGCAAGGCTAATTAACCAAGCAGGCCGGATCGGCTAGAACCTAAATACATATGAGTCTAGATTAATCTGTGGCATCTAATTTGAGACATAAGGAATAGTACTCCCTCCGTTCTTAATATAAGCCATATAGTTTGGCACAAAAATTAAAGAACGCACGTCGAGAGGAAATTACACCATGTTTGGGCAGGATTACCCCTAGACAATTGACATGAGAAATAGAGTACTCTACATAAGATAAGAAAATATAATTAAATCCCAAAAAAATTGTTTGGACAAGTGGTGCAACGCAATGCATCCTATATTTTAGTTTTTTCTCCAAAAAAAAAACTATAGGACTTATATCAAAGAACGGAGGGAGTATAAAAAAAGATATGTCGGGATTATTAGTACTAGCCAAGTAATTCTTCCAAAAATGAGGGTGAAACCTGACATCTGCATTAATATGATACACACCATCTTTTTATAATATTTTTAATAACCACTGACATAAGTAATAAATCAATTCAGCCAAACCCACCTTCCTGGCAAAAACCGTGGCTACACCTACAAAGCTTGATGATGACGGTAGCCATGATCAGGGCCATGTGCCTAACCTCACACCTATACACATCATTAACATTCTGAGCCTCACCAAGCCGCTCAACGGCGAACCAAGAGGGTCTAGCAGACTCTCAACACACATTGTATGCGCATGCTCCGGTAGTCACCACCACCGTCTTCCGCCGACCAATCTTTAGGAGGTATGACCGTATTAACCTTGTCAGACCCGTCGTAGCCTCCAATAAGTACTTCCATGCTAAATCAAATTTGCATGTTTGTTGAGTCATCATTATAGAATCCTTTTTTTCACATAAGAAATCAGGTTTGCATGCGCTTAAAAAAAAAAGTTATTGTCTTCGTCTAAATATACATACATCTTCTTTCTTTTTGGATAAACGAATATGTTATGGGTCATCCTCATATTCTTGTAATTTATCGAATGGCAGCCAAATAAGCACCCCATAGATCCAAGCGACACAATCTTGATGTTTTCCTATTGGCGAGAACCATGGCGTATCCCGGATGATAGGCACGTGTTGACAGCATATGCCATCCCGTTGGGTTCAGCCTCTAACATCAAGTTGTACTCAATATATCTTCTATAAAAAATAAGATGAGGACCTCTTCCCTTTATTCTCTTTAAGTTTTATTCCTAGTGGCCGCTTATCATGGGGAGTAACGCCATTGCGCTTAACTCGTGGTCTCCTCTGGGCTTCTTGTAGATTCGAGCGTGCTATAATCGATAGGCGTAGGTATTATGGATCAAGACAAACTTTGCTACCTTAATTTTCTTTTTATTTTTTTCTTTTTGTATATTTTCTTGATAAATTTATCTGTCTTGGACTTGGTATGTCGTTCTTTTTCATCCTGTTTACCCTTCATCTCCTCCTAATTTTTTCTCAGCTATTTTTCATTTGCCAATACCAACACTTTAAACTATTTTGCCGAGTTTACTTTGTTACGTTGTGACATGTTTCTATTCTACCAGTCGCTTTGTATTATTCCACCGGTGAGTGATGTTGCAATATTTTCACTTGAAAACATAAGATCGACATAAGTTTTCCACATACACTTTGATGTCAAAAAATAGTAAGATTTCCTTATTTCTACAAAAAGAGAGACATTCTGCTCGAGAGCAGAAAAACATTTTCTACAAGTACGACCAACATTTTCCTCAAGCACGGAGAACAATTTTCACAAGAACGACAAATAAATCTTTATTTATACTTCCACAACAATATGGGGATGTTTCCACGAAACAATCCGTTCTTCTGTAAAATGTGTTCAAGCTTAACTTTCTACCCAAATATCTTTTGTGCGGAAACAGGACATTGTTTCTTAAATTTTGAGAAATAATATGATATAGCATTTTTTTTCAAATAAAAAATAGAGTCGTCCTTTCGCGCTAAGAGGCCTTGATGGGCCGTTTTCGTTCTTGCCATAGGGTAAGCGTAGCCCTGGTATTCACCGCTCTATCTCTTGTTTCCTGGCGGGGAATATAGACGCTCCGCTCGCAATCTTGGCCCGGCCGGTACGACCCCTGGACCGCCAGATAGGATAGACCTGCAGACGGTCCGAGGCTGCTCCCGTGCCAGTCTGTCAGCGCAGATCGGAGCGAGGCCATCTCTGTAGGATAATCTCATAAACCCTTGATGTCTGCTCTAGTGTTAGCTGTACTCAGTAGATTCAGTTTCGTCAGATTAGCACTTGGCCGTTTTTTCAGTTAGCCCTTTTGGGTTAGAGTTTAGCTCGCAGTTTTAACAAACTAGAGCGAGTCGCACGGGGGCATGATCTGTTCTTGTGGGATGCACAAACACTTCGTATCGTAGTCCTTGTTTTCCCTTCCTCTGCAATTCGAATAAAGGGGGGAAGAACATCAGAAGAACTGCGGAAGTTTGAGCAGCGCAATACACTTGTCTTTGTGTAATTCTTCAGTCAGCCCCATTTCACTCGATTAGAGCCGACAAACTCAAGCTGCAAAACCGCTACAGCTAGCTAGCTAGTCTGAACCGCCACCACGCCATGCATGACACATCCTCGGACTAGCTAGTTCGTTCGTTTCGCCAGCGCCTTCTCTGAGGAGCACAGACTGCCACACGACGCACAAGCATTCTGACCGGAGACTCGTGCGGTCTGGTCAGCAGCAAGAGACCCCAACGCGGAAATGTCAAAAAAAATTGAGGTCAACAGTCAAAAAGAGGTCAACGGTCCAAAGGATCCGTGCTGACTAGCATGACCCTCGTAACAGGCTACAGCTGAGACTTTGCAATGCGTACAGCCACAGATTTTAAGCTGAGGACTGAACACACGGAGGGAGGTTCATGGCCCTGAGAACTGAATTTGTTGGCTTATCGCCTCTACCTCTCACTGCCTGAAGTAACACTGCTAGTATTGAATTTTCTCACCTCCAGGGCCAAGTGCATCTTGCGGGTGTGCTTCCATTCGAGGGTTCCTCTCCAGAATATATACTGAAGGGAAGTAACTGGGTTTCAGAATACCGTAGAAAACTGTTCCATAATCCATATAAACTATTACATTCAGTAGAACGATTACGAAACAAGCTCATGCAAGCGTGAGTGACCATGCCAAGGAAACTGGCCGATCTGGATATCAGCATGTGCATTGCATGTCTGTCACGGATTCAGAGCCTCATTTGGATCAGGTTTTCAGATCTCAGTACTGCAAGGTCCCGGATGAACGCATGCATGCCGCCCGGCCGTACATGTTTCAGTTAGTCGGGTTCTTCAGTCCCTATTCTCCAGCGAGATCGATGTGTGTATATATAGATGCATCCATAACTTATCTCTCACTCAGCGCTTAGATGAGATTCGTCTCGTCCATCAATCTTGTTTCTTCCTTCACGAGGAGCTAGCCCGTCTGCCCGTGCGTAGCAGCAAGCATAATTGAGAGGACCCTGTCGGGCGACCGGGGAATCTCGATCCATCCACAGACCACAGGTAGCGTAGGTAGGGTTCTTGTTTGTGCAGAGACATACTATGTGACAAGATGCACACGGCTAACTAATTAAGAGGGGCTTCTTTTATTGCCCGATTGAACTCTGCAAGGATTTGTCTCCGTATATATGAATGATTTTTGTTGGCAACCAGTTACGTACTGAAAACTATACTAGTATGACTGTACTCTGACTGAAGTACTCTCAAGCATGATGAATTTATCATCCATGTGCAGCTTTGCTAATCATATAATTGATTTCTGGACAGAATATATCTGATGGATCGATGCAACATTAACTCATTAGTTTCTTAATTTGAATCTTCGCTAATCGTATGTGTACGTACATTCTTGGCTTTAGGTCTGCTAATCGTATGATTGAAGATATTTTTTTTGAAAGAGAGATATACATGAAAAGCGCATATGCAAGGTCGGTAGTTGTCGCCCTCGTCGAGCTGCCACTTGTTATTTTCTAGAACTACCGAGAACATTTTCTCCGGTCGAGAAAGGAAAAGGACAAATACAAAACAATCTCCAAACAATAATGGAGAAAAATTGTAAAAACAAAAAGATGCTTGGATTGTGCTGATTGTTGACGTGCACCGATAAGTTGTTTGAATTAATAATTAAGGTGTTTGAATAAATAATTTAGAATATCTACGAGAAAGACTGGTCCAAAGTCTCGTTCCTATTCAAAGAGAATGGAAAGAAAGCTGGATCTTGAAAGTCTACACCCCTAGAAAGGCTGGATCTTGAATTCCCAGCACAGCCGTATTAGCATATGTATGAGATGTTAGTTCTCTTAAAGTGTCTACGGAGAATTGGAGATATACATGAGTATGCAAGGTCGGTAGTTGTCACCCTCATTGAATTGCCACTTGTTTTTTTTTCTAGAATTATCAAGAACATTTTCTGCCCTGTCGAGATAATAAAGGAAAATGACAGATGCAACACAATCTTCAAGGGACAATGGAGAATAGTACTAAAATAAAACAAGTAAATGATTGAATAGTGTCATGATTGTTGGCGTCCACATATACTATGTTTTAATCAATAATTAAATAAACATACCACATAATAAGGAGGGCCTACTGGAAAGGCCTTATGTCTAATCTTTGCTTGCTACCATCTTTTCATGTGGATGTTTTGTCTCTTTGTTTCGTCAAACAAATCAAGTCATTTTCATCAAGTCTACAAAGTCGCCCGAATTCATGATGGCGAAGCGTTGGTGTTGTTTTTCCAGCAGAAAGTCTATTATTCTACACGCATGTACAATAGACTTTCTGTGGACTTCCTCTGGAATCCACTATACTCTTCCTACCTGGTCTGTCTTGTCAACTCACCCAAGCAACTTCAACTCGAGTTATTTGGTACAATGCTACTAGATCAAGAATGAATATGCACCATACACGGTACATATCAGATGTGCATGGCGGTCATTTGGCGCCGTGTTAATTAAGCTTCGAATGTGCAGAGGCTAATAAAAGTTTCTTGTTCTATTATCTAGAAATGAAATCAGGAGGTAGCAAGTTGATGTTTGAATATAATGGGCGTGTCCAGATGCGCGAGTGGCATAGTAGACCGATATGCATGTGTGCGTGGGCCTCCAGCTAGGTGAGAGAAATGAATGCGAGAGGTTGGAGTGGTGTGGCATGCATAATAATCCGCTTGGATCCGAACTTGCTTGGCATCCACCGTCCATAATTAATGTAAAAAGTCTCTGTTGGACGCACACTGTGTGTGATCTAGCATTCCAGCACAATCGCAAACAAAAGACCCATGAAAATGAAAGACATGCCTGCAAACAATTCACTGAGAAAGATGTTTTTCGCGAGATACAAAAATCATGGGTATATCGACCGAGACGGGCGGACATCACTTGACTCATCCGGTACGTATGCCCATGACTACTCCATAGCCCCCTACATGTGCATATTTCTTTTCTTGAGCAGACGTGCGTATATGTAAATAAATAGATATGACCATTTAACTGACAAATTAAGCTAGTGTCATAGATCAAATGGTGCATTTTGTATGTGCTCCGACACAAGAGGGCCACTTTCTGTGAACAGCTAGGCAAGAGCTTTTTTACGAGAAGCCGACAACGCTACGATTCATTGATAACAGAAAAAAAGATGGCTTGGTTCATTAGGGAAACCAGCACTTTGTTGCGTCGAGCACGGCGCGGCCATCCATGTGGCCTCCAATCGCGACAGCAGCACGTCGCTGTCGCGGATGAAACGCCGCGAAGAGCGGAATATCCAGAGGCTCCTAGAGAGAGCCACCGCGAACCCGAGCCTTCCTTAACTTGCCCTTGTCCAACTCCTCGCTGCCATGGCCGGCTAGGTGGGCAGGAGCCACCGTAGGGCAGCACGAGCAGCAGCGGCTGCGCTTGAAGAAGAAATCGGGGCTGGCCACGCGCGTCTCCACCAAATCCCTCTTCCTCTCGCCACAAAGGTAGGCCGGAAGAGGATATGATGGAGAAGATGATGTGGCAGGCCACCCGCCGGCACCGCGCAGACGTGCCAACGCAGCAACACCCTAGCTGCTTCCAGATCCGCCGTCTTCCGGGACCCTACTCTTCCTCCCCTCGCCACCACGGGCGGATACAGGAAGTAGAAGGGAAACGGGATCCGCGCAGTTGGAGAAGCAGCTAACGGCGACGACATTATTCGGTGAAGTGGTGGCCACCACCTCCACCCTTAGCTCCGGCCAGAGGAGCAAGAGCACAACAGCGACGAGCCCTAGAAGCCAGATCTCGCCTTTATCTGGGCCTCCACCTCCGGGCAAAATGCCCAAACTACCGACACATGGCCGGGAACTACACGTAATACCGGCGCCTCTCCTCCGCCTCCCTCGACCAGCGATGCCGGCAAGGTCAGCCTTGGATTGGCCCGGCGCTCTTGAGAGAGCTCTCTGTAGCGAAGAGAGCGAGAGGTAAGGGATAGGAATGAGCGGTGCGTGCTCATGTTTACCTGTGTGTGTGTGGTAGCAACAGCGTATACGGCCAATGTCCGTCCTATGTTGCTTTGTCGAAGCGATGCACTAGTGGGGACGGGGCCTCCAGTCCCGGCCCGTAAGGGGCTTTAGTCCCGGTTTGCAAACCGGGACCCCAGCCGCGGGACTAAAGGCTGAACCTTTAGTCCCGGCCCGCTTACCAGCCGGGACTGGAGGGTGTCCACGTGGGCACCTCGGAGCGAATCAGGGCCAGGACCTTTAGTCCCGGTTTGTAACACAGACCGGGACTAAAGGGCATCTGCAGTTTTTTCTTTTTTGCTTTAGGGTTTTAGGGTTTAGGGGTTTTAGGTGTTCGGGGGATTAACGTGATGCCTCGTTTGGTGCCTTGGTGTTCGGGAATTAGTTTATGCATATATATAAGATTAACTTATCTTACAAGCGAGCATATATACAATTATATGGAGATCAGAATTATCGGGACAACAGCCCGTCTATTCGATTACATGGACCAACATCAGTAATGGCCCCTAGCTACACTAAATCGTCCTTTGTCGTCTATAGCTTCTATCCTCAGAAAGGCCGCTAGCTCCTCTGCAACAGCAATCGCGCGTTGCTCTGGTAGGTACTTCTCCCGCATGGCCGTGTACTATATAAGAAGAGAAGATGAATATGAATATCAATCATGATAACAAAGAATGACGAGTAAAAATAGAGGTGTGAATGTTTATTGCTTACATCGTATCTGTAATCCTTGTGCTCAGAGGTAAACGTGCGAATGGTCTCGCAAACATAGTATCCACATAGATGCGTCCCCCGTGGCTGCTGGTCGCACTTTACGAGAATAGAATATATATAATCAAAATAATAATCTAGCATTACAAATGTATTGAAAATAGAAGTATATCATACTACTACTTACCCGAGCCGCTCTAAAGGTCAGCTTCTCATCCCGGATACCGGGAGTCACGCACTTGAACCGCTTCCAAACCCTGCCCGACGAGGAAAATGATTTGCTAAGTTTTTCATTAATTGATATATCAGAAAATCATCGAAAGAGACCGATAGAGCGCAAGAATGATTGAAATTACCCTTGGAGCATGTCCTGCAGGCTTTGGAACTGTTCCAAGGGTCTCGATAATGGGTCGAAGGCATCAACTCTTCCCTTATCAATTTGAATGTCCAACAGAATCCAGTGGAAGCTGCACATATATATATATATATATATGTCAGTAACTTATCAATAACACTCATAAGTGAATGGACACAATAGAGTAAGACCCTCACTTGAAGTTGTATGGAAACAGTATGTGGTCACAAAAATTTTGATCTGTTAGAAACCTTAGAAGGTTTTCCTCTGTCTCCTTGGGGTTATCAGTTAGCGTCTTTATATGTATTTTATCTGGGTCAATAAACCCAATATTTAGGATGTTCCTACTTTTACATTCCAGAATCTTAATTCTGCATAATAGAGTACAAGTCAGAACGGAACAAGTTATATGTAGACAATGAATTGAAATAACTGATCAAGTTATATGTAGACAACGAATTAAAAAACTTACAGACAATAGCAACTCATAAGCGATTTGTCGAGGGCGTCGGCATTGTACATCTGGAAGAGTTCATCAAAGTCGATATGGATGTCTTCGGGGCGGCCGTAGTACTCCCGTGGGACACGCGCCACGATCATCGTTCTCCCATTCTTTGATTCACTTAAGTACCATGTATGCAAGTAACACATATTTGTTGGGAGATCATCCAACTTATCTTTGCTGACCAAAGGCGCTCCCATGACAAACTGTGGCTTAGGGGCTACCACAGCCTTGGGTAACCTGTCGTCTTGGGAAGCCAGAACGTCTTCAACCGGGATACCCTATTCAGCCGCCCACTTCTTTGCTAATTCCAAATCTTGCCCCTGCACCAGAGAGGGAACATTCTCGGGTAACACCCTGAGGGGTGGGATCGACTGTTTGGCCTGTTGTCCAAGCTGAGGAACGTCTGATCTTTTTTTGCTTGTAGTTGAACTTGATTTGCTCCCACTTGCACTTGCACGTGATCTGCTCTTTTGCCCTTCCTTCTGCAATGTGCGTGTATAGTCGTCAGGCTTATGGTGTAAGTCATACTGTGATGGAAGGGTCATGAAGTATTTTGCATATGCTATTTGCTTCTCGGTGTATTCCGGGCGGGGCTCGGGTTCCTTCTTTTTCATCATGCGCCTCATAATGTTCCTTTGCTATCCTGGCGTTTTCCTCGTCGGTACGATCATAAGGTCTGATAGGAAGATTAGCATGAGGTACCTTTGGGAGGGGCGACAGTTTGCGCTTTGGGGAGCTCCGTCGCTTAGAACTCATCGACAGAGCGTTCTTGCTGGCACGCTTCCGCTTAGTATCCTTAGCGGGGGGCGGCGGAGACGGCCGACCCAAGTCCGGCGGCGGTGATCGATCTGGACTCGTGTTGTGGTGGCCGTCGTCATGTGGAGGGCTTGGAGGTGATGGAGGTGTAGGTGACCTGCGACGACTCAGAGGCGGTGTTGTCCTTGGGGCCGAGCCTGGAAGCTTGATGTAGTTCTTGTCCCATAGGATGACTCCACCCAGTACTTCTCCGAGTGTCCTCTCATCTTCGGGTCCAGCCATGTCGAGCTCCATATTATGAAACCCCGCCATGATTTCATCCACCCCGACTTTAGCAAAGCCAGCTGGAATCTCACGGCCATGCCAGCGTGCATCAGGGCCAGAAGGTAAAGCTTGTCCGACGGCCACCTTCATGGATATGTTCTTGAATTTCTGATGGAGTTCACATGATGTTGACTCCTTGATTCCATCCACGGGGTAGCCGGGACCGCCCTCTATCATTCTTCGTGCATCGTCGGGCGGGGCCTCAGATTCAGCCACGCTGCTTTTCCGCTTAGATGGGGCGCCGATAATATCGAGTCCAGGATCTTCCTGGCGCGCTACTCCTCTAAGCTCGTCAATCTGCTTCTGTTGCTCGTTAAGCCTGGCAAGCAACTGGTTGAACTTGTCATTCTCCTCATCCTGCTGTCGCTTCTTTGCTCTCGCCCGGCTTCTGTAAGTGTCTTGGTCTTTGGCAAACCCAAGCCACCATGGGTAAGAAGGACCGAAGCCTCGCGTTCGTCCTCCATGTTCGTCATTGCCGAGGACCAGTGTGAGCAAATCTTTCTCTCTATCTGCAGTGAACTGTCTTTTTCCCTCTTTAATTTCTTTCACTATCTTTTTCCAATTCTCCCTGGGTATCCTAAGACCGTCACTGCAGATAAGGTCCCCTGTTTCTTCGTCGTACGAACCACCATGCGCAAGGAACCAATTCCTTGCTCTTATTTCCCACTCATCACGGATGGGTTCAGGTATGATGCCTTTAGCTAGCAAATCTTGCTCTTTCTTATCCCACTTTGGGATGGCAGTCTCATAGCCCCCTGGCCCCAGCGTGTGGTGATATTTCTTCTTGTCGGCATTTTTCTTGTTCTTTTCTGATAATGCCTTGGCATCTTCTGACTGCTTGTACTCCTGAAATGCCTTCCAGTGATTCGCCTGCTTGGCTAGATACCCCTCGAATACTGGCACTTTTTTTGTCTTCCGATATTCTTTCCATAGCTTCTTCTTCCAGCTACGGAACAGTTCGGCCATGGAGAATCTTCATCATTCAGTAGGATGCTTGGGTCAGTCTTCACTTTGAAGGGCGGAATTTCATGAAACTTATTATAATCTATTGACATGTCTGTCTTGTCATCTACTCCCACGATGTTTCTTTTCCCTGAAAGAACTATGTGGCGCTTTGGCTCATCGGACGATGTCTTCTTTTGCTGATTTCTTTTTCTCGTTTTTGTAGACATGTCCTTCACATAGAAAACCTGAGCGACATCGTTGGCTAGGACGAATGGTTCATCCATGTACGCAAGATTATTGAGATCCACTGTTGTCATGCCGTACTTTTGGTCTACAACTACCCCGCCACCTGTCAGCTTCACCCATTTGCACCGAAACAAAGGGATCTTAAAAGTAGGTCCATAGTCAAGTTCCCATATCTCCTCTATGTACCCGTAATATGTTTCCAAACAGTGCCCATTCTCGTCTGTTGCATCAAAGCGGACACCACTATTTTGGTTGGTGCTCTGTTTATCTTGGGCAACCGTGTAAAATGTGTTCCCATTTATCTCGTACCCTTGGAAAGTACATATAGTCGAAGATGGTGGCCTGGCCAAACAGTACAGCTGATCTCCAACGGTGTCGTCATTCATGAGATGTGTCTGCAACCAACTACCAAAAGTCTTCTCGTGTTCCCCTTTAATCCAAGAGTCAGCCTTCCCCGGGTTTTCGGAGCGTAGAATATTCTTGTGTCTCACGATATACGGAGCCACCACAGTGGAATTGTGTAGAACTGTGTAGTGTGCTTGAGAGAAAGAATGCCCGTCCATACATACTTTTGCTTTCCTTCCTAGTGTGCCTTTTCCTGTCAGCCTACCCTCATACCGAGATTCAGGAACACCAATCGGCTTAAGGTCAGGAAGAAAGTCCACACAAAACTCAATGACCTCCTCTGTTCCATAGCCCTTGGAGATGCTTCCTTCTGGCCTAGCACGGTTACGAACATATTTCTTTAAGACTCCCATGAACCTCTCGAAGGGGAACATATTGTGTAGAAACACAGGACCGAGAATTCTTATCTCTTCGACTAGGTGAACTAGGAGGTGTGTCATTATATTGAAGAAGGATGGCAGGAACAACAACTCAAAGCTGACCAGACATTGGACCACATCAATCTGTAACCCTGATAGACTTTCTCGATCGATTACCTTCTGAGAAATTGCATTGAGGAATGCACATACCTTCACAATTTCCAGGCGAACATTTTCCGGTAGAATTCCCCTCAATGCAACCGGAAGCAATTGCGTCATAAGCACGTGGCAGTCATGAGACTTTAGGTTTTGGAATTTTTTGTCTTTCATATTTACGATTCCCTTTATATTCGACGAGAAGCCAGTCGGGACCTTGATACTGAAAAGGACTTCAAAGAAGATTTCCTTCTCTTCCTTAGTAAGAGCGTAGCTGGCACGCCCTTGAAACTGCCCTGGATGCATGCCATCTCTTCCTTTATGACGTTCCTGGTCCTCCCGTGCTTCCGGTGTATCTTTTGACTTCCCATACAAGCCCAGGAAGCCTAGAATATTCACGCAGAGATTCTTCGTCAGGTGCATCACGTCGATTGCGGAGCGGACCTCATGGACTTCCCAATAGGGTAGCTCCCAAAATATAGATTTCTTCTTCCACATGGGTACGCGCTTATCAGGGCCGTTAGGAACAGGTTGGCTGCCAGGACCCTTTCCAAAGATTACTTTTAAATCTTTGACCATATCAAATACTTCAGCACCAGTACGGATGACAGGCTTCCCCCGGGGTTCTGCCTTGCCATTGAAATGCTTGCCTTTTTTCTTTAAGGGATGCTTGGGCGGAAGAAAACGACGATTGTACGGGTACACATTCTTCCTACATTTGTCCAGATATATACTTTCTGTCTGATCTAAACAGTGCGTGCATGCATTGTATCCCTTGTTTGACTGTCCTGAAATGTTACTAAGAGCAGGCCAATCATTGATGGTTACGAAAAGCAACGCTCGAAGGTCAAATTCCTCTTGTTTGTGCTCGTCCCACACACGTACACCTGGTTTGGCCCACAGCTGTAAAAGTTCATCAACTAATGGCCTTAGGTACACATCAATGTCGTTGCCGGGTTGCTTTGGACCTTGGATAAGCACTGGCATCATAATGAACTTCCGCTTCATGCACAACCAAGGAGGAAGGTTGTAGATACATAGAGTAACGGGCCAGGTGCTGTGACTGCAACTCTGCTCCCCAAAAGGATTCATGCCATCTGTACTCAGACCAAACCATAAGTTCCTTGCGTCACCTGCAAATCTCGGGAACTCTCTCTCGATTTTTCTCCACTGCCGACCATCGGCGGGGTGCCTCAACTTATCGTCTTTCATACGATCTTCCATGTGCCATCGCAACAACTTCGCATGATCTTTATTTCTGAACAGACGTTTCAACCGTGGTATTATAGGAGCATACCACATCACCTTGGCAGGAACCCTCTTCCTGGGTGGCTCGCCCTCAATCTCACCAGGGTCATCTTTTCTGATCTTATACCGCAATGCAGTGCATACCGGACATTTATCCATATTCTCATACTTCTCACCGCGGTAGAGGATGCAGTCATTAGGGCATGCATGTATCTTCTGCACGTCTAATCCTAGAGGGCAGACAAGCTTCTTTGCTTCGTACGTGCTGGCGGGCAATTCGTTCTTTCTTGGAAGCATCTTTTTCATCAGTACCAGCAACTTTTCGAATGACGAGTCAGTCACACCGGTCTCTGCCTTCCACTTCAGCAATTCCAGTGTGCTACCCAGCTTCTTCTGGCCATCTTCACAAGTTGGGTACAACAATTTGTTGTGGTCCTGTAACATCTGCTCGAACTGTAACCTCTCCTTTTCTGTGTCGCAGCCTCGCCGTGCTTCAGAAATGACCCGGCCAAGATCATCAGCGGGCTCATCTGGTTCCCGTTCTGCACCCTGATCTTCTTCTTCATTGTCTTCCATTGCGGTATCAGCATACTCAGGGAACATAGATCGGTAGTTGTCATCATCGTTCTCTTCTTCTTCATCGTCGTCTTCCATCATAACCCCTCTTTCTCCGTGCTTGGTCCAAACATTATAGCCCGACATAAAACCGGACCGAAGCAGGTGGCTCTGAATGACTCTTGAGGAAGTGTAATCCTTCTCATTCCGACATTCAACACATGGACAAAACATATAGCCACCACCATGCTTGTTCGCATCGGCCGCATCTCGAAAAGAATGCACGCCTTCTCTGTAAGCGGCTGTGCGTCGATCACCGTACATCCATGGATGGCTCATCTGTATCATACGACAGTATATCAAACACAATCACGATCCTATAAATTAGTACCGCACGGTCTAAATGAGAAAATATAGTTGCTAACCTTTTAGAATAAGTGGAAATAAAAAGGAAGAGGCTTAAACGTGGCTCGGGCATCTCATATCGTAGTTGTGTTCGGTGAACTGAAGCGGCATTGCTCTAATACACATTTCAACAAACACCTCTAGTGCATCTAAGAAAAAAGGAGAGCTAGCACACACCCACTGAGATCCATCCAAGAAAAAATGCAAGGAAGAGTGGAGAGAGGGGCTGTGCCAATATATATAGGCAGAGGACTTTAGTCCCGGTTTGTTTCTCAAACCGGGACTAAAGGGTCGCTACGGGCCGGGACCAAAGCCTCCCGGGCGGCTTGAGTCTTTTGGGGCGACGTGGCCGGGCCTTTAGTCCCGGCCCAGATGGAGGCCGGGACTAAAGGGTCCAGGCCAAAGGCCCGTTTTCCACTAGTGATGCAACTTGATAGTTTGCTGCCATTTGTACTTTTTACCATCAACAGTCCGTGGGCACACGTATATACTCTGGAGTTTGGACCCTTCTCATAAGTACTGTTGCAGAATCAGTCGGTGACATGTTAGTACTACGATCTACTAATTGACTCTCACATCGTAAGCATGCAAACACTGTGCAACGATGACAGTACATTAATCCTGTATGATTGATGATGTATCATTTTCTCCGTAGTTGGCAGAAGGCGTCGATGATCCATCAACCGATCAAAGCACCTGGTCGATCATTTCCTCTTCAATTTGTAGATCAACATCGGAGAATGAGTTCCTGTCATGATCGATCCATGATTCATCAACAGGGACCATCTTTTAAACTTCTAATATAACCGTCATGTACTGTCTCTACAGCTCTACCTGTTAGGGCATCTACAATGCTAGGTGCTTAGAGGAGGTGCTTAGGTAAATAAACCGGTTTTTAGTTAAGCACTAGTGCCTATATAGACTAGATAGATGTTTAACTAAGCATCTCTTCTATACAAATAAGCAACAATGCTCAACAAAATGCTTGGTTTATTTTTATAAGCACCCTCTCTAAGCACTCCCATTGTACATGGCCTTAACTGGACTTACGTTTGGTTTTTTCAGCCAGCTAATTACATAAATCTCAAGTGCATAGTCAGTTGATACTAGTTAACATTAGTCTGAACTATTGTACTTGCGCACACGTACCAGTTAATCCTGCCCAAGTTTTGCTCTTTTTTCCCTTTTCAGCTACTTTGCCGGTAGGCTGTAGCTCCTTTCGGGAAACGTCGAAGTGGAAAGGAATGTCACAGAAGCATCGACCCCGCTGCAACCCACGGACACCCAGCACTGTTTCTACAGTAAATCCCATGCATATGCGCCCACACCGCCACGCGCATGCAGATTAAAGGGAATCAAACTATCAAAGTACCCAATGGACAAATCACACTGGGAGATCTGTACGCATCGATCACACCAAGTTAGAAAAGATGGTCATGTCAGATGAAAGAAGAACAAAGGTTACTTTCCACTTGTTTAAAATATTTTGCATATTGGAAAAACCATTTAAAACTAATGGTTTCAAATTATGCGATTAGATTATATAACTCGCCCTCTACTGGTTCTAGGGGTGGCTCAGGCGGTCATGCCCTAACCGTCACTGACGGTCGCCGTCATCCTCCTCCATCGAGCTATCGGAGGATGCAAGGGGATAGAGCGCCTCCCCCGAGGACAACAGAAGGGATCTTCCTTTAAGCTCTCTACAACATGTGGTGCTATGGATCTCGCACGGCAAGCAGCTGAGTGGCACCGGGGGTATCAAGCTCCAGAGCTTTGAATCATGGGTGGATGCAGATATTGCTACGGTATGGCCCATGGGACAGTACCTTGTCAAGCGGTCCAATCACAAGTGGCACACATCCATGCATCATTCAAAGGTGAATAAGTTTCTCCTTTATGTGTGGCTATCTACAATTATCTTGAATTAATAGTATACAACTTGACTATCATATTTAGTTCCCCTTTAGGTTTGAGCGTGGACATGCAGAATCAACAGAGGAAACCGAAGGCGCTTGAGGACTTAGACATAATAAAGAGGTAAGCATGGAAGCAGAGAAGGAAAAGGCTGCTACACTATCCGGCGCCAACTCGTTGAATAGCCTGGCTCCTTGGAAGCGCCAATCGAGAAATCCTTGGAAGTCCTGAATATTTTCTAATTGTGTATTGTCCCTCTCTGTTAGGACCTCTAGATTGCCCGACCCAGTGACTGTTGGAGTGCCCGACACATGAGACAACGTCATGAAGAACCTGTGTAGAAGATGAAGGTGCCTAAAGATCTCGTGTTTCATACTGTTCGCCGCCCTAAGGGCCGGACTATCTGGTGCCCTGCCAACGTGAAGTAAAGGGGTTGTAGCCCTTGTCCATGTTCTCTTACCTACCCCCTTTCGCCGTTAGTCTATAAGAGTATCCATACCACTCAGAATTTATATAGACATGATGATATCAAACCTAGAGTTTATGTTCCCCAAAATTCTAAGTGGGCTCCAAGATCCTCCTCGTTTGGAGTGCCTAAGACCTTACCCATAGTGTAGTGACTCTAAGATCTCTTTGTCTGTATTCATCCCTTCAATTGGTTCTATTAGATCGATGTACCAACCGATAAGAGGGTTCAGTTTCATTGAGAGTGGATTGAACTTGTGTTTGGGATTCAACGACTACATCGTAGAGTGTGTGGTTTATAGAGTTTAAATTCTAGTACGTTTCACTAGTTATATTTGTCTTGAATTCTTTTATATTGATTTACTTGCCATTTTCCACCATCATATTGTCCCAGCTTGTGTTCATCGCTACCCATCATCGCCAGTCCATGAACATTGGGCCAAGTCTTGTCAATCTACATTAAGCTTAAGAAGGATCCACGTGCAAAGCGCCCATCCACATAAGACAACATCATGGTTTCCAAGGTGTCTTCGCCAAAAGTACAATGAATCAACTCTTACTCTATGTCGTCAAGCTACCACGACAAAACTTAATGTTCCAACTGACATGAGAAAATCCAAGAACTCCAGCTACACTACCACGTTAGACAAGACTTACTAGATGAGCTCCAAGGTTAGCAAAAAAAATAAACAAAATACATGGCATTGAAGATTTGGAGTTATAGAGGACTCTTTTCCAAATAGAAGAAGACATGGGTTGCAGTTCAATATCAAGTTTCCAAACGATAGAAATTCCAAAACGCTGATGTTCCACCGCTAGTGCCACCACCACAATGTTGCCCAAAGGACAATAGGAAGACCCGTACTTCAAGTGCAAACATCAAGGTCACAAGTGTGTGCGGGAGTGCCCCCAACATATTATGCCTCAAGTGCCGTGGAAAAGGTCATACTCTATTGGGGTGATCCAACACACAATTCATGGCGGACATGAAAGATGAGGAGCACACACATATGACCAATGATGAGCTTCAAGCCAGAAGATAGGAGAGTCACTACAAGATGGGGGAAGACAAGGAAAATTACATCATGGTGTTGATTCAAGCCTTACTATTGACAACACTATGAGATTTTTAGTCCCTCTACTACATAATGGTCAGCATGAGAACATCTCCAAAAAAAACCAGGTTCCAAAATTCACAACATCTGAGAAGCTTGCATATTCGTCTGCTAGTGCGACAAGAGAGGTGGTGAAGTACGATAGACCTAGTCAAGTACTACTATTTGTAATGCGGTGACAAGAAGGCTGAGCTTGTGACTTTCCCTACAACTAAGAGGTGGAGAGAATATATGAAGCTTTCACTTTTGACATGTCAAGTGATGACATTGAGCATGGAATGTTCCATTTGACCAAGGAGGCAAGTGATGATGTCCATCTTATGACATAGGATAAATCATGTAGGGTGATTAAAGACATATAAACAAGGATACACCATCGTACTCTAACATGTAGGGTGGCTCATAGGATTTATAAACATCAAGGCATATGAAGAGATATTATCAAGCTACTACCACAAACTCATGGTCTAGGGGGGTTGATTGCTCCCCATTAATCACTTAGACTAACAAGGAGTTGATGCCTCCAATAATGATTAGGATGGTGATTCCCCCTCCAATCCTCTCCGGTGGTGGCCTAATATAGCTTGTCTTTTTTATTTAGTCTTTGTATCATGCCGTCCCCATATGGAATCATCCCAAAGTGTATATATAATTTTTTTTATGTCAAGTTGACTATTAGGGCGTAGGAGTCAACATCGGCATTATCTAGGAGGGCCAATAGCGCATACCCACACGGCAAGGGACTAAAGGCTCTTGGACAAGGGCACGTGCTGAGTAGCATCCCTCGCATATGTTTTGGTGCTAGGCCTTGAGTTCTTCAATAGTACATCCTCATGAATCTCCTTGGAAGTTTATGGCTTCCGAAGGTTCTTGAAATAAACACACAAACAAAAGGGTTTCCTTCCATCCAAAGTTATATCACATTTTAATTGAATTTGGTACAAATACTAAAAAGTAAATTGCTAAGTGAGAAATAGAAACATTATATTATTTTAAAATGCATAGATAAATTTATGACCTATTTGTAATTTTTCCACCTACCACCATGAAGCATATGTGGGTCAATCACATGCAACTGAATACGATAAACTGAGAAGGCTAGAGCTTCAAGCCTCGTCTATCGAGCTCTAGTTTAAGATCTAAAGATGCTCACAATTCAGAACAACGTTGCGTGGCCTCTTGTCTTCGCTCTTCATAAGCCTCAGTTGCCCAGTGAACATTCATGCACAACCCACCTTAACGCTTTCCTAAGATAAGTGTATGCCGCACTCCTATTAGGTTTCTGAACCCATTTTAAAAACATCATACGAGTGTTTTCCCCACAAGGGTGACTCAAGGGTTTATATCTGATACGTCTCAAACGTATCTATAATTTTTGATGCTCCATGCTTGTTCTTACACCATTTGCTTAGTGTTTTGTTACACTTCGTGGCGTTTTTATGCATTTTCTGGAACTAACCTATTAACAAGATGCCACAGTGCCAGTTCCCTATTTTCTGCTATTTTTGTGTTTCAGAAAAGTTACACAGGAAATATTCTTGGAATTGGACGAAACAAAAGTCGAACCTCCTATTATTTAACGAAGCTTCCAGAAGTCCAAAGAGGAGATGGAGGGGGGCCACGGGCTGGCCACACAGTAGAGCGGTGTGGCCCAGCCCCTGGCCGAGTCCCTTATGTGTGAGACCACCTTGGTCCACCTCTGACGCTGCCCCTTCGCCTATAAAGATGTAACATCCCACTTTTGGTGACCAGAAAAATTTACACTTTGCTTAAGTATCTGTTAGGGTAAATTAAAATTTTTGTTAAGCATTGTGTTTGTTTTTCATGGATGCCTGATTTTATGTGTGGACTAGCTTGTGTGATTTCATGTGAATGCATAGGCATGATTTTATGTGAGCATATGTGTGTATGATTTCATGTCTTTGTTTTTAAACTTTCCAATGCTTGAACTTTTTGAACTAGAGTTAGTGTTATGACTCCTTGCATGAAATAATAAGTCTAGATTAGCTTGTGCTCACTATAGAACCTAGCATAGGATTCTTTGCTTGTTTTCAATCCTTTTTCCTTTATATCTTTTTCTTGTGCTTCTTTATTTGAAAATAGGGACTTCCCTAAAACCCTAGCCTAGCCCTTCTAAAAATCACCAAACCTTGGCCATGACTTCTTGGATATATCTAAAACCTCTGGAAATCATTTGGTAGGTTTTCATAGCCTTTTTGTAAATGAATTCAAATTCAAATTTGAATTCCAGTTATGCCAACCCTAGACCTCAAACCACTCCCTTCTCTCTCTCTTTCTCCACCTCTAGCCGACAGGGAGAAGGAAAAGGAGCTGCAGTGTATCTCCCTCTCTATAACCATAGGATCTGGGAGAAATCTTTTCCCTTTGTCATTTTTCAGTTGGCATCGAAGGAGAGGAGGAGCCCGAGGCCTTGCCAGACCCTTTCCCTCTCCCTTCTCTTCGATCGTCACCCCCTCCCTTGCCAACCCCCAGTAGTCGTGCGCCACCCCTGCAGACCACCCTCCACGACCCTACCTTGTAGTGACTCGACCCAGCCACCCCACGCCCTCCCAGAGCACAGCCACGACCGCCATGGGCGCCCCGCTCTGGCAGCACACCACCGACCACCCCCTGCGCTGTCACCTCACCACCAGCCTAGCATTGGACCCCTTGACCAATTCCCCGGGCTAGTTTGGCCCGAACCCAACCGAGCGGTGCACCCCGACCGTGCCAGGCTTACGCCGCCGAGCCGTCCAGAGCGCCTGGAGCGAGTCACGTGTTCCCGTGCACCTGCACCCCGCCTAGCCCCGCTCCGCACCCAAGCCAGCATGGCATCGAGCCCTCGACGTCACCCCACCCTCGCCCGGCACTGTCACGCACCGACACGCTCGCACCACCCACCGTTTTGCCCCTAGCCTCTCTGAAAACTGCCGTTTTCCGACCAGGCCAGTGCGCCACCGCCGCCGCCGTTTGCACCCCTGGACTCAGCGCAAGACGCCGTCCAGAAGCACCGCCCACGATGCCCAATAGCGTCCACTGAAGTTCACCCTAGACCGAGCTCATCTATCCAGTTATAAGCTGAAGCGCCCCTCTGGAACCCTCCCCTTCCTGCCATTTGCCCCCTCTCCACTTCTCTTCCACCTCCCGGAGTTGACCGACCCTTAGCCGAGGAGAACCAGTCACAGGAGAACTCGAGGTCATCGAGTAGATTTTCACCGGCGTGGGGAAGGTTGCTGTCGACCTGCGCCCCTCCTCTGCTCCCTCTCTGCTCATGTGTTTTCTCCACCCTCTTTCCAATCACAACCCGCGTCCTATCTGTCTTGCAGAAGAACTGCAGGCATCGCCACCCTCGCCAACTGCCGGAGCTCCCGACCGGCAACCTCGTCACCACTGCAGAAACCCTAGGCTCTGCATGCAGGCTATCTGGAACCGGAGCCTCTCCTGAGCACCTCTGCCACCAATCCCGTAGCTGCCGACCACCAGAGCAACCTCGGTGAGCACTCCCCCTACCAAACCCTAGCCGGCGACGTCCCTTCGCGCGCATGCAACAGGAGGCGACGACGACGACGTGCGGCCATCGATCCTCTTATAATCGGGCGGCCGGGGAGGGCTCGTACCCCTTCGGCCACCCCGGGCTGGCTGGCTGGCCAGCTGGGCTGGATCCGGCCCGGATCTGGCTCGGCCCGGCCAGATCCGGCCTGCCCCTCCTTTCTTCTTTTTCTTTTTCCCTGTTAAATTCGAATGCTGATTATGTGTTGTGCTTTAAATCGGTTTAAAAATGATTTAAGCCTCAGAAAATTGTGAACAAAATTTTGTAGGACTCAGTATAAAGTTGTTAATCACCTGGTGCTGCATGTTTGAATTTTAGGATCCTAAATAATATCTGAGGTTTAATTAGAGTAGATCGATGCATATTCACCTATTTGTGAAAATAATTGGTTCTGTTTGCTTAAAATTCATGAAACAAATTTTCACTAATAGCTTACTGCTTCTCTGATCTATAGAAACTAGTTTTACTATTTTAGGATTTGTAAATTTCTTGCAGTAATTATTTTGGTATAAACAATGCCCTGCAGTAATTGTTTTATTGTGCACAAAATATTTATTATTTTGGAATGATTCCACTTCTGGTGTGTTGTGTATTTGATTAGCTTTCCAGATTGACCTCTGTTAGAATTTTTGGACTTACATATTAATTTTAGGAATTTTCTTGGTATTCTAGTGATTCCTAGAATTAACAATTCCTTATTAACTCACTTTTATATTATTTTAGTGTGTTTCCAAATGTGTTGCTACTGAAATGTTATCAACTACCTGTAAGTGTGCTGATGCCATGTTTTGATATATTTGATGCATGCAAGTGTTTGCTTGTGTTTGAATAGTACCATGTAACTAGAAATTGCTTGCTATTATGTTGGTGATTATCTTCTTTTATAAAATAGGTTTATGTTCAGAAATCTAAACTTGTTTGCTTCTGATACTCAAATGCTTGAGTTGTTTGATGTTGTTTGAATGCACTACATGTATGCATGAATGCTTATTGTATGTATGTTTCTTTTCTTTTTCCGGCGATAGAATCAAACGACGATTGTGTAGAGGAGGGAGAAGTGTTTGAGTACCAGGAGGAGGGTGATCAGGGACAAGCCAATCAAGGCAAGCCATCTACTTGTGCATATCTGAACCCTATTATGTCACTATGCATTGCTCTACTCTTGTCTCTACTATTATGCATTGCTTTTGTATATTGCTATGTCCCTTATGTAGCAATAGTCGAAGACTTAGCTCCACAAGTCAATTTGCTATCATCTCTAAAGATGACACCTTTGCCACCTACTCAATACCCTGAAAAGTAGAGACTCAATGATTAGCATCGAGGTCTTTGGGAAACATTTGTAGTGGAGCCAAAAACTCTAGGATTGGGAATACTCTCTCGGGAAATATTTCGAAAATGGTTTCGAAAACCTTGGGGTAGTTACTACTCCATTGAGATGTTTTGAAATGATTTTATAAACAGGGAGCTGGACTTGGGAGGTGTAGAAGTTGGTGGATTTCTGAAAAGTGGCATTGTGTATAAGTGTTCGCCAAACCAATTACTCCTGTGCAACCACATTATCCGGTATGGGACGGGCTTAGTTTGAAGTTTATTTGCTTTAGTGCGGGGAGCCTCACAACTATATAAGGGTTTGCAGGACCCCGGAATCCGGATTGACGCTAAACGAAGGTCAACACATATCATGGCATATCCCGAGCCACCGGAAGACACTTGGGTTCTCCCGCCGTGGCGCCGGAGTTACGCTCTGGAGGAGGTACTGCCGGGTCGTGCCGGGGAGGTAAACTCCATAGGGTAGGCACCCGTAGTAAGGTAGATAGATGGAGGGCTTCGATCGATTATCCGAAACCCGCATACTCGTGTATGACGGTCCGTGGTGGTATCCCGGCGGATTTATCGAATGGTGTGGGTAAAGTGTACAACCTCTGCAGAGTGTAATCTATTCGAATAGTCGCGTCCTCGGTCATGGACGGTTGGAATGGCCATACTTAACCTGTGTCAGGTTTTGGTTTTATAAATGGTTATTTGAAAAAATGGAGTTTTGTGCCGGACGGAGTACTTGGAGGGTACTGCCGTGGCACGGAGGTGGATCGGAGTACTTGGAGGGTACTGCCGATGCTTGGAGGTGGTCATGTTCGATTGACCACCGATCTAATCTTAAAAAGGAGTTTCCCCCTTTCCTAGAGATTTTACTAAATGCTTCTAAAAGTCTTCTTTAATAAGGATATAGAAATGTCGTGGGACATGCTATATCGACACGAGAAGTTAGTAGCTTAGACACTGAAACTAAGCCAACCCTTGCTACAGCCATATAGCATGTGAATCAACTTTCTCTCTTAGATGGTTTGCGAGTACAATTCCAAAATGTACTCACAGCTTTGTCCCTGGCTATTAACCTGGCCAGACTTCGGAGATGATTATGAAGAAGACGATGAGGAGTATGATGACGCCGGTGCGAATTAGGACTCGTTTCCTGGTCAGTCGCCTGTAGGGTAGTAGGCCTGACTTGGTCCACTACGCTACGTGTATCCGCTGATGTTATGTTAGTTGTGTCTGTTGAACTTGCCCTGTGAGGCATTTGTATTCAGCCAAGAGGCTATGTAAGACTTAAAGACTTATTTATGTAATGGATGATGTATCTGTAATGCCAACTCTGTTATGTGGATTCACGACGGTCTCCTGGGATCGTAAATTGTATGCATAACGGGAATCCCGGATGGTAAGCCGGGGTTCCCAAAGAGTTGGTATCAGAGCCATCCTGACCTTAGGAAACCCTAGTTTAGCATGGGCGTTAGACCGAACCAAAAACTACTTTCTTAAAGTAAAAGAGATGGCTATATATATCAAAGGTAAATATATATTGCTCTCATCTCTTCCCTTACTCTTTAAGCATCTTTAATTACTTGCATTTAAATTTCAAGTTTTTATTTATGCATAAATTTTTCACACTTGGGTAAGTCATTAATAAACTCTACTCTAAAATTTGTGTAGATGGATGCCCTTACCGCGCACCGTCAGGTTGGTACCCACGAGGACGTGCTGGTCTTCGAGAGGGACCTAGTGGAGTTGACTGCGCGCCCCGGACGACCGCATCCCGAGGTGCGCGGTTATCAGCTATTCGAGGAGGGCACCCGCGAGCTGGCTATCCGAGTGGTATGCCAGGTCCACGGGAAGGAGGTTCCGCCCACCTCACCGGAGTTCACCTTCGAGGTGATCGAGCGCAACTGGGGCGATGGCTTGATGCGCGTTCTGCGTCACGCCATCTCGCGCCTCGTCCACCTCCACTACGATGAGTTACTTGGGACTCGTTACGAGCACTACGGGAGGGTCGACGCCGATGGCTTTCCCCACCAGGCCGCGGCGCACACTCCCTTCAGCCGCCACTTCTGCCACACCGAGGCTATCCTACACCACACGCAGGAGCATCTGGACCATGTCCGGATGGTCGCCGATGAGAGGGGACTTGAGCTCGCGGTTCTCCGTGAGGACCTCCAGGAGTCCATCTTCTCACGTCACCGTCTTCTCTCTGCCAAGAGGAAGATCGTGAAGAAGAACAAGGCTCTGAGGAGGCGCGTCCGCGAGTTGGAGGACCACTTGGCTTCTCTTGAGAGCCACGTGTCCGAGTTGGAGGAGGAGACCGCCGAGCTCCGCAAGGAGAACGAGGAGGTACTTGGCCGTGACGACGACCACCAGGAGGCGTTCGACGAGGAGCCCGCTAGTACCGACGACGATGACTGTGGTAGCGAGAGCGGTGATGACCGCAACGCTATCCTCGACTTCTACGCTCCTGAGACTCCTAGCGAGGAGGACCCCGAGGAGCGAGTTCCCGACGTCAGCGGCGACGAGTAGAGCTCACCACTCTACCTCTCACTTAGGATGCCGCGTAGTGTTTAGTTTGACCCTTTTGCGTATCGATGTTGTATGGTCTATCTAGAACCATTTGCTATGCTTGTTGTATGCGACTATGTGTGGCATGTGTGTGTGCCTGGACATGTTTGGCACCATTTTGCTTGCATATATTATGTATGCATGGACTTGTTATGCATGGTTGTTGGGGCATGTTATGTATGGATGCCATGGATGTATGCTATGCATGAGTGTAGTTTCTTTCTTTCTTATGAAACCTGCATAAGTTCCCTTGATTATAAATCTCACCAATTCACTCCTCTCCAGAATGGCTCCGGAGACTAGTGCCCACACTGGCGACAACCCGCCCCCACCTCCTGAGCCCGACATGACGCAGGTGTTGCGGCTCCTGTTGGAGGAGCGTGAAGCCGCACGCGCCGAGCGTCAAGCCAACCTAGCTACACTCCAGCAACTCGCTCAGATGGCCACCAACCACAACAACCATGGTGGCAACGATGATGAGGAACCCCGCAACACGCTTAGGAACTTCCAAAACTCCAACCCGCCAACATTCACTAAGTCTACCGAACCCCTGGATGCCGACGACTGGCTCCGCACCATCGAGAACAAGCTCGAGTATGCGGGAGTTGGAGCAAATGAGAAGGTGCTCTACGCCACCCATTTCCTAGCTGGTGCAGCAGGCACATGTGGGAGAACATCCGTGCCATGCAGCCCGAGGGCCAAGTGATGACTTGGGAAGCCTTCAAGACCAAGTTCCGCAAGGCCCACATTCCATCTGGACTCATCAAGATTATGCGTGACAAGTTCCTTAACCTCAAGCAAGGAGGTATGAGTGTCACCGAATACCTCGACAAGTTCACCACTTGGGGGAGGTATGCCCCTAACGATATCGACACCGATGAGAAGAAGCGGGAACGCTTCATGAATGGACTTCAGGAAGACCTGCAGCCTTATCTGGTTGCCGTGCCATACCATGATCTGGAGTCCCTGGTTGATGCTGCTATTATGGTGGAGGACAAGAACAAGGCTGCCCGTGAAAGCCGGAAGAGAAGAATGATGAGTCAGGGTGGATCAAGCAGTCAGAGATCCCGCAGCATGCCCCCATCAAGGTCTGCGCCACCCCCTCAGAGGTTCGCCTCTCAAGCACCCAGGCCTAGCAACCCCAACTGCCAGTACTCAAGCAACCGCCCCTCTGGCGGAAATCCTTCTGGAGGGAATCGCAACACTTTCAACCCTGTCAACCATAGCCAAGGAAGTGGCTGCTATACTTGTGGCCAGCCAGCATTTCTCTAAGGAATGCCCCCTGAAGAAACCCTCCGCACCGAGCCTCAGCGCGCCTAAACCCAATCAGGGTCAAGGCCGTGGACCCCCTGGACGGAACCCGAAGAACCAGGCCAATGTTGCTCGTGGCCGCCTGAACCACGTCAACGCAGCTGAAGCAGAGGAGGCACCCGACGTTGTGCTTGGTACGTTCCTTGTCAACTCTGTGCCTGCAAAGATTCTTTTTGACTCTGGTGCATCACACTCGTTTGTCACTGAGAACTTCGTGGATAAGGGTAGATTGAAACCTAGTCGCAGGGATAGACTCATGATAGTACAAATCCCGGGGTCATCAGTCAAGACCCAACTGTCCTGCAGAGACGTTCCAGTAGAGCTCTACGGTGAGAAATTCCAAGCGGATTTGATTGTTCTACTGGATGTCCAAGTACCAGGGACACATTGATTGCGCACGAAAGGCCATAACTGTGACCAGCAGTAGTGGAGTTCAAATTGAGCACGTAGCCACAATGCCATCCCGCAGAGCCTACTACAAGAAGTCTGTCTATGGGCCGACTCTTGATCAAGTTCCGGTGGTGTGTGAGTACCCCGACGTCTTTCCTGAGGAGCTGCCAGGTATGCCCCCTGACCGGGATATCGAATTCGTAATTGAGTTGATTCCCGGAACAGCTCCCATTGCTCAGCGACCCTATCGTATGAACCCCCAAGAACTTGAGGAGTTAAAGAAGCAACTTGCTGACATGCTCAGCAAAGGCCTTATCCGTCCCAGTGCTTCACCATGGGGATCGCCTGTTCTATTTGTGGACAAGCGAGATGGTACCATACGACTGTGTGTGGACTACCGTAGACTCAACGAGGTAACCATCAAAAATAAGTACCCTCTCCCGAAGATTGAAGACCTGTTTGATCAGCTGAATGGAGCCAAGGTGTTCTCCAAAATTGATCTCCGCACCGGATATCATCAGCTAAAGGTCCGAGAGTCTGACATTCCCAAGACCGCCTTCACCACTCGCTACGGCCTATTCGAGTACACCGTCATGTCCTTCGGCCTAACCAATACCCCCGCTTATTTCATGAATCTCATGAATAAGGTATTCATGAAGTTCCTCGACAAGTTTGTGGTGGTCTTCATCGACGATATCTTGGTCTATTCTAAGACCGAGGAAGAGCACGCAGAGCATCTGCGGCTAGTTTTGGGAACCCTACGTGAACACCAACTCTACGCCAAGTTCAGCAAATGTGAATTTTGGCTGAAAGAGGTTGGATTCCTTGGCCATGTACTCTCAGCTAGTGGAGTATCCGTTGACCCCTAAAAAATCACCTCCATCACGGAAAAGAAAGCCCCAACCAACCCCACCGAAGTCCGAGCATTCCTTGGATTAGCCGGATACTACCGAAAATTTGTAGAAGGGTTTTCCAGCATCGCTCGCCCATTGACTCAGCTGCTCAAGAAAGATAAGAAGTTCGAGTGGACTGAGAAGTGCGAGCAGAGTTTCCAAGAACTCAAGAAGAGACTTGTGTCAGCTCCTATCCTGACCATGCCCGACATTACCAAGAGCTTCGATGTTTAGTGTGATGCATCCAAACTTGGCCTTGGAAGTGTCCTTATGCAAGACGGCAAGGTTATTGCCTACCTATCCAGTCAACTACGCCCTCATGAGATGAATTACCCCACTCATGATCTCGAGCTTGCCGCCGTTGTCCATGCCCTCAAGACATGGCGGCACTATCTTATGGGAAACCATTGCGAGATCTACACCGACCACAAGAGCCTTAAGTATATCTTCTCTCAGAAGGAGTTGAATATGAGACAACGGAGATGGATTGAGCTCATCAAAGACTATGACTTAGGCACTCATTACCATCCTGGTAAAGCGAATGTGGTCGCCGATGCCCTCAGCCGCGAACCTTGCTCCCTAAATACCATATTAAGATCCAGCCAACCAACCCTATGTGAGGAGTTCGAAAAGTTTGGACTTCAGCTTGTAAGCCACAGTTTTCTGGCAAACCTTGAAGTCCGACCCACACTCACTGATATCATTAAAGAAGCTCAGAAGGGACATGAGAGTATCGAAGGCATCAAGCGTAGGATGGGACGAGAGGAAGTACCTGGGTTCTCAATTGACCAGGAAGGTGTGCTATGGTATAATGGCCGCCTGTGCGTCCCGAGCATCGAGGAGTTGAAGCAGTCCATTTTGACGGAGGCCCATGATACCCCTTACTCTATTCATCCTGGAGGCACCAAGATGTACCAAGACCTAAGGGAACGTTTTTGGTGGCACGGTATGAAGCGAGAGATAGCCCTCTATATTGCCCGGTGTGACGTCTGTCAATGCGTCAAGGCCGAACACCAACGACCCGCATGCCTACTGCAACCCTTGAAGGTACCATTATGGAAGTGGGAGGAGGTCGGTATGGATTTTATTACTGGACTACCCACCTCCCAGCGGGGACATGATTCTATATGGGTCATCGTGGACCGCCTCACTAAGGTCGCCCACTTTATCCCCGTCAAGACCACTGACCATGGAAACCGCCTAGCCGAGCTGTATATCTCCCGCATCGTCAGCCTTCACAGTGTTCCCAAGACCATCATCTCAGATCGAGGGCCCCAGTTTACCTCGTGATTTTGGGCAAAACTCCAGGAAGCTTTAGGCACCAAGTTATCTTTCAGCACAGCCTATCACCCACAAACCGGAGGTCAAACCGAGCGAGTAAACCAAATCCTTGAAGATATGTTGCGAGCTTGTGTTCTGTCTTATGGAACCAAGTGGGAAGACTGTCTGCCATTTGTGGAGTTTTCCTACAACAATAGCTATCAAGCTAGCCTACAAATGGCCCCTTTTGAGGCCCTCTACGGATGCAAGTGCCGTACCCCTCTTAACTGGTCCGAGACTGGAGAAAGCCAAATATTTGGGCCCGACATCATTAAGGAGGCCGAAGAGCAAGTCCAGCTCATTCGGAATCGTCTGAAGGCAGCCCAATCCCGGCAGAAGAGCTATGCTGACTCTAAGAGAAGGCCGGTTACCTTCAACGTGGGAGACTTTGTCTATCTTCGAGTGACACCGCTCAAGGGTATGCAGCGCTTCCATGTTAAGGGTAAGCTAGCACCCCGCTACATCGGCCCATTCAAGATACTAGAGCACCGTGGAGAGATGTCCTACAAGCTAGCACTGCCCTCAGAATTGTCTGAGTTCCATGATGTCTTCCACGTGTCGCAACTCCGCAAATGCCTTCAAGTACCTAACAAACCCGAGACCTTCACCGAGATCGACCACAACTCCATCGACCTGAACTCTGATCTCACTTACCAGGAGAGGCCCATCCGCATTCTTCAAGAAGACATTCGTCTTACCCGTAGACACAAGATCAAGATGTATAAGGTGCAGTGGAGTAATCATACCGAAGACGAAGCCACTTGGGAGCGTGAGGATTATCTTCAGCGAGAGTTTCCCGGACTACTTCGCGCTTAGCTACGGAATCTCGGGACGAGATTCTTTTAAGGGGGGAAGGTCTGTAACATCCCACTTTTGGTGACCAGAAAAATTTACACTTTGCTTAAGTATCTGTTTGGGTAAATTAAAACTTTTGTTAAGCATTGTGTTTGTTTTTCCATGGATGCCTGATTTTATGTGTGGACTAGCTTGTGTGATTTCATGTGAATGCATAGGCATGATTTTATGTGAGCATATGTGTGTATGATTTCATGTCTTTGTTTTTAAACATTCCAATGCTTGAACTTTTTGAACTAGAGTTAGTGTTATGACTCCTTGCATGAAATAATAAGTCTAGATTAGCTTGTGCTCACTATAGAACCTAGCATAGGATTCTTTGCTTGTTTTCAATCCTTTTTCCTTTATTTCTTTTTCTTGTGCTTCTTTATTTGAAAATAGGGACTTCCCTAAAACCCTAGCCTAGCCCTTCTAAAAATCACCAAACCTTGGCTATGACTTCTTGGATATATCTAAAACCTCTGGAAATCATTTGGTAGGTTTTCATAGCCTTTTTGTAAACGAATTCAAATTCAAATTTGAATTCCGGTTATGCCAACCCTAGACCTCAAACCACTCCCTTCTCTCTCTCTTTCTCCACCTCTAGCCGACAGGGAGAAGGAAAAGGAGCTGCAGTGTATCTCCCTCTCTGTAACCATAGGATCTGGGAGAAATCTTTTCCCTTTGTCGTTTTTTAGTTGGCATCGAAGGAGAGGAGGAGCCCAAGGCCTTGCCAGACCCTTTCCTTCTCCCTTCTCTTCGATCGTCACCCCCTCCCTTGCCAACCCCCAGTAGTCGTGCGCCACCCCTGCAGACCACCCTCCATGACCCCACCTTGCAGTGACTCGACCCAGCCACCCCACGCCCTCCCAGAGCACCACCACGACCGCCATGGGCGCCCCGCTCTGGCAGCACGCCACCGACCACCCCCTGCGCTGTCACCTCGCCTCCAGCCTAGCATTGGACCCCTTGACCAATTCTCCGGGCTAGTTTGGCCCGAACCCAACCGAGCGGTGCACCCCGACCGTGCCAGACTTACGCCGCCGAGCCGTCTAGAGTGCCTGGAGCGAGCCGCGTGTTCCCGTGCACCTGCACCCCGCCTAGCCCTGCTCCGCACCCAAGCCGGCACGGCATCGAGCCCTCGACGTCACCCCACCCTCGCCCGGCACTGTCATGCATCGACACGCTCGCACCACCCACCGTTTCGCCCCTAGCCTCTCTGAAAACCGCCGTTTTCCGACCAGGCCAGTGCGCCACCGACGCCGCCGTTTGCACCCCTGGACTTAGCGCAAGACGCCATCCAGAAGCACCGCCCACGACGCCCAATAGCATCCACTGAAGTTCACCCTAGACCGAGCTCATCTCTCCAGTTATAAGCCGAAGCGCCCCTCTGGAACCCTCCCCTTCCTGCCATTTGCCCCCTCTCCACTTCTCTTCCACCTCCCAGAGCTGACCGACCCTTAGCCGAGGAGAACCAGTCACCGGAGAACTCGAGGTCATCGAGTAGATTTTCACCGGCGAGGGGAAGGTTGCTGTCGTCCTGCGCCCCTCCTCTGCTCCCTCTCTGCTCATGTGTTTTCTCCACCCTCTTTCCAATCTCAACCCGCATCCTATCTATCTTGCAAAAGAACTGCAGGCATCGCCACCCCCGCCACCTGCCAGAGCTCCCGACCGGCAACCTCGTCACCACTGCGGAAACCCCAGGCTCTGCATGTAGGCTATCTGGAACCGGAGCCTCTCCTGAGCACCTCCGCCACCAATCCCGCAGCCGCCGACCACCGGAGCAACCTCGGTGAGCACTCCCCTGCCAAACCCTAGCCGGCGACGTCCCTTCGCGCGCATGCAACAGGAGGCGACGACGATGACGTGCGGCCGTTGATCCTCTTCTAATCGGGCGGCCGGGGAGGGCTCGTACCCCTTCGGCCACCCCGGGCTGGCTGGCTGGCCAGCTGGGCAGGATCCGGCCCGGATCTAGCTCGGCCCGGCCAGATCCGGCCTGCCCCTCCTTTCTTCTTTTTCTTTTTCCCTGCTAAATTCGAATGCTGATTATGTGTTGTGCTTTAAATCAGTTTAAAAATGATTTAAGCCTTAGAAAATTATGAAACAAATTTTGTAGGACTCAGTAAAAAGTTGTTAATCACCTGGTGCTGCATGTTTGAATTTTAGGATCTTAATAATATCTGAGGTTTAATTAGAGTAGATCGATGCATATTCTCCTATTTGTGAAAATAATTGGTTCTGTTTGCTTAAAATTGGTGAAACAAATTTTCACTAATAGCTTACTGCTTCTCTGATCTATAGAAACTAGTTTTACTATTTTAGGATTTGTAAATTTCTTGCAGTAATTATTTTGGTATTAACAATGCCCTGCAGTAATTGTTTTATTGTGCACAAAATATTTATTATTTTGGAATGATTCCACTTCTGGTGTGTTGTGCATTTGATTAGCTTTCCAGATTGACCTCTGTTAGAATTTTTGGACTTACATATTAATTTTAGGAATTTTCTTGCTATTCTAGTGATTCCTAGAATTAACAATTCCTTATTAACTCACTTTTATAGTATTTTAGTGTGTTTCCAAATGTGTTGCTACTGAAATGTTATCAACTACCTGTAAGTGTGCTGATGCCATGTTTTGATATATTTGATTCATGCAAGTGTTTGCTTGTGTTTGAATAGTACCATGTAACTAGAAATTTCTTGCTATTATGTTGGTGATTATCTTCTTTTATAAAATAGGTTTATGTTCAGAAATCTAAACTTGTTTGCTTCTGATACTCAAATGCTTGAGTTGTTTGATGTTGTTTGAATGCACTACATGTATGCATGAATGCTTATTGTATGTATGTTTCTTTTCTTTTTCCGGCGATAGAATCGAACGACGATTGTGCAGAGGAGGGAGAAGTGTTTGAGTACCAGGAGGAGGGTGATCAAGGACAAGCCAATCAAGGCAAGCCATCTACTTGTGCATATCTAAACCCTATTATGTCACTATGCATTGCTCTACTCTTGTCTCTACTATTATGCATTGCTTTTGTATATTGCTATGTCCCTTATGTAGCAATAATTGAAGACTTAGCTCCACAAGTCAATTTGCTATCATCTCTAAAGATGACACCTTTGCCACCTACTCAATACCCTGAAAAGTAGAGACTCGATGATTAGCATCGAGGTCTTTGGGAAACATTTGTAGTGGAGCCAAAAACTCTAGGATTGGGAATACTCTCTCGGGAAATATTTCTAAAATGGTTTCGAAAACCTTGGGGTAGTTACTACTCCATTGAGATGTTTTGAAATGATTTTATAAACAGGGAGCTGGACTTGGGAGGTGTAGAAGTTGGTGGATTTCTAAAAAGTGGCATTGTGTGTAAGTGTTCGCCAAACCAATTACTCCCGTGCAACCACATTACCCGGTATGGGACGGGCTTAGTTTGAAGTTTATTTGCTTTAGTGCGGGGAGCCTCACAACTATATAAGGGTTTGCAGGACCCCGGAATCCGGGTTGACGCTAAACGAAGGTCAACACATATCACGGCATATCCCGAGCCGCCGGAAGACACTTGGGTTCTCCCGCCGTGGCACCGGAGTTACACTCTGGAGGAGGTACTGCCGGGTCATGCCGGGGAGGTAAACTCCATAGGGTAGGCACCCGTACTAAGGTAGATAGATGGAGGGCTTCGATCGATTATCCGAAACCCGCATACTCGTGTATGACGGTCCGTGGTGGTATCCCGGCGGATTTATCGAATGGTGTGGGTAAAGTGTACAACCTCTGCAGAGTGTAATCTATTCGAATAGCCGCATCCTCGGTCATGGACGGTTGGAATGGCCATACTTAACCTGGGTTAGGTTTTGGTTTTATAAATGGTTATTTGAAAAAATGGAGTTTTGTGCCGGACGGAGTACTTGGAGGGTACTGCCGTGGCACGGAGGTGGATCGGAGTACTTGGAGGGTACTGCCGATGCTTGGAGGTGGTCATGTTCGATTGACCACCGATCTAATCTTAAAAAGGAGTTTCCCCCTTTCCTAGGGATTTTACTAAATGCTTCTAAAAGTCTTCTTTAATAAGGATATAGAAATGTCGTGGGACATGCTATATCGACACGAGAAGTTAGTAGCTTAGACACTGAAACTAAGCCAACCCTTGCTACAGCCATATAGCATGTGAATCAACTTTCTCTCTTAGATGGTTTGCGAGTACAATTCCAAAATGTACTCACGGCTTTGTCCCTGGCTATTAACTTGGCCAGACTTCGGAGATGATTATGAAGAAGACGATGAGGAGTATGACGATGCCAGTGCGAATTAGGACTCGTTTCCTGGTCAGTCGCCTGTAGGGTAGTAGGCCTGACTTGGTCCACTACGCTACGTGTATCCGCTGCTGTTATGTTAGTTGTGTCTGTTGAACTTGCCCTGTGAGGCGTTTGTATTCAGCCAAGAGGCTATGTAAGACTTAAAGACTTATTTATGTAATGGATGATGTATCTGTAATGCCAACTCTGTTATGTGGATTCACGACGGTCTCCTGGGATCGTGAATTGTATGCATAACGGGAATCCCGGATGGTAAGCCGGGGTTCCCAAAAAAGATGCCCCGATGGGAAAAACCTAAAGACCCGATTAATTTTCTAGAAACACATCGCGATCCACTGCCATCATCGACCCGAGATCGGGAGGTTCCAGAAGCTCTTCTTGGCACCCTGCCGGAGAGGGGAATCGCCACCAGAGGTCTTCTTCATCGCCATGCTTGCCTTCGGCGTGATGAGTGAGTAGTCTACCTTGGACTATGGGTCCACAGCAGTAGCTAGATGGTTGTCTTCTCCATCATGTGCTTCATGTTTAGATCTCGTGAGCTGCCCTACATGATCGAGATCATCTTTGTGTAATTCTACATGTTGTGTTTGTTGGGATCCGATGAATATTGGTGTTATGTTAAGTTGATGTGCTGAATATTATCTTATGTTATCTCTATGTTGTTTATGATCTTGCATGCTCTCCGTTGTTAGTAGCTATCTCGGCCGAGTAGATACTAGTGACTCCAAGAGGGGGTATTTATGCTCGATAGTTGGGTTCATGCCTCTATTTAATCTGGGGGAGTGACAGAAACCTCTAAGGTTGTAGATGTGATGTTGCCACTAGGGAGAAAACAACATTCTTGTGTCCAAGGACATTCGTTTTGTTTACATTACACACTTTGCTTAATACAGTTATTTGTTGTTCGCAACATAATACTTTCGGGGTCCTCGGATAATTCCCCACGAGTGGATTATTAGTCATAGATGCAGTTTGATGGCGGTCTATGTATTTTGTTGTAATGCCTAGAGTAAATCTCATAGTGATCCTCGTGATATATGCGCATTATCTTTATTCTATCAATTGTCCAACTGTAATTTGTTTACCTAGCATGTTGTTATTTATTTTATGGAGAGACACCACTAGTGAACTGTGGACCCTGGTCTAATTTCCTTTACATTGTTACACCGTTTTACTATTACTTGCACTATTTACTTTCTCGCATACTACTATTGTTTTCCACTCGATACGCTCGTACCTTTGTTTACAGCAAACCGGTGAGATTGACAACCTCATCGTAAGTTGGGAGCAAAGTACTTGGTTGTGTTGTGTGTAGGTTCCGCGTTGCTACTAGTTGAAGACGCACCAACAAGAATCATAAACGGTGCCCTTGCTGGAGTGTCACGAAGCTAGCAAGCATCACCTTCTTAAGTTTGCCTTTTTCCTACTGGATCGATAAACCTCGGTTTCTTACTGAGGGAAAACTTGCTACTGTGCTCATCATGCCTTCCTCTTGGGGTTCCCAACTAGGTGGTCATCCTGCCCGCATCAAGCATAATTTTCTGGCGCCATTGCCGTGGAAAAAGAAGACTTCTGCAAGGGGAGTTTCGCACACACATCCTTTACTTTGTTTATTGTTTTGCTTTACTTTATTTTTACTTGCATATTTTTTATCAAAAACACATAAAAAATTAGTTTCCTTTATAGTTGTTTATTATGTCTAGTTTAGTTGCTACTACTATGTCGCCCGAGGAAATGATCTTCACTTTCAAACAAAAGAGTGAGGAAAGTTTCAAAGAAGCTTGGTCTAGAATTTATGATTGGCATGGAAAGACTAAACCGAAAATGACTTTGAGTTTGCTTCTTAGTTGCTTTTACTTTGGACTTGCTATTCATTATAGATATGCTTTGGATACTACAGCAGAAGGAGATTTCCTTCATTGTGATGAAGATCAAGCTTTCAATACTATAAAAAAGTTGATTACAATTTATAGCATGCCAACTGATTTTGATTCCTCTCTTGTGAGCATTTTTAATAGACTTAATACTCTTGAGACTCACACTGCTAGTTTGAAAACTTGCTATAGTACTTTGCGCCAGTATTTTGATTATGTGCCAATAAATTCTAAACCTTCGAGTTGGTACCCTACGGTAAAAATCATCATTAATGGTGAAACTTTTCATGCTCGTTGTGATATTATGTTTGAATTTTGTCTTATGCCAAAGGATGTTTATGAATCTTTGAGCCTTTGGAAACTTTCTGAGGGGGGAGAAGAAATTTCTCTTACTAATAATGCCACTATATTTCCCGTTGGAATAGCTGAAGGAGTTTATACAAAAGTCCTAGGAAAAATGGTATCTACTGATTATCTTATTATTGAATGTGTAGGAAAAGGACAAATCACACTTGGAAGGTCTCTAGTAAAGCTCCTAGGCGCCATCATTGATGTGGGAAAAGGCACCATAATATTCATCTCTCCACCTTGCAATAATCATGTGTTCCCTAAAGTTAAGAGCAAAGGTAAGAGAGGAAGGCGTAAGGTACCCGTTGACCCTAATGCTTCATCGCTTGATATTACTTGATTTGCACTTTCTGCGCCTAGCTCAAAGGCGTTAAAGAAAAGCACTCTTGGGAGATAACCCATTGTTTTACTTTCAGTAATTTTTATTTTATTTGAGTCTTGGAAGTTATTACTACTATAATAACCGTTCCTTATACTTTTTATTTCATTTTTGTGCCAAGAGAAACCTCTAATTTGAGTGAGGTAAGATTTGGGATGTTGCTGTCCTGAAACAGATTTCGGTGCTGCACCGTAAAAATTCGTGAAAATTCTCAGAATATCTTTTTGACCTGCGATTTCTTGTGCATATGCCCCAGGTTATATCCAAACTTTCACTAGTTATACAATTTTTGATTTGAGCAACAGAAAACCCTCGAAAATATCGACCTTTGTCAGCTGTTCAGTCTTGACAGATTTCTACCACTATTTGTGTTTGCCTCTCTATCACTTTCTTTTTGAGTTCTTTTGATCATGGAACTTTTGGGGAAGTTGCTACAGTAGTATATGCTTTATTTGTGGTGGTTTTGAGTTGAAATCTGAAGCAAAAAAGGGGTTGATTCATTATTATGCTTACACGAATGTTGCTAATAGAATTGTGTTTAGTTTTGTATGAAGAAAGTTTTCAAGTGTAGGGATTGGAGAATGATGAGATGAGTTGCAGAACGGAAAAAAGCTCAAGCTTGGGGATGCCCAAGTCACCCCAAGAAATATCCAAGAGGTACAAGCATCAAAGCTTGGGGATGCCCCCGAGGCGCCCCTTCTTCATCGGCAAAAATCAAATCACCTTTCAACACACTATATTTTTATTGCTTCATGCACTATGCGTTTTTCTTGGAGCATCTTTACTTTAGTTTTCAGTTTTGTTTTGTTTTGTTTGCTCCAATAAATGGTTGGACCCCAACAAATTTCTTTTGGAGAAGTTGCCTTGCTTTTCATTTGCCAAGAACACTCCGTTTTTCACTCTTATCGTTCAACGAGTGTTCTCTTTTTCTAGAACTGCATTTAGCTTTCGTTTTTCACCTTGATTTTTGTTCAGATCTTGTTTTATCTTCATATCAAGGTGTATTTTGACCTCTGGTCCATATTAGTTTTTATCAAAAGAGTTGTTTCAAAAAGGTTCGAACGGTGTTGGAAAAGAGAAAAAATTTCATGCAAGAAAGTGGTACTAAAAGGAGCTTGTTTAGACTACGGCTTAGACTTTTGCATGTCGTGCTTGATATCATTTTGATAGTATGCTTAGTGATTTTTGCTATAGCATGACTTGTCTCAAATGACTGAGATTGCTTAATGAGCCTTTGAAAAAAATCATGCGTTGTTTTAATTATTTGGAAGCATTAATTTGGTTTTCTCCTTGATGCTTTATTTGGGTTGACTTCGCGCATGCTTACACATGTTTGACTCATACAAAGTCGCCATTAGCCTCTATGATCATTTAGTTTTTGACTTTTGATGCCATCTTATGCTTCTCTTAATGATGTTTTGTCGCTATGCATGATTATGGCCGTTATTGCTCTCTTAGTTGGTCGCTCTCAGTCTTTTGCTAGCCCTCATTATGTACTGAGTATGAGATCTACTCGTGCATCCAACTCCCAAAAACCAAGTTATTCCAATGTGTCCACCATACATACCTATTAGCAATTTGCTATTCCAAAGTATATTTGACTTGCTTTTATCTATCCTTCAAATTAAACTCTTTTTGATGCTATGCAAAAATTGGTCAGTAAAGCTCTCACGAACCTGATGGCACACTTTACTTTTCTCGTTCTTAAAAATTTGACATTGTGGCTCTCTTATGTTGAGTTGTTATGCTTGCAGGTTGTAAGTTGGAAATTAGCCAAACCATGCCGTCATGGGGTAAGCTTTCAACATTGCACTTCTTATTTGAATTGATATCGTGATCTTTTGTTTATGGATACTCGCGATGTGAAATAAGTTGGGAATCTTGCGGGATCATGGAGTTTGTATATGTGTTAGAGAAACGCCTGGGCCACTAATCTAAGCCATGCATAATTCATGGTGGAAATTTACAGCATGCCCATAGTGAACATTCGACGACGCATCTCAAAATAAAAAGCTATACCAATGGTAAATAAAAGAGATGTCGAGGTGTTCATTGTCTGTTTGTCCTGTCATTTTGATGTGGGCTTGTTCCATATCATCGGGCACGGAGGTACCCCGTTGGCGGTTCTCGATGATACGTGTATACTTACAATGACAAGAGCTTGCTTGAGACTCTAAGTCAAGTAGCATGAGGTTTGGGCATTCGTACTTCAGGGACACGAGGTTTTCAACTTATGATTTGTCAAGCATATGCTTCATAATTGTACTCGCATTAACTTTAACCATTCAAGATGCCTATGATGGGGGCAATGAGAGCTCAAAGCTACTAAGTACCATAATTTTTGAAGGTTTTTAAAACTTGCAATCACTGCTTCCCTCTGCGAAGGGCCTTTCTTTTTACTTTTATGTTGAGTCACCACCTTCTACCTTTATGCACCATCTAAGAGAGCATAGTTGTCATTCTGAGTTTAATGTACATAGTCCCAAAGTTTATCATTGATTGATTCATGATTTTGGTTTCACTTGTTTAGATCTCGTGAGCTGCCTTACATGATCGAGATCATCTTTGTGTAATTCTACATGTTGTGTTTGTTGGGATCCGATGAATATTGGTGTTATGTTAAGTTGATGTGCTGAATATTATCTTATGTTATCTCTATGTTGTTTATGATCTTGCATGCTCTCCGTTGTTAGTAGCTATCTTGGCCAAGTAGATACTAGTGACTCCAAGAGGGGGTATTTATGCTCGATAGTTGGGTTCATGCCTATATTTAATCTAGAGGAGTGACAGAAACCTCTAAGGTTGTAGATGTGTTGTTGCCACTAGGGAGAAAACAACATTCTTGTGTCCAAGGATATTCGTTTTGTTTACATTACACACTTTACTTAATGCAGTTATCTGTTGTTCGCAACTTAATACTTTCGGGGTGCTCGAATGATTCCCCGCGAGTGGATTATTAGTCATAGATGCAGTTGGATGGCGGTCTATGTATTTTATTGTAATGCCCAAAGTAAATCTCATAGTGATCCTCGTGACATATGCATATTATCTTTATTCTATCAATTGCCCAACTGTAATTTGTTTACCCAGCATGTTGTTATTTATTTTATGGAGAGACACCACTAGTGAACTGTCGACCCCGGTCCAATTTTCTTTACATTGTTACACCATTTTACTATTACTTGCACTGTTTACTTTCTCGCATACTACTACTGTTTTCCACTCGATACGCTCATACCTTTGTTTACAGCAAACCGGTGAGATTGACAACCTCATCGTAAGTTGGAAGCAAAGTACTTGGTTGTGCTGTGTGCAGGTTCCGCGTTGCTACTAGTTGAAGACGCAACAACAAGAATCGTAAATGGCGCCCTTGCTGGAGTGTCACGAAGCTAGCAAGCATCACCTTCTTAAGTTTGGCATTTTCCTACTGGATCGATAGACCTCGGTTTCTTACTAAGGGAAAACTTGCTACTGTGTTCATCATACCTTCCTCTTGGGGTTCCCAACTGGGTGATTATCCTGCCCGCATCAATATCAAACACTCGGGGGAAACTGGCTGTTCTTCCTCTTATACTCTTCCAGCAATCTGCAACAACAAACAACAATTTTGTGTCCCCAACTAACTGGAGTGGTTGTCAGACACTCACATCTTGCAAGTTTAACAAAACTGAACTTAATGAACAAAGATATTTTTGTATGTTTTGGATTAATAAGAACTGATAGTAAAACAACACGTAAACATGTGTAGAAGGTTTGTCTTATCGCTAAAAGTGGACCGACGATCATGGTTTCACTTGATCTCTCTCTCTCAAAAACATGTGGTGATGATAGCACAAACGATAAATTAACAGCAGCAAACATACAAGAAGTCATTGATAAGGATAGACATGAGCATCATGTTCAATCATGGAGTTGATTCAATAGAACTCCCAAATACTCCTTCAGCAAGAGAAAACTTACCCGGGCTAAATTTAGGGACTAACAGAGTATTTCCTTAAGATTTATAATGGTGTTGAATACAATTGCACTACTTTTGAGAAAACAAGACCATCCCATACGTGACCCAATGGCATAAAGCACAAGTATTCAATTATCCCTAGTGAGGTAATCAACGAGAAGGTAAAAAACATGGCAGCACCTAGAATTTATGTCACTTTCCCATGCATGCCACCAAATTACTCCTCCTAATGCACACATCCCCCACACGCATTCTATCGTACTAGTTTGATCAGAACAAAACATATATGAATGGGGTAACATATAAATCTACCAATACATGAAGAATAACTATCAATTTGCATCTCATAAATAATCTCAATAAGAAAATATCAATCATAGGGCTATTACAAATATGGTCACAATCATGATAAGAAGCTCATGTGACTCTAATTAGTGAAGCACAATAGAGATAATGACATAAGTTACTTCCACAATCTCATAGTCTAGGGATGAACTGCTCCCATTTCATCATGGTGATGTAGGAGATGGTGGCAATGGAGGCGCAACCGAGAGCGGCTCGGCAACATCTCCCCTCCTATCCTCGCAGTTTTCAGATCCATATTGTGTATTCTCTGTTTCTTTGCTCCCTGTCGCAAACCGGGGGGGAGGGCGTCATATATATATAGTCGATTTAGTTTAAGAAGATTCCATAGAGGCCAAGAATCCTGGAAAAGGGCCCATAGGGTGGGATATGGGCCCCACCATGTGGCCACGAAGTGGGACCAAGTGGTGGCCCTTGTTTCCCCCTCATGGCTCTTCAGTTTATTTTTCTTCTTCTCACGATCTTTGTTTCCTTGGAAAAAATAATGTGGTAAAAAGATTAGGTTCGTTTGATGTTCGGAAGGTCCAACTCAAAAATACGCAAAACATGGATTTCTATTTTGCAGAGTTTAATCCAAAATAAAGGGATTGTTTAGAAAATCTCTAGAATCAATGAAAAACATGCCCAGGTCCTATATAAACAATCAAATATAAGTAATATTATACAATGCAAAGTTCATAGATGCATTTTACATGCATCAGCGTTGTCAATCCTCGCAAAATGTACAAAAAAAACTTTGACATGAGCCGTCGTAGACATAGCTACTACTTTCACATGTGACCACGATTCCTCGAGAAACCCCTACTCTGTTTTTGTTCGATTGAATCAACAAATAGGTCTTATAAATTTAGCACATCAATTAAGGGTTAATTTGTAAAATTTCAGCAATACATTTTAGGCGTCAAGTGGCATCCCTCCAAAATCCCACTTATAATTCGTTTTAGAGATTTTTAGTTCAAAATGTTGGTCCATTTTTGGAACTAGAAATTTGAAGTATAAGTGAGATTTTCGCAGGATCCCACTTATCTCTAGCTAGACTTTAATTATTCACACTACTCCGAAAATAAGTGAGTACTTTTATCCTCCAAAAATATAAGAGTTAAAGTCTCTTTCGTGATGAAATTTAATGAGATTAAATTGGTGCAATGAGAAGAGCAAAGTGTATTTGAGATTATAGAAGGACCTACATTGTGGGGGTATACAAGAATTCACCAAAGACGCCGCATTAATCAATGAAAAGAATGCAAACGCACTCCATCCATCATACTCACCGGCCGGGGCACAATCACAGGGTTGCGAGCGGCAACCGCCCATAGCTGTACTCTTCTTGAGGCATCCTTTTCTCCGGCCCTATTTAACTCGGTCCTCCATCGCTTTCCAGTTTCCACCCCCCGTGTGTGATGCGTCAGCCTTGCTCATCGCCATTGTCACTCTACTTTAGTGTAGTGTACTGTGCGTAGAGGAACTAGCTAGCTAGCGCGTAGACTAGTGGTTAGAGCGACGGGTAGCAGTCGCTCTGTTAATACTCACGATAGGTAGAGGTGATATGATGGATTAATCCACCTTTTGCTTTTTGATCCATATATGGCTACAATTAATCTTTTTGGAAACTTCAACGCAAAATAAACCAGATCTGTAAAAATTTCACAATCTGACCCTTTTTTATTGGCGCCATGGGGTACGGCGCCATGGTTACATTGCACGGCGCCATGGAGTACGGCGCCATGGTCTTGCATGACGCCGAAAACTGCAACAAAGTCACGGCGCCATGCGACCATGGCGTCCTAGCCTACGGCGACATGCAATATAAACATGGCGCCTTGGGGTTGGGCGCCGTGCAAAAGGGTCAGATCGTGAAATTTTTATAGATCCGGTTCATTTTGTGTTCAAGTTTTAGAAAAAGATCAATTTGAGTCACTTTGAGTATATATTGGCCCAAACACTAACCTCTTATCCTCCTTTCCTCTCTCTCAGCTCGATCCCCCCCCCCCCCCCCCCCCCCCCCCCACTTGTGCGCACCCCTGGCGAGCTCCTTTTCGCGCGAGGAAGCAGCTAGCCACTGAACTTGCACTCGTGCTCACCTAGCTAGCTGCAGCCAGCTGCCCTAGCTACCTAGCTAGCTATGCAGAGGAGGAGATCGGCGGCAGCGAATTGAGTGGTGGGCATGAGCAAATACGTGAGCGGCTGCCATGGCGCCGCGGCAGTAGCTGGTGGCGGTGGCATGAGTATTAAGGAGGGCAGCGGCGGCCGAGACGCCCACGAGGACGACCTAGTGATGCCGGGGTTCCGGTTCCACCCGACGGAGGAGGAGCTCATCGAATTCTACCTCCGGCGCAAGGTGGAGGGCAAACGCTTCAACGTCGAGCTCATCACCTTCCTCGATCTCTACCGATACGACCCATGGGAGCTCCCAGGTGAGGACTCGACCAATCAATTCGTTAATTCTTCAGTACTCCCTCCCTCTAGCCCCCACGACCATAATTCTTGGTTTTTTATTTATTTTAATTTGCTGTTTTTGTTGTGTGTGCAGCAATGGCGGCGATTGGGGAGAAGGAGTGGTTTTTCTATGTGCCGAGGGACCGCAAGTACAGGAACGGGGACAGGCCGAACCGGGTGACGGCGTCGGGGTACTGGAAGGCGACGGGGGCCGACAGGATGATCAGGGCGCCAGAGAACAACCGGCCGATAGGGCTCAAGAAGACGCTCGTGTTCTACTCCGGCAAGGCGCCCAAGGGCGTCCGCAGCAGCTGGATCATGAACGAGTACCGCCTCCCCACCGCAGACACAGACCGGTACCACAAGGTATCTATGTCAATTCCATCATCGCACACCCATCTATTTTCTTAATTTTGCGCAAGATACCAATTAATTTGTTGGCATTTACAAGACATGAACTAGGGTTTGTATTATTTGTCGAGGGGTTTCTATCTTGTGACATCTAATTTTGCTTTTAGTTGTTGGAATCATGGTGGTGCATAACTGCATATGCCTATTCAGATGATCGGATCTACACGTTATTCATCGCTAGGGTTCGTTCTTTGCTTTTAGTGTTTTTGCGGTGAACAACGTACTCAATTCGATCTCTTCCTAGCTCACTAGCTTAGTATCTTGGTGCATATAAACCTACAATAATCCAAGGTTTCTAAATCTAATCCTTTCTACCGGAATCAATTCTAGTGTGAAGCTATGAACTAAATTTCCTGGGAGAAATAAATCCCCATTTCTTTCGTACGTGACATAGATTCGCTTTGTTAACGCACTGGCAAGAATTTACTTTGTTGATAGTTCACCTTCATGAATTTGCAGACCGAAATCTCCCTCTGCCGCGTCTACAAGCGCACCGGCATCGATGACGGACACGGCCACCACTTCTCGGTGCGGTCGACGACGGCCTCCCGCGGCGGCGGTGCCAAGGCACGGCAGGACAGCAAACAAGGGTCATCGTCCACTTCCGCGCCCACGCCGCCGCCAACTCCGTCCAAGCTCCACCTCCTCCAAGCAAGCGAGTGCACGTCGCCGCTGGCGATCATCACAGATCACGCCAAAGCACAGAGGCAGGTGCCGGCTCCACGGCAGCAGCAGCAGCAGCTAGCCGCCGCAAAGCCCTGCGGCGGCGCGTTAGGATACTTGCAGTCACCGGCGGCGACTGGTGGTCATCAGCAGGAGGGAGCCGCGGCGTTGCTGTGCCAGCAGTACTCCAAGAACACAAACACCTTCACCTCCACGTACTCGCTGCTCAACCTGGTGAACGCGGCCTCCATGGGCGGCGCCTCCGCCGCGGCCATCGACGAACTGAGCACGCTGGTTGGACACGGAGCCGCACAGCTGCCGTCCTACCATAGCCCCACGGCCGGTGGCCACCACCACGACCACTTCGTCGTTCCCCTACCGACGCCGTCGTCGCAACCAATTACGCCGCTGGGGACGCTGCCGATGTCGCTGGCGGCCATCTCCGACAAGATATGGGACTGGAACCCGATCCCCGATGCAGCCACGGGGAGAGATTATGGTAACGCCGGATTCAAGTGACAGTGAATCAAGGAAGTGCATGGGCGGCCACAGTGCATGCGCCCGTGTGCATGGCTAGCTGTGCACATTCTGATGCCGATCGGTACCACCATGTACTACACCCTCTCTATCTGTGTCCAAAGTTAATTCTTCCAAGGAATCGAACAACTAGACCATTATACCTTTTTTCTTAAGATAACTAGTCCATAGATCATACCTTCTCCTCACTTAGTACGATCAAGGATTCAGGAGTAGATAATTTGTAGTAATTCATAATGAGTTTCTATATTGGACCATATAGATGTGACACCCCACATTCAGTTATTTTTACCAGGATACATGTGTTACTCGGGATTGGAACTTCATAGGACCTGGATGGGCGCATGTACTTGCTTGTCTAGTCAAAAGTGACACTGAATTTTAACTGTCTGACTCTGGAAACTGCACTACTGCACATAAAATAATGCCAACTGCATGATTGGGCGATGACCATGGCAGAGATTGCCTCTTCGAAATGATTGGGAGAGATGGAGAACTAGCAGGCCGGGAGTGCTGTCGGGTGTACGAAAATGCACAGGACCGTGTCAGAGATGGATGTGAGGATTATACTGGCCAATCATGCATGTGAGCGCATCATTTGTCTCTTCTCCCTTCTCTCTCTCCGCATGAACAGAAGTACCAGTGTTCTCTTGTCATGGATTATTGGACGAGCTTGTTCAGAGCGTGTCACCGGTGGTACGGCCGACGTCCCAGTTTGGGGCTCGCAGACGTGTGTGCGGGTGGAAAGGGAGGCGAAATGCATGGCCCAGTTGGCGGGGTGATAAGATACCTTCTGTCTAGTAGCTACTTGCCTTGCCACGGCCCGTGCATGATACAGGATCTTTCGATCGCGCCATTGGACATGACAGTCTATATATGTTGGTAAGAACCGCGAGCTATATAGCTAGCTGATCTGTTCTGTTTATGAAATGTATTGCATGCCTTGCCTTCTTGGTACTTCTAGATTCTCTTGCTCTTGTGTATTATTATGTATGAGCTAACTAGTACTTCCATATACTCCAGTGTGTAACTAGAGACAAGTGTCCCTTGCAACAAGGAATATGTTTGTATGCCCTGACTATGTGTGTATACAAAATATTGGAACATTTGGTATATGCAAATTGAACTTAGAGTAAACTGACGATGCGGTACTAAAATGATAGGATTTATTTGAACAGAAACAGTAGGGAAAATCCCTATACTGTCATTTTCATAGAATGAATATCTATGCCAGTGTCCCATTCAAAACCAAGAGCAAACCAAATATTCTGGCTAAAATTGCATGCGAAGAAGAGGTGCATAATTGATTCTTGCATTGCTTAGTAATATTGAAACTAGAGATGTCATTCTCAAGATTAGGGAGTTCATCATGATCAATGATGGAGAGAAGGAGTGGAAACATATTATATATGCTAGGGTTGCTCGAGTATTTATCACAAGAAATATATATTCGTATATATATATCATCAAACAAATTACTATATATTAGTGCATATCCTGCCCAAAATACTACATGAGCAACTTAGTTAAATACATCAAAGGGTATAAGGACTTTTTCAAGAGGTTATGGTAGCAAATTAAGGAAAGTGCAATGGTACACATAGTTGCATGCACACTTGGTGTATGCATTATGGAGTGTGAATTTATGAATTTCTGTTAAAAACATGCCAATGATGTATTTTTGAACTTTATCGAAAAGATTGACATGTTAACACTTCCACTTGTGATGTACTTCCAATTAAAAGAGTTCTCAAAGTTAAGTCGCTTCTGATTTTGCTATTTTTTATAATTCAGAAAAGGTGGGTGTTTTCTTAAGCACAAGGTGGGTGTTGTCATTGTGCACATAGAAATCACAAGTGTAGTCACTAGTTGAGAAACAACCATTGGTTAGATAGTTTGGACGGTGGTTGTACCCTCCTTTACTATGATCGTACGACCATAGGTTTGATGTTCATTTACATGTCTTAGTGACACAGATTATTCTATGCAGTGTGAGGCGATATTCCCATCGTTAACTTGTCATTTGTGGTGGCTTCGTCAATCTTAAAGGTCGGCCTTGGAAAGACCTTGTGTTTGTGGATACGTATGGTCACTAGTACATAATACAACATTATAGTCGAGTCCGAAACACTTCCCGTAGTCTACTTTATGCACTAGCTACAATGAATTGGAGCTAATAATCCATTTCGTGTCATTTTTTAACACAACGATCAACAAGCAAGCAGCAAGCGGGGGAGAGTCAAGTCAAGTACAACATAGGAATACTGTTTGGCGGTAGTTTCTAAAGAACCAATTTCTAGAAGCCATAGCCAGCTACGAAGATGAAGCCGGTTGCTCTTTTCTAAAATCTTGGTTGATTTTCTTCATAGACTAACTATAAGATGGAGTATAATCACTAGAGATCAAGAATTATAGTCCATCGTTGTATCGCACATCAAACAACAGTTACACGCAGAAATAACAACATTACTAGGTCTCGTTCGCACATAAAAACTAATTTGTAATAAACTTTAATACTTAAATAAACATTTAAGCATGTCGTAGTCTCAAGGGATACATTTTTATTAGTTATTTTGCATAGTAACCACATAAAAAGGTAATAATATTAGTTGTAGTGTTATTTGTTATATAGTTCTAATTATATTATATAGACGTAATAGTATTATATTGCACTTAAAATATATTGTATTATTTTCTTAATAAATTAATTATTTGCAATTGCACAAACCATAGTTGAATTCATATTATGGTAGAAACCTGTAAAGCATATGGCCTAAAAATATTAATAGTTGTTTCTAGTGTATGATTACCTAATCATATTAGTAAAAATCAATGGATTGAAATTTAGTATATTAAACCTAATGAATAATACTATAATGGACAATGGTACACTTCAGTATTAGGTCCCTTTTCTGTTCAGAGTTGGGTGGTTGCTCTATTTGCCAGGCCCATGGGCTAGCCCTGAACATGCCATCCATATCACAAGTTCTAAGAGTTGAGATTACAAGTATCAATGTTGTAAAGATCACAAGTCAAGATGACCACCAACTTGACGACATTTTGACTAATCACGGGTTGTTGATTGATGACACTAAGCAATGTGCCACTTCGTTGGGACTCTAGGTGCGGAGTGTTGTAGCAAGAGTAATTTTCCCCACAAGGATGACTCGGGGTTAATATTGAAATAGTCAAAAAGTCTCTCTTTGTTCTCATCAGGCAACCTCCAAAACAAACTCCGTGTATTGCATCCCAAACTCCACCGAGTGGTTGTCAAGCACAAGCTTTTGAAATAAGTACATCTAAATAAATAAAATAATAGAAAGTAAATGCAGAAAGTAAACTAATGCTATAAATAAAGGTGTTTTTGATAGGAATGCAAAAAGTAAAAGATACTTTTGTATATTTGGATTTAATTAATGCTGAAAATAAAGAACACGTGCAAGCATTGGAAAGGTGTTTCTTATGATTAAAATTGGACCAAGGTTCATGGGCTCACTTTTATACTCTCTCATAAAGTTGTGGTGGCATTAAGCGCAAAATAGATGACCGAAATGATGATATGATTTTATTATGTTAGTTAATAATATTCATATGGGCATCACGTCCTAACATAAAGATGATACTACACATTTTACTTATACTCCACTAGAAAGGAATAACCTGTAAGCAATCTAGTATTAGGAATATAACAGAGTATAGTCTTAGGTACTTTGACATGATGGTGAAAAACAAATATGCTACCACTTGGACATATTACGATAGATCAAAGTCTATGAATGTCAACTTAGGATTCTTAGCTGTCACTAAGAAATATAGCACATACATTCTTTTTATCCCTAGTGAGGTAACTACGGATTGGCAAACACCATAGCAGGTCATGAAATTAATGTCACAATTCACTGCTACTACCAAGTTACTCCATCTAATATGGGAGAGCAATACAAGCGTTGTGCTGCTAGGCGAAGCGGTTGAGTGCCGCACCCTAGATCCCCTCATGCTCTTGCATACTAGTTGGATCAGAATAAGTAATAAAGAATGGGGTAACAATATTCATCTACTCATACATCAAGAACATAATAAAGTATCACCATCTCATACATGATCCAATAAAATAATGATCCACCACATAGGGATTACATAATATGGCCATAATCATGCTGGGCAGCTCATATGGCATCCAAACATCATAACACAAGAGAGAAATAGAATAAGCTATTGCCACAAAACCATAGTTCAGAGGTGGAACACTCCCTCTTCATCATGGTGGTGGTGACGGTGATGTTGGAGAGGCTGGAGAAGCGACCAGGAGCGACTCCGGCAGTGTTTTCCTCTCCAATCTTCATAGGTTCAGCCTCTTTTTTGTGGTTTTGTGTTTCTCCGGCGCCTCCTCGAGAGAACGCCTCAAGAGGGGGGGGTATTTATAGAGGCATTTTTAGGTCAAGCTGAGCAATATGGAGTAAAGATGGACGGCATTGATACGTCCAATTTGCACCACTATTTTGTATCATAATTTACTGTTATTCATTGATATATTTCATATTTAGATATGATACTTATGTTATTTCCTTTGTTTTCACGTGTTTGATGATCATCGGAGGAGCTGCTGCCGGAGTCAGGATTCTGCTGGAAAAAGGACCATCAGGAGACCATATTTTGAAGATCAGGAAAATTCCAGAAAAATACCCAGAAATTATATTTTCCCAGAAGACCTACGAAGCCAGAAGGAGGAGTCGAGAGGAGCCAGGGGGGCTCCACACGCCAGGGCGGCGCGGCCAGCCCCCTGGCCGCGCGGGCCCCACGTGAGGCCACCCTGGCCCACCTCTGGTCTCGCCCCTTCGCGTACATCATCGTCCCCGAAAACCTAAGTCAGGGGGGGTTCAGAGTTAGACACAGCTGCCTCTGCGGGGCGGAGAACACCAGAGAGAGAAAGCTCTTCGGCAGAGAGAAATCTGCCGGGGAAATTCCTTCCCTGAGAGGGGAGATCGTCGCCATCGTCATCACCATCGCACTGGACTTCATCGGGATCATCATCATCATCATCTCCATCACCAGCACCTTCATCTCCACCATCACCTCGCCATCCCGCTGTAACATCTTGAGTTGGATCTTGTTATATTCATAGGGGAAACTTTCCTGGTGTTGATTACTCTTGTAGTTGATACTATTGAGTGGAACCGTTGAATTAAGGTTTATGTCCAGATTGTTATTTACCATTATTTCACCTCTGATCATGATCCATATGATGTCTTGTGAGTAGTTCGTTTAGTTCTTGAGGACATGGGAGAAGTCAAGATGTTAGTAGTGAATTATTATTGAGAAATATTTAATGGTTTGATATTGTTGTGGTGCTATTTCACTAGTGGTGTCATGTGAACGTCGACTACATGATACTTCACCATTTATGGGCCTAGTGAGATGCATTGTGTATTTGGCTACCGATTGTGGGGTTGCTGGAGTAACAGAAACCTAAACCTCCGTTGGGAAACCATTGCACCAGGGAGCGTAGGATCCTAGAGTTTAAGGCTGTGGTTAGATTTATCTTAATTACTTTCTTGTATTTGCGGATGCTTGCAAGGGGTATAATCACAAGTGTGTATTTATCCTAGTAAGGGTAGTGCGCTAGCACAGGTTCACCCCCATAACACTTACCAAATCAATAAATACTATTGGCTCTATGAAGCGAAAGCTCTTGACAGAAACCTCCCGTGTGTCCTCGAGAACGTTTGGTTATTATAAGAACACAACCGGCTTGTCCTTTGCTGAATAAAGGATTGGGCCACTTGCTGCAATTGTTACTACTGTCTTTTATTTACTCGCACTTTATTTACTCGTATTACCAAATACTCCTGAAAACCTGTTTGCTAGTATTTACAGTGATTCCTTTATCAAAACTGCTCATCAACACCTTCTGCTCCTCGTTGGGTTCGACACTCTTATTTATCGAAAGTACTACGATACACCCCCTATACTTGTGGGTCATCAAGACTATTTTCTGGCGCCGTTGCCGGGGAGTGTAGCGCTATTGAAGAGTGGAATTGGTAAAGGTAACCGTCGCTGTGAGTATTGTTTTTATTTTGTCTTTTATTTTACTCTGCTATGGAGAACTCTCCATTTGGTTTCCTATTTGGAAACACTTCTACTACTACTGCTACTGCTGCACATGCGGAGGAACCACCACCGCCACCGCCTGCTGAAATTGATCCTTTTAAAATACCTATGAAAATTGTTGGGCGTATTATGGATAACTGCTATTCAGGAGATGGAACTGTCCATCCGGGTGATCACTTATTATTTATACATGAATTATGCGAGTTGTTCAGGTGTGCAGGTATTTCACCAAGCCAGGTCAAGAAGAAATTATTCTCTATATCATTGAAAGGCAGAGCTGAAGAGTGGTATCGACTACTCCAAGATGGTCCATCTATGACATGGGAGGATATTGTGCCTCTCTTTTATTCCAAGTTTTATCCTCCAAGTGAAATTCATAAAGACCGTAACAAGATATATAATTTTTGGCCTCATGATGGAGAGAGTATTGCCCAAGCGTGGGGGAGATTGAAGTTACTAATGCTCAAATGCCCCATTCATGAGCTCCCCAATAATATTGTTATTGATAATTTTTATGCGCGGCTTACTCTTCCTGATAAGGATTATTTGGATGCTTCTTGCTTTGGATCATTTACTCATATGAAAGAAGATGCCAAGTGGAAACTTCTTGACCGTATACAAGAGAATGCTGAAGGTTGGGAAAACGACAAAGGTAGGAAGTCAGGTATAAACTATGATTATGAATGCATTAAATCTTTTATGGGAACCGATGACTTTCATAGTGTTAGCACTACTTATGGTCTTGATTCCCAAATACTTGCTAATTGTCTTAAGGCCTTTGCCTCTTATATTGACGTTCCAAAGAAAGATTGGAACAAATATCATGCGCCTTACAAAGATTCTATTAGTCATATACCTGCTGCAGCTACTGAAGTTTGTACTGTTGATAGCATCGTTCCTGAACCTTATATTGAGAAGACACCTTTCCCTGCTAAGGTAAAGAAGTACTCTACTTTGGTAAGTGTGTCTAATAAAAGTACTAAGAAAGCTGCAGAGCCTGATGAGCAAATTACTATTAAGTCTCATGTTGCTATATTGAAAGATCTTGTAACTAAAGATGTGGGAGATGAATATATTCTTTTTTGTGAAGATGCTTCTAACATTCTTTCGCATCCTAAAAAGCACAGGAAAGCAAGTGTTCCTGTTATCTCTGTCGGGATTGGAGATCATTGCTATTATGGCTTATGTGATATTGGTGCTAGTGCAAGTGCTATTCCTTTGGAGCTTTATAAAGAAATTATGCACGAGATTGGCGCTTGTGAACTTGAAGATATTGATGTGGTTGTTCAGCTTGCTAACCGAGAGACTGTTTGGCCTCTTGGTATTGTTCGAGATGTGGAAGTTCTATGTGGTAAGACTAAGTACCCTACTGATTTTCTAGTACTTGGTAAGGAGGCTAGTAAAACTTGTCCTATTATTTTTGGTAGACCCTTTTTGAACACTTGTGGCGCCATAATAGATTGTAAGAAAGAGAAAATTTTTACTAAGTTTAATGGAGAGTCTTATGAGTTTAATTTTTCCAAGTTTGCTAAGACTTCTTATGAGAATGAAACGCCTAATGAAAATTTTCGAGTTGAGCAGCTTGCTTCTATTGCTCTTGCCCCTAATAATGCCTTGCAGCAATTCATGGAAGATCACGAAAGTGATGTTTTTAGCAAGGAAAGAGAAGAGATTGACGATATTCTTCTTCGTCAACCACCATTACTCAAGCATAATCTACCTGTGGAGGATCTTGGTACCACTTTGCCGCCTAGAGAAGATCCTGTGTTTGAATTAAAACCTTTGCCTGATGACCTCAAATATGCTTATATTGATGATAAGAAAATATATCCTGTTATTATTAGTTCAAAACTTTCAGGAAAGGAAGAAGAAAGATTATTGGAGATATTGAGGAAACATCGAGGAGCTATGGGGTATACTCTTGATGATTTAAAAGGGATTTCTCCTACTTTATGTCAGCATGCCATTAATATGGAGAAAGATGCGAAGCCAGTTGTGGAGCATCAGCGCCGCCTAATTCCGAAGATGAAGGATGTGGTAAGAAATGAGGTATTAAAGCTCCTTGATGCTGGTATTATTTATCCTATTGTTGATAGTAGATGGGTTAGTCCTGTTCATTGTGTTCCTAAGAAAGGAGGTATGACTGTTGTACCTAATGAGAATAACGAGCTTATTCCTCAAAGGGTAGTTGTTGGTTATAGAATGTGCATTGATTATAGGAAGGTAAACAAAGTTACTAAGAAGGATCATTACCCTTTACCGTTTATAGATCAAATGCTAGAAAGGTTGTCTAAAAAGACTTATTTTTGTTTCCTTGATGGTTATTCTGGTTTTTCTCAAATTGCTGTTAAGAGGGATGATCAAGAGAAAACCACTTTTACTTGTCCTTATGGAACTTATGCTTATAGACGTATGCCGTTTGGTTTATGCAATGCTCCTGCTACTTTTCAAAGATGTATGTCTGCTATTTTTCATGGTTTTTGTGAAGAAATTGTGGAGGTCTTCATGGACGATTTCTCCGTCTATGGAACTTCTTTTGATAATTGTTTGCACAACCTTGATAAAGTTTTGCAGAGGTGCAAAGAAACTAACCTTGTTCTTAATTGGGAGAAATGCCACTTTATGGTGAATGAAGGAATTGTCCTTGGACATAAAATTTCTGAAAGAGGTATTGAAGTTGACAGAGCAAAAGTGGAGGCAATTGAGAAAATGCCATGTCCAAGAGATGTTAAAGGTATTCGTAGTATTCTTGGTCATGCGGGTTTCTATAGGAGGTTTATTAAAGATTTCTCTAAGATTTCAAAGCCTCTTACCAATCTTCTTCAAAAGGATGTACCATTTGTCTTTGATGATGATTGTAAGGAAGCTTTTGAAACTCTTAAGAAGGCTTTAACTACTGCTCCTATTGTTCAACCACCTGATTGGAATTTACCTTTTGAAATTATGTGTGATGCTAGTGATTTTGCTGTTGGTGCTGTTCTTGGACAGCGCGTAGATAATAAGTTGAATGTTATTCATTATGCTAGTAAGACTCTTGATGCTGCTCAGAAGAATTACGCTACTACTGAGAAAGAGTTTCTTGCTGTTGTTTTTGCGTGTGATAAGTTTAGATCTTATATTGTTGATTCTAAAGTTACTATTCATACTGATCACGCTGCTATTAGATATCTTATGACTAAGAAGGATGCTAAGCCTAGGCTTATTAGATGGGTGTTGCTTTTACAAGAGTTTGATTTGCATATCGTAGATAGGAAAGGTGCTGAAAATCCTGTGGCTGACAACTTGTCTAGATTGGAAAATATTTCTTTTGATCCTATTCCTGTTAATGACAGTTTTCCAAATGAACAGTTGGCTGCAATTAATGCAACTTCACGAGACCTTCCTTGGTATGCTGATTATGCTAACTTTATTGTTTCCAAGTATTTGCCTCCGACCTTTACAGCTCAGCAAAGAAGGAAATTCTTCTATGATTTGAGGCATTATTTTTGGGATGACCCGCATTTATATAAAGAAGGAGTTGATGGTATTATGAGAAGATGCGTACCGGAGTACGAGCAACAAGAGATATTAAGAAAATGCCATAGCAGTGCTTATGGAGGGCATCATGCTGGAGATAGAACCGCACAGAAGGTTCTACAATCAGGTTTTTATTGGCCAACCCTCTTTAAGGATGCCAGAAGGTATGTTTTATCTTGTGATGAATGTCAAAGAGTTGGAAATATTTCTAGACGCAATGAAATGCCTATGAATTACACTCTTGTTATTGAACCGTTTGATTGTTGGGGATTTGACTTTATGGGTCCTTTTCCTCCTTCAAAAGGCTATACCCATATACTTGTTGCTGTAGATTATGTTACTAAATGGGTAGAAGCTATACCTACAAAGAGTGCCGATGGTGAGACTTCGTTAAAGATGCTTAAGGATGTTATTTTTCCTAGGTTCGGAGTGCCTAGATATCTTATGACTGACGGAGGTTCTCATTTTATTCACGGTAGTTTTAGAAAAACTCTTGCTAAGTATGATGTTAATCATAGGATTGCTTCTGCTTATCATCCCCAAACTAGTGGGCAGGTAGAGCTTTCAAATAGAGAGATCAAGTCTATCTTGCAGAAGACTGTTAGTAGATCTAGGAAAAACTGGGCTAGTAAGTTAAATGACGCTTTATGGGCTTATAGAACTGCTTATAAGAATCCCATGGGTATGTCTCCTTATAAGATGGTTTATGGTAAAGCGTGTCACTTGCCCTTGGAATTAGAACACAAAGCTTTTTGGGCAGTGAGAGAGCTTAACAAAGATTTTAAACTAGCCGGTAAGAAGAGGTTGTTAGACTTGAGTTCCCTAGATGAGTGGAGAAACGAAGCGTATGAGAATGCCAGACTTTTCAAGGAGAAAGTCAAGCAATGGCATGATAAGAGAATTCTTAAGAGAGAGTTCCATGTTGGTGAGAAAGTTCTATTGTATAGGTCTCGTCTCAGATTTTTTGCAGGTAAATTACTTTCTAAATGGGAAGGACCATATGTTATTGTGGAAGTGTACCGCTCAGGTGCTATTAAGATTGCTTCATTGAAAGATGATTCTACACAAGTGGTGAATGGGCAAAGACTCAAGCATTATATTTCTGGAGATTCTTATAATGAAGATGTTGATGTTATTGAAACAGTTTCTCCGGAAGATTACATCCAAGACAAACTGCAGGAACCTGCAGAGTTCGTTTTCGAATAGGTAACAGTTCTAGACAGAAAAGTTTCGCGAAAAGTTCTTCTCTTAATATTTTTGCTGTTTCTAATAAATATGAAAAATCATGAGACGAAAACGGGGAGAAAAAGAAGTCCGTGTGCATCTCACACACGGGTGGCGCGGGCCCACCCCTGGCCGCGCCACCCCCGTGTGAGAACACACCGGAACTCGTTTCTGTCCCGGTTTCCTCCTGTGACTTCGTTTCGATGTATAATTTTCGCCTATTTAACCCCTCGAAGTCCCCGAGGTCTGTATATCGTTTTCTCGTCGTGTTTTGTTTCGTGCTGTTTCTGTCAGGAATTGCCCTCGGCCTTGAAGTTATAATGTCTTCGTCTGGTTCATCCAAAGAGAACCCTCCTGCGGATCCCATCAACCCTTATATGAGGGAACTGAAGATGCATCTGAAGGAGTTGTCACTCAAGGATGGGGAGTTGCAGATTAAAGATGTTCAAGGACCCAAGGGAGAAGGGAGTCTCGAAGCAAGGATGGAAGCACTGGAACAGGAAGTTTTCAAATACAAGAAGATGGCAGAACGCGAGGTGGAAATTATCTATAGAATTAATCAAGAGCTTGTCGCCAAGTACAAGAAAGAGACTACGGAGCTTTGGAAGGATGTCCTCTCACTCCAGGAGACGACTAGCCAATTACAAGCACAACTCTACGACTTGCATAACCAAAATTGTGAGTATGAAGCTAGATTTCATCAATGAGTGCTGCTGCAAGTTTCAGGATTTTGGAGACCAAGACATCCTTCTTTGATGGGGGACCTCTGCCTTGGAAGTACGGCAACGATGAAGATTCATCGCCGCCACCAAAGGAGTAATTCATCATCGGATAGGCATCCAATTTTCACAGGTATTTAAAACTTTTTGAGTTTAATTAAAGACTCTATCACAAAAACTATTTCAAAACTTTCTATTATTCCTTGATGAACTCTTTGAGAAAATATAATTTCAAAATACTATTTTGCTTTTAGTCAAACCTATGCAAGCTTTATTAGCAAAGGGAAATATCTCCAAAAAGTTTTATAAAGTTTACTCACTAGAAATGTGTTTTAAAATAAAGTTCAAATATTATGTTATAGAGTTCGATCTTTAAAGTAAAAAAGGATTAATTCCAAACCCTATTTCTATTTTGAAATATGCAAACCAAACCTTTTGGCCAAATTTATAAAGTTTTGTTGAACATTTGCTTTATCATGAAAAATGTCTCATTACTGCTTTAAAATGTAGTGTTGAATATTACAAAAATTTAGAAACTTGTTTGAATGCATTTGGTATCCAAATGTTAGAGTTATGAAACAAATCTTAAAACAGAAAATGAAAAAGATCCTGAACAAAAAAAAGAGAGCAGCAGCCCAACTGGGCCGGCCCGAGGCAACAGCCGCCAAACCAGCCCAGGAAGTCCATCCCGCAGCCTCTCCCTTCTCTCTCTATGACGCCCTTGGCCCACCTATCATATGTCTCTTCCCCAAACCGTCACCCCCTTCTCCTTCACTGGAACCGCCCCGCGTCCTCTCCCTCTCCTAACTCCACTCGCTCTGGAACCGCACCTACCCCCGCATTCTTTCCCCTCTGTTCTCCTGCCCTTCCTCTCCATTTCTCCCCACCTCTCTTGCTTGATTGGACCGCCAGTTCTCGTGAATTTCTCGCCGAAGTCTGCGAGGTCGCCGCCGAAATCTCGTCAGTACTCACGCGGTGAAGCAACCCCGCCTCTCCCCCTCGGTTTAAAATCTCCCTCTCTCACTTCTCTGATCCTCTGATACCTTGAATTCGTCCAGAAACGCACCGCAGCGGGGTCGCCGACGACGCCTGAAGCCGCCGTCGATTCCAGTCTCCCTCTCGGGCTCGCCTCAGAAGCCGTCGACTTTGCCGATCAAGCATTCGACCTTGCTGTGAAGCATCGCTCCTCGTTCAGCCCTCCGCCGTCACCGGGAGCATTCTGTATCATCGCCGCCATCCACTCCAGTGCCGCAACCCTCGCCGACGACGCGTCCAAACCCTAACCGCCGTGAGCATCACCCTCCTTTTTTTCTCTGGCCGCCGGATCTTGATCACACGGCCCATATCGCCCTCTAATCGAACCGGTATAAAATGATCTGGGCGTCCAAATTCCATAAGATCCAACGGATCACATTTGAGATCCTGCCGAATCGGTACCCTCCTATTAGAAGCTCCCACGTGGCCTCTCTGAAAACAAATTAGATTCAAAATTCTTTCAAATAGGCTGCAACTTGTAAAATCCATTTAAAATGTTCTGTAGGTCCAAAAATTACAAATAGCATATCACTGGAATCCTGAGAAAGAGTAGAATCCAACTATGCAAGAAAATCACATGGCTACTGTACAAACCTTTTTGAACTAAATTTCAAATGGTTTAAATAGCATTTAATTACCAAATAATTCATATCTTTTGTTCTGAATATCTAAAAAATCATAATTTTGTAGTCTATGGATTCCTTAGAACATGTATAAACATTTTAGAATCAAGAAACACCAAAGTTGACACGTGCACAAACTTGGTGCATTCAAATTCATTCAAATCACCACTTTGACCATACTTGAATTATAAAATGATTTTAAAGTGAATCCAATTGCATAGCTTTGTGTTACTGTCTCCTATCTAGTGGCATCACTGTCCAAATTATTTGAAATCATTTGTAAATATTCAAATTTAAACATGAGAATTTGAGTATTTTCATCATAAGGTTAATTCTATATTTCTTACCAAAGTAAATCCTTATATAAAAGTGAATCATATAACCATATCAATATATCCCTATCATATTGACTCCTAACCATGACCCATGGTCATACTTGATCTTGCTGACCTATTTCACAAGACTAATCTTACACTTGAATGTTGAGTAAATAGTAATATACTTCAATTAGGATTTCCTTTGATACTTGTGTATGACACACTCTAACCCATATCACAATTATTCTAAACCATCCTAATCCATTATCATCTCTGATCCAAAATCAAAACTAGGTTGATCAACCCTAGTTCAAGTTAATCCTTTGGTCCAAGAAAATCTTGTGGCCAAGAAGCCACCATCACTCTAAATAACTTCCATACCTATTCAACCCCAAGCCAGCTTAACCCTTGACCTATATTGAACTATTCAATTCACAAAAGAGTTTAATTGAGTAATTCAATGTATCACCAATACCTACTCAAGCCTATGTGTTACACTAGTTGAGTAAGTGTTGTCACACTTTATTCAGTAGTGTTCTGGTTGCACTGTTCTATACTTATGTGAATCTATTCACATGAGTCATCTCTAAACTCTATCCATGCTCAAGACAAGCACAAGATTTGTTTTGATCACTACATTGTATCTTGGAGGATCATTCTTTCCAACTATTGAACTTGCCATCCAAACTCTCAATCCATATCTTGTAAACCAAGCTTCAAGCCATATCTCTCATCACAGAAATCATAAGAAATTCAAAATGTTGAACCAACCCATTTCAATTGTATGCATTGTTTGATCTTGTTTGTCTTGGACCAGTGTGTTTATGATTGTGAACTTCTATTGCTATAGATTGAAAGGAGAGAACGTGTCTTGTTGAGAGAAGTGAAAGGGTTTGAACTCCAAAAAGGCAAGTGACACACATATCCCCTACCTATTTTTACTACTGCATTAGTGTTTTCCAGTAGTATGCATGATAGGTGGAATATTCAAATGTTTTATAAGATGCTAGATCCCAGTAGTGGTTAGCTATCCCTTAAACCCTACTTGTTAGGATGCTAAATACTTTGAAAAATATTGATGCCATGCTATGATCACTTGTTAAAGGTGTTTTGTGAACAAATTAAGAACTTCAACTAAAATGAAACACCTGGGTGGATTGGTTTGTTGATGGAGGCGAAGTTGAGTGTCTTCTGGGGCCTCATGCCTCTTAGAGGATGGGGTGAACTACAGGAGTACACTTGTGGAATGCCACTCAGGAACAAAGAGATGGCTATGTTCTTCCATTCTTAGTGTACTTCCAGTGCAGCCCTATGACATTATGGGCTCTGTCTTGACTGATTAGATGTGGGAGTGCAACTTGTGTGCAAGAAGATGGTGGTAGCTAAATTATAGGTTGGGAACGGATCTTGCCAGTTAGTTGTTCTCTCCTCTAAAAGGTCTCGTTTCATTTTATGTATGGGCATAAAATGAATCGTAAGGTGAAAGTGCACAACCCTTGCAAGGTGTTTAAAACTAATCGATTAGCCGTGTCCTCGGTTATGGACAATTGAGTCTCTAGACATGGAATGTACGGAAGAATCTCATCACCTTTTCTGAATGCTTTAAAACTTGACTTGAAACCCTTAGGCAGGAGCTCAGGGCCATACACTCCGAGGGGTGGTGGTTTCTGATGTTCCAACTTTGTTGAGTTTCGCCCAGAACTACATACCGGCCAGTATGTAATGTATGGGGGTTGTCTTGACCCTTATAAACTAAAATTTTGAAAGAAAGTTTTGAAAAGGATTTTAGGATAAAATTGGCTTTATGCAAATTAGCCCAAGAGATCCACCAGCCAAATATCATGTAGCTAGCTCTTTCACAACAGCCATCAAATATGTGTCATTTGCCAGTACATCATTGTACTGACCCCCATTTGTGGGACTGCATATTCAAATGTGCAGGTTTTTAGAAAAGGATCGTTAGTAGGATCTCGAGACTACATTCCAACATGTCCTGCCTGTGGCACGTGATAAAGATGGAGGCTCATTGCCACTTTGTTTTCCGATGTGTTTCTGTAAGGTTTGAGACTTATGTAACTGGATCTGTGATGTAATATTTGACACTATTGCAATGATCACTATATTTTGTACTGTGGTGCTATCAGAGATCCAGGGAATAGCACTTAACATAGGTGTTCCACCATAAATCAAAGGTGGGGCGTTACAAAATGGTATCAGAGCATAGTGTTGCCTGTAGGATCGAGACCCTAGGTTTGGATTAGAAACAGGAAGACCCTAGGATAAAAAAAAATCTATCTCATCTTGCATCTATTTATATTTTTGAAAACAATGTATGCATTTTGAAACTCCTTGTATTCTCCCATACTTCGTCTTCAAATATTTTCCTTTTACTTTAGATGATCCAACTCTAGAAACCATCAGAAAGGAAAGAAGAGCAATGAGCCAGAAGTATGAGACAGATACTCCATATATTTTCCTTGACTCAACATGAAGAACTACATTGAAGGCCAAACGAAGAACTTGGAGAAAGACTCAAATGCAGCTTGCACAACTCTAGAAGATGAATCAAGGAAGTAGAGGAGAAACTTGTAGTACACAAGCAAGTAATAGACTAGACCACCAACAATTCTAGTTTATAGAACCAACGATGTTGTGATAATTTAATGATCATACCAAATTGGGGTATGACCATACTAGATTATTAGTGTTTGACCTAGTTTGCTTGATGTGATGAATGATTGTTAGATGTTGTTTGTAAGATGAATTGCCTTGATCTGCTGTGTTTTGGGGTAGGAATTTTTCTTTAGCTCCCTTCTATCTATTCTCAACTTCATCCCAATCCCAAACAAGTGTTTTCTAGACAATTCTCTATGAAGACAACAACATTATTGGCTCCATCTAAGATGTTTAGTCTTCAAGGAGAAGAAGCATACAACATGAGATGGCAAACCGAAGGATCTGCAAGCTAAGAGTTAACGCCATACGACAGAGTTTACGCAAAACCCTAGCTAAGGAACGATAGATTTGTTTAAAAAAATTTAGATTTGGAACACATGTTTTCCTTTCAAGAAAATTTTGTCAAAACAAGTGAGGATGACCAAGAGTTAGAATACGAGGTTTTCAAACCATGTATGAAGTAATGATTTGGGTGCAGGATGGATTGATCACCATTCCTACTACTCTTATTATTCTCTCTCATAATGTTGGCTTTGCGAACCTAGAGAGACATACCTACTACATGAGAGACGACGTTGATAAACCTTAACCCTAGGAGGATAAAATATTACACCCTTTATAGTGAGCCAGTGTGGCCAAAACGTAGGACTACGGTGAGGATGAACCACAAGCTTACCGTTGAAGAAGACACATGATGGAAGGAGTCCTACCAATCTGGAGAACTCCGTTTGACCCCAAAAGTGCTCACCAAGGAAGGTAATCATAAGATGAAAGACCTTCAAGGATGTCAGCGAGGAGGATGAAGTGAAGACAGGAGATCATCTTAATATGGTCCTTGATTGACCCAAAGAGTGACCCTTCACTATCCAAAGTAGTTCAACAAACTACATTGCTGGATAGAAGCCCCACAATGGAGCAAGGTTATACTCAAGCTTGCTTGAGAAATATTGGAAAACCCAAGTTTGTGAATAGACACCCACCTATTGGAAATGAAGAGAGAATCTAACTATAGATTCAAAAGATGACTCAGTGCCAAGTCAAATCCCAGATGTGCTTACTTTGAATCAAAGACCTAGACTACCCACAAAAGTTTTTTTTAAGGGTGGTAGCCACCTAGGTACCCCAAACCCTTCTACCTTTCTAGCCTCTTCAAATCTCGGGGACGAGATTTCTTTTAAGGGTGGTAGTCTGTAACATCCCGAGTTTTTTTTTATCAAATTTTAGAAAATAAAATAAAAATTATTTTATTTATATGTATTGAATTTTCACAGGGATTTAAAACTTTTTGAGTTTAATTAAAGACTCTATCACAAAAACTATTTCAAAACTTTCTATTATTCCTTGATGAACTCTTTGAGAAAATATAATTTCAAAATACTATTTTGCTTTTAGTCAAACCTATGCAAGCTTTATTAGCAATGGGAAATATCTCCAAAAAGTTTTATAAAGTTTACTCACTAGAAATGTGTTTTAAAATAAAGTTCAAATATTATGTTATAGAGTTCGATCTTTAAAGTAAAAGGATTAATTCCAAACCCTATTTCTATTTTGAAATATGCAAACCAAACCTTTTGGCCAAATTTATAAAGTTTTGTTGAACATTTGCTTTATCATGAAAAATGTCTCATTACTGCTTTAAAATGTAGTGTTGAATATTACAAAATTTAGAAACTTGTTTGAATGCATTTGGTATCCAAATGTTAGAGTTATGAAACAAATCTTAAAACAGAAAATGAAAAAGATCCTGAACAAAAAAAAAGAGAGCAGCAGCCCAACTGGGCCGGCCCGAGGCAACAGCGCGAACCAGCCCAGGAAGTCCATCCCGCAGCCTCTCCCTTCTCTCTCTATGATGCCCCTTGGCCCACCTGTCATATGTCTCTTCCCCAAACCGTCCACCCCCTTCTCCTTCACTGGAACCGCCCCGCGTCCTCTCCCTCTCCTAACTCCACTCGCTCTGGGAACGCACCTACCCCCGCATTCTTTCCCCTCTGTTCTCCTGCCCTTCCTCTCAATTTTTCCCCACCTCTCTTGCTTGATTGGACCGCCAAGTTCTCGTGAATTTCTCGCCGAAGTCTGCGAGGTCGCCGCCGAAATCTCGTCAGTACTCACGCGGTGAAGCACACCCCGCCTCTCTCCCCCCTCGGTTTAAAATCTCCCTATCTCAACTTCTCTGAATCCTCTGATACCTTGAATTCGTCCAGAAACGCACCGCAGCGGGGTCGCAGACAGCACGCATGAAGCCGCAGTCAACTCCAGTCTCCTTCGGGGCTCGCCTCAGGAAAGCCGTCGACGTTTGACGATTCAAGCATTCTACATTGCTTGTGAAGCATCGCTCCCTCGTCAAGCCCTCCCGCCGTCAACGGGAGCATCTTGTAATTCATCGCCGCCATCAAATCAAGTGCCGCAAACCTCGCAGACGACGCGTCCCAAAACCCCTAACAGACGGTGAAGCATCACCCTCCTTTTTTCCTTTCTGGGCCGCCGAATTCTTGATCACACGGCCCATATCGCCCTTCTTAATCGAACCGGTATTAAAATGATTCTGGCGGTCAAAATTTCCATAAGGTATCCAAAAAATCACATGAGATCCGGCCGAATCGGTACCCTCCTATTAGACGCTCCCACGTGGCCTCTCTGAAAACAAATTAGATTCAAAATTCTTTCAAATAGGCTGCAACTTTTAAAATCCATTTAAAATGTTCTGTAGGTCCAAAAATTACAAATAGCATATCACTGGAATCCTGAGAAAGAGTAGAATCCAACTATGCAAGAAATCACATGGCTACTGTACAAACTTTTGAACTAAATTTCAAATGGTTTAAATAGCATTTTAATACCAAATAATTCATATCTTTTGTTCTGAATATCTAAAAAATCATAATTTTGTAGTCTATGGATTCCTTAGAACATGTATAACATTTTAGAATCAAGAAACACCAAAGTTGACACGTGCACAAACTTGGTGCATTCAAATTCATTCAAATCACCACTTTGACCATAACTTGAATTATAAAAATGATTTTAAAGTGAATCCAATTGCAATAGCTTTGTGTTACTGTCTCCTATCTAGTGGCATCACTGTCCAAATTATTTGAAATCATTTGTAAATATTCAAATTTAAACATGAGAATTTGAGTATTTTCATCATAAGGTTAATTCTATATTTCTTACCAAAGTAAATCCTTATATAAAAGTGAATCATATAACCATATCAATATATCCCTATCATATTGACTCCTAACCATGACCCATGGTCATACTTGATCTTGCTGACCTATTTCACAAGACTAATCTTACACTTGAATGTTGAGTAAATAGTAATATACTTCAATTAGGATTTCCTTTGATACTTGTGTATGACACACTCTAACCCATATCACAATTATTCTAAACCATCCTAATCCATTATCATCTCTGATCCAAAATCAAAACTAGTTGATCAACCCTAGTTCAAGTTAATCCTTTGGTCCAAGAAAATCTTGTGGCCAAGAAGCCACCATCACTCTAAATAACTTCCATACCTATTCAACCCCATGCCAACTTAACCCTTGACCTATATTGAACTATTCAATTCACAAAAGAGTTAATTGAGTAATTCAATGTATCACCAATACCTACCTACTCAAGCCTATGTGTTACACTAGTTGAGTAAGTGTTGTCACACTTTATTCAGTAGTGTTCTGGTTGCACTGTTCTATACTTATGTGAATCTATTCACATGAGTCATCTCTAAACTCTATCCATGCTCAAGACAAGCACAAGATTTGCTTTTATCACTACATTGTATCTTGGAGGATCATTCTTTCCAACTATTGAACTTGCCATCCAAACTCTCAATCCATATCTTGTAAACCAAGCTTCAAGCCATATCTCTCATCATAGAAATCATAAGAAATTCAAAATGTTGAACCAACCCATTTCAATTGTATGCATTGTTTGATCTTGTTTGTCTTGGACCAGTGTGTTATGATTGTGAACTTCTATTGCTATAGATTGAAAGGAGAGAACGTGTCTTGTTGAGAGAAGTGAAAGGGTTTGAACTCCAAAAAGGCAAGTGACACACATATCCCCTACCTATTTTTACTACTGCATTAGTGTTTCCAGTAGTATGCATGATAGGTGGAATATTCAAATGTTTTATAAGATGCTAGATCCCAGTAGTGGTTAGCTATCCCTTAAACCCTACTTGTTAGGATGCTAAATACTTTGAAAAATATTGATGCCATGCTATGATCACTTGTTAAAGGTGTTTTGTGAAGAAATTAAGAACTTCAACTAAAATGAAACACCTGGGTGGATTGGTTTGTTGATGGAGGCGAAGTTGAGTGTCTTCTGGGGCCTCATGCCTCGTAGAGGATGGGGTGAACTCCAGGAGTACACTTGTGGAATGCCACTCAGGAACAAAGAGATGGCTATGTCTTCCATGCTTAGTGTACTTCCAGTGCAGCCTTATGACATTATGGGCTCTGTCTTGACTGATTAGATGTGGGAGTGCAACTTGTGTGCAAGAAGATGGTGGTAGCTGAATTATAGGTTGGGAACGGATCTTGCCAGTTAGTTGTTCTCTCCTCTAAAAGGTCTCGTTTCATTTTATGTATGGGCATAAAATGAATCGTAAGGTGAAAGTGCACAACCCTTGCAAGGTGTTTAAAACTAATCGATTAGCCGTGTCCTCGGTTATGGACAATTGAGTCTCTAGACATGGAATGTACGGAAGAATCTCATCACCTTTTCTGAATGCTTTAAAACTTGACTAGAAACCCTTAGGCGGGAGCTCAGGGCCATACACTCCGAGGGGTGGTGGTTTCTGATGTTCCAACTTTGTTGAGTTTCGCCCAGAACTACATACCGGCCAGTATGTAATGTATGGGGGTTGTCTTGACCCTTATAAACTAAAATTTGAAAGAAAGTTTTGAAAAGGATTTTAGGATAAAATTGGCTTTAGCAAATTAGCCCAAGAGATCCACCAGCCAAATATCATGTAGCTAGCTCTTTCACAACAGCCATCAAATATGTGTCATTTGCCAGTACATCATTGTACTGACCCCCATTTGTGGGACTACATATTCAAATGTGCAGGTTTTTAGAAAAGGATCGTTAGTAGGATCTCGAGACTACATTCCAACATGTCTGCCTGTGGCACGTGATAAAGATGGAGGCTCATTGCCACTTTGTTTTCCGCTGTGTTTCTGTAAGGTTTGAGACTTATGTAACTGGGTCTGTGATGTAATATTTGACACTATTGCAATGATCACTATATTTTGTACTGTGGTGCTATCAGAGATCCAGGGAATAGCACTTAACACAGGTGTTCCACCATAAATCAAAGGTGGGGCGTTACAGCCTTGGAAGTACGGCAGCGATGAAGATTATCCGCCACCACCAAAGGAGTAATTCATCATCGGTTTAGGCATCCCCTTGGCTTGTTCCAAGCTTGGGGGAGTGCCTCGGTATCACATCATTACCTTTTGCTCATTTACTTTTCAAGTCGAGTCATATCATGAATAGAGAAGTTATCATATAGAATAGTTTGCAGTTGGAAGTATCCTCCTTAGTTAGTTATCTTTGTATCCTTTGGTGTGAGTTGCGGTAATGAAATATTAATGAGAAGTTTTATCGTTTACTTTTCGCACACTTTATGTTAGGCTGCAATCTCTCTTATGTGACTAGTCTTGTTGATTGGTATTGGTATCACATTGGGAGCTTGAATAGATTTAGTTGGTTTTGGCAAACCTAGCTTGGTCAGTAGCAATTTTACCTTGAGGTTTGAGTAGAAAAAATAAAGAATGCTTGTAGTTACACCACTTCAGTTTTTCCTTATGTTTGGCGTATAAGCATTGTTATTCTTAAAGTTAAAATCATTGTACCTTCAAGGGAGTTTGCATGATTGTTCTTATTATATGTATGTTTGTTTGCTTCATGCAACTCTTATGCTTGCTACCCAGCCTTGCTAGCCAAAAACCTGTACTGAGTATGAGCTCTACTCGTGCATCCAAGTACCAAAAGCCAAGTCACTTCCAAAGAGTCCACTATAAATTCCTATGCATGGTATTTTAAGCCATTCCAAGTAAATTTTCATGTGCTACCTTTCAAAAACTTTCAAACACTTCTCATTTTGTGCCACTGTTTTTAGCTCATGAGGACGTAGTGGATGGGTTTGTTATCTTCCATACTAAATTAAGTACCCCTCGACTAGGCAGCTTCATCTGCTCGTCATTAATTTTGCAAGGGAGCTGGTCAGACCATTACAATCTTAAAAGAAAAAGAAAGAAAAAGGCACTCCTCCAATGGAATGTGAAAGTTGGTCGGCACCCGATGGAATCGGTTAGCCATGGTTTGAGAAAGGAAAAAGGTGGGGAGGAGTGCAAAGCTATAAAAGAGCACCAAAGTGCCAATAATTAAACATCTCGGAACCGCTCTCACTTGTTTAGTATGGAAGATATCAAGAACTTCGTTGCTAGTCGTTGACAAAAGCAACCACCTCTCAAAACAATTTTTACCTCTGTTTTACAAATGAAAAGCTCTAGCACATGTTTAATCCCTGCTTCCCTCTGCGAAGGGCCTATCGTTTACTTTTATGTTGAGTCAACCTATTTCCCTCTATCTTAAGCAAGCATTTGAGTTGTTATGTTTCACTCATCCATATGTTGATCCGTTTAATCATGTTTATTACCTTCCTTGTTTTGTATAATGCTTTTGTCTGAAGGAATATATCTTTGAAAGCTTTCTTTGAATGCAATAGTTTACTTTGTTGAGCATATAGTCTTTGCTATATTAGCTCTGTTTTAAAAGCCTCCGTTTAAAAAGAGAGAACAGCTTGTTCTCCATTCTTTGACCAAGAACTAAGGTTTGCCATTGCCAATTACAATTTACGTTGTGTACCTTTACATGTGATTCCCTTTTACCTATTGCAAGTTTACACCTTATAAAGGGAAGTTGCTGTCTATTATAATTTGTGCCTTAGTGAATGTGATGCTTCTTGTTCGTATTTTGATTATCGACACTTCACTCCATAAACCTGTGGTCATGTTTACCGAGTTTAGTTTTCGCTTGGGGACAAGCGAGGTCTAAGCTTGGGGGGGTTGATACGTCCAATTTGCATCACTATTTTGTATCATAATTTACTGTTATTCATTGATATATTTCATATTTAGATATGATACTTATGTTATTTCCTTTGTTTTCACGTGTTTGATGATCATCGGAGGAGCTGCTGCCGGAGTCAGGATTCTGCTGGAAAAAGGACCATCAGGATACCATATTTTGAAGATCAGGAAAATTCCAGAAAAATACCCAGAAATTTATTTTCCCAGAAGACCTACGAAGCCAGAAGGAGGAGTCGAGAGGAGCCAGGGGGCTCCACACGCCAGGGCGGCGCGGCCAGCCCCCTGGCCGCGCGGGCCCCACGTGAGGCCGCCCTGGCCCACCTCTGGTCTCGCCCCTTCGCGTACATCATCGTCCCCGAAAAACTAAGTCAGGGGGGATTCAGAGTTAGACACAGCCGCCTCTGCGGGGCGGAGAACACCAGAGAGAGAAAGCTCTCCGGCAGAGAGAAATCTGCCGGGGAAATTCCTTCCCGGAGAGGGGAGATTGTCGCCATCATCATCACCATCGCACTGGACTTCATCGGGATCATCATCATCATCTCCATCACCAGCACCTTCATCTCCACCATCACCTCGCCATCCCGCTGTAACATCTTGAGTTGGATCTTGTTATATTCATAGGGGAAACTTTCCTGGTGTTGATTACTCTTGTAGTTGATACTATTGAGTGGAACCGTTGAATTAAGGTTTATGTCCAGATTGTTATTTACCATTATTTCACCTCTGATCATGATCCATATGATGTCTTGTGAGTAGTTCGTTTAGTTCTTGAGGACATGGGAGAAGTCAAGATGTTAGTAGTGAATTATTGTTGAGAAATATTTAATGGTTTGATATTGTTGTGGTGCTATTTCACTAGTGGTGTCATGTGAACGTCGACTACATGATACTTCACCATTTATGGGCCTAGTGAGATGCATTGTGTATTTGGCTACCGATTGTGGGGTTGCTGGAGTGACAGAAACCTAAACCTCCGTTGGGAAACTATTGCACCAGGGAGCGTAGGATCCTAGAGTTTAAGGCTGTGGTTAGATTTATCTTAATTACTTTCTTGTATTTGCGGATGCTTGCAAGGGGTATAATCACAAGTGTGTATTTATCCTAGTAAGGGTAGTGCGCTAGCACAGGTTCACCCCCATAACACTTACCAAATCAATAAATACTATTGGCTCTATGAAGCGAAAGCTCTTGACAGAAACCTCCCGTGTGTCCTCGAGAACGTTTGGTTATTATAAGAACACAACCGGCTTGTCCTTTGCTGAATAAAGGATTGGGCCACTTGCTGCAATTGTTACTACTGTCTTTTATTTACTCGCACTTTATTTACTCGTATTACCAAATACTCCTGAAAACCTGTTTGCTAGTATTTACAGTGATTCCTTTATCAAAACTGCTCATCAACACCTTCTGCTCCTCGTTGGGTTCGACACTCTTATTTATCGAAAGTACTACGATACACCCCCTATACTTGTGGGTCATCAGGCATCGGAGGTCCGAGGGCGAAACGAACATGGGTGGCGCGGCCTGGCCTAGGGCCCGCGCAACCTGGTCTTGTTTGGGCCTAGGTGGCCCCCTCTCGTACTTCTTTTCCTCGGGTTGCTTCTCATGTAAAAATATTCACGCCAGAAAAATCCTATATCAATTTGAGTTTCGTAAGGTCCCTGAAACATCAAAATACAAAAACAGGTTTTCCTGTTCTGCAGAGTTATAACCAAAATAAGGGGAATCGATGAAAAATCCCCATAAATCAATGCAAAACATGATTATAACATCTAAATATGTTAGAATATGCATCAATAAACTACAAAGTTTATGCATAAATTTTGCATGCATCATAGATCTCTCTTTCCATTAGATTAACACACTAGTAGACAAAGGCTTATGGCCGTTGATGACAGCAACTATGTTCTTCAAAATTTTACTCGTTGGGACTCCAAGCGCATAGTGATGCAGCAAGAGAAGGTTTCCTCACAAGGGTGACTCAGGGTTATTATCGAACTCTCGGCGAAGCCTGGAGGTTGGTCGAAGTACGTACGTGTATGTACCGTGGTGCTCCACTTGGCACCGTACATCTGTAGCAGCTAGTATATAGCTTTGCATGCGTGGTCAGCCAGCGCGCGCGGATTGATCGGAACAGACAGACAAACAAACGAACCAACAAATTAAACCGGGCGGACCCTGGCTTTGCACACGCGCGTACGCACGCGTGAGCCGAGAAAAGCGGCCGGCGGCACGGCACCGCGCGAGCTTGGCGCCGCACCATTAACGTCGTCGATCTCCACCGCGCGAGCGTGAGCTTAGCCGGGCCCGTGCGTTCGAGTACGTACGTACCCATGGATCGGCGAGCTAGCTATCGCCATGATGAGGAGCACCACCTCAACCCCCGTCGCAATTTAGATCATCCTCATTTGCCGATCCCTTCCTGCCTTCGCCCGATCGATCGGTCGCTTTTTGGCCCACGGATCGATGGCCCTCTCCTCTCCTCTCCTCTCCTGATCGATCGGTTCTCTTCTCGCACCGATCCCTACCAACACATGCGCATGCACATGTGTGTCGAACCAGTTTGGGCGCTAGCTGATGATTACATTAGCTAGGCGCATGTTTAGGGGGAAAGCTCGCTTTTCGAGGTGATAAAGCTCAGCTTTTCGCGCACGCGCTGTTTCACGGTTACTACTATACTGCCCTGTCCTGCGTCGGACATGTACAACATGATGGACTCGTTGAAACTGTGTACTCGTCGAAAAAGGTTCGCTAACTAATTGCGGCAACTTTCCCTGGTACATGATACTACGTATCGGTCGAATACTGCTGTGTTGTGGCGGCCAGGGGACCATGGCGATTTGCTCACACTCGTCGCAACGTACCTACACCGTCGTCGTCCCCGCCGGCTCCGTTCGTGACGGTCGAAGAAAGGTCGACCTCCACCGGCCTCCACCATGCGCGCGCGCGCGCGTGCGGAGGGTGATCAGCAAAAGATCGACGCACACAGCAATTCTCGGTGGCTTCGCCGGTCGGTAGGGGTACGCCTGCGGTGGCGGCAGTCAGGGTCCCAAATTTCGTTTAGTAGCTTCACGAGTTTGAATAGTTCGCCATCATACATACACACACGGGCGGTGACAGTACTTCTCGAATGATTTCAGTTATATATGTACAGTACTTGTCGTTCGAATGTTCCTACAGTCCTACTGTTCATCCACACATGAGTGATGAGACTCGATAGGTTTGCTCGATCGGTCGGTCACGAGGCTCAGCGTCGCAGGCTTTAATTTCTTTTTGACACTTAAAGTAAAATCTAGCTCACTGTTACAGACTTTCAGAGACACTACTGATAACACTGATACAGGAGGAGGCAGAGGGCAGCATTCAATTCCGGCGGTGAGCCTATACCATGCCAGTATACTGTGTAGCCAGTTCGTTCCGTACTGCAAGCATGCCTAGGCGGGTCCAGCCACCGCCATTTCCTTTAAGACAAGATCATCCGGTCACCTGTCTCTGTGTAACTGACCGTCAATCTCTCACGCCGGGCTCTCGTTCTGTCAGATCCAGGAGACGCATACATACTCTCCATGATGTTACTAGCACCATGCTGTCTATCCCTTGATAAGCTGATGATCATATATAATGCGTTCAATGATCGGGTGGATCGGTATCGCATATGAGCATTAACACTGGGAAATGCCGTAGTATCCATACGGCCGGGGAAAACGAAGCACTATGATCAGAGCAGCAGTGTTATCGCCCAAGGGAAAGTAGACAACTGAATAACAGAACAAAAGGAATGAGCTCAGCGTCAGAATCATGTGTGCTAGCTGCATCGGTCCAAATTGCTCAAGGCTCCTCCCATTCATCATGTGGGCATCAGTAATGTCCGTGTATGGACGTATGTTGCGCAACTGGAAGGACATGAACATTCGTTTTTTTCTCAAGCACCAAACACTCGAAACATGATCGTTTTCCCCAATAAAGTTGCCGCGGCTAGTTATTAGAGGATCTTCCGTGGGCTAAGCCTGGAGAAATTTATCTGTTCGTAAGCAATGGGCAGAAGTTACTTTAGTGGGCCAAGTAGTCAGGGCCCAAACTGAGACAGGCGCCTCTATTTTTATATGGACCAACTTTTGTTTTTTAGAATTCATCAAGTCTAGTCTTTTCATTAAATTCAATAGAAAGACTAGGCATGAATTTTAAAAAACAAAAGTACCACATGGTCCCTTTAAACCTTAAATAAAACAACTGTCCTTGTTTAAAAAAAATTGTTCGTATTTAAAGATATTATGAGTAATCACCCAAATTGGTAATTTTTGATGTATGTACCACATAAAAATTAAGCTTTCTATTTATTCTTGGAAGAAGAACGATTTCCAGATACTCAACATTGTAACATGGAGGAGCACCAGTACAACAACCTAAACTAAGAACATTAACAAGCGTAATGACACTATAACAACTCAGCACAACGCTCTTACGACCCATAGGTGCCCACAGTAGCGTAGCCAGGAAAAGCCAACGCCCCAGGCCAACACCTTGGTACAGTACTAAATAGTGTCAAACAGTACCTACTATAGCTACAGTCAACAAAGGAATCATCTTCTACACCCCGGGCCATGGCTGGTGTTGCCTGGGGCCTAGCTACGCCCCTGGGTGCCCATCCATAGGCTTGACCCTTTTGTAAGACCTCTTGCTAGAAACTGAGCCAGACCTACCATTCATCACTGGCATGCTTGCTTATGGATCTTGGTATTCATGGTACCCTTCCCTTTTGTCCTTGTAAGTGTTCCTGGAGGTGAGAGGCTGCCTCCGCCCAAGGGCGAGTGCCATTTCCCTTTTCCTTTGCTTGTTCAACTGCTTTGTCAGCAAGGCGTCATCTTCATCCTTAGTATCCTCGCCTCCTAATTCGGTCGATCCCTTAGCATCCACGGTGCTATCAGCGGGTTGGATTTATCGAAACCTCCTTAGAAAGAGTTTTAGGTCCGTTTGAGTCCATCTCGACAAGATCAAGAACACATGCAAAATCCTGAAAAAAATCCCCAAACATGCATTTGAAAAACTCATAAGTTGAGAAAACTGAAACTGCTAGATAGATACATTTTAACTCAGAAAATATTCACTACACATATCCATACCTTGTGCTTCCAACAGTGCAACATGTTGCTACTAGAGGGATCAGGTTCTCGAGATATTTGCAAAGACATGTGGGGATTTGCTACATTCTTATATTATTTTGTATACTACCCATCTATTGTTTTGATACATTAGCTGATGAAGTTTGTTTTGCTACAATAGCATAATATTTTTTGCTCCGGCAAGTCTTAGACAATGCCTCCGACGAAGCTAGTTTTATTGCATTAGGATATTTTTTGCTACAAAGTCTCCGACATGGTCTCCGACGATATCACCGGCGAGGGCAGCCTTCTTTTGAGGCAAACCATCGTTTTGATGTAAAAGCAGGATTAGAGGATTTTTTGTTAGGACACATGTCAGCTTGTCCGTTTTTATCACTGGGACGTTCAGTTCTGCCTTTTTTCTAATATGTGTGTATGCCGAACCAAACACGCCATAAGTGGGCTTTACATTCACCAAGCTGTTCGGATTGTCATTTGCATCTCGAGCTCCGTATACCTACAATTTTTTTTTGAAAGGAAAGCGGTGAGGGAGACCCCCACAGTGAGTTTTTTTTTAAATAAGTAATAAGAACCCAAATTTGCATCCGCGGGGATTTAAACCTGGGTGCCTGGGTTGTACATCCACTCCCATAGCCAATTGAGCTAGGCTCACTTCTTGTATACCTACAATTAGTACTCTCCCTTGATTTTTTACTAGTCTTCCTCACGAGGCCGTGACGGCGAATCCTATACACCGACTAGGTCGGTGTGTACGGGGCGCCGCACACCACCCACGTGGGTGTGGGCTGGCCTAGTAGCGCCGACCTGGTCGCGCCATTTTTCGTTCCTTTTTCTTTCTCTGTTTACTTTTTTCAAATTTATTTTTAGTTCAAATTTATTTTTATTTTTATAAAATTTTAAAAATATTCAGATTTAAATTTTCCTTCAAATTTCAAAATTTGTAAACAAATTTTGAAATTCTTTCAAATTTGGAATTCATTCAGATTTTAAAATTCATTCAATTTAAAAAAATTGTTCAAATTCAATTTACGTTCAAATTTTGGAATTCTCACAAATTTTAAAATTCATTCAAAATTTGAAATTCGTGCAGATTTCTAAATTTGTTCAAATTTTGAATATTTTTTAAAAAATTAAATTCATTGAGATTTAATAATGCTCAGATTTGAAAAAAAGGAAAAAATCCAGAAAAGAAAAAGAAAACATAGGAAAAATGTAAAAAGGGAATGAAAAAAAACTCGGCCGGCCCATACACCACGCCTGGGTGTGCGGCGGCTCCGCGCTGACCAGGGTGGTGTATCGCGATCCCTAACTCCCGCTCATTGCGGGAGTGATACGCTCCCGCCTGAAGCAGGGGATGGGATGGGCCAGCCCAGTAAGCTGTTCTTATTTTTAGGGTTTCTTTAGGTTTTTAAGATTTTTGTCTTTTTTTTTGGTTTTCCGTTGTTTGTTGTTCCTGTTTTTATCCAGATTTGATTTATTTAGTTATTTAAGTTTTGTTCTAATTCAAAATTTATGTTTAGTTTTTGAAATATGTTCAAATTTGTTTCAAATTTGAAATTTGTTCCAAATTCGAATTTTGTTCCAAATTCTAATTTTGTTCCAAATTCGAAATTTGTTCCAAATTTGAAATTTATTCCATTTTCAAAATTTGTTCCAATTTGAAAAATTTTCATTTTTGAAATTTTTTCGTTGAAATTTGTTCAATTTTAATTTTTGTTCAAATTCAAAATTTGTTCGAATTCTAAATTTCTTCCAATTCAAAATTTATTCAACTTTTGAATTTTTTCTAATGCTATTTTTAAACCTAATTTTTTCAAATCGCAATATTATAAAACAGAAAATAGAAAACAAACTGAAGAAGCAGTCGTACCTAGGCCGGCCCAACATGGACACAACACGGGCGGAGCGTTGTCGCTCCCGCTAAAAGCGAGATATAGTAGCTCCCGTGGTGTATAGGAGGGGTTCCTCTATACCGCTTAAAGTGGCACTTCATGTAACGTCGCACACCCGTTCCCTTCTTCTTCCTCCAGTCTCTCGACTACCCCCCACTGCCCTGCCTTCACCGGTGAGCTAAGGCTCCGGCGAGATCCCGACTATCCCTCTAAAACCCCCTCTGGCAGCCTCGATCTTTGGTGCCACCTCCCGTCTTCCTCGATCTCCTCCGCCGCCGGTCGACCGCTGCCCACCATCCCTCTAAACCCCCCTCTGGCCGCCTCCATCTCTGGTGCCGGCGAGCTCCCCACCCCCACCCTAAGACCTCGACGCCTCCACCCCCTAACCCTAAGATCCTAAGCTTGCTCCGCCGCCTCCACCGCGGCCAGCCGTGGCGTCGGCGACTTCGTGGCGCGCCTCCACCGCGGCCAGCCGCGGCGTCAGCGACTTCGTGGCGCGCCTCCTCGCTGCACTTCTTCCGTCTCCGGCGCCGTCGAGGACGACAACAGGAGACCCTGACGGGAGCCTTCCGATACATATTTATTGGGCCGGCCTATACCCACACAGGGGTGTGCGGCGCGGCGTAAGCTCCACCTTGGGTGGATTATAGGAATCGCCCATTGAGCGGGTATAGGATTTCCAGTGTATAGGCGTGACACGCGATTCTGTTCCTCTTTCCTCCCCTGTTTCCCGTCCGTATCCGCGCCGGCGACAGGTCGACTGTGTCTGACAAAATTCACCTTCGCGCTCCGGCGAACGCACACGGCGTTCAGTTGCGCCTTGCCGAAGCCCCACGGCCTGTGGTAACCCTGCACATCCCACCCCCTATCCTCGCACGCCCAGATCCAAGAGTGTGGTTTTTTCCTTCTTGTTGCGGCGATTGGGTTAAAAAATCGAATCTTTTCAACTCTTTGCCGTCGAATCTCTTTAATTCCCTTTGCCAACTTCAGTTGAGGATTAGGGGCCACTATCCTGACCTCCAGGATTCACCTACGTTCAGCTCTACCCCTTCCTGTAGGCAGCCTCATAGCCATGGTGCACTTTGCAGGTCCAGAACTAAGGCAGCTCTGATAATGGGGATAGGTGGTAGCCCGGTGTCGTATATGAAGAGGAAATTTTCGCCAGGAAGCCCCCGCATAGCTTCTGCCAAGAGAACGAAGAAACCTGGGCTTCGAATCAGCAGTCTGCCCCAGGTAAACTGAAGCAAAGTACCACAGCTATTACTTGTTTTTCTCTTGCTGACGTTTAACCATTGCATCCACTCTGTTGCTGTAGGATATTTTGATCTCTATCACATCTAAATTGCCATTGAAAGAAGCTGCAAGGACAAGCATCTTATGCAGCCATTGGAGGCGTATTTGGTTGTGCCGCGCCAATATTGATCTTAGTTACCACACCGTGTTTTCCCAGTCCGACAAGGCACGAACCTGGACTACTGGTGGAAGTAGACTCAACATGCGCAAGTTTATTAAGAGTGTTAGTGCGGTTCTCCAACAACACGAGGGCATAGGGACTGAGAACATCAGAATCTGCTATGATCTTTGTAATAGATACGCGCGCCATATGGATAGATGGGTGAAGTATACTATTGCATCAAAGGCGAAGGGTCTTATTCTTGAATTATCGTCTGTGAAGTTTGGGTCCACCATAGTGCGATATGATTTCCCTCTTCAAATACTTGGTACCAAGAAGAACTCAAACTTGCGCCGTCTGGAGCTTAGGTTTGTTTCTTTAAGTCCGCCTACTGATTTCCGGGGATTTCAGAACCTCACTAAGCTTTGCCTGCAAGATGTTAATATTACCAATGAAGATCTTCAATGTTTGCTGTATGAAGGCAATCATCTAGAATGCTTCCGTATTGCCTTTTGTAAGATGATTACTAGTTTAAGGATTCCGCATTTCCTGAATCGACTGAAGTTTTTGCTTATTCTGAGTTGCCCGTTACTTCAAGACATAACACTAGGTTGTGGTGTGCCAGCACTCCACTATAGAGGCCCATTGATACCACTGAAACTTGCTGCACCTTTCGAGCTAAGAAATCTTTGGATTGAGTTACCGAGTTGCCATTCTGCTTTAGGATTCATCTCCAGTGAACTCCCCTCAACAATCCCTCGTCTCGAGACACTCACATTACGTTGCAATCGATTTGAGGTTTGCATTTCTCATGTCGTTTTGATATTCCTTGGTTATGTTCATATTTATTCAATTGGGTTCTCTTTTTTCTGTATTCAGAGGGCCGATGTGGTGAGCAGGCTTCGCAGTTTTCTTTCTCTGCGTCATTTGATATTAGATTTGACTATTATTGACCTGCCACGAAGGACAATTGATATCCTCGACCTTGGTTATCTCCTAGAGGCTGCTCCAGTCGTGGAAAAGTTAGAATTGCATGTAAGTTCATCCCTTTTAATTCTTCAGTTATATGTAGACCGGAGTTAATTTGCAGTATTTGGATGTACTTAACATGTTCAATTTAGTAGATATATACTAGGAATGGGTTAACTAGTAATATTACTATTTTAGTATATTGTAATCCCTCCGTCCCAAGTTAGTTGTCTCAACTTTGTCTAGATTTGCATGCTAGACGCGTGTCAGTGTATAGATACATACGAATCTAGACAAAGTTGAGACAACTAATTTGGGACTGAGAGAGTAGTACAATGTCTAAATAAGTAATAAGTAAAAAATGTAAAGATTACAAAGGGAAAAAATGCATCTGGTGAAAAATGAAGTATTGAGAAGCCAAACAGCAGCTAGAAGCGGCGCTCAAAAGAAAATTCTACAATGTTTAACAGAACCAATTAAAAACTGTGTTAAATTCTGGCTGTACAGGTCTGTTGTGGAACTGAAACACAGAGATTCATTCAAAAGGCAAGATGTGGACCAAATAAAAAATGAGCATAAACGCTCACTGCTTCACAACTTCACATAAAACATTGCACATACCAGTAGTGAACATAACTATTTCACAAATTCACATAAAACTGAACAGGTGAGAAACTAAAATAATGAGAATAGCATTAAACTATTTGCACAACAATAGTTTGTGCGATTAAGATATCATGAGAAATTCTTTATCTCTAACAGGACAGAGCTCATTAATTAATTGGTCCAGCAAATAACATTCCATATTTTTAGCATCAGGTGCCACATACTTTTGCTTTTCTCCCATCCCAAGCAATTATTGCTTAAATCTTGATTGACAACAAGTCCATTCGCGTATTAGAGCCAGGTTAATGACAGAAGGATTCTTTGTCCAGTTGTACTCATGACTGGTTTGAACAAGGTTCCCATGGCATATGAGAATATGCATGAACACCATTGCACTTGGCTACTTGCCGAGAGTTAACTTCAGTAAAGCTCCATTCCCAAGGATTTTCAAGGAAAAAGTGCACTTGCTCACTTAACTCAAATGCCACCATTTTCTGACCCCAAGGGTTATATATCGTTCTGGCCCTGGATTATCACACTCTTTGCACCCATTGGAATTGGATCATAAGTGCTTTTGGGTGACACATGTTGCTTCAGATTGAAGAGATCTTGGTCTCCAACTCCTGTTCTTCCAACTGCTGTAGTTGCTCCTTGCTGGCCTGCATTACTTTCACAATTGTTTCCAACTGAAGGAAATGCCAAGTAAAAGAGTGAATGATTCTCCTCACTGTGAATCAATGCAGCAGCACCTGCATAACAACGATTTTCGTAGTGCATCAGCACATGAGGCCATCAAAGGTCAGCGAATCAACTTGACGGGGGCACTGGATTGGGGATTTTACAGCGCAAGGACCAGCCCTAACCACAAATTTCCCAGATCAAGCTAAAGCCAAGGAAGGAAGGCTCTGATACCATTTGTCAGATCCTAGATGAATCTGACACGGAATCGAGGTTGATCAAGCACAAGGATTAGGGAGAAGTGTATGAACTGGATGAACATGAGAGCTATATATATGCAAAATAGTGGGCTACTCAGGTGCATAGCTGCACACCCCCATCCAACCATTGGATCAGCCCTATAGGATATTTCCACCCTTGATCTGACTTGGCGCCATTAGCTAGCCGTTTTGTTCTCTCCATGCAAACCCATCACGGAACTACCTAGCTCTTTTCGAGAACTGTCCACGCCCGCATGTGGAGAGTACATAGAGGAGAGAGCAAGAGAGGAGAGGCCCCGGCCCTCCACATTCTCCCTGTCTTCTTCTCACCGACCCATTCCTAGATCGGGATCTGAAGCCTTCTTCCTCCCAGCCGCAACCACAGCTGGCCGAGCGTCTCCACGTAGGAACGATTCTCACTGCAGCCTCTTTCTGTTTTCCTCACCATGACTGGCTAGCTAGGATCCCCACCACAGGAAGACAGGCACGCGGGGTGGTCCTCCTGCTGCCCGATGAGCAGGTGCTGCGGCTCTGACGCCGGTACCTGGAGCCGGTCGACCCTACCATACCTGGAGGTGGTGCAATGGCGATGAGAGCCGGCTGCAAGCTAACAATGCCACACGGAGGATCATTTGGATTTGGCTGTGTCGCGCCTGCTCTCGCCCTCGTGTGTGGCCGCGAGGATGAGTAGTCACGCTCCCGCAAGGCTATGTGCTTTACGTTTTTTTAAGGGATTCTTTTTCTTTTTGGATGATCCCGATGTTTTCTCATAGCCTGCAAGCTAGTAGTTTCGGCTCTTATCCATGCCTGCAATGGGCCGATCCACCATCCCTTTAGCCCGGGCAGCCGCCCAGGCTTGCGGACGCGTGATGCCTTGTATTTTATAACTTTATACAGTGATTTTGCATTAAAAATAACCTCTTAGGCATGTTTGCCCAGGTTTGCGGAAGTTTTTGGGTCCGTACTGCTACAATCTACAATCTTTTACTCTCTAGTTTCTAGTTTTTTCTTGTTAGAGTCATGGTGCTACTAATACGAGATCATTGAGATATGCCTGGGTCTTACTTTTTTGTTCATTGGCCTCATCCAAGAAAACAAATTTGTGAGGGAGTGGGTTCATCTTTGCTTCTTGTTCAATTGTTGTTCAATAAATTTCTAATTTCAAACTCTACTGGAAGACAGAAAGTAGGTTGGAATTTTTCTTGCTCACGCACCAAGCTTTATGCACGTTGTGTATGAACTTTATCATGCACTCTGAAAACTTTTCAAATAGTACATGTTGACTTATTTAGCCGGTCATGAAAAAATCACAGGGCTTTTTAGAAACTGAACAAACTAGCACGAGCCTCCCGATTTTGTAATTGAGTCTCTGAATCTTGCATGGACATGTACAACCGTGGATAGGTATAGATGGCCTTCCCGACTGTGCTGTGGTGGGCTCCACCTAGCCAGCTGGCACGGGTGAACTTTTTGTTACAGTTTTTTGCATGGGCGCGATTCTTTATTGCAGTTTCTGCACGGGGAGGCACGGCTAACAGACCTTAACAGCACCACAAATCAGGAGACCACATCGGACGATCCTAAGTGTATCTACAACTATCACCCTGGGTAGCAAATCTGCTTAGATATATATTTTTTCAATTGATATTTTGCACGTTTGTAGTATAAATCATTAACTACATCCTGATTTGTTTTCATAATTTTTTGAAACTCAAAAATATAATTTTCGATTTTTTAAATAAACAGGCTCACGTGCACCAAATCTCCACTCTGTATATTGATATATATATTCCAATGTTATGGCGCAATGATCGATGCCCTCTCCTCTGGTTACAATGACCTTATATAGCCTAGGGAATACAGTGACTTAAAGAGAGGCGTAAAAGTAAAAGTAACAACAGTAAAACAGTTGAAAACAAAGATAGCCGTAGATCAGGTTTCTTCTAATCCTATCCATCCAATCCTCTCCCTCTAGTACCTGACATATGCCATGGCACAAAAACTGGTTTGGGATTACCTTGGAAAATCTTGTCTATAGTTATCTCTCTGCTGTAAGTTGTTATTGCTTATTCTTCTTGCATATGCATATGCATATGCTACATGTTTGTTTGATCGTTCATGGTTGAGATAATAACACAGTGGTATTCATGCTAGATGGTAATGGACTGTTTACACAAGCGGTACTGTGATGAAGACGGTGAGTTGAGGAGTCTAGCTTCATGCCCTCACTCACACCTCAGTTTGGCAAATATAACTGGATTTATCGGTGAGAAAGATCAACTAGAGCTGGCACTTCATATTCTCCGTAATGCAATGGTACTCAAAGCATTGAAGATTCATCCAAGGCCGAGCACAGTTGGTTCTGTACCAGCGCGTGTTAGGTCGGAAGACCGTGTTGCCAATGGATGTAGTGTTGCACTGGAATTTCTTGCCAAAAGTGACCACCGTAATGTGGTGGAAGTAGTTGGAGCGTAAACCTATTTCTTGCTTAGGGATGTTTCAGAGTGTTTTTCTTAAGTTGGCATTGTAGGTTGGGTTCCTGACTTCCTGTGCCACCTGGTATCTTGGCATGTAATTTATTCGAGTGGTTCCAGGAAACCTGACTGAATCTGTATACTGAATTTGAAATAGGAGCATGTTGTGGTTTACGCTGTTGTGCATGCAATTCTGAGAAGTCATGATGTTGTACAACAGCTGCGTGTGTGGAATGAGTTGATGAACAACAGATATGGAATGGTGAACCTATTGAGGAAGAAACATCTGATGCTGATTTATCAATGAGCATGGCAAGATTTATCCACAGTGGATACTGGATACGATCAGTCTCACCAGGCGCATGATCTTCCTCCAGTCACTCCAATTTCATAGCTGGTAGAACCCTTTCAGTACGAAATGCTGACTTGATGGCAACTCTTTCTGAAGTTGGTGATATTTTAACTGAAAGCAAAAGATGCACTTCGGTTAAAAAACAGAAAACTATGATAAATATAAACCTCACAACAAAATTATGATCTAAACTGTCAGGCATTTGACTATTACATTGGTGTTCACTACTATAGCAGGAAATTTACACTAGTTATTTTTTTAACCTAAATTTATATTAATACAGTCATCTGTTGATGGCATCGCAATGATCGATCCCTCCTTTTACAGTCTAACCGTAGTTCAATAACACATCAAACAAGTATACAAACTCTAGAGCTGTCCAGGCTTTGAATCTGGAACAGTCCTTGGTAATCCATTGTCAACTGATCATTTGTGACTTGAGAACAGTGTGAAATTCTCTCCTCGACACAGAGCCCGCAAAAGCCTACAACTACGATGCTACGATCCAGGAGAGGAGCCTGTCCGTTCATGCAGGCGTGCAGCCATGCCTGACGCTTCTGAGGAAGGTTCTCCTTCAAAGTCCTCGCCTACCTATCGATCAGACCACAACAGGACCCAACAACGACCCTCGCGCGCGCGGTCTACGAGTACTTGCGGACGGCAAAAGAGTGGCACTGGCGCGGCGCGCTGCACGGACGCGGGGCAATCTCCGCGCGGCGCGCGCGCAGCGGGCTCACCACCATGTGCAGTGCTGACCGGTGGTGGTGCGCTGCGATGACCGAAGTGACGAGCGTTACATCGGACCGACGCTGTAGCTGGATTCGAGCGGTTCTTTCTTCTCCCCCTTTTCTCGATCGGGACAACGGCCGGGTACGATCCACGCGCTGCGACGTCCTGAAGACCAAACCCACACTGCCGAGCGCGAACCAACGAACGAACGAACGTCGCCACCGCCACCACCATCCTGCGATTTCTTCTTCTGCATTTCGCGATTGCATGGCCGGGAGGTGAGCCCGATCGCTTGCTGGACGGCGGCCGCGCGGTCTTAGGGGTTGGCTGGGATGGAGGGCGGCGCCGGCGGGGAGACGGTGGCGGTGGTGGAGACGTATGCGCTGGAGTTCACGCCGACGTGGATCGTCGCGGGGGTCTGCTCACTCATCGTGCTCATCTCCCTCGCCGCCGAGAGGTGTCTCCATTACATCGGCAAGGTCACCGACCCGAACCCCCATCGTCTCCCGTACATCCTCCTCGTTTCTAAGAGGCGTTTTTCTGATGACCCCTCTGTGTATCAATGCGCATGATTTGGCGGGCATTCAGACGCTAAAGAAGAAGAACCAGAAGGCGCTCTTCGAGGCGCTCCTCAAGGTGAAAGAAGGTACTGTACATTCGTCTTTCCTTTTTCTTCACAAAAGAGGGGACATTCAGTTTCAGCAAAATTCTTATATTACAAATGTTCATACATCCTTTGCTCCCTCTCTGTGGATGCTAATTAGCTCGGGGTTCGTTCAACATCTTAACTTCTCCTCATGCATAAAGAATAAGCCGTGCTTTCCAATATCTGCTTGTTTTTCGGTGTGATGCAGAGCTGATGCTTCTGGGGTTCGTTCAACGTCTTAACTTCTCCTCATGCATAAAGAATAAGCCGTGCTTTCCAATATCTGCTTATTTTTCGGTGTGATGCAGAGCTGATGCTTCTGGGGTTCATCTCCCTGCTGCTGACGGTCTCGCAAGGGGTGATCCAGAGGACGTGTATTCCTCCCAGCTGGACCAACTATATGCTGCCCTGCAAGAAGATGGAGGCGCATACTGTCACTGCTGAGGTTCTCGCCCTGGGCGGCCGGCGGCTGCTTTCCGAGAGTGGACCACGGTCGGAGCATTGCCAAAACAAGGTGGCTGTGCCATGGACTGAAAACAGTTTTTCTCGTTTCAAGTTTTTTTTATTCATAGTACATACATACTGTTCCAGTGAGATTCAGGTTATGCAAGTGTGTACTGCCGATTTATAACTCGGGATAGCATATCTGCACATTGGTGTTCTGTATTATACCAATTCAGGAAACTAGCCTGTATAAGATAGCATCCTGGCACTGACACTGAAGTACCACTGACAAATAAAAGTGTTGTTTAAAATGTTTTACAAAGGTAGTATTTTGGAAGTACAGATGTTCAATATATATTTAAAAAGAGGATATTGCTTCAAGAAGGAGCATATGTTTGTGAAGTGCTAACTACTCATATTACATTTTCCATGTTCCCTTCTGGTTCTACTTGTGCTTGCCTTGCTCACTGAATTGTTAAGACCATGTGTGCATTCAGAGTTAATGGATCTGAAACTAGCATATGATCTTTATGTTGTATGCTACTTAAAACAGTTTTTCTTCGGAAACCAATATAAATGACCCTAGGAATTTCTTTGTGATAACTCCAGTTCTTCTGTTGACAGGGAAAAGTTCCTTTGCTGTCACCTGAAGCGCTACATCAGTTACATATTTTCATTTTTGTTCTGGCTATCACCCATGTGATTTTCAGTGCTGTAACTATGTTTTTAGGAGGACAAAAGGTAAATAATCATCGACATTGGTACCAATGATTGATCCTGCTTTCAAATTAATCTCTACACTGTTCTATTACTCAGATTCGTCAATGGAAACGCTGGGAGGATGAAATTCAGAAAAATGATGCAGGAAATGGTATTGGAATCTTGATTGTTGCTGCAACGATATATTTAGTGAACTAATAAATACTATTTTTTCCAAAATAATCTAATTAATAATATGTTACTCCCTCTGATCGGAAATAAGTGTCGGTGACTTAGTACAAACTTTGTACTAAGTTAGTACAAAATTACCGACAGTTATTTCCGATCGGAGGGAGTACATACTTCTAATGAGATCTGCTGGACCTGCAGGATCTAAGAAGTTGACACATGTTCAACAATTTGAATTTACCAGGGAACGTTTTAATGGTATTGGCAAGGATTCTATGATATTGAGCTGGATGGTAAGAATGCCTCCAGTATTCTCATATGGTTTCCAGTCAACACTATGTATTTTCTATGATCTTATCTAACTTCTCATTATGCCTACTAACTTAGTTTTTCCTTCAGCATTCATTTGTTAAGCAGTTTTATGCATCTGTTACTAGATCGGACTACACAACCATGCGACTTGGTTTTATCATGGCAAGTATACCTCAACAATATACCGACATTATGTTCTCTCTTCATTTATAACAGTTAGCAGGACGTCCTTTTCTCTGCAGACACATTGCCGAGGAAACCCAAAATTTGATTTTCACAGATACATGGTGCGAGCTTTGGAGGCTGATTTCAAGAAGGTGGTTGGCATAAGGTAACCCAAACTTAGTAATTATAGCTATCTTGTTTACATAATTTCCAGATCGGGATTTTAGTTTTTTTTAATCTTCCATATACATACTTCTTCATTTCCTAGTAGTTGATGAGCATGACTGATAAGACTAATAATTTTTACCCTTGCTACATCTTTCCCCCAATCAGGTGGTACCTGTGGATTTTTGTTGTGATATTCATGTTGCTGAATGTTAATGGTAAGATTCAAACGCATTGCCATCGTCAGTGTACAAGTATTTCAACATCATATAGCTCTTGCTAATCTGCAGGTTGGCACACATACTTTTGGATCTCCTTCATCCCCCTTATTGTAAGTATCCTTATACCCCAGCGGACAGATAAACTCTGAATCTCTGTAGGCATTCGAGACCGACAACTTACCGGGCATCGCTTCCGTTCTGCTGCTTGCAGCTTCTGCTAGCCGTTGGCACGAAGCTGGAGCACGTCATAGCTCAGCTGGCCCATGAGGTCGCTGAGAAGCACTCGGCAATCGAGGGCGACTTGGTTGTTAATCCATCCGACGAGCACTTCTGGTGCGCACGGCCAAGGGTGATCCTATACCTGATCCACTTCATCCTCTTCCAGAACGCGTTCGAGATCGCGCTCTTCTTCTGGATGCTGGTAAGTTTCATGTAATAACGGAACTCTGCAAGGTAGACGAGAACACAGGATGGATGCTAACTAGGATATTGTTGGGTTTTGCTTTGCAAATTGCAAGACTACCTACGGCTTCAACTCCTGCATCATGGACCACGTCCCTTTCATCATACCGAGGCTTGTCATCGGGTTGGTCACTCCGTTTCCATTCAATTACTCATCGAGTTTCCTAGGAGCAGACAGCCACACTCTTAGTTCAGACTTGGAGACTGTTTATCTTGCTTGCAGGGTCGTTATTCAGCTCCTCTGCAGCTACAGCACCTTGCCCCTGTATGCAATTGTGACTCAGGTGATCTGACTACGGCAGCGTCTGTTCACCAACTGTATTGTTAGAAAAAAGAACCAAGAAGCTAATGGACGTTTTTGTTTTAGATGGGAACATTCTTCAAGAAGGAGATCTTCGACAAGCACGTCCAGCAGGGGCTGGTGGGGTGGGCGCAGAAGGCCAAGCGGAGGCAAGAGTCCAAGGATGGCGCCGGTGGTGGTTCGACAACGCACAGGCCATCCTCTGGGCTGGAAATGCTGCGGCGAGCCGCCGCTGCAATACAGGGCACTCGAGCGCCGCCAAGGTAGAGCGTACATGCACACAAGCTGTAACAAGTAGTACTGCTAAGGAACCATGTCCTCCGTGGATCCAGACATCCAGCAGCCTGGCTCTGGAACAACGACAAGAAACCCTGCCGAAGTGCCGATGATGCATGTATTAGTTCAGACACTATCAGCGCATCAAGGGAGAAAATGAGTATTTGCAGTAATAGGATGTTACAACTTTCAGACTTAGTTTGCTCTAGAGAGCGGAGAAATAGCGGACGATTTTGCTCTAGTTCATTCCAAAGATAAGAAATATCACTGAACTGATGATACAAGATACTGCATAGTATTACATTGCTTTCCAGCTACTCAACAGTGTAACCATGGAGGAGCACCGGTACAAGAACCAAAACTGAGAACAGAAACACGACCGTAATGCCACTCTAACAACTCAGCACGACGCTCTTACAGCCCGTACGTGCCCGTCCATAGGCTTGACCCTTTGTCCTCTTGCTAGAAACTGAGCCAGACCTACCATTCACCACTGGCATGCCTGCTTCTGGATCTTGGAATTCATGGTACCCTTCCCCTTGTCCTTGTAAGTGTTCCTGGAGGTGAGAGGCCGCCTCCGCCCAAGGGCTGCTGCCATGGCCCTTTTCCTTTGCTTGTTCAGCTGCTTTGTCAGCAAGTCATCATCTTCATCCTCGTCCTCATCGCCTCCTGATTCAGTAGCATCCAGGGTGCTATCAGCGGTTGGATCTATCGAATTGTTCTCACCGCTGGGACTTGTGCTTGTTGCATGCTGCAAGGTAAATCAACGTAAGAAATATCCCGGGAGAAGTTTGCCTAGTCATTCAGATGAATATACTACTAACCTCCTCAGAGAGAGTTTCAGGTCCATTTGAGTCCATCCCGACAAGATAAGGAACACCGGCAGAATACTGAAAAATATAACCCAACATATTTTTGAAAATCTGATACCTTGAGAAAACTGAAACTGCTAGATAGCTTGGCAGTGGGCCAAGCTTGGAGATACATATCAACTCAGAAAATATTCAGTACACGGATCAATACCTGGTCTGCTATTTTTAAGGAATTGACTTTAACAGACACATCATCGCCACCTTCACTTTCTCGTTCTAATGTTGAATCAATATCATCACCATCACCATCTGAGTTGGAATCATTTTCTTCAGCATTCTCATCAATGAACTGTAATCAGGTGAAAACAGAGAATGTAGTCACAGCCTGAGTCTAAATATCTGATATTTAATGCCAAGTTGATACAAATACATAAGAAGGAAAATTTCATGGTTATCCAAAATGTTAACATAGTTTTGTGGTCTAATGTTACTTGCTTCAAAAGCTGCATTGTCACACGATCCTTAAATGGTTATGTCAGATATTAACATTAACTGAGCAAACAGAGTCTCACATGCACCCACACAAAATGTTAACTCAGAAAAATATTCAATACACAGATCAATACCTGGTCTGCTATTTTTAAGGAATTGACTTTAACAGACACAGCATCGCCACCTTCACTTTCTCCTTCTGATGTTGAATCAACATCATCACCATCTGAGTTGGAACCATTTTCTTCAGCATTCTCATCAATGAACTGTAATCAGGTGAAAACAGAGAATGTCGTCACTACCTGAGTCTAAATATCTGATATTTAATGTCAAATTGCTACAACTACATGAGAAGGAAATTTCATGGTTATCCCAAATGTTAAATTGTTTTGTGGACTATGTTAGTGCCTACAAAAGCTGCATTGTCACAAGATCCTTCAATGGTTATGTCACATATTAACATTAACTGGGCAAACAGAGTCTCACATGCACCCACACAATAGCCATTCTAACTTCTAACCAATTGTATTGTTAGGTATTTTCTCATGTTTACGGGAAACACAGAGAGCACTAGTAATAGAACTTCATAAAATACGAAGTGAAGGGAAAGGGTTGACTAGGGCAAGGAGACTAGCAAGATCCCAGCTTACTGGTTGGGACCAAGAATTTGCAGAAGCAAATTTTAAGACCATGTATGTACTACCCCACACCAAATGGCAGGTTTCTGCCTTCACCGCTAAATACTATAGTTATTGAAAATGAGTAATACATCAATATAAGTTCTGTACCAACATTTGTCCCACCTTTTCTATCTCAACTTGCTCCTTTTTGGTGAAGCCACTGGCAGCTAGTTCTTTGTCCAAGGCACCAGAAGTCTTTTGAATGGATAGAAAGGACGGACGGCCACTGTCATCATCATCAGTTTCAGACCCATCTTGTCCACCTTTCTCAGTAAGATTAAACCTAATATAAAAGGAAGACAAAGATTAATACCAAAATGAGTGGTAATGGATAATATTAAATTCCTGAGATTTCACTGCATAAGGTGATAACCTTTTGTTAAAGAACTTGTAGATACACCCAATATCTCGATCAAAATACCTGCAAAAATAAGCCCCATCAATAATGAATACAAAGCAGTGCTCAGTTAGCTATCAAAATATGATACATACATCTGGGCATTCCGATGTGAAACAGATACCATCTGTGGGAAGTCGATCATCGTAACTGTTTCATCATCATCAATCTGCACAGCATCAATACCCATGAAGAATAATATTTAGGGTAAGAGACAAACTGACAAAACACAAAATAAGAGAACTTCAATTATGCTAGTTGAGGACTTATAGTAATTGCACAAGTGACATAATCAATACCCATGAAAGCAATGTTCTGTTCAACTCCAAATGACAGTTTGGACACACATGTAATCTTATAGTAATTGCATTATAGTCTTATAGACATATGTTCTAGTACACAGGGCAAGCAAAAGTCTTGCCAAAGGTTACAAACTTACAATCCACATCACTATATTTGTTTCTGGAAACACTCAGATCAGAGTACACTCAAGAGGCAACACCGAACGAAACACAATGTACGATGAACAGGAAACTACAGAATCCCAAAAAATATGAAGGCAATACAAGAGAAAGAGAAAAGGAGCACAAGCATGGTGATTTATCAAAGTTAGATAATAACAAGAGAAGGTAAAAGCCGCTATACCATAATATTGAATTCATTAAAATCACAATGAATCAGCCCATGCTCCGCCAAACGAATTACAAGACCAAGAATTTTGTCAAAAACATCATCTGGATTTTGTAGTTTGCTTATCTGAACCCTGCAAAAGAAAAATATAAAACCTATATCAGTCTCGGCATAAAGGAAAATGAATCTTAATTAAAGTTATAATTCATTTGCAACAATGTCGACTTACAGTGGATATCCTGGCACAAGTGACATAATCACACAATGCCGATTGCAGTCCACCGCTGTGGGAACAGGGAATCCATGATCTCCTAAAGCCTGGAAGTGGAATGAAGAAAAAAAAAAAGAGGAAAAGATTATTAAACAAATAAGCCGAAAGCAACTGGTTAGATAAAATGAATAAAATGTGTAGCAGTGCGGAAACCTTCATAAAAGCAAATTCCTTGAGGGCCGCAAGTCGTGATAGATACAGCCAGTTAAAACTCCTCCGGTGCGCTAAGTAGTCACGCTTTGATTTGACAGCCCTAAAAGATGTCCTACCCAACCTATGAAGCTTCATGGCCAACACTGTTCCATCCTCCGTGGCAACCTCAAATATATCTAAAAAAATGGAACATTAAACAGAGTATTTAACATTTGCTTGCTACAACTCTAATGCTTCATATGTCATTGCTGTGGATTATGAATCTAGTTTGATTGAGATGTTTTTAGATGCTTTTTTTCCTTGATCAAGTTTGAATTGATATGCTATCGCAATGCACAGCATATATCATGTAATTACAACCATTAGCTTTTCTTTCTCGCGCACCTTTAAATACATGCTACTGCAGAACAACTGTTAACTGAGCCTATTAAAAATGAGTCAAGCATCAAATATGTACCTGACTCCTTTCCTACACCGATTTGACGACCAACTGAAACAAATACTCCACGATTCACCAAAGTTTTGATTGCGAGGAAGTCATACCCAAGATATGTGAGACGATAACCATCATCTGCAACCAAAAGAAATCAAGAAAGCAACAATGATAACCCAAATATTCATCGAACGTCAAAAAGAAGCAAGATTCAACATCGATGACTCACACTTTTTGCAATCATGGTGAACCAGTTTGTTCTTCAATAAATTCCGCAGCACTTTATATGTGCCTCCATGCCTAAACCCATGAAGAATTAGAAGCATTCACCAACATAATAGACAAATATATATTAAACCAAACAATGCATTCCATCTGTTATATACAACCAGGTTGACAAGAATACTGAGCCTCATCACTCAGAACCTAAGTTGTTTCCAAGACTTGATCTAAGAGCACGATTTTTTTCATCACCATAGAAATTACATGATACAATTACATTACTGAAACCAAACCTATAGACAGTAAATTGCAATTTCGTTCTAATCAACTTTCACGGATATGTTACCAATATAAGTATCCCTATTGTCACAATGGCAAATATTTGATGAAACTACAAGAACGATATTGATTGCCCATAACAATTTGCATAGGTAAAGAACTTATCGGTGAATATATATGCAGTAAAAATAACACTAGTGAGATCAAATTAAAACACACGAGCTATAACATAACTCCGCACACTTGACAGCTAAACACAGGGACCACGAGCTTTCAATTTAGCAGAGCACACACATCAAAATACCGGACCGAAAGGGTGGGCTCGATACTCACTTCAATCCGGCGATGCGGTCGACGAGCTCCGCGGGCACAATCTCGTGCTGCAAATCCAAAAGGAAAACCGGAAACGTCAGCCGAGGAAGCCAACACGGCGTTGGGTCAAGTCTGGCTGGGGTGCAGGGGGGCTTGGCCTTACGTTGCGCATGCCCATCTCGCAGGCGGTGAGGACGCGGAAGTCATCCTTGGAGAGGTAGCGAAGGGCGTTCACGTCGAGCTTCATGGATTCGCCCTAGCAGCGGCAGCAGGGAGTCGGTGGCTGGATGGAAGACTGAGGGCGGCGGCGGAGAGGAGCAACAGGGAGGCGGCTCGGAAGGGAGCAGCAGGGAGGCGGCGGCGTGGAGGGGAGAAGCACGGCTGCGGCGGCGGCGGGAGAGAGGGAGAGAGAGAGGAAGTTGGGGAACAAGCGAAGGAGATATGGGGCATGGGCTGGTGGGCCGAGCTACGCGTGATGCTGCTACTAGTGGGCCAGCCCAATTCCATTGCCAAGTTTTTTTCTTTTTTCCATTTTCTTTTTGTTGTTCTTTATTTTCCTTTTCGCTTTCTTTCTATTCATTTTAAATTTATTTTTATCTATTTATTTCTTATTTATACCCAATTATTATGTATTACAAAAAAATCATGACTCTTATAATAAATGTTATGTATATGAAAACAAATGTTCATAGATCTCCTTGAGTTTATTTATGTGTAAAACATAAATGCACAAGTCTCCAACAAATAATCATGAATCTCTACCACCACCAAGCCCTCCACCTATTCCTGCAGCGCCTCGATGTAGCTATGCTGCAAATTTCTCCACCTTGTACAAACCTTCCTCGATCTTCTCGGCCACGGTCTTCGTCTAGCTGATGGTCTCCCGTTATGTAGTCTCTGCATGGCATGAAAGGGAATTAATCAAACACAAATGAGGATACACGGAACCGAGGCAGGGGAAGGTGTCGAGCATACCAGGGTAACCTTGTCGGTCGATGGAGATGTTGGTCATCATCGCCGGAGCCGGGAAGCCCTTCCGCTGGTAGGCCTCCTCCTCCAGTTAGGCGGTTGCCTCCTTGCCTTCCGAGAAGGACCCGAGCTCTGGTTCAATTATCTTGTTGTTAACCCATGGGCAAACTTACGATTAATCAGTTTTTTGGTTCGCAAACTTAAGGACAAATTAAACCAACATACACCAAATTTCTTTTGTGTTTGGGATGAGCCATGGAACATTGAATAAGATTGAGTAACACTTTTCCACGGTTACGATTTTTCATGTGATATATTCTTTTTCTCCGATATAGTTCTTGATCACATTTCAGTCTATTAAGGTGACAATGAAAAATGAGAATACGTGCAGCATAAAAGCTTAGACGAGACGCCTTTTGAAAGAACACAACGTCAGGCGTCAGGTAGGACAAAATCAGCACGCACGTAATCTGTTTTCGAACTACTTCGTACTACTAGGGTCGGCACATTTTCAAATGCTAAAACCTGCACACATACATAAATCGCGAAAAGTTGCCATACACACGCTCGAAAGTGCATATAGGCTGACATCGCTGACCCCAAATCATATTCTTATTGGTCAATTATTCTACAGATGTTCAGTTCAACTAGCACGATTATCACATGCCGACTAAACTAATGGACCAACCGTGGCACCAACAACAACCATGTCGTGCATGCATCGGCGCACGGTCGAGCAATTGCATCCATCTAGTCTAGAAGTAGAAAGCGACAGCGGCGTGCCGCGGTGCCATGTGATGTGTGTCCTGCCCCGGGACGGTTTCTACACAGAACAAACAGAATTTTTGACAGAAGAGACCACCTGCACCAGTGAAATGTCAAAAGAGACCACCTCTGAAAATATTTGCCAAAAAAGACCCCCTACGAGTGGCGGCACCCCGTGGCACGTGCCGCCTGGGCCAATGGCGGCAAGGGCCTGCCGCCAATGGGGGTGGCGGCATGTTGCCGTTGCACCGTCACCGGCCGATGCCATGTGCCGTTGCCGCCCCTCCTTCCGCTATATGTGTGTACCGCCCGGGGTCGTCCGCACATTTCCAAGTCCTAAAACTTGCACAGACATAACCGTACGTCACATATACACGCTTGCAAGTGCATACAAGCTGACGTGGTCGATCACGTCTACTTGATCTACCACGATTATCACATGCCGCATCGATCTTCCAAATAATCAAACCAACTAAACTAATGACATGGACCGCCAACCAGCTAGTCATCGGCTCATGCATGCATCGGCTCACAAACGACGGAGAGCATGCATCCATGATCCATCCGCGAGTAGAAAAGCGACAGGGACGCGGCAGGCATACAGCACCGTACGTGAGAGATGCCCTCGGCCAAGGGAGGCGAACGCTACACACAGCACGAGCACTGAACCTGCACGCCGGCACGCTGTCGGTCGGCCCGCCGGCAGCCCTGAAGAGAGACGGCCGCCGACGGAGCACTTGGCCGGCGGGTCAGATGCGCCGTCGCCCCCTGGCCATACACAACGCGTTTCAATACTTGTACTACGTACTGGTCGTCGTAAACGCGCCGCTAATCCCAGACTTGGAATTTATGCCCACAAAGGCAAGAGAATCACGAACCGTTTTTCTCGCGTATGGCGATTTTAGGGCGACCTAGGTCGTGACGGCGGCCGCTGCCGCCGCGGCGGCGTTTCTCCGGCGTTTGGCTAAAGCTCGGTTGGCATCCGTACCCGTATAGGGTTTCCTGTCCTCCCCCGATTCGCATCTGGTGGTGAGTTTCCAAGGTTCTGTTCTGATTTTAAAGTCTGTGGTGCTCGTGGAGTAGATTGGAGGCTTGTCTGGCACTAATCTGCATGCTGGATTAAATCTCTGGTATAGCTGTCTCGTTTTTGGCTCTGGTTCTCAAGGACTTCACGAGCAGGTTGGTGTGTGTTCTATTCCGTTCAGGTTTGGAGTTACTGTGGTTATCCGCGCGCTTGGCAGACGTGATCTACAATTTGGTTTGGTCTGTGTGATTGTGGTGTGAGCTTGTACTTGGTGGCGTGCTCTGCAACAGGTTGGAAAGTGAATCGATTGTGTCTCTCTGTTTACAGATCGGTTGGCTCTGTTTGACAAATGAATTGTATCAGCTTGAATTGTCGTGGATGCGGGAATGCCGCGACGATGTGAGAGCTTGATATCTTAGTAAAGACACACACTCCTAAGTTGTTGTTCCTGTGTGAAACAAGACAGAAAAGTGTGCGTGTTGAGAAATTAAAAAGGCGTTTAGGCCTCACTGGTTTTGTTGGTTGTGATAGTGATGGTATGAGCGGTGGCGTGGCTCTCTTTTGGCATGATAGCATTGTTGTTCAAGTGAAGGAGGTTACACCCCGCTTTATAGATGTGCATGTGCGTGAAGATGCTACGGCTCCAGTGTGGCATGCCACTTTTGTGTATGGTGAGCCCAGAGTAGAAAATCGGCATCGTATGTGGTCAGCCCTATGTGATTTGAGGGCATCTTCGACGCTTCCCTGGTTTGTGGTTGGTGACTTCAACGAGGCGTTATGGCAGCATGAGCACCTATCTATCTGTCGCCGTCCTGAAAATCAGATGTCAGCGTTTCGTGATGCGCTCATAGTGTGCGAGTTGAAGGACCTAGGATTCCAAGGTGTGCCCTTCACGTATGATAATAGGAGGAGTGGTAGGGCAAATGTGAAGGTCAGGCTTGACCGGGCATTAGCTGATGATCGATGGAGAGATTTATTCTCGGATACTACTGTTGTTCATCTTGTTACACCATGCTCGGATCACTGCCCGTTGCTGGTCAGAATGTTGAAAGAAGTTTTTCGACCGGCGCGCAAATGTAAAAGATACGAAATTATGTGGGAGAGAGAGCATGCGCTACCGGAGGTCATATCAAATGCATGGCAAGAGCTAGGTCCGAAGTATGATCTAGGAGATATAAATGGTGCCTTGAAAAAGGTCATGGACGTGCTACATGCTTGGGGTGGTCGTAAGTTTGGTAATGTTACCCGAGAGCTGGCTCGGATGCGGAGGAAATTGGAGGATTTGTATGAAGAAAATGCCCCAATGAATGAGGTTCGTGCTACCCTTGATGCTATGAATGAGTTGCTATACCGGGAGGAGATGTTATGGCTCCAGCGATCACGTATATCATGGCTAAAAGAAGGGGACCGCAACACAAAGTTTTTTCATCGGAAAGCGGTGTGGCGTGCTAGGAAAAATCGCATAAAATCTCTGAAGGATAGTGACGGTGTGATACAGGAGAGTCCATCAGAGATGGAACGGATGGCGACATCTTATTTCAAATCAGTGTTTACACGTGACCCGTCTATCCAGCCGGCCCCGGTTGTAAATTTGCTTCAGGAGGTTATTACTGATGAGGTTAATGATAATCTATGCAGGCCATTTTCTGTGGATGAAATATCAGATGCTATATTTCAGATTGGACCGCTTAAAGCCCCTGGACCAGATGGGTTCCCTGCACGCTTTTATCAGCGGAATTGGGGTGTTCTTAAACATGAGATTGTTCAGGCAGTACTGAAGTTTTTTGATACAGGACAAATGCCAGAGGGTATTAATGATACCTCTATTGTCTTGATTCCAAAGGTGGATAACCCGGGTGATCTCAAGGATTTCAGACCAATAAGCCTCTGCAACGTATTATACAAAATAATATCAAAATGTCTGGTTAATCGCTTGAGACCTATTCTTGGTGATGTGATTTCAGAGAATCAGAGCGCTTTTGTGCCTGGGCGCCTCATTACAGATAATGCTCTACTAGCTTTTGAATGCCTCCATTTTATGGAGCATGGGACTAGTGCAAATAATCCTTTATGTGCATACAAATTGGATTTGTCGAAGGCTTATGATCGTGTTGACTGGGGTTTTCTGGAGGAGGTGATGCATAAGATGGGCTTCTCTCACCGGTGGGTGCACTGGATAATGTTGTGCGTGACCATGGTGAGGTACACTGTAAAATTTAATGGAGCTCTATTGGAAGCGTTCTCCCCCACGAGAGGTCTCAGGCAAGGTGATCCGTTATCTCCGTTTTTGTTTCTCTTTGTTGCCGACGGTTTATCTGCTCTGTTACATTCAGAAATTGCTGCGGGCAGTATTTCGCCCATAAAAATATGCAGAAGGGCCCCAGGAATCTCCCACTTGTTATTCGCAGATGATACCTTGTTGTTTTTTTAAGGCATCTTGCGACCAAGCTGAGAGGGTCAAGGCCATGATAGATTTCTATGCGGGGGCCACAGGCCAATTGATAAATCCGACCAAGTGTTCTATTTTGTTTAGTCCAAATTGCGATGAGGAGATACAACAGGGTGTTCGTACTATCCTGGGTGTTGAAATGGATGCTTTTGAAGATAAATACCTTGGGCTGCCGACACCTGAAGGGAGGATGAGCAAAGAAAAATTTGATAGTTTGCAAGCTATGCTTTCAAAGAGGATTTTACAGTGGGGGGATTTGTCACAAGGAGGTAAGGAGATTATGATTAAAGCGATTGCTCAAGCTCTGCCCATTTATATCATGGCGGTTTTTAAATTGCCTATGTCGGTATGTGATGATTTGACAAAACTGATTCGAGATTTCTGGTGGGGCTCCGAGAGGGGACGAAGGAAAGCACATTGGATTAGCTGGGACGTATTGATTCGGTCAAAACCACATGGTGGCATGGGGTTTAGGGATATGCGGATTTTTAACCAGGCTTTGCTGGCTCGGCAAGCATGGAGACTGATACATCGTCCGAACAGTTTATGTGCTCGCGTACTTCGGGCAAAATACTATCCACAAGGTAATTTAGTAGATACAGTTTTTTCTGGAAATCCGTCACCAACATGGAGTGCTATCAGCTATGGGCTGGAACTTCTGAAACATGGTTTGATTTGGAGAATTGGTAATGGACGATCAGTGAGTATATGGCGGGACAATTGGCTCCCACGCTCTGATGAACTTAAGGTGATTGGACCAAAAGGCCGATCAAGATTGAATCGGGTATCCAGCCTTCTAAATGGTGACGGGAAGTGGGATGAAACTCTAGTCCGTAGAACATTTCTACCAATCGATGCTGAGGTTATTTTGAGAATTAAAACTTCATCTAGGCTACCGGAAGATATGGTTGCATGGCAACATGAGAGAAGCGGCATCTTTTCGGTGAAGAGTGCATACCGTGTTGGTCTACGGCTAGAACAGCGGGATCGGATGACTGCAACCAGTAGCTCAGTTCCTTTGGGTGACAAGCCGATCTGGAAAATGATTTGGAAATGTAATATCCCAGAGAAGGTGCGAATTTTTGCGTGGAAGGCCTTATCTAATGGCTTGGCAACAGAGGAAAATAAAAGGCGACATCATATGCCGGTGTCTGGCATATGTCGTATCTGTGGATACGAGCAAGAGACAACATATCATGCTCTAGTACAATGCCATCATGCATATGCTCTTTGGGAGGCGATGAGAATGGAATGGTCTATTCCTAGTATTGCCACACCTATACGGGAGGACTGGCTGGAGACTTGGCTCTTGCCGCTCACAGAGCAACAATGCGGCATAATTCTTATGATCGCATGGAGAACATGGCATGTGCGGAATGAGATCACACATTACAAGCCGATGCCTCCGATTGGGGCTTCATGTAGGTTCATTTGTAGTTACCTGCAATCTTTGGAGAATATTCGCAAGATGGATCCGGAGGTAGTGCTGAAGGGAAAGCAAATTATTCATATACAAGACACAGAGGAACGAGCAAAGCAATCTGTTAGAGTTCCATGGGTAATGCCTCCTGCAGGTGCGCTGAAGCTAAATATAGATGGAGCCTTCTTGGCTCAATCAGGACAGGCTGGTGCGGGCATGATTTTGAGGCGGAGTGATGGCACTATTGTCTTTGCGGCATGCAGATCTTTGCGTTTTTGTTTGTGAGCTCTTGATTCGGAGATCAGTGCTTGTATGGAGGGTGTCAAGCTGGCCCTTGATCTTAGCCATGAAAGCATCCTAGTGGAGACAGATTGTTTGGAGTTGGTGTCAATGGTGAGTAGCACTAATGCTGATAGATCTTGCTTCGGTCATCTAGTGGAGGATCTTCGACATTTTTTCTCGTTAGAGCGCATTGTATCTATAACTAAAATTCCTAGGGACCAAAATTATGCTAGTCATGAGTTAGCTAGGTTCGCTATGTTAGAGGATAGAACTGGTGTTTGGTTAGGGTCGGCTCCAGATCCTTTGCTGGGTCGTATCCAGGAGGATTGTAACAACATTTTTATTTAATCAATATATTCCTTTTCCCCGCAAAAAAAAAGATGCCACCACCCACATGCATCCACAATTCCACATACGCTGCACCTGCTGCTCCCAGATCTCAACGTCACCGCGGCCGCGATCTCCAACTTGATCCTCGCCGTACGGCCCCCACGACCCGGTGTGTGTGTAGCCTCACGTTGTTCAAAGAACCTGCTCCGAAGCGAGGGCTTTTATATCGGAGTCGTCGGCTCAACAACCGGCCGCCCCCTTTCCATTGCTTCCGGCATCCTCCCTCCTCCTTCAGCCTACGAGTTCTCCTCGATCTAGTTCACCATCCTCTTCAAGTCTTCGAACGATCGAGGAGTCTATCATCGTTCATAATCGTCGGGGAAACTGGTTATCTCAACGAGCTCTTGCTGCGCTCCACGGCCGTGGCTCTGAAGAATTTGGTTCTTGCTCCTGCCCACCCTGCTCAAGATGGAGAGGAGAGCGGCGAGGAGCAGCACCGCCCACCACCACAGGCGAATGCAGACGGCGCCGGCACCGGCTGTGCAGAAGCAGCAGCAGCGGCGACGAGGGGGCATGAACTGCCAGAGAGCACCGCCGCCGCCGGGATGCTTCACCGTCCAGCTGGTCATGGTGTTCCTCTGGGCGTCGCTCGCGTTCCTGCCGCTCGTGCTGCCGCCGCTGCCCCCGCCGCCGCTCTCGCTGCTGCTCCTGCCCGTGGGCCTGCTCGCCGTCCTCGCCGCGCTGGCCTTCGTCCCGCTCGACGCCCAGAACAACGTCGTCGGCTCGTCTTGTTTGTAGAAGAGAGACTGCATTTCCTCCTATTTAGCTCGGCTAGATTACTTCAGATCGGCTCTTCGTCGGGTCTCCGCGTTCGTCCCGCTCGATGCCCAGAACAATATGTGGAGTATTTCAGATCTAGCGTATAGTACAGCTATGAAGTTTCTTTTAGATTAGAACTGATTAATTGAGGGCTCTTTTTGGTTTTGGAATGTTGATCTATAATGCATACTCCACATTTGTAGGAGTTTTGTCCTCCACATTTGTTTGTTTATAGGGCACATGTAAAAATATATTAATGGAATTAACGAATACGTAGAAACCATCTAGATTTTTATGTGGGATTTTTCTAAAAGAATCTGATGCTATGAAATATGATTTAAACATTCTTGAGAACTCGATGCTACAATTAGCTAGCTCGGGATCCAAGACGCCCCCCTTGACATGTATTACTCTCTTTGACCACGGAAAATCGGTTTGGAGCCCACGCTCCATGGAGCCCTTTTTTGAATTTATTTGAAATTGACATTTTAAAAAATTAAAAAAATATATGAATGTAATCAACTACATATACTATGAGCATGCAAAATTTTAATGTAAAATACATTATATTGTAGCCTCGGCAAAAAAGACAAATTTGACAAAATTTCGAACATGTTCCTAGATCTAGAATTTTCTTCTCAGATCTAGAAATTTGTTATTTTTATCGGGGGCAAAATACAAAATATTTTGTAATAAAAATTTACACATATGTAAAATAAATCATGTACTACACCCTGATAATTTTGTTTGAATTTTTTTGAAGTTTAAAATTTGATTTTTTTTGGAATTTGAAAAAACAAGCTCCAGTGAGCTCGTCCTCCAAAACGATGCACTCCTTCGACCACTATTACCTGTCGCTAATATAAATGTATCTAGATATTAAAAATATCTCTAGATATATCCATGTTAGTGATAAAGAATATTGGTCGAAGTAAGTACCATCTTTCAAGGGTATTAACATGTTTAGCCTCTTTGTATGTACTTATGTCATTGTCTTTTAACCATCCATGCAAAATAAATTATTTATATGTGCCTAGGTCATGGGACTCGGGTACTCCCACATTCACGGAGCACAAATCAAGCCCACCAAACATAGGGTGGCCCAGCCTAATTACTTGGCGTAACCTGAAGACCACGATGTTTCATCATTATGGAGTACAAGACAAGTCAAATTTAGTTGCATTGTAATCCCTTGAATATCATTATACTCGATCCAAATTGGATCTTTATTGGATGATTAGGATTTTCACCTATACCCTTCGACATGCAACGATAATGCACAATCATGTATATAAGGCGGGGAGGAGGCCTGCCAAGTCATACACGTTACACCCCTTGTATCCTGCATACACCACCACCATAGAGGAATCACGGCCCCCTCTAGAGAAAGAATCTCATCATAACGAGATAATAAAAGCTACACACAATATGAGTAGGGTTGCCATCCAAACCAACTAAATTGTGAAAGGGACATCCAACCAACTAGTAACTACTGGACCCAAAAAAGCATTGGACCAAAAATTGGTTGGAGAAGAAGAGAAAGATTGGAAGGTAATCTGGGCAATCAAGGCACCAAAGATGAACATAATGCTCTGGAGGTTTGCACACGATCATGCCCGGCCTAGGGGCAGGGCGAGCGGGGCGGCCGCCCTAGGCCCATGATACAAAGGGGGGCTGTTTGCTATCTCACTAGTGGAAAAAAGGCCATTGGTCCCGGCCTGTAACGCCCATTAGTCCCGGTTGTAGCAACCGGGACTAACAAAGCGGGACTAAAGGCTTAATCATTTAGTCTCGGTTGCTTACGAACCGGAACCAATGGTCCTTCACGTGGCTAGGGGCATGTGCTGCGGCTGGAGGACCTTTGGTCCCGGTTCGTAACACGGACCAGGACTAAAGGTCCATTCGGAATAAAATTTGTATTTTCTGTTTCGGAATTTCTGTATTTTCTTTATTTCTCTATTTTTCTTTATTTCTCTATTATCTAATCATCTCTATTCCTTCCCTCTACTAGCTTCCAAGAGTATATGGTCCTCACTCCATTGTCATGTCAAATTATAAGTACTTGTGGTCCTCACTTCCCGGTCGGTCACCCATCCTCACACTACTCCATCCTTAGCACGCTTAACTTCTCTATTCCTTCCCTACTAGCTTCCAAGACTGCGCTCGCGACTTATTGATAATACTATGCTACCAATTCTATTAACGTATACACTTAGGAAACATATAATATTACTTTTTTAAATTCCAAATAAATTCACAAATTAAGCAACATTGATTAAGTAATAATAAGCATGAATGAATTCCAAATAATTTTTATACATAATTTAATTATTAATTTTTAATAATTAAAATATTCAAAAAAGACCAAAAAACTTGAAAAATCCAAAATAATAGCAATATAATAGACTTGTTAACCAAATAAGAGGGAGTACATTTTTTTATATATATATGCACTCGACTCGCACAACACACCATACACACATCTAGCTAGCTAGTAGCCTTCTAGCTTCCAATAACTCCTAGCAATCTCAAAGCTCAAGCGAGCGTCTAGAGCGGCATACAACACTTGCTTGTCGCTTAATGGAACTTTGGCCCAACCATATACAAGTTCTTCTTCTTCTTCTTCTTCCTCGTCGCGCGCCCTTCTTCTTGTTCTTCTTGATCTTCTTCTTCTTCTCAAACTTTGTCCCAATAGTAGCATTTGACAGATCATATAGACTCGGAATTGGTTTCGTGGTGGGGTTCGGTATGATCACTTGGAGGTCGTGCACCGACGCAATTTTAATTCCATATGGAGATAGCATGCGCACGTCATTGCCGATAGCCGCGCCGCAGAATTTAATGGTGGGGTCCCCCAAGAAATCCCTGAGCAGCTGCGGCACATGATCGGCCCGACATAGTTGGAAGAGCAAAACCTCGGACGCCACCGAGAGTTGAAGGAGGGCGGCACGCTGATGAGGCTTATCGCGAGGGGTGGTGAACTCGCAGTCCAAGCCCACACATTTGACCGGTGCGGCATCGAGGAACCGCTCCTTGACAGCGTGGAGCCACTTCTCCACCGTTGATGCACGGACGGTTTCCGTGATGGTGAATTTCATCCCTTCGGCGGTGAGATTATGCACCCGCGTCGCCCCGGCCGGCTCCATTGAGAGAGAGAGAGAGAGAGCTCTCCGCGGTGAGAGAGCTTGATGCCGCCGGCGGTGAGAGAGCTTGTCGCCGGTGAGAGAACTTGCCGCCGGCCGGTGAGAGAGCTAGCTAGCTAGCTTGATTGGCTATGGTGGTTTTGAGGAGAGATTAGGAGGAAGATGATGATCAAGAAAGCAAAATGAAGGTTTCTTATATACTAGAGATGGAAGATCAAGAGAGGGCCGCCGGTGTACTGATTACTGAAACTCTCCCGATGCGTTCGTCGTTCCATATTACCGAAACGATCGATCGTAATGGCGCAGCGATTTCCGAAATGATACGCGGGAGTGGCGGTTCGTTTGAACTGCCCTTTAGTCCCGGCTCGTGGCTCAAACCGGGACTAAAGGGTACCCTTTAGTCCCGGTTCGTGCCACGAGCCGGGACTAAAGGCCCAAAGGCATTAGTCCCGGCTGGTGGCTGAATCCGGGACCGAAGGGCCCATTTGAACCGGGACTAATGCCCCCTGGCCCACATTTTCAAACGAACCGGGACTGATGGACCCTTTAGCCGCGGACCAAACACGTTGGGGACTAATGGGGGCGAATGAAAGCCCTTTTTTCTACTAGTGTCTGGTGATCGCTTTAGATGCGATCATCAGATTCACATAGATCTTGCCAAGCGAGTTCCCCCGCGGGACCCCGAGGTACTATCCTTTGCCCGCCCGGTAAAATCATATCTAAAAAAATTCTTCATTAAATGGATGTTGTTTCTTTGCGGGCAATTAGAGTTTGTGAATAGGACGATGATAGAGTCCTACATTATGATCGCCGAACTCGTTTTGTTTTGTGGCAAGAATCAGGCCGCCTCTTTGAGTTGTTGGGTAATGTGTTTACATCCTAAATACTCTCTCCGATCACTATTACCTATCTTAATACGGATGTATCTAGAGTTCTAGACACTAATATGTGTCCGACTACATCTATATTAAAGCAGGTAATAGTGGTCGGAGGGAGTAAGATATTTTTTCAGCGACTCACCATATTTCCACCTGCATACCTATATTTATTATTTTATTTGTTGTGATAATCCATGAAAAATAGGTGTACGCATTTGTTGATATCGTATTGGTTTTGAATGCACTTTAAGTGTAACCATATCATGGGGCTGGTGTTCAAGTTTCGCCCCGTAACCATTTCAAGGTGTGTCTCATGTTCGAGTTTTTGCCACACAGCACGATCACCGAACCTGCACGCCGGCAAACTGTCGGCCGGCCGGCCGGCAACGCCGAAAAGACGGCCGGCGAGTTGTCAGTCAGATGCGTCGCCCCTTCTCCTTCTCAACCGCAACCAAACGCGTCTAACTAGTATGCCACACTTGGCCTGGAATTTATGCACGCGCGAACTGATCGACGCAACCACACCGCATACAACGCACCTGCTGCTCCGAGATCCCGACGTCACCGGCCGCGATCGCGTATTGATTCTCGCCGTACGGCGGCACGACCCGACACTCGCCCACGAGCTTGGTTCCGATACGAGGTTGGGTCAAAATCTGCAGCTTAGCCCTCACGTTGTTCAACGAACCTGCTCCGTCCCAAGCAAAGCAACTAGCCGCCTTGCTTTTCTTACTTAAGTCGCTGAGCAACCAGCTCGATCGGTCCCTCGCTTGCAGCCTCCTCCGTCCACGCCGAGGCTACGAGTTCTTCCCACTGACCGGCGAGTTTCTCATCGGAGAAAGTGGCCAATAGTATCTGTCGGCTTTCGTTCCGACAGAGCGAGGCTGCGCGTCTGAACATTGGTTCCGGCTGATCAATCCGCAACCGCGTTCCTACAAGATGGAGAGGAGATCAGCGAGGAGAAGCACCGCCAACCACCACACGCGAATGCAGACGGCGCCGGCGGTCGAGCGGAAGCAGCAGCGCCGCGGGGGGATGAACTGCCAGAGAACGGCGCCGCAGCCGGGCTACTTGAATGTCCAGCTGATCATCTTGTTCCTCTCGGTAGCCGCGTCGCTCGTGTTCCTGCCGCTCGTGCTGCCGCCGCTGCCCCCGCCGCCGCTCTCCCTGCTGCTCGTGCCCGTGGGCCTGCTCGCCGTCCTCGCCGCCCTTGCCTTCGTCCCGCTCGACGCCCAGAACAAGGTCGTCGGCTCGTCTAGTGTGTAGAAGACAGACTGCATTTTCCCCTTCCTAGATTTCAGCTGTTTCAGATCTAGCGTGTACACTCCATTTTTTTTTTTTTTTGACAATCACCCCACATTCTTGTTTGTAGTATACTACTCCGTACTACTCCCTCCGTTTCAAAATATAAGATATTTTAGTTTTGTGAAGCAAATGTATTTAGACATCTTTTAGTGTGTATGTTCATTTGAATATATACACTAAAGCATGTCTAGATACATTTGCTTCACAAATCTAAAACATCTTATATTTTGAAACGGAGGGAGTAGTTTTTTATATTAGACTCATTAATTGAGGGCTCATTTTTGGTTTCGTTATTGTTCAGCGACGACCGATCACCTGAACTCCAACAGTACGCCATTTCATCTATATGAACCGGTAGATCATTTGCATGAAAATATAAAAGACGGCATATATGTACATCAACATGATATATGAACTAGTAGATTGCGACGATGACTCATGTATCTACTATCTAGCAAAATGAAAATGCGCAGGTCACTCTCAGTCCTCTGTAATTAATATGACCCTTTTTTTTATTTCTGGAAACTGTAGTAAACATCATATGGATCCATCTTCGATCTACGTTCGGTTTTTCCGTCAAACTCCTTGGCGAAGCTAGGCTCAGATTCCTTGTGAAGATCCCTCTTCAAGCTAGGATCATATCCTAAGTCATAAATCCTACACTTGATATTTGAAAAGATTCATCATCGACAAATCTGTTTTTGTGATCTGTGGAAAAATGCACCTAGGAGACCTAGTTAGATATGTAAGTGGGTCAATAAGAGGGTACCCTCTACTCTCTTCAGTTAATAAAATAACTTTTTTATGACTTCATCATTTTGAAAAAGTTAGTTTATTTTTTGAATTAAGGAGGGTAAAGGGTACCCAAATGGTTACCACTTGCATCCCTAGACCTAGTGGTGTCTAGGCATCTTTTCTCCCATATTTTACCAAGCTTTGCGCCAAATTTAGGCATGTTTGGTGTCATGATTTAATCTGATAATTTCTTTGAATTGAACCAACCATTTTTACATGTTCTATAAATTGGCCATTTGATTTTGGTAAAAAAAGAATTGCCATGCTAATAAATAAAAAATTATAAGAAAAGTATACGTCTTCATCGCAGCTGCGTTATGTTGATACTCCCTTTCTTCCAATTAATGAGAGCTATAAATTTACTCAAAAATCAACATCTCCTAGGTTCGACCAATATTAGATACAACAATATGAATATTTATGATGCCAAATCAATACTAGTAGATTCAACGTAAAATATATTTTTATAATATATTTGTTTCATGTTGGAGATGTTTATATTTTTTCTTTATACTTGGCCAAACTTTATAACATTTATCTAAATTTATAAGTCTAATTCATCGGAACAAAGGTAGTATAATACAACATTGTTTGCCACAAGGGTGGTTCCTTTATAACAACTTCAGCACAACAATTTTACGGAAGGCCATCACATAGTCCGTTGAACAAAATCAATTAAGCTTAAGAGGATATAACATTTTAGAATTATGGCTTTCGCTCAGTATTCTATTAATTAATTTAGCAATTCTTCTTCTTAATTAATAGATTAAAATATGACTTTAATCTTCATTTCATAAAGAATTATACGCTAGATTAAAGCGAGAGGGTGAACAAAGTGGTCTAAGACCACCACAAGCGAGACACCTCTATATTTAATCTTGCCTTAATGGAGAAGTCGTGTCCAAGTGACCAAGTGCGTAGGTCGAGTTGGAATCGTATTTGTCTAGTCTGGTTTGAAGCTAGCATGGCTGCATAGTGTTTGGTTTGCTTACGAGTAGTAATCGGATGGCATACCATGGTTTTTAGCTTTTGTCCATGTTTTAGTTGTAGTCGAACTGGTAGCGTAGATATATGTGTGGGTACCAGCTGCCATGGCCACCGATAATACGAGGCTTGCTTACCATGAACCAGCAGTTTATTACTCTGTTAACTTTTCTCTCAAGTATGGCAAAACAATTTTTGCTGATTTGTATTTACTATATTTTGTCCCGTGATTTTAAATGCTTTGATGCGTGTGATTGTAGAAAACATCATTAATATTTCAATCAGTTCCTACAGAATTTAAACAGCATTATCACTGTTGTATTTTTCTTTCAAATGGGAAATCTCTCCTAAGCATGAATGATTTTATAGACAGAAATATCAACATGTACCGACTACCCTATAATACTGTTCGTCACAAAGATGATACTATCGTTAAAGTGATAAAGACTTCTCCTCCTAATATGATGTTCAGAAAAGATTTATCAGATCAAAGGCTTGTGGATTGAAATGCCTTACTTCAACATTTGGTCAATGACCCGATGAATTTAGATAGAACCTCCATGAAAATGGCAAATTTTTGGTAGGATCCATGTACAATGCTTTAATCTATCTTGATATTCCAATCGTAAGTCTAGTAATAATAAGCTTTAGAAGTTCAAAATCTCGCTAAGGATAAAGGTATTTGGATGGTACCTCCATAAGGGAGTAATTCTCATCAAAGATAACCTTGCAAAGCGAAATTGACATGGTAGTAAACTATATGCTTTCTGTCATCAAGATGAGACAATTAAGCACTTGGTTTTCCATTGCAGGTTAGCCAAATCTATATGGTCAAACTTCCAATTAGCTTCGAGCTTGTATCCACCACGTAGTGTGTCAAATATCTTTGGGAATTTGGGTTAATAACATTGATCATAGGTTTAAAAAGCATATTAGGATGAGAGCAATTGCCGCTTTTTGGTTGCTTTGGCTATGTCAAAATGATAAATATTTAACGATATGAAGTATTCTTCTATAGGTTATCTACCGGTGTACCAATACTCTCCGTTTATGGTCGTCGCTTCAGCGGCTGGAGCATCGAGACCTGTTTATGGAGGTCTATTTATGGTTTGAGGCTACAGCGAGAGATACTTTTTTCAAACATGGGTGACAGCATAACTTACGTATCGGAGCTCCTCCAACTTAAGCGTTATTACAATTTCTTCAGTGTGATATGTAATTTCGTCTGTTGTTTCTCTTTTTTGGCTCCTACTTGATTGAACAGCGGCCTGTGTGTATCCAAGCTATGCAAAGGCCATGTGTAATGACTTAAAAAACTCTTAAATAATAAAGCCCCTCTTATAAAAAAAAAATATACAGTACCAATAGATCAACCATAAAAAAGGCTAATCCAGCCACAAGGCAAATTCACGAAGATGTTTCTCCCACGGTACCTACCTACTCACAACCTCGTCTAAACAACACAACTACATGTTCATCAGTCAAAAGATTAGGGGAATAAATAAATAAACTGCAAATCCTCTACATAATCTCTACTTTCTGCAATGCCTGGATTATGAGGTTGAAGCCCTCTTGGAGTTGTTTTAACCGCTCAGACATGACTTCCGCCTCGAACACACACCCATAATACAAATGTTTGGGAACTCCGTTGGCTCTGATACGAAACAGCTCTGAACCTGCAGCAACACAAAACATCTCATTCAGATAATGCGCTCAAGATAATAAGTAGTATAAGGCTAATGTGGGACAGGCAGCAGCGATATACTTACCTACATCCCGACACCGTCTCAGGTTTCTTTCCTTTTGATACGCCTTTGTGCACAGAAAGCCATCGATGCACAAGGAGACATGCTCCATAATCTGGTCTAGTATTATCACCTCACTAGGAGATGGTGCGCCAACTGCATCTGATCTTCTATAGTCCTTCAGGACTTGGAAGATGGTGGCGAGAATTTTCATATTGTCTGTGTTACTATCTCCACACTTCACTCCATTGTCACTCGACTCGGCACCGCTGTGGCAGTTCAAACAAGCCGCACCACATTGACGGGAAGTACTGCAATTTGAGTTTGGAGCTTCACGATACTGTAGTGTGGCCATCATCTCCCCTGTTTTTCTAAATGCATCTGGTGGAGAAACAAGCATTGTGGTCATTAACTAGTCTTACAAGTTACAATTAATTAACTGATTAATAACTTTATTCAGTAAATATCTCGTCCAAGGTCCCTGCAAGCTGCAAAGTAGATCTGCTAATCTGGACAAGAAGGCGTGCGAATGAATATCTTGAAAAGTGTCTCATCAAGTGCTACTTATTAGTGGTGTTAAGCTAGAATGAACTTACTGCAATCTAAAAGCAGCAACACTAGAAGAGCCTGATGTGCAAATTCGTAGCAGTGCTGCCGCCTTCGCAACATGTCAGTCCACTCTGCACATGCATCTTCCACGCTAGAAGAAATTCCTTGAATAAGTGAAGCAGCATAGTGTGCAAGTAAAACAGACTGATGAACGTCATTTTCAGAGTTTCTTGGTCTATTGAACTTCAGTTGCTTCAACCATTCAAGCATAATATTATTGTCATCCACAGGAAATAAGCTCACGGGGTGACCGTCAGGTTCCAGTTTCTCCATAATGTTTAGCATCAAGTTCAAGCAAGTTCTCCTCAGCTTCTTCATATAATCTTCCAATCTCCCATCAAAAAAGCCAGCTGTAAACATCAGTGAACCCATTGGGTAAAAATCATCATCGTCTCCATCGCCCATCAATACATCTGATAAAACACATGGCTGTTAGATAATATTTTTTTCATGTAAAATGCTGAATCAATTGCAAGAATGTTTTTTGTTGTGCTCTCATCCAAAGTGTATGAGAAACCTATTTTGCAACACAACAACTTATTTAGGAAAAGAGAGATATAAGCTTGCAATTCGGTAAAGCATGGTGAAGAAAACAAAATAAAATATAGCAGACAGCAATCTGATTTTAAAGTGAGTACCTATTTCTCGCTTCCGAGTAGTAGCACCAACTGGTTTGCATACAGAGGAGTCACACATCTCATATTCTGCAAGAATACCACTTTAAAATGATAGAAAGTTCTCAGTACCGTAATTGCTCAGCACAAGTTATTCGCACTCACCTTTCTTTACACGTAAATGGCTAGATGTTATATAATCCAGTAAAGTATTAATTGATTTCTTCTCATTACTCTCAGGAGAGAGACCTACCAAGCCTGAACATTTAAGATCATGCAGAACCAAAATCAACTTGCTGTAGTAGAATGCATTGGTCTTTTGAACACTCCAATCTGGTTCTGGCAGAGATTTGAAACCATTCTCACATGCATAGAAATAGCAGGTGCTAAAGCTGCAACTGCAAGGAAAGAGTTTGCTCAGAGGACATGATAACAGTAGCAATAGGAACTACAGTATAAAAATACATATCGCTTGTAGTGATGTCAGTGAGAGAAAAAAAAAGGCATTCTGCAAACATCTTGCATCAGCCGAAATAGGGATTTAGGTACAGGAAATATCCTCAAGCAAAGTAATACAGACTAAACGAATTATTATCATTACAGGAAAGAGGGAAAACATGGTCTTGTTTATTTAAAAGCCAGACAGCCAGAAAGCTGTGCAAAAGGAGGGGATAGAATAAAATTCAACAATATCAGCATTCATGTATCTTAATACTATATAAGTATCGTGGCAAGTGTCGTAAAGGGCGTAACTATAACAATTTGGATTGTACCGAGAGGCCATCCCATCCGGTAACAAGTCGAGCATTACTATCCCTAACATGGAAACTGAAGAATAGTTTGCACTGAGTAAAACACGAACTTCACTTACCATTGCTCTGACTAAACTCCCGAAACTGCGAGGTTGCCTTTGTAAGTGAACCTGACAACTCTATAAGCTCCTCGACAGCTGATATTATTTGTGAGCATGACAAACTATGATAACCTGCTGGATCCTTTGAATATTCCCACTGGACATCTGTGAAGGAGCAGCGCCAAAAATCCACAGAACATGTCAAAACAAGAGAACCCAAAAGACCATAACAATACATCTTCAATAACTTCATATTGCTTGCAACATTCAACAGTTAAAGATTATACCGGATTACCTTCTGATCTCCCCTTCGCTTCATGGTATGCAATCACGCACCTGATATGTCTCTTAAGTTCTCTATAGTACACAATTTCACTGTCAGATGGTGGATTATAATGGCGCCGACGTGCTATGCAGAGAAGGAGCGTCAAGATTTTCTTTAGGAGACATTCTCGATTGACAAGAGGCACTTGAGAATTGCACCCATCCAAGCCAATGTCCACTTCTATAGTCTTTTCGCCGCTCCCTAGTTTCCAGATACACAAAATAAATATTTGATATAAAAGGGGTCACATGTTTTCACAAATTCCAGCTCAAGTGCAGTGTAATTTTGATGAAAAAAACGTATTTAGCACATACAAGCAGTGTGAGATGATATGATTGCATCAATCAGGTGGTTAAATACATTATGGAATAGCCTTCCTTCAACTTCTGATACCAAACTGTTAGGGGACAACTTCATTCGATGTGCTATTGACATGATGTATACATAGCGACTGTCCTTGCCATACTTGACCCGACGGCCTCTCCTCATTGGCTTCTTCTGGATATGCACCATTTTGCAACCTGAAAATTTAGTGTTACCGCAGTGAGGAAAGAGAACCAGGGAATCATCTGTATCTCTACAATTCATCTGATAAATTAACTAATTTTCCTGCTATATTAGAGCTGTACTTGAATGACTACAGCCTGCGACCATTCAGCTAACAGATCTACCAACAACAGACCCATATGAATATACATCATAATTCATTCAGTAGGCACTTGCAACAGATAGGTTAATATTTACAATAAGGCTTATGACTACTGGCAATAGCAAGATTATGGTAATGCATGTAAAATACATTTTCTCCCAGGGGAAAGCAAAGGTATATGATATAGCACTCGTCAGTCCATGAACTCCCATGAAATAAAATCACAAATCAAGGGAATTGGAAAAAATATGCATACTAATTTAAAATAACAAAAGCAGGTTAGGCGAAAGAATTAAATCCATCTGCATACAATATACGCTTCCTATATATATATATAGTGATATATAGGGACTCTGGAGGTTCTCCACTTCTCTAACCCTAATGTTATATTATGATCCAAATTCATCTATAAGTAAAGGCCAACTTCTGACGAGCGGAGCGAGACCCGTCGCCGGGAGGAGCGGAAAATACTAGGTATGGCAAGTGAGGATGAAGGATCTTGGTGCTGCTAAGAAAATACTAGGTATGGAAATTACAAGAGACGGAAAATCTGGTAGCATGGTTACATTAATAAAGTTCTTCATCATTTTAATATGCCTGATGCAAAGAAAGTCACAACACCTATTGCACCACACTATGAAGATATTGAGTACATATCTCGAGTTCCATACTCTAGTGTTGTTGGTTCTTTGATATATGTCATGGTTTGTTCTCGCCCTGATTTGTCATATGCTATGAGTTTGGTCAGTCGATACATGGCTAACCCTGGTAAAGAACATTGGAAGGCTGTTCAGTGGATTTTTAGGTATCTTTGTGGCACTTTCAAAACTTGTTTGAAGTTTGGTAGAACTAGAAAGGGACTTGTTGGCTACATGGATTCATATTTTGCTGCTTATTTGGATAAAAGAAGGTCCCTTACAGGACGTTGGTGATTGTGCTATGAGTTGGAGGGCAACTTTGCAACCAATTATCGTCCAATCTATTGCTGAGGCTGAATACATGGCTATTGCCGAAGCATGTAAAGATTCTGTTTGGTTGAAAGGTTTGTATGCTGAGCTTTGCAGTGATGATTCTTATGTTAACTTGTTTATGACAGTCAAGGTGCTACATATCTTACTAAACATCAAATGTTCTATGAGAGGAGTAAGCACATTGATGTCAAGTACCATTATGTGAGAGATATAGTCGCTCAAGGTAAACTGAAGGTATGCAAGATTAGTACTCATGATAATCCTGCTGATATGATGACAAAGCCAATTCTTGTTGCTAAGTTTAAGCTTTGCTCAAGCTTAGTTGGTATAACTAATAAGCTCAAGTGGCTGTCTGGCGCCAAAAGTGTTTTCTTTGTTGTTTAGGAGATTGTTGAAGTTCATGCTACAAGGAATTTGTATCAAGGTGGAGTTTGTTATATTGTGATCCAAATTCATCTATAAGTAAAGGCCAACTTCTGACGAGCGGAGTAAGGCCAGTCGCCGGAAGGCTTGGGCCGAGAGGAGTGGAAAATACTAGGTATGGCAAGTGAAGATGAAGGATCTTGGAGCTGCTAAGAAAATACTAGGTATGGAAATTACAAGAGACGGAAAATCTAGTTTGCTATTTCTTGTAAGCCGCCGGTAGGGTTAATCACATCATAAGACAATCCACGACGTTTGTAAATACTCCCGATATAGTGAAGTTTTGCTGGCTGGCGCCCGTGGTTTTTTCTCTCTTTGTTGGAAAGGGTTTTCCACGTTAAAAACTTGTGTCTCCGTGCTGTGATTTCTTCTCGTTCTACGTTATTGCCTATCGCATTTTATAACACCTAAGGCTCCCCATCTCTGATCTCCTGGCAGCGGTTGCTGCCGATGCCAGTGGCGATGGCGGCGCCCAGCCCGTCGAATTGACAGTGGGCTGCCTCTCGGCCGCGTCTCACGGGGGAAGGTGAGGCGTTGGAGGAGGGCATAGTGCGGCGCGGCCGGGCCTGGCCGGTGCCTGAGGACCTCCAGCAGAGCGACAACGAGGAGGTGATGGGGCGCCGTCGTTGCGGTCGCTTGGCTTGCATGGTGTGCGATCTGGGCCTATAGGGCTCTGATCTGGGCTAGAGGGGCCTAGCCCAGTCAGGCTTGTGTTGCGCAGTTTCTGGTGTTGGTTTTGGCCATGCCGGCGATTCTTCAGCCGCTCTGGTCTGCCTTGTTCTCTTCTACCGCTCCTGACAAATGACTGGCGACGTTGGGGCTGTTGGTCTTGTACAAAAAAGAGATGGTTCTAGGCTTTCTTCTCACGTCAAGATAAGGATGCCCATTTCCATGGATATGTTTCAGAAGGCTCCGCCAGCAAACTTTATTGGGTGCTTCATACCTGGAGATTGCTGGATCAAATGGGATTCGGTCGGCCTCACCCGTGTTTTTATCTGACCGTTTGATTTCAGAGGGAACACGGTGAAGCTAGGATGTTACCATTATGCGTTACGATTTCTCGTTCCATGATAAAGTCAGCTAATGGAGAATGTCATGGATGAGTTCTAGAGACTAGCAATGTGGTTCGAGTCTTGAGCGCGAACTTTTCTCCAGGGTGAAAACCTAAGATCTAGGAGATGCTGAATTTCTGGTGTTGTCTTGGTGGTGTTAGTGCTGCCCCTACAACCAATTTATCACTATAGCGAGACTTTTCTTTTTTTATATTTCTTTTTCTTTTTTAGCTGTGTGGCTAGATGTAATTGGTATCTTCTCGATATTAATATATATTTATTATTAAAAAATATACTAATAATGTTTGATTGGTAACAACAGATATATACGTTGTTCGCAACCAGATATCCAACAAACATCGTGCTGGACACAGACTAGTCAAGCAGATCTATAAGCAGAGCCAAGCCAGAGAAGTAATGTGTAAGGAGTGTGGTGCAAGTTAGGGAAGAGTGTGTTTCTATATGCAGAGTCAAGGCAGAGAAGTAATGTATAGGAGTGTGGTGCAGATTAGGGAAGAGTGTGTTCACTCACCGTCCAAGTTAGGCTTGCTATGGTCATCATCGATCTCCAACTTTATCTTCACATCAGAGAGGGCATGCCGAACTTTACGTGATTCCACAAAATGTTCAGACATGTTAGCAGTATAAAAATTAAGACAAAGCTGCAAGGGAGAGGGCAAAGAGGCGTGAACTCACGGCCAGAAACATCGGCAGGCATTAGCTGGCCTTCATGTTGAGCCTCCTCCTCCTTCTTCACATTCGCGGTGTCGCCTGAACTAAGCAGGGAGGCAGCGTGGAGCTTTTGCGATTTGCGTTGACGCCGCACCATCCTATGAATCATACGAGGCTATCAGATACCTGTGTACTTAACAAAATCTGCCAGAAAAATCGTAGCTTGCCTTTTTCTCACAAGAGGCTCTGGTAGAGAAACCGTCGAGTAAGGACGGGTAAGACTAGGGACGAAACTAGGGAGAAAAACAGACCAAGTGTGTATTTACCGCCCCCAATGGAGACGGAGGGAGAAAAGAAGGGTAGTCTGGTGTTCCAGATCGATGCGGAGGAAGACAAACCCACCTGGTTTCCCAATTCGATTGAAATCCTTGGCGAGCTCTTCGAGTTTCAGCGCTCGTACGTCTAGATCGAGGAGGGGACTGACTGCTCTCTAGTTTCGACCTACCGGAGTATTACCTCGAATCAACGAACCGAACTTTTCTTTCCTTTTCTGTTTTGAATTTTGAACTCGAGACGAAACCGAACTTTCTTCTCATATTCCCATCACAAAACGTTTCACAGTTCGTGTTCGAAAACAAAAGTGTTCTTCTTTTCTCCACGTCTCTAGTGCGCGTATTCCTCCGGCGCAATTGTCGTGGCAAAAAGGATAAATACAACGTTATTCGTCCTCGATTCGTCGTGGTATCTGGTATGCGGGTTTGCTCCTCTCCCGGCTCGCACACGTATTAGATCGTGATGATGTTAATCAAGACTGTGGCAAAAAAAAAAATTGAGAAGCTTCCAGCTCCTGATTTTTCATTAAAACGGAAACCAAAGATGTCCCAATGTGTTACAAATCACAGAGCCGGCCCCAACTGAACAGATTGTACCAAACTCCAGGGGGAAACTTCATTTGAACAACACAGCTAGCTATAGATGTATTATCCCGAGAGAGACAATTAGAGAGGAACGAGCTTGCTTTATTGGACTCAGCGAGACCAAAAAAAATAGCTATACTAATAATTGGTATGGAAAGAATGCCGGAAATATAAATTTTCCTAGCAACATATTCCACCAAAACGGAGGTCTAGAGGGATTTTAGTGGATGCGGATGTTGATTTACATGATGTCATAAATCTGAGAGTAGGGAGCACTTGTCACGATGCTACTCTTGGACAAGTCTAGTCTGAGACAAATATAACTTCCTTGCAGAATTTGCACAATTATGTGATAATTGATGTAAGAGGTCTGATGTTATTGATGATGATTTTCTAAAAAATACAAGTACATGATGAAACTATATTTTATGATGGATCTATTGGGTATAGTACATATTAATATTTCTATCTATACAATTAGTCATGCTTAAATTCTAGGAACTGATCGAAATATTGATGATGTTTTCTACAATCACACGCATCAAAGGATTTAAAATAAATCGTAGGTCTAAATATGAATCAGCCAAGATTGTTTGGCCATACTTGAGAACACAGTTGACAGAGCAATAAACTGCTGGTTCATGGTAAGCAAGCTCGGATTGTCGGTGGCCATGGAGCTGGTACATGTAAGCCGGACCGTGATACGTGTTCCAATACGTGTCGGCTTGTTTGAACTCCACGGAGACGAAGTCGACCATGGAGACGGAGAAGACGGGTTTGTAGCCCGGCGGACACGACCCGAGCATACGCTCATTGACTCGTTAGTGGCCGGCGACGATAGGAAGCGCCAGAGGAAGCCGTCGTCAGCAATGACGCGGCGCCAGCGCTTGCATGTGCACGCCGCACGAACCAGGTGGAGCGAAGAGGGAGGAGTAGGAATACTAGTTCGAGCACCCTCGTCGGGGACGTCGTCGTGCACAGCCTCAGGCAACGGCGTGGTGTTTCTCACGGCAGTCTCCCATGCATCTTCCCACCGGAAACTATGTTCGGAATTTCTTTATGTTAGGTTTCGTCTGCGATCGCACACACAGAAAAACTTTCACGGCAGTCTCCTATGCTTGTTTCTTTTAGATGTTATTTTGTAATCGATGAAGACATTTTATATACCATATACTATTTATTTCAATGAATATATATGGTATTAATTGACAAAAAAAACTTTCACTGTCTCACACCTTATTGTCTTTTTTATCTTCCCGTAAACTCATGTTACAGGCACTTATCGTCAAGGCTGGCCCGAGCAGTTAGGGTCGAGCTGAAACATCAGTTAGGGTGGAGCCGGGCCCTCCTTGCCTTCATGACCCAGCACTGCACAGAGCATCTCACGGGCCAGAACCCAACCTTACAGAACTCTATAGAAAAAGGACAATTTGTTGAGTTAAAAAAAGAGGATCATCTGTTACACACCTCTCTCTAAAAACAGTCAATTTGTTACTGCACTAAACTCTTGACATGTTTTTTTATGCAGTTATATTTTTCAATCTTTGTTTTTGCGTAGAGGTAGCCGGTAGGTTTCTCTACCAAAAAGAGAGAAAAAAATGCAGCTACGTGGGCAGAGGGTCTCTCGAGTGTCAACCTGAATCACACACTACTACTAGGTTCAGTGCTTTTTTTTCTTTTGAACGGCTAGGTTTAGTGCTTTTTTTTTTGAACGGCTAGGTTTAGTGCTCGGACAGCGAAACATTAAATATGACAAAACTATGATACTCCATTCTTCTCAGTTTATAAGACTTACGTGTATATCTAGGTAGCCAATATAACTTACATAAAATAAATTATTTAGTATAAATAAATTATACTATTCAAAAATAGAACATCTAAAAATTTTAGTGATATAATTTTTATAATATTTACCGTATACTAAGTTGGTTAAATTAACGACCTAGATATACGTGCAAGCTTATAAACTGAGAAAGAGAGAATACTACCATATGATATTATGCATTGTAGTGGAAAGTGTTTTTGACTCCTGGGCACGAGTGCTCTCGGTTGTTTAAAAAAATAAGAAAAATCATATTTATAAGTTTCAAAAAAATATGAAAGTAAATACTGGACATAGTCAATGTTGTAACCAACAAGCATGCCAATTTTCAATGTGAAATTCTTTGTATTGTTGGCTACACAAAAATGAAAATATCTGATAAAATTTGAAGATTTGAAAATATACATACTCAAGTCCACACATTTGTCATTTTTCTGTAGCCAAAATTGCAAAGTATTTGAAACTGATATTTTGCACGTTTATGGGATAAATGATAAATCCTTGTCTACATCCGGATTTTTTTCCATATTTTTTGAAACTCTTAAATATGATTTTCATTTTTTTTTAAGTAGTGAGAGCACTGGTGCCCAGGATCTAAAAATCTCTACTTGCATTGTAAGGGTAATATCATAAACTAGTATCTTACGCATGATACTAGACTATGGTACTTTGTATTGTGACCGGTCTAAGATGTTTTACCCATTACTGCTATACATGTATCTAGATATTTTTTAGTGTATAGATTAAAAGCAAAATGAGTGAACATATATACTAAAAGCATCTAGATACATATATGACAATGATGGGCTAAAACATCTTATATTTTAGAACGGAACATTTTCGATCTTTGTTTTTGTGTGGAGGTAGGTGTCTCGACCAAAAAGAGACAAAAAAATGCAGCTACGTGAGCAGAAAGTCTCTCGTGTGTCACTGATTCTTTTAGGACCATCTGAATCATACACTACTAGGTTCAGTGCTCGGACAGCGAAACAGTAGTACGTAGTAGTGCATTGTTGCATGGCACTAGTCCTGAACAGTAAGAGGATCGACGCACGGTGCCAGGCAACCAAATGGCGAAGACATGGGTTTCAATCGGCAACAGTGGAAACCTTCCGAGTTCCGACTGTATTTGATTCCATCCATCGATCTGCTTACGGTTCGCTGCAACGTACACACTGTCTACAAGGTAGCACTTTGCTGCGCACAGCACAGGGACGGCGTGTTGTTGCACGCGACGCACCATCTCAGGTCAGGTGTAGTTTCCTGTGCGAGTCGCCGCTCGCCGGCCGGCAACGGTAAAGATACTCGCTAGTCCGTACGGCCGCAGGGTAGACTCCGTTTGGCTTCAAAGTAATTTTGAAGTATTCTGTGAATACTTCGGTTTCTAGAAAAAATGAAGTATCAAATACTTTAAGGCGTTTGGATCTAGTAAATACTTCAGTTTAAAAAGCTGAAGTATCCTCCAAAACTTCATTTTTTTGCCTAATTGGAGACTTCAGTTCTGATCTCTTTTTTCCTAAAATGAAGTATTCTTTAAAACTGAAGTATCTGTTGCCTAGGCATGTGAATACTATAGTTTTAGAATACTTTATTTTTCAATAAACTTTGCTGCCAAACTAGTTCCCAAAACGTACCAACTAACTGATTAACTTGTCTCCATGTTGATGGCATTTTGCATGATTCAGGCTAATATTCCTACTCCCACCAACACCTTCAAGAATAATACCAGATGCATGCATCGATCCGATACGGAATGTACAGCCTGCACAGTAGTGCATTTTGACCCTACTATTGATAGCAGGACCTCGGAAAACAATCCTTTAAGATCTAGTAGTACTTTCAAGCTTGTTCGGTAGGGACAAAATTAGCCACATATAGATGAAGGGCTGTGGCCTGGTTGATCATGCTCATGTCATGAGAAATTTGGAACGAGCGAAATGCACGAATCTTCTTGTGGCAATCTATATTAGGTGTGAGGGAGTTAATCTTAACCACATCCTACAAGCTTTCCTGGCTACTCGCACAAGATTTCCCATGAAGTACCTCGGTCTCCCTCTCTCAGTCGCAGTGCTAAAGAGAATCCATTTTCAACCTTTAGAAGACAAAGTGGCCGCCAAGCTTTTGTCGTGGCTCGGTAAGCACATCACCATGGCCGAACGAGCTACGCGTGTTAAATAGGTGCTCACAAGCATTGCCATTTACTAAATCATCGTTCTTGACATTCCTATAGCGGTGTTCATGAAGATTCATAGTATAAGAAGAGCATTTATTTGGGTGGCTAATGAGTCGGTTTGTAAACCAAAAGACAAAGGAGGTCTTATAATTTTAAACCTCACAAAAATCGCTTGGACACTTCGCATGTAATGTCTTTGGCATGAGTAGAATGATGAGGCTAAGCCTTGGATAGGCCTTAGAACTCCTTGCGATTATCAAGATATAGATCTCTTTGCGGCGGCTACAAAGGTCAGTATTTGAAATGGAAACAAAGCTCTTTTTGGGGAGGCTTCATGGCTCAATGGAAGGCAACCAAAGGATATTGCCCCCGCCCCCCATCTTTGACGCTCCAACAAGAAAAATGTGTGGTTAGCAAATATGTGGAAAAAGACTATTGGGTTTCCCAAATCAACACCCATTATGGCCTATCTTTGGGGCACATTTCGCAATCCGCCAAGCTATGGGAAATGCTGCAAACTGTGCACTTGGACCACATCAACCCGGATACGACCACTTGAAGCTTACAAATGATGGTTGCTACTCATCAAAGATGGTTTACAAGATTTAATTTATGGGGGGAAACAACTTCCATGCCCTCCTTAATGTGGAAACTTTGGGTTCCCCTAAGTGCAAACTGTTTACGTGATTGATTCTTTAAAATAGAGTGTGGACGGCGGATAGACTTAAGCGAAAAAGGTGGCAAAATTGTGGTCGTTGCAAGCTATGTAATCAAGTGCAAGAATCCTCTTCACATCTCTTCTTCAAGTGTAAGTTCACCATTCGTGTTTGGAACATTCTCAAGACTTGGCTTGACCTTCATGACCTCGATCTAAACATTGGCAATACGTTCCATTAAGAATTGGTGGATAGAGTTGATCCATAAGAGAGGGCCATCAAGAAAGGCCTTTTGGCTTCCCTAGCAATGTTTGTGTCACAGGAAATGTGGAAGGAAAAAATGCTCGTGTATTCTAAAACAATTCCACCACTTCAACCATGCTTGTGACAAAAATCAAAGAGGATATGGCTACGTGGTGTCTAGCTAGGGCCGAAGCTTTGAGTAATGTAATGCCACGGGAGTAGACTTTTATTTCTCTTCTTGACATCTTGGTCAAGAAAGAAGTGAGCCTAGCTCACATGGTTAGGGAAGTGGATGTATAACCTAGCCACCCAGGTTTAAGTCCCCATGGACGCAGATTTGGGTTCTTATTATAGAAAAAAAAAACTATAGGGGTTTCTCCTACCGTATTCCCTTCAAAAAAACATCTTGGTCAAGATCGGTTTGTAAGACCTCTAATACTTTCTTTTTAACAAATAAAAATGGCAAAAAAATTCATTGTTTCAAAAAAGAAGAATGTAAATATCGTATTGTTGTGTTCTTAGAAAGGGAAAATGGAACAGTGTTGTGTGCTGCTGCTAGCTGCGCTAAATGGCCAGACTGTTCTCACCATTCAAAATCCACTCTTGGTGGTGCAATCGGAAGCCATCTTTAACTTAGCACTTCTTTTGAACTTTATTCATATATACTTATTTGTCATAGCATACAGTTCTACATGGTATCCGAATTAAGAGGACTTGAGTTCAAGACTTGGTGGTATAATATTAAAATAAAAATATTATAGCCCACTTTCGATTCACGTTTAATTAGGTCTAAGAGAGCCACATGTGAGGAGGATGTTGAAGTATAAATATATTGTCTAGTCTATTCTATTATATCGGTCTTTTGGTTGCATTGGCTAAACATTCAGTTCTACATGACTTAGGAGGGTAACCAAAAACGAGAAACTCGCACCGCGCGGACCTGATCTTGAGAGCTGCAGGCTAGCAAACATGCCCAATACGGCCGGACTGGTTTCACCATTCAAAATCCGCTCTTGCTGGTGCAATCGGAAGCCATCTTTGAATTGCTAGCACTTCTCTCTTGGGGTGTGTTCGGTTCAGGAACGAAGTGGAATGGAATGTAATGGTTCCATTCCACTAGAATGGGTTGGTTCCATTCTCGTGTTTAGTTGAGTCAAAAAAGTGGAATGGAACGGTTCCGTCCGGTGTTCAGTTGAGACAAATATGTGGAATGGAATGGCTAGATTTTACGGTTTAGAAAGTTAATTTACGCTAATCACTTTCAGTTGAGACTAATTTTTTGCCAAAATTTATTGTTTATATAGCTATATTGCAAAAAAAAAATCAATCTAAGACTAATTTTTTCCTATTTTTTTTCTCTCAATGCAGATGTTCTCTTCTTCACTGCACTTGACGCCATGCTTGCCCATCCGCTGTCGCTCGATTCCCCTTGCCGTTGTCCGATTCCCGTTGCCGCAGACCAATTCATGTCGTCGTCGATCCATTCCGGTCCATCGTTGACCGATTCCCAGCCGTCTCAGGCCCGTCGTCTTGGTCGCTCGCCTGCCCGCTTCCTCGGCCGTGGCCCGCCGTCGGAAAGCTTGCTCGCCGCCGCCGCTTCCCTGGTCGCCGCCGCCCGTATGCTTGCCCGGACGCCGCCGTGGCCCGCCGCCGCCGCTTCCCTGGTCGCTCGCCTGCCCGCTTCCTCCGCCGCCGCCTGTCCGCTTGCTCGGAACCGCCGCCCGCTCGCTCGTCTGACCGCCGTCTGCTCGCTTGCCTGACCGCAGGGACGACGAGCGAGGACCACGGGGCTGATTGGATAGGGTTGGAGCAGGGGCTTTTTCTTTCCTTTTTTCACAGTGATGAAGAGATTAGTGGAGAGGGAACGGCGATGTTCCACCGATTCGGTGGAACCGCCTGGTTCCGAATCTGGGCAGAATATTCGGTTCTGGGAACGGTTCCATTCCTCTTTGTTTGTCTAACCGAACACAGAAATGACTTCTACGTGTGGAAAGGTTCCATTACATTTCACTCCATGCCACCAACCGAACACACCCTTGAACTTCATTCATGTATACTCCTCCGGTCCCAGCACTCTCTGACGCTTTTAACCGCCGTACGCGAGTCTACAGGCAGGGCATGCATGGAAATTTGTGTGGGGGTAATTGGCCAGGCTAATTTCTCTTCCTCGCCACCGGGTCAGGACAGTCAACTCTGCATTGTTCTGACGGCCTGACCGCGCTCATGTGCTAGCCGCTGCAAACAAATACACTAGCTAGCGCCAATTAATCTCGGCCTTCATGCAGTGTCAGCACGCACAGGCCATACACAGGTCGCGACGCGATGCCGATACCACCTCCAACCCTGCAGTCGCTCGCTGCCTTGCAGGCGACTGCTGGCGAGTTGTCATCAGTCGAACGCGAACAATAGATACACGGGTCGATCGAGATCAGTAGAAGAAGAAAAACTGATGTCTACGATCATGCATACTCGATCGAGACACTTTTGCTATTTCAAGTGGAATATCAATCAAACATCAAATCGGTTCCGTTTTGCAATGCCATTTTGCTGGATAATAATCATCAGGTCGTCACACACTGGCACACATTGTCCCACGAAATTCAGAAGGCGCTCCAATTCGGGAGGAAGCTAGAGATTTTGCTACTACCACATTCCAAAAATTTGCAACACGAAACAAAGAGAACAATGGGGTTAACAAGGAAGAAATGTACAGTGCGCAGGCAGCAAGCGAGGCCGCGTTGGTCTCATGACCCACCGCCACTGCCCTCCCCTTGTTCCATTTCCATTACTTCTGGAGGCTGCTCCGCCGCCGTGCCACCGCCTCCCTCCTCCTTCGCCGGTTCACTACCGGCGGCGGGGGTGCCGGAGCGCACGCGGGCACCGACGCACGGCGCGCACGTCCGCTCCACCCAGGCCTCCAGGTCGTGGCCGCCGGCTCGGCCGAGCGCGCGGCGCCCGTAGCACAGCCGCCCCACGGCAATGGCCACCGCCGCGAGCACGGCGAGGACGGCCAGCATGGCGATCACCGGGCCATACGAGCCGCCCTTGGCTGCTGCCGCCGCCCCCTCGGCCCCGCCGTACGCCGCCGGCGCCATCGTCTGCGGCGGTGGAAATGCCTGCGGGGGCACAAACGCCGACATGTTGCCGGAGCTAGCTAACCTTCTCCGCCGTCTTCAAGAATGTGTTCTTCAGGGAAGGGCCGAGGGAGAGCCAGAGAGAGAGTGTAGCGAGCCCGGAGAAAGAAATGAAGAGGTGTTCACTTCACTCCCTTCCCAGGAGGCGACATTTTAAGCTCGGTGCACAACTCCTGCATGTCGTGCGAGTAAAAGGTCGTCACACACTGGTCTCGAGTTTCTCACGGTTCGTACCGTTAAGCTGCAGCATTCACCGCTGTCCTGCTATGTTACTCTGGGGAAGCTACAGCTGGATGAGTAATCGCTTTCCACGAAGGAAACCACAGTTGGTGGACGGGCATCAATGGCTTCATCGCCTAGCGCAGCATTTTCTCAGGGATGGATGTCGAGCAGTGGTATTAATTAGCCGCGAGATAGGCCTCGGGATACGCGAGATCCTCGACAGCGACGCCTGTCAGGGCAGCGCGCCTTGACCACCCGCCGTGCAATCGCAGGAGCTGTCGACTGTCGAGCTAGCTTAGCTAGGTGCATGGCCTAGTCTTCTACTAGCACTAGTAGAAATCAAGGCATTTGCACGACGAAATCGATAAATTTGACCTTTGACTGAAACTTTAGCATAAAATAAACCTAGTTTGAAACTATTTCAAAATTTAACTTTTTTTGTGGAGCCTGTCACGGTGGCGCTACCCTACATGGTGTGAAGCCTTTTTTAATGGAGCTAACCTTTCGCCAACGTGGCACAGACGGACCCCATATGTCATAGGTACAAGAGGGTAGCTCCATTCACAATGGCTTCACAAAGCATAGGATAGCTCCATTCACAAAGGCGCTACCTTGTTAATGGGTCGGCCCATTAGTGCGCCTCACGGTGGCTACTCCAGGTGGGAATTTTTAGTCCCACCTCGGAAGCTGAGGAGGGTGCAGACCAGCATATAAGCCCCAGTCTGAGAGGTTTCCAGAGCTCCTCCCAGATCCGGTGCATGTGTGTGTGCGTCCGCTGCCCTGTGGACCTGGGGGGCTGGGTCCCGCTGGCAGTATTGTCCCATCGACGGGTGGGGTCATGGACCCCGGTTGACCTTCAGGCTGGCATTTTTTATTTTATTTTTAGATAGCGCCATTGAGTGTGGCTTCACACCACGTATGGTAGCACCGCTATCATTGGAGCTACCCTTCGAAGCAAACGAGGCCTAAAAAACGACTAAGTCCTGAAGGGTAGCTCCAATGTCAAAGGAGCTACCCTACATGATGTAGCTCCTTTCAGCATGGCGCTACCTAAAAATAAAATAAAAATGCCCGCCTGAGGGTCAACCGGGGTCCATACTGTCGGTGGGGACAGTACTACAAGCGACACCCAGGCCCATAGGGCAGCGAACGCGCACACACATGCATGCACCGGATCTGAGGGGAGCTCAGCAGCCCTCTCAGACCAGGGCTTATATGCTGGTATACGCCTCTCTCAACTTCCGAGGTGGGACTAAAAAGTCCCCCACCCGAAGCAGCCACCGCGTGGTGCATTATTGGGCCGGCCCATTAACAGGGTAGCGCCGTTGTGAATGGAGCTACCCTATGTTCTGTGAAGCCATTGTGAATGGAGCTACCCTCTTGTACCTATGACAAGTGGGGTCCATCCCTGCCACATTGACAAATGGGTAGCTCCATTGAGAAAGGCTTCACACCATGTAGGATAGCGCCACCGTGACAGGCTCCACAAAAAAGGGTTAGATTTTGAAATAGTTTCAAACTAGGTTCATTTTGTGCTGAAGTTTCAGTTAAAGGTCAAATTTATCGATTTCGTCCATTTGCACCGGTTGATAACTCCCATACGCACCAGTTTTGCAACCGGTGCAAAGCATCGGGACTAAAGGCTCCCCCTTTAGCACCGGTTATGCTGCAAACTCGTGCTAAAGGGGTTCCACGTGGCCTCCCACACGCGCCTCCGTCGGAGAACCTTTAGCATCGATTCGTAATACGAACCGGTTCTAAAGGTTGGCGACGTGGCAGCCCTAAACCCTAGTCGCTACGGCTGAAACCCTAAACCCTAGCATTTCAAATACGATTTTTTTGGGTATTTGAAACACGTTGATGCACATATAAAAGAAACCATTATATTACACAATATAGTCATACATATAGAGATCGAAGCTAGTACGTGTCATCTTTCATCGTGCTTGGTCGAACATATTACATAATGGTACATTGTACACGTTCATGCATATATACAATATAATTTCGGTTACAATTTTCCAAACTCGTAATGCCGATGGTATTCTCCGGTTGGTGCTATGACCTCATCAAGTAAGAATCCCGCCAGTTCCTCTTGAATTGCTCGTATACGCTCGGTTGCTAGAAGACGATCCCGCTTCAGTTCGATCTAATGTAAAGAAGGGGATCAATATATATGAATGAAGAAACTCAACATAAATGATGGTAATAAAATAAAATTGTGAATATTATTTACGTACATCTAGTTGTTCTAGTCTTCTCTTCTCACAGCAAGTCTCTCGCATGAACTCGCAGACATAGAATCCACATAAATTATTCTCGTCTTCTTGCTTCAAGCACTTTACGAGAATAGAGTTCAATCAAAATAATAATCAAGGATGATAATGGTATTGAAACTAGAACCAAAGAGATGCGCGGACCTAGCTAGTAGTACTTACCGGTACTTGTTTAAATTCAAGCTCCTTTTTCCAGGGACCCGGTGCCTTATCCGTGAACCGTTTCCAAGCACTGGTCGGCAAAGAAAATGAATAAAGAAGTTAGTAATTACTTGATATCGGGAAATGAACGAAAGTTGCTGATATAGTGCCATGCATAATGATTGAAATTACCGCTGGAGTGTATCAATCATGTCCCTGAATGTCTCAAGGGATTTTTGTTTCGAGTTCATGACTAGTACTCGTCCTCTATCAAGTGCAATAACTAGCAGAATAAAATGATACCTGCGCACACGCATAACACACACTTAACATCGAGTAACCAAAATAATAATGTGTAAAGACAGTAACACACTCACTTGAAGTTGTAAGAAAATAGTATTTTCGCCATGGTTTCTTGTTTCCTTAACGCCCGTACCAAGTTATTCTCCGTGTCCTTTATATGGTTATGGAGAGTTAGCTCGTTCACGGTATATGGGTCAATGAACCCAATGTCATAGATTTGTCCTCTTTTGCATTCGAGTTTCTTCAATCTGCATAATATAGTGAGTAAAGTTATGCATGCAATAAACGAGATGAGCTAAAGACTTAATTACAAAAATAATACTTACAAACAATAGGCACTGATCATCGATTTGTCGAGGGCGTCATGATTGTATAACTGAAATAATTCAGCAAATTCGATGTTTATGTCGTCGGTTCCACGAAAGTAATGCTCATCATTAATTCCCAGTATGATCCAGTTCTGCCCATGCTGTGAGGCTTCCATGTACCACTTATGCAATTTTCACATTCTTGTTGGTAGATTCGGAATCTCCTTGGGTCTGATGAGAGGGCTCCCGTGCCGGTATTGGTATGCTACCACTTCAGTCATGGAAAAATCACACTTGCTTAAGTACTGAGCAACATACATACCTGCAGCTTCGGCCTCCTCTTTGTACAGTGCTATGATCTCTGGATCATACTGGACATCGGGAAACACTTGGAGCGGGGGGCACGAGTTCATCTGTTCTCTGAGCTGAGGAACTGATTTACCTTTCGACCGCTTTGTTGCATCTGACTTGAGAATAGTGCGGTCATAGTCTGATGCAAGTCTTGGCTCGGGTTGGTGAAGGTTCTTCAACATTTTTAACACTTTCGGATCTAGAGGAGGCTGCTCGGCGGACTGCTCGGTCTTCTTTCTCTTCAAATTTTCAAAGAAGTTCTTTGATTTCTCTTGTACTTTCGCCGCATTTTCCTCCGGAGTATAGTCGTAAGGTCTCTTGGGAGGAACCTTAGGTACTCTTGGGTGGGGCTCCTGTCGACGGATCGGTGATCGATTACGACTCATCGATGGAGCGGCGATGGTACGCTTCCGCTTTTGGCTCTGAGCCTCAGTGGGCGGAGGTGGCGGAGACGACTCACTAGCTGGAGAAGGCTGGTATGCTGGAGAAGGCTGATGCGGCGGAGATGCCGGAGAAGGCTGACGCGGAGATGGCGGAGAAGGCTGACGTGGCGGTGGAGAAGGGTGACGCGCTGGAGACCTTGGCGTCCAATTTGGAAGCACGATGTATTCCTTTAGCCATAGAACGGTGGTCTTCTTGGCTTCTTGATACGTCTCAAACGTATCTATAATTTTTGATGCTCCATGCTTGTTTTTACACCATTTGCCTTGTGTTTCGTTACACTTCGTGGCGTTTTTATACGATTTATAGAACTAACCTATTGACAAGATGCCACAGTGCCAGTTCCCTGTTTTCTGCTGTTTTTGTGTTTCAGAAAAGCTACACAGGAAATATTCTCGGAATTGGACGAAACAAGTTCCTGAAGTCTTATTTTTCCTGGAAGCTTCCAGAGTTCCGAAGAGGCAAAGGAGAGGGGCCACAGGCCAGCCTCACACTAGGCTCGCGCGGGCCAACCCCTGGCCGCGCCGCCATAGTGTGAGGAGGCCTGGGGCCACTCCTGACATCGCCCCTTCGCCTATATAAAGCCTCGGGACGAAAAAACCCTAAGGGATTCGGCAATTTTCCAGAAGCAGTTCCGCAGCTCCGCCGCCACCGTCGACGAATTTCGGGGGACAGAAGTCTCTGTTCTGGCACCCTGCCGGGACGGGGAAGTGCCCCCGGAGCCATCTCCATCGGTCTCAATCGCCGTCTCCGCCGTCTCCATCAACCTCACCGCCATCTCCATCAACCTTGTTGTCTCCTAAGATGAGGAGGGAGTAGTTCATCCCCGGGGCTGAGGGCTCTACCGGTAGCTATGTGGTTCACCTCTCTCTCCCATGATGTGATCTTTATGTGATCGTGAGCTTTGTATCATGTTGAACAAGTAGATGTTATTATTCAGATATTATGTGTACTCTAGTGGTATTATTAAAGTAATCTATTCCTCCTGCCATGGTGTAACGGTGACAGTGCGTGCATGATGGTGGTACTTGGTTTAGGCTATGATTGTGATCTCTTATGGATTATGAGAGTAATTATTACTATGATAGTATTGAAGTGATCTATTCCTCCTTTCATGGTGTAATGTTGACAGTGTGTGCACCGTGTTAGTACTTGGTTTAAGTTGTAATAATATCTATCTTGAGTTATGCTTTGATTTGGATATCTCTATGAGTGGTGTTTGTCAAGTACTTGATGAACTTTAAGGGGTGCTTCTGTAGCCACTACACAATGATTAGTGTTATTCAATAGGAGAGTAATTCAGAGTACCATAGTGGAGAGAAGTTATTTATTTGTTCATTCATGTTATATTGTTGGGAGTGTGTCTACTAGTGAAAGTATGATCCCTAGGCCTTGTTTCCAAGCCTTGCACACCGTTTACTTCCTGTTTTGTTACTTGTTTGCTCGCAGCGATATTTATTTCACATCACGTTTGCTACTTATAATCATCACTACTACTTGTATTTCACTATCTCTTCGCCGAACTAGTGCACCTATACATCTGACAAGTGTATTGGGTGTGTTGGGGACACAAGAGACTTTCTGTATCGTAATTGCAGGGTTGCTTGAGAGGGATAGCTTTGACCTCTTTCTCCCTGAGTTCGATAAACCTTGGGTGATCCACTTAAGGGAAACTTGCTGCTGCTCTACAAACCTCTGCACTTGGAGGCCCAACACTGTCTACAAGAACAGAAGCGTGTGTAGACATCACTTCTCCCAGCTCATACAAATCCCCTTCACCCGCAGGGTGGTCAAGCTTCAGCTGCTCAAATCCACCCACAACTTCATCCACCCCGGCAACAGCGTAGCCGTGTGGAATCGGACGGCAATGATAAGTTGAATCAGGTCCAATGGGTAAGGCATAGCCGACCGCCACCTTTATGGTTATGTTCACGACCTTCACATGTAGCTCGCAAGATATCGACTCCATGATATCATCCACTGGGTAGCGGATCGCCGGTTCATCATCATCCTCTGGGAGGTCCGTGGAAGCCACGCTGCTTTTCCGCTGAGATGGTGGGCCGGTAGCATCATGTCCGGCTTCTATCTGTGGTTGAGATGCGGCGGTTCCTTGCTGGCTTATCCAATTTAACAAGTCTGATTGTCGCTTCAGCTCTTGTTCTATCAGAGACATGCGGTCTGCCTCCCTTTCCTTTCTTCTCTGACGGTTTCTATCAGGAAATTTCTTCCTTTCCATGGGAAACCCGAGTTTCCATGGTTTGGAGCCTGGTGTGGTTCGTGTTCATCCTGGGTGTTCATCATTTCCAAGGGCGCGTGTGAGCTCGTCCTTCTCTCTTTCGGGATGGAACCTTCCCTCTTCAATATCCTTTGATGCGCTTCTAAGGGCATCAATGGGAAGGGGGTCTTCGTCATGCTTTTTTGTATATACACACTTCCCTTCTGAGTCCAACTTCCCTCCATGCCCGTAAAACCAATCCCTTGACCGATCGTTCCATTTCATTGTCTCCGGAATGATCCCTTTAGCAATTAGATCATCCTCCATTTTCTTCCACTTAGGCTTGCCAGACTCCGGTACCTTCTAACAAGAACTCCGCATTGTCTTGTAAATTTACTTGCGTGAGCCACGGGAGCAATCGGTTCGCCATCTTCACCGATTTCTTCTATCCGGTACCTTTCATGTTCTTCCAACCTTCTGGCCGGACCTCTTTTATTTACAGAAGAGTGGCTCGATCCAGAGGGCTAAAAGAAGAAAGAGCGTTAATATATGTATATACACAAATCAAATAATCCATCTATACAACAGAGGCTTAATTTTTTAATACACATCTACCTCGCCGAACTTTGCAATATTGAAGGTTCTATCGGAGCCGTCGGCTTCTCCCTCGTCAGAGCCGGCGCCTTCTCTCTCACCGGTACCTCCATCCTCTCCGGCACCTTCTCCCTCACCGGTGCCTCCATCCTCTCCAGCACCTACTCCCTCATCGAAGCCATCTCTACGGTTTTGTTCGTCTCCCTCACCGGAGTTGTTTAGAAACAACGAGGTGACATCGTCATCATTATCGCGGATGATGTCCTCGATAATATTTTCTTGGAGTTCGTCTCTTCCGAGATCCATAGTTTCTGCAAAGAATTAGTACAAATTATTATAATGCCGATACCGAGACCAAAAAAAGAGGGCGTTGACCGGGCGCCGGCGCGGTGGTGGAAGAGTAGGTCTTCCCTCCCCACCGCGCCGGCGCCTGGCCAACGCCCCCCATTTTATAACGGAACCCTAACCCTAACTAAAAAAATCCTAACTAATTAACCCTAACTATAATTATTAACACTACATCTAAAAAATTAGTAAATTAAACTAACCAAATTCTATTCCTATTTCTATTTCTAAAAATCTTATTCCTATTTCTATTTCTAAAATTAACCCTAAATACTAAACAAATTAACCCTAAATACTAAACAAATTAACCCTAAATACTAATACTAAACAAATTAACCCGAAATGCTAAACAAATTAACCCTAAATCTTATTTCTATTTCTAAACAAATTAACCCTACTAAATACTAAACAAATTAACCATAAATACTAAACAAATTAACCCTAAATACTAAATAAAAATACCCTAAATTAATCCTAAAGTAATTAAGTACCTGCAGGGTTACATTGTTTCAAAAAAAAATTAAGTACCTGCAGGGGCGCTCGGCGGCCGTGGGCACGGGAGGTGGCCGGTGGGCACGGGAGGCGTCCGGCGTGGTGCGGGCGGCGGCGCGCGGCATGGGCTTTGGGCGGCGGGAGGCGCGGCGCGCTGCACGGGCGTCGGGCGGCGTCGCGGCAATGGCGGCGTGGCCGTGGGCGAGGTACACGTGGTCGGCGCGGTGCGAGAGGCGCGGTGCGGGCGGTCGGCGTGGTGCGAGCGGGCGGGCGCGGCGCGGGCACCGGCGGCGAGCGGGCGCGGCGTCGTTGGCGGCACGAAAAAATTTGACAGCCTGCCGGCGTCGATCTTGCTCCTAGCGCAGTCCTTAGCAGTTTCGGCGATGCGCGAGAGGAAGGAGACGACAGTTTATAAAGCAGGGACCTTTAGCACAGGTTGGTGGCTTCAACCGGTGCTAAAGACCCTTTAGCACCGGTTGAAGCCACCAACCGGTGCTAAAGGTCAGACCTTTAGCACCGGTTCGTGCCAGGAACCGGTGCTAAAGGTGCTTTGGCTGGCAACTGCACCGCCACCCCTTTAGCACCGGTTTGAGCCACAAACCGGTGCTAAAGGGTCATTTGAATTGTTTTCCAAATTTTTAGTTGTTCCCGCCCTTATTGCATATTGGCTATGATCAACCTTACATAATACTTTCTAAAATAATTAAATATCAGAATAATACATATAGCATATCAAAATGTTTATTAGAAAAATATCTATTAAATATTCACACATTGAAAATGCTTAAAATTATTTTGTTAAAATTTGTAGGGTTGCAAATATTTTAAAATCGGTAGGGGCTCGCTAGGTTTGAACTACATGTATATGATATAATGCTCATGATTTTTTGTAAAAATCATTTTTAGGTCCACAATATGTTGTTTTATTAGAGATCCACCGCAAGTCTAGCGAGACTCAACTCTGAGCTATGAATCTTCATGCTCGCCGTTTTGAATATAATTTCAAACGGGTATAAGAATTTAAAAAATAATCCAAACAACGTGAAACCTTCGCGTGGTGTCATATTATGTGTTATAGTTGCAAGGAAAAATATTAAACTTGGAAAATTGCAAACATCACAAAAAACCCTTCACAAAATGAGCTATCATGTTCGATGTTTCATGGCTTTTAGGCCAAATGAGCAATGTTATGGCTAGAATCAAGACATAGTTTGTGATAATGTGCCCATATTATGCACACATGTGCATCTTGGGATTGCTTACGATGTTGCAGAAGGAAGTTTCCCTTTTCATCGCACGAAAAAACCATTTTCCATTTTTTAGATGCCAAAAAAAGTTTTTTTGTGAAGCAACCACCAAATTAAAGTTTCACATTGCTATCAAAACATTTTTCAAAAATACTAGACCACCTTAGATGGAAAAATTCCCCAGCCGGTGCATCTGAAACCTTTCCGTCCACACCTCATGAAAAAGACAAATTCCTGTCGATTCGGTAGGAGGCTCGCTAGGTTTGAACTACATGTATATGATATATTGCTCATGATTTTTTGTAAAAATCATTTTTAGGTCCACAATATGTTGTTTTATCAGAGATCCACCGCAAGTCTAGCGAGACTCAACTCCGGGCTATGAATCTTCATGCCCGCCGTTTCTAGATGCCGTAGGGCGTGAGTACCAATGACATCTTCGAGAAGCTCCGCCACCTGAGATTTCCCAACCCTTTCCCCAACACTGTTAGAGGAGATGGAGTCTTTCACGGGCTCGCATGGAAATTTTTTCGAGGTGGAGCTTCCGAAGATGCCATAGGGCGTGAGCACCAACGACATCTTCGAGAAGCTCCGCCACGGGAGATTTCCCAACCCTTTCCCCAACACTGTTAGAGGAGATGGAGTCTTTCACGGGCTTGCGGGAAAAAAATTCTGAGGCGGAGCTTCCGAAGATGCCGTAGGGCGTATGCACCAACGACATCTTTGAGAAGCTCCGCCACGGGAGATTTCCCAACCCTTTCCCCAACACTGTTAGAGGAGATAGAGTCTTTCACGGGCTTGCAGGGAAATTTTTCCGAGGCGGAGTCTTTCACGGGCTTGTAGGTTACCCACGCGTCCTTATCCTGCCGACAGCTTTAGTCTCGGTTGCACCCACCAGCCGGGACTAAAGGTTACCCACACGTCCTTATCCCACCGACTGGTTTAGTCTCGGTTGCATCCACCTACCAGATGACACAAAAACCACCTTCATGCTAGGAACCGGTGCTAAAGGTTCTTTTGCTGGGCACCGCACCGCCACCCCCTTTAGCACCGGTTTGAGCCACGAACCGGTGCTAAAGGGTCATTTGAAATGATTTTTTTGTAAAAATGATTTTTAGGTTCACAATATGTTGTTTTATCAGAGATCCGCCGCAAGTCTAGCGAGACTCAACCCCGGGCTATGAATCTTCATGCCCACCGTTTTGAATATAATTTCAAACAGGTATGAGAATTTAAAAAATAATCCAAAAAATGTGAAACCTTCGCGTGGTGTCATATTATGTGTTATAGTTGTAAGGAAAAATATTAAACTTGGAAAATTGCAAACATCACAACAAAACCTTCACAAAATGAGCTATCATGTTCGATGTTTGCCATAAATTGGCACATTTAATACATATGGTGACCTAAAATGCCTTGGAGGCCATGAACCCCCCTTCATGTATCTCCCTTGATTAGGATCGCTTCGGTCGTAACCATGGAGTATGTTCACCATTTAACGCGATGCTTGGGTCAATATTCACTCTGAAGAGCGGAATTTCATCAAACTTATTATAATCTTCTGACATGTCTGTCTTATCCTCAACTCCCACGATGTTTCTTTTCCCTGAAAGAACTATGTGATGCTTTGGCTCATCGTCTGATGTATTCGTTGCCTTATCTTTTCTTTTTTTCGGTTTGGAGGACATGTCTTTCACATAGAAAACTTGAGCCACATCATTGGCTAGGACGAATGGTTCGTCTCTGTAACCAAGATTGTTGAGATCCACTGTTGTCATTCCATACAGCTGGTCTACCTTTACCCCTACTCCATTCAGCTTGACCCATTTGCACCGAAACAAAGGGACTTTAAAATAAGGTCCATAGTCAAGTTCCCATATCTCCTCTATGTAACCATAATAGGTGTCCTTTTGCCCATTGTTGTTTGTTGCATCAATGCGGACACCACTGTTTTGGTTGGTGCTCTTTTTATCTTGGGCGATCGTGTAGAATGTATTCCCATTTATCTCGTACCCTTGGAAAGTCAATATAGTCGAAGATGGTGACCCGGCCAACAAGTATAGCTGATCTCCAACAATGTTGTCATTTATGAGATATGTCCGCAATCAACCGCCGAAAGTCGCCATATGTTTATGTGTAATCCAGGAGTCAGACTGAGCCGGATGTTGGGAGCGTACAATATTCTTGTGTTCAGTGATATATGGGGCCACCAAGGTGGAACTTTGTAGAACTGTGTAGTGTGCTTGAGTGAAAGAAATCCCGTCCATACAATACATTGATTTCTTTCCTAGCGTGCCTTTTCCACGTAGTTTCCCTTCATGCCGCGATTTAGGAACACCAATCGACTTAATGTCAGGAATAAAGTCAACACAGAACTCAATGACCTCCTCTGTTCCGTAGCCCTTGGAGATGCTTCCTTTTGGCCTAGCACGGTTATGAACATATTTCTTTAAGACTCCCATGAACCTCTCGAAGGGGAACATGTTGTGTAGAAATACAGGACCGAGAATGGCAATCTCTTCGACAAGGTGAACCAGGAGATGCGTCATAATATTAAAGAAGGATGGCGGGAACACCAACTCAAAACTAACAAGACATTGGGCCACATCCTTCTGTAACCTTGGTAGAATATCTGGATTGATTACCTTCTGAGATATTGCATTGATGAATGCACATAGCTTAACAATGGGTACGCGAACATTTTCCGGTAGAAGCCTCCTTAATGCAACCGGAAGCAACTGCGTCATAATCACGTGACAGTCATGAGACTTTAGGTTTTGGAATTTTTTCTCTGTCATATTTATTATTCCCTTTATATTTGACGAGAAGCCAGATGGCACTTTGATACTTGAAAGGACTTCAAAAAAGATTTCCATCTCTGCTTTGGTAAGAGCGTAGCTGGCAGGACTTAAGTGACGCCCTTTATTCGTCTTGCTCTGTGGATGCATGTTGTTTGGGTCTTTCATACGTTGCTGATCCTCCCGTGCTTCTGGTGTATCTTTTGTTTTTCCATACACGCCCAGAAAGCCTAACAGGTTCACGCAAACATTTTTCGTAATGTGCATCACGTCGATTGAAGAGCGAACCTCTAGGTGTTTCCAATACTCAAGCTCCCAAAATATAGATTTCTTCTTCCACATGGGTGCGTGTCTGGTAGCGACGTCATTTGGAACAGATTGACCACCATGACCCTTTCCAAAGATTACTTCTAGGTCCCTGACCATATCAAATAAATTATCACCAGTACAGAGTTCAGGCTTTTGCCGATGATCTGCCACACCTCTAAAATGCTTGCCTTTCTTTCTTACGGAATGCATGGTCGTAAGAAATCGACGATGCCCCAAGTACACAATCTTCTTGCATTTTTCTAAATATATAGCGTCGGTCTTATCTAAATAGTGCGTGCATGCATTGTATCCCTTGTTCGTTTGTCCTGAAAGGTTACTAAGAGCAGGCCAATCATTGATGGTTACGAAAAGCAACGTGCTACTCGTGTGATGATGGCGTGGGAGCAGTAAGTCCTTGTGCGTGGTGATGACCAACCCGTTGGGAACCCCAAGAGGAAGGTATGATGAGTGTAGCGGCAAGTTTTCCCTCAGTTAAGAAACCAAGGTTTATCGAACAGGAGAAGGGAGACGATGACGACTGAAGGTGTTGTGGAACCTGCACACACACAAACAAATACTTTGTTCCCAACTTGCGATGAGGTTGTCAATCTCACCGGTTTGCTTGAAACAAAGGTTATGAGTGTATCGAGTGGAAAATAGTAGAGTATATGCGAGTAAAGTAAACAATGCGGAAAAAGTAAACAGGTGATTGCAATATGATTAAAATAGGACCGGGGTCCACAGTTCACTAGTGGTGTCTCTCCATAGACAAAATAACATGCTGGGTAAACAAATTACAGTTGGGCAATTGATAGAATAAAGATAACGTGATATGTCAAGAAGATCACTATGAGATTTACTCTGGGCATTACAACAAAATACATAGACCGCCATCCAACTGCATCTATGACTAATAATCCACCCCCGGGGATATCATCCGAACACCCTAGAAGTATTAAGTTGCGAACAACAGATAATTGCATTAAGCAAAGTGTGTAATGTAAACAAAGCATATGCCCTTCAGCATATGAATGTTGTTTCTCCCTAGTAGCAACAGCACATCTACCACCTTAGAGGTTTCTGTCACTCCCCCAGGTGAAATAGAGACATGAACCCACTATCGAGCATAAATACCCCCTCTTGGAGTCACTAGCAACTACTCGGCCAAGATAGCTACTAACAACGGAGAGCATGCAAGATCATAAACAACATAGAGATAACAAAAGATATAATTCAGTACAGCAACTTAATCATAAACACCAATATTCATCGGATCCCAACAAACCAACATCATAGAATTACATAACGGTGATCTCAATCATGTAGGGCAGCTCATGAGATCTAAACATGAAGCACATGGTGGAGAAGACAACCATCTAGCTGCTGCTATGGACCCATAGTCCAAGGTAGACTACTCACTCATCGCTCCGGAGGCAAGCATGGCGATGAAGAAGACCTCCGGTGGCGATTCCCCTCTCCGGCAGGGTGCCGGGAAGAGCTTCTGGACCCTCCCGATCTTCGGGTCGACGGCGGCGGCGGATCGCGATGTATTCTGGAAAACTGATTGGGCTTTAGGTTTTTCTCGTCGGGGGGTACTTATAGGCGAAGGGGCGATGTCAGAGGTGGAGCCAGGAGCTCTCACACAGGGGTGGCGCGGCCAGGGGCCAGGTCGCGCCGCCCCCTTGTGTGGGGCCCTGGTGGCCCCGCTCTGACACTTTTTCGGATCTCTGGAAGCTTCCGGGTAAAATATGACTTCAGGAACTTGTTTCGTCCAATTCCGAGAATATTTCCTGTGTATCACTTCTGAAACACAAAAACAGCAGAAAACAGGAAACTGGCACTGTGGCACTTCGTTAATAGGTTAGTTCCGGAAAATGTATAAAAATGCCACTAAGTGTAACGAAACAATAGGCAAATGGTGTAAAAACAAGCATTGAGCATCAAAAATTATAGATACGTTTGAGACGTATCACAACGCTCGTAGGTCAAATGGCTCCTGTTTGTGCTCATCCCATGCACGTACACCTGGTTTGGCCCATAACTGTAAGAGTTCATCAACTAATGGTCTTAGATACACATCAATGTCGTTGTCGGGTTGCTTCAGACCTTGGATGAGCACTGGCATCATAATGAACTTCCGCTGCATGCACAACCAAGGAGGAAGGTTATAGATACATAGAGTTATAAGCCAGGTGCTATGACTGCAGCTCTGCTCGCCAAAAGGATTCATGCCATCTGTACTTAGACCAAACCTTAAGTTCCTTGCATCGCCTGCAAAGTCCGGGTAGTCTCTCTCAATTTTTCTCCACTGTGACCCATCAGCGGGGTGTCTCAACATCGCGTCTTTCTTACGGTCTTCTTTGTGCCATCGTAACAACCTGGCATGCTCTTTGTTTCTAAACAGACGTTTCAACCGTGGTATTATAGGAGCATACCACATGACCTTGGCAGGAACCCTCTTCCTGGGGGGCTCGCCATCAACATCACCAGGGTCATCTCGTCTGATCTTATACCGCAGTGCAGTGCATACCGGGCATGCTTCCAAATTCTCGTACTCCTCACCGCGGTAGAGGATGCAGTCATTTATGCATGCATGAATCTTCTGCACCTCTAATCCTAGAGGGCAGAGAACCTTCTTTGCTTCGTACGTACTGTCAGGCAATTCATTATCCTTTGGAAGCTTCTTCTTCATTATTTTCAGCAATTTCTCAAATCTCTTGTCAGATAAACCAGTCTCTGCCTTCCATTGCAGCAACTCCAGTGTGGTACCGAGCTTTGTGTTCCCATCTTCATAATTTGGGTACAACTTCTTTTTGTGATCCTCTAACATGCCTTTTAACTTCCGCTTCTCATTTACACTTTCTGCTTCTCTGTGTGCATCAACGATGGCCCGACGAAGATCATCATCAGGCTCATCTGATGCCTTTTCATATTCAGCTTCTCCTGTCCCTTCAGCTTCAGCTTCCCCCGTTGCAGTATCATCGTATTCAGGGTATGCTACCGGTTGATGGCGCCAGAAAATGAGCTAATGGCGTGTGGTTGACGTGGGAGCAGATGGTCCTTGTGCGTGGTGGATAACCAGCCCGTTGGGAACCCCAAGAGGAAGGTATGATGAGTGCAGCAGCAAGTTTTCCCTCAGTTTAAGAAACCAAGGTTTATCGAACAGGAGAAGAGAGACAATGACGACTGAAGGTGTCGCGGAACCTGCACACACACAAACAAATACTTTGTTCCCAACTTGCGATGAGGTTGTCAATCTCACCGGTTTGCTTGAAACAAAGGTTATGAGTGTATCGAGTGGAAAACAATATAGTATGCGAGTAAAGTAAACAATACGAGTAAAGTAAACAGGTGATAACAATATGATGGAAATAGGACCGGGGTCCACAGTTCACTAGTGGTGTCTCTCCATAGATAAAATAACACATGCTGGGTAAACAAATTACAGTTGGGCAATTGATAGAATAAAGATAAACGTGATATGTCAAAAAGATCACTATGAGATTTACTCTGGGCATTACAACAAAATACATAGACCGCCATCCAACTGCATCTATGACTAATAATCCACCCCCGGGGATATCAATCCGAACACCCTAGAAGTATTAAGTTGCGAACAACAGATAATTCCATTAAGAAAAGTGTGTAATGTAAACAAAGCATATGCCCTTGAGCATATGAATATTGTTTTCTCCCTAGTAGCAACAGCACATCTACCACCTTAGAGGTTTCTGTCACTCCCCCAGGTGAAATAGAGGCATGAACCCACTATCGAGCATAAATACCCCCTCTTGGAGTCACTAGCAACTACTCGGCCAAGATAGCTACTAACAACGGAGAGCATGCAAGATCATAAACAACATAGAGATAACAAAAGATATAATTCAGTACAGCAACTTAATCATAAACACCAATATTCATCGGATCCCAACAAACCAAACATGTAGAATTACATAACGGTGATCTCAATCATGTAAGGCAGCTCATGAGATCTAAACATGAAGCACATAGTGGAGAAGACAACCATCTAGCTACTGCTATGGACCCATAGTCCAAGGTAGACTACTCACTCATCGCTCCGGAGGCAAGCATGGCGATGAAGAAGACCTCCGGTGGCGATTCCCCTCTCCGGCAGGGTGCCGGGAAGAGCTTCTGGACCCTCCTGATCTTCGGGTCGACGGCGGCGGCGGATCGCGATGTGTTCTGGAAAACTGATCGGGCCCTTAGGTTTTTCTCGTCAGGGGGTCTTTATAGGCGAAGGGACGTTGTCAGAGGAGGGGCCAGGCGCCCTCACACGGGGGTGGCGCGGGCCAGGGCCTGGCCGCGCCGCCCCTGTGTGTGGGGCCCTGGTGGCCCCCCTCCTACTTCTCTTCGGATCTCTGGAAGCTTCCGGGTAAAATAAGACTTCAGGAACTTGTTTCGTCCAATTCCGATAATATTTCCTGTGTATCACTCTGAAACACAAAAACGGCAGAAAACAGGGAACTGGCACTGTGGCACTTCGTTAATAGGTTAGTTCCGGAAAATGCATAAAAATGCCACTAAGTGTAACGAAACAATAGGCAAATGGTGTAAAAACAAGCATGGAGCATCAAAAATTATAGATACGTTTGAGACGTATCAGGGTACATATCATCATCCTCTTCTTCTTCATTGTCTTCCATTATAACCCCTTTTTCTCCATGCTTGGTCCAACAATTATAGCTAGGCATGAAGCCTTTCCGAAGCAGGTGGGAGTGAAGGATTTTCCTGGAAGAGTATTCCTTCTTGTTCCCACAGTCAACACATGGACAACACATAAAACCATTCTGAATATTTGCCCGAGCCACATCGCCAAAATTACGAAGACCTTCAATGAACTCGGAAGTGCGTCGGTCACCGTACATTCATTGTCGTTGGTTCATCTGCGTCATATAATTAGGTTTACCAATACTATTACCGAACATCATAAATAGTGAAATGACCACTGTATATCGAAACATGCATTTGTATCAATGACAAATAAAAGGATAGAGTTGCTAACCTCGATCGGGGAGGAAAGAACGAGGACAAGACCTAAGTATCGCTCGGGCACCTCATATCATTTTTATTTTGTGTGAGCTTAAGTTGGTTCATGCTCTTAGGCATTTCATCAAACACCTCTTGTGCATAGGGGAAAAAATCAAACTAGCACACCCCCTCTCACACCTTCCAAAGGAAAAAAACAGAGGAGAAGGCTGGTGGGCGGCTGTATTTATAGGCAGGACCTCTAGCACTGGTCCGTGTCCGAAACCGGTGCAAAAGGGTGGCCTTTAGCACCGGTTCGTGCCACGAACCGGTGCTAAAGGTCTGGCGCCTGCCACGCGGCAGACGCGACACCTTTAGCACCGGTTCGTGGCACGAACCGGTGCTAATGGTTCCTAACGAACCGGTGCTAGAGCTCCACGGGCTCCATTTAGCTCTCTGGCAGCTCAAATCGGTGCTAAAGAACCCCTTTAGTCTGGGTTCGTAAGCCAACCGGTGCAAATGTCATTTGGAGCTCAAAACGAAAGCCCTATTTTCTACTAGTGTAGTAGTAGTACCAGTAATAAGAGCAACATGATTTAAATTTCCAAACAACAATTCAACCATATCAAATAGAATAGTGCAGACAACAATTCAAATATACTCTAGCAAACAGAACACTGCATGCAATAATTAAAATATTTTAAAATTCACTCATGCGGTGTTTCCTCTCCTCACCCACAGATGCCCCACTAGATTATCTAGACGTTATTAATGAACATGTGAAACGTCAGATTTCGATCTTCATGGCACGAAAAGCTCCAAAGTTGCTGGAACCTGGGGATCAACTTCGGTGAGAGGGCCCTAGCAATCATATGGATGATCATCATGTACTAGGATAAGAGTATTTGTCGGAGAGCAGGACGATAGCAAAACGCTGTTGGCGCACACCAAATACCCACTCGACATCCTTCTACAACTCTCCTGGCATTTGCCGAACCAAGATTTGTTCTCTGTGAAAGGCTCACGGATTGTGTTCACCATTTTTTTTTATCATTGTGGGTAGATGTCGTCGGCTAGATATTAATTTTTGTTGTATGTGCTATGTTTGACCTCTAAGTGACCTCCGGGAGCATGGCCGTTAGCAAGTCTAGCAAGCACTGCGACATGTTGATATCATTGTGAGATCCTGCCACGCCAAAGAAAATATGCCAAGTCGAGAGGTCATAATCGGTCACGGCTTCAAGAATCACGTTGTACTCTCCAGTATGACCTTTGTACATCCATTGCCAAGCAAATGGACAATTCTCCCATCCTAATGCATGTAGTCGATGCTTCCAAGCATCACAACAAATCCTCTCGATGTGTTTTATGCGAAAATCCGAGTTGTGTCTTCTTTATTTGGTGCTCTCAGATAGGCTCCTCTAAACTTTCCGATGATTTCTTGGCAAAAAATTTACACAGTATCCTAGCATGTCGACTCAGCCATACAGAGATAGTCATTCTGCATATCAGGAGTAAAGCAATATGCAGGACACCTCAAAGAAGTCGTGCATTTATGAACTGGGGTAAACCTAGGAAATTTGGTGTAGTCTTTTTTTGCTGCGCAAATAGTCATCATACTCTCTAACTAATCACAATCTTTATGAACAACTCTTTATTCATCCCGAAGAGCCGCTGAAAGTCTTTAGCTATATGTGTTGGATTGTCAGCAAAATAGTCAGTCTCAAGCATCACAACACCCTGGATCCGCTGTATGTCCTTGTTCTTCTTCATCCCTGGCCTAGAACCTGCCCGCTAAGGTGGGGCATTTACCCTCTCTCATAAATGAAGAAGAGCATCCATGACCATCAACTTCTCTTCTTCATCTGCGGCAGCATTGGCTTCATCTTGCCTCAGCCGATGCATCATCGTCGCTATCCATACTCTATTGGTTGAACAACAAAGCATTTGAACAAAGGACCGCTCACCGAAAAAAGTAAATTGTACCAAAGTTTTTTACCTAGGCAAATGGTCGAACAACCTATGGGCGGGTTGGCTATGAGGTGGATGCGAGGCGGGATGCAAATGGCTGCGGCAGTAGAGCAAGTTCAATAGTAGAATCAGCTGTTGGCTATAAGACCTTACCATGTCATCTATAGTCATCCTTATAGCCAACAAGTATAATAGTTAGATACAAGAGTATGCTACTTTATGACTACATGGCCCACATGACACTCTCATAAAGTACCTAGGAGCACGTGCAAGATCTAGCTCTTGCATGAGAGCTCATTTCTCTTCTCTCTCCTCTTCTCTCACCTCCAAGTCATCATAATAATACTACTTTAATCCTTATAGCCAGCTGACTGGATCTTATTGTACTTGCTTGTAGCAGATGGCTCTACCGAAGATGGGACGACCAATAGCTCGTCTAGATATTGTGCGAACTGCGGCTGGGTGTGTAAGAGCAAGTATAATAATGTCTAGTCAGCAGGCTATAAGGATTAAAGTAGTATATTTATGCTTAGTTGGAGGTGAGAGAAGAGGAGAGAGGAGAGTAGGCTCTCATGCAAGAGCTATCTCTAGCACGTGCTCCTAGGCACTTTGAGAGAGTGAAAGGTGGGCCATATATTGATAAAGTACTATAATTTCATGACTCACTATTGTACATGCTAACTCTAAGTTGGCTATAGATGACATGTCAGTGGGCTTATAGCCAGCAGCCGACTACACTATTGGAATTGCTGTAAGACGACGCGGCGGTGGCTATTCGGTGTTTCCGGTCAGCGCTGGTTCGCTCGGCCCCAAATCGGCAGCAGAGTCGAGGGAAAGAGGGGGAGGGGTGGGAAAATGGGGCAGTTTGGACAAAAATAACCTAAAGTTTAAATAAATTTAAAAAATAAATCTTTAGCGAAACTATTTCACTGGACTAACCTTTTTTTGCAGCGCCATCGAGCACGGTGCAGCATAAGTATCTGCGGCGCCTTTTATTGTGGCGCAGCACAGCTGCCACGTCAACCGAGCGGGTCCTGCATCGGATCGTGCGGCGCCAAGCGCAGCACGTCAGCCTGCAGCGCCATGCTCCATGGCGTGGCACAATCATCTATGGAAAAACACCTTGCAAATGTTGCGCTGGATCTTAGTAGTATACGCCGTAACATCTCGTTTTTGTCCGGGTCGTTCCTGCAGATGCTAGCTGTGGGCATCTCGTGCTCGCGATCGATCGACCTCGCATGCATGCGTCGGAAAAAGCTGATCGTCACCACGCATCCTAGGGGATCGAGGCACGTGTGTGCAGCTGTGCGAGAGCCTGGTACGTACTCCTAGGAAAATATATAGTCTTAACCTTTCTTCAACAAAAGGTTTTACCTCAATGCTAAGGCCTAAGGCTATACCTATACGTATGTACGGAGCTGACGATGCTTGCCGAAGTGACAAAGGTGTATGGGAGTATAATTACTGCATGCACTACGACTCGCAAAACATGGATTCATAGTGGAGCTAGCTAAAACACGGGAGCCTCGCCCCTAAACTAAACATTTTCCATGAATGCCATCCTTTTAAATAGCAGTGGAGTGGAACATGATTATTAAACAAAGGTTCATGAGAAATAAAATTAGAGAAGAGGGTGTTAGCTTCATTGGTCTAACAGAGGCTATATGAGAATCAACCACACACCTCATATGTGTAACAAAATAGCTAATATTTTTTTTTTCAATGTCAACGCCACCATCGACTGATCCAAGGATTAGGTTTTCCCCCGGAGACTGATCTATGCACGATCTGACAATGTAAGCTACAGATTCATTAATCCACTTACTGTCTGGAAGAAAGAAGGATCCCCTTCTTTCTTTTTATCCATTTTATATATAGTTTTGGAAAAATTAGAAATGTTTTTCAAGTTTCACAACTGGACTTGTTACAATATGTTTTATCCATTTCATTAATCCATTTCATTAATCCACTTACTAGGTTTGTTACAAAATGTATAACATTTTAGTATGCTAACATATCCTACCAAAATGTACTGTATTTTAGAACCGAGGTAGCACTGTGCTACATATATCATTTCCGGGACGACATAGAGATGCCGGATTATTAAAAATGCTACGCTTGCTTCACCTTGTTAGTTTGGCTAAGGGTTGGTTTTTCATGTACAAGCGCTGCCGCCGCCGCAAAATCCGGTTACAGTGAAATCTTGATTTTCTAGTGTCCTTTTGTAAAAACTGTAACAGAAAGAAAACCTTAGCCTAGAGTCGACGGTAATTGTGTGCAGTGTCCGTGTGGCGGATCTCAAGTGCACATAGACGAGTGCAATACTGACTCGATCTATCGGCCAATTTGCGGATAGCTGATTGCGATTCGTTATCGGAAGACACGCCTCCACTCCTGGGCTGCCCGTCCGCTTTAGAGAGATTTTTCGTGGGCCGCAAAGAAAAAGCCCACAATATTTCAGCCCAAACGACACTCCTAACCTTTTTTCCCTCAGTCTATCCCGAATCCCGGCCACGTCAACAAATCCCTGTTTGGGAACGCCTACCAAGGTTCGAATTAGACTTGGATTCATGAGTTGGGAGTGCAGATTACGGGGATTGTGAGTTCGGGGTTCGATTTGGCTTTCGTCTACGAGTTCAAGGTTCATTTTGGACTTTTTCCAATTAAGAACCACCCGGACAAAAACGAGATGTTACGGCGTATACTACCAAGATCCAGCGCAACATTTGCAAGGTGTTTTTTCATAGATGATTGTGCCACGCCATGGTGCATGGCGCCGCAGGCTCACGTGCTGCGCCAAGCTTAGTGGCGCCGCACGACCCGATGTGGAACCCACTCGTCTGACGTGGCAGCTGTGCCGTGCCACAACAAAAGACGCCGCAGATACTTATGCCGCGCCGTGCTCGATGACGCTGCAAAAAAGGGTTAGTTTAGTAAAATAGTTTTGCTAAAGATTTATTTTTAAAATTTGTTTAAATTTTGGGTTATTTTTGTCCAAACTGTCGGAAAATGGTGGCTCGCTGCCCAGTGGCGCCCACTCTCCTATTTTCAAGGTGGCGCGTTCTGCCGACGCCTCCGTGTTGGCCCCTGTGGATCGGGTCCGACGCGGGGTTGCTGAATTTTGGGTATGGTCCCTCCATGTCAGCTCCTATGGGTTGGGGCGATGCTCTAGGAGCTCTTCTGAATCTGATTCTGATGCGCTGCTTAATTGTGATCTGGCAACATTTGGACAGCGGCGTGGCACTCCACCTGCAGTCATGCATGCACAAGCACAGACAAAGCTAGGAGGCGGAGTAAACAGCTGGGGGTCGACCAAATCTGTCTCTCTTTCATTAAGTGAGTAGTACTGCGTTGATCGTTGATGATGACTGATGAGATCTCAGCGTCCCTGCTAAGAAGAGAGAGAAGCATGCAGCGTGAGGTCATGACTCGGCTGTGCCGCCTCGATCAGGTCGGAGCGCGCCGTACCCGTACGTCGTCCGTGGGAGGGATGGCGGAAGGACCGACCACCGTCCTGTGGGCTTTTGCCCGTGGTGAGGGGGGGTCCGGTCCGGCTGCGCTCTCGTCTCGTGGGCGCGGCGAGCGGCTGCCGCCTGCCGTCCCGGCAAAGCAAAGCTCGCGCGGCAGCGGCACAGAGCGCCACTACTCGCGCTCGCCCGTGTCCCATGTCCCGTGCCGTCCTTGTTGCCTGCTCCTCTCTAGGGAGCGCTCGCCTCCGTGCGACGCTGCCGCCGTGCCATGCACGGGCGCGGCGCGATTCGCGTCCTCATGTTTGCCCATTTGCCCGTCCTTCTGCTCCCGAGCCCGTACTTGGTTTGTAGAAAATAGAGTACTTACTACAGATCCAGGAAACACTTCAGCGAGACTGTAAAAGCAGATGTATCAACTAGATTTACTTCATCGACAAGTCTTTTCACATTTACATCTGCATCCTGCAATTAACCGGAAAACATACCGAAGAGACATCATCGGCGACGGGCGGTGTGTTCTGCTCAGACGGGCTTGGAGAGGTCGACTTCGACCACTTCCCTCTCCGGGCTGTCGGCGCCTTCTTCACCTCGCACAAGTTCTTCGCCTCGCACAAGTTCTTCGCCTCGCACAAGTTCTTCACCTCGCACAAGCTCTTCACCATGTCTTCCGCAGCCGCAGCAGCCTCCTGTGGTTAGACGGAGCGGTAGACATGCCATGGCGGAGGATGGATCAGCTGACACGGACGAGGACATGATGCAGAAGGCCATGCGCCGTAAGGCCGAAAAGAACCTCGACGTTGCTGGTAATAAAAAAATCTGCTTCTTTCATTAAGTTTTCAGATTCTTATATTTCTTCTAATTTGAATAGCGTAGGCATTTCGTTAGGTAGTAATTCTAGAGATATTGCTGTTTCGGCTAATGTCTTGAGACATTTGGAATATGAACGTTTAACCGTCATACCAAAGGTTTCGACTGGGGCTGAGACTACTCCCTTAGAGGATGAAGAGGATGAGACTGATGGTCATCTCCTTTCCTCTCTCGTTGGGAGTATTTCAGAGGTTGATTTAGAACAGCCGGGACTTAGTTCATTTTATGATCTAAAAGCATCCCGACGCAATTCTAAATCTTCCGCTGAAAAGAAATCCCGTAAGGTTGGTAAGGCTCAAAAATCAAGAAAAGTTTCACAATGAATGGCATGTTCAGGAATAGCAGAGGTCTTGGTGACTTGGCTAAACATTCTTACTGTGCCGATTGTTGTAAAGATTACAATCTTGATATTTTAGCTTTGTCTGAAACGGGGCGGCGGAATTATTCACAAAGTCTTCTTGACCGTTTATCCGGCGGAATTGACTTTCAGTGGTTCTCTCGCCCTCCCCGTGGTCGGTCTGGTGGCATACTTGTCGGCGTCAGATCAGATACAATGGAGGTTTTGACCTGTTCGGATGGTGATTATCATATTAAGCTCACTATCCGCAACAAGGTTGATAACTTCATCCTGGATCTGGTGGCGGTTTACGGAGCGGCTCAAGACGCGTTTAAGGCTGACTTTTTACGTGAACTGGTTAATCTGGCAAAAGATAATCCACATCTGATTATTATTGGTGGGGATTTTAATTTGCTAAGATTCCGTCATGAGAAAAGTAAAGGTCATTTTAGTGAGCATTGGCCTTTCTTGTTTAATGCGGTCATTGATAGCTTAGACTTGAGAGAGGTGGCAATGACGGGTAGACAGTTTACGTGGGCCAATTCCCTTCCGGAGCCTACATACGAAAAACTTGATCGCGTGTTAATGGATTCTGAGTGGGAAGATAAATTTCCCATGGTATCTGTACGCGCACTAGAACGTATTGAGAAACTGTCTGATCATGCTTCCATTCTTCTTACCACTGGGACGCCCAGTCCGCTGCTTAAACGTCCATTCAAGTTCGAACTCGGATGGTTGCAGCGGGATGGCTTCCACGAGATGGTTAAGAGTGTTTGGGAAAGACCAGTGTCGGGCAACAATCCGATTTTAAGGTGGAACAAAAAGATTCGCGCTATGCGCAAACACCTTTCCGGTTGGGCTAGACATGCGGCTGGTATTCTCAAAAAGGAGAAGTTACATTTATCGTCTATTATTGATAGCCTTGAGGCCTTAGCTGAAGTGAGACCACTATCTGCACAGGAGATTGAGCTGAAAAGCCAATCAAATGCGCAAATTGCTAGTCTCCTTCGTGAGGAGGAACTCAAATGGTACCAAAGATCCAAAGCCCAGTTTATCCTTGAGGGAGATTCAAATACAAGATACTTCCACGGTATTGCCAATGGCAGACATCGGAAGAAACGTATTCATTCTCTGGTTCAGGATGATGGGCGGATTGAAGGACATGAGAATCTTAAGGCTTATATTACAAGCTATTACAAGAATCTGTTTGGGGAACCGGAAGAAAGTTCCTTTTCTCTGGATGAGACCCAAACAGAGGATATACCCCAGGTGTCGATGGAGGAAAATGGTTTTCTTACTGAACCTTATTCAGAGGAAGAGGTCATGAAAGCTATTTTTCTTATGGAACACAATAAAGCGCCGGGTCCGGATGGTTTTCCTGCAGAGTTTTACCAAACTTTTTGGGATACCATTAAATCGGATCTTCTAGACCTGTTCAATGTGCTTCACGATGGACAGCTAGAATTATTTCGTCTTAATTTTGGTGAGGTTATCTTGTTACCCAAGGTTAATCAGGCAGAAAGGATTCAACAATTCAGACCTATCTGTCTGTTAAACGTAAGTTTCAAGATATTCACGAAGGTGGCCACCATTAGACTTAATACGGTGGCTGATCATGTGGTTCGACCTTCGCAAACTGCTTTTATGCAAGGACGGAACATTCTCGATGGAGTTGTCATCTTGCATGAAGCGGTTCACGAACTCCATACCAAAAAGTTGAATGGGGTAATTTTAAAATTAGATTTCGAAAAAGCATATGATAAGGTCAAGTGGTCTTTCCTTCAACAAACTCTACGGATGAAAGGTTTTTCTCCTGAGTGGCGCGCTTTAATTAATAATTTCGTGTCTAGAGGTAGTGTGGCCATCAGAGTCAATGATGACACTGGCCGATATTTTCAGACAAGAAAGGGGCTCCGACAAGGTGATCCTTTATCACCTATGTTATTTAATATTGTAGCCGATATGCTCGCTATATTGATAGAACGTGCTAAGGCGGATGGTCAGATTGAAGGATTGATTCCTCATCTTGTTGATGGCGGTTTATCAATCCTTCAATATGCCGACGATACAATTCTTTTTATGGATCATGACCTGGAGAAAGCTCGGAACCTCAAATTAATTTTGGCGGCTTTTGAGCAGCTCTCTGGTCTAAAAATCAACTTCCATAAGAGTGAATTGTTTTGTTTTGGAGATGCTCAGGACGCGGCTAGCAGCTATGCCGAGTTGTTTGGCTGTGGGCAAGGGCAATTTCCTATTCGGTATTTAGGCATTCCGATTCATTATCGGAGATTGACTATTGCCGAATGGAAAGCTGTTGAGGAGAGACTCCAAAAACGTCTAAGTAGTTGGAAAGGTAAATTATTATCTCTGGGAGGAAGATTGGTTCTCATTAACTCAGTACTTTCTAATATGGTACTGTATATGATATCCTTCTTTCTACTGCCTAAAGGAGTCTTGCAAAAACTCGATTACTATCGATCAAGATTTTTTTGGCAAGGGGATAGTGAGAAAAAGAAGTATCGACTGGTTAAATGGAGTGTGGTCTGCAGACCAAAGGACCAAGGTGGGCTCGGAATGACCTACAAGTCAAAAATTCCGCCTTACTAGGTAAATGGCTTTTTAAGCTGCTTACCGAAAATGGTGTCTGGCAGACCCTCCTTAAGAGGAAGTATATTGGCTCGAAACCGCTATCCCAAGTTTGTTGGAAACCTGGTGACTCGCATTTTTGGGCTGGCCTAATGGCATCGAAGAAATTTTTCTTCCCGCATGGTACTTTCTCTATTAACGACGGATCGCAGATACGGTTTTGGGAGGACACCTGGTTGGATAATGTCCCGTTACGAGATCAGTATCCTGCATTGTACAGTATAGTCCGGTTCAAAAGTGATACCATTGCTAAGGTAATGGCAACCTCACCGCCGGCTGTATCGTTTAGAAGAGTCCTATTGGGTAATAGATTAACTGATTGGAATACCTTACAACAACGTTTGGAATCCATTCAGTTGTCACCGGGCCCAGATGAATTCCGTTGGAATCTTCACAGCAACGGGGCATTCTCGGTAGACTCTCTATACAAAGCAATTATGCAATCCGATATCCCAGTTGATAATAACAAGAAGATTTGGAAGATGAAAATACCGCTAAAAAATAAAAAATTTGCCTGGTATTTGCGTCGGGGAGTGATCCTAACCAAAGACAATCTTGCTAGGCGTAATTGGCACGGAAGTAAAACATGTGTGTTCTGTCTTCAAGACGAGACTATCAAACACCTTTTCTTCCAATGCCGCTTTGCCAGAGCTATATGGTCAATCATCCAAGCTGCTTCCAGCCTGCGCCCTCCGACTAGTGTTGCCAATATCTTCGGAAATTGGCTTCATGGTATTGACCTCAGGTTTAGAACGCTACTTAGGGTGGGAGCGATAGCCGTTATTTGGTCGCTTTGGCTATGTAGAAATGACAAAGTTTTTGATGATAAAAATTATTCTCTCTTGCAGGTTATATACAGATGTACAGCTACGCTCTGTTTGTGGTCACCTCTTCAGCGACTGGAGAACAGAGACCTATTTACGGAGGTCTGTACACGACTGGAGGATACGGCGAGGGATATTTTTTCCCCACATGGGTGGCCGCATAATCTTCGGATTGGTCCCCCTTTAGTTGACTAGGCGATTTACAATTGCTCGCAACGATATGTATTTTGCCTTTTATCTTGAGACTTGATCTTTCGGACGGCTGTGTGCATCTTGTTATGCAGAGGCCGGGTGTAATTGCTTAAACTAAGTAATAAAAGCCCTTTATCGAAAAAAAAATCATCCTCGAACCGGTATCTGAGCCCCTTGGAGGCGTGGCGGATCACCGCAGCGTCTTCTTTGAAATGGTGAGGCATCGGGCTATATTTTAAAGTCCGAGTAAGATCCGTCCCGCCCTATCCTCTCTCGATCTACGGTTGCCATCACTATCAACGATTGCTGCTCTAGCGTGTTGGTCCTTTGGGGCCTTAGCACGATGACTTCGCGTTTGTCTACTACAACAAGCTCTAATATGACATGCTTCATCCGGTTCCGGTGATGGAGGGACAAGGACGGCGGCGCGCCTTTAGTTCGTGCTACTATCCGTAGTCGTCGCTTGGTCGTCTAAATGCCTATTTATAATTTTTATTACCTTTTGAATTATTTATGTTGTTATTGCTGATTGTTAATAGAGCTGCAGAATTTTCACAATTTTTTCATATTACATTAACCTAGCCAAAAGCAGGCCGGCTCGGACAACCCAGCCCAAAATCTTAGGTTAGGCCACTGGGTTAGACATGGGCCGTATTTTTTGGCCTAAAGGTTGGACAAGGCCAGGCTCGAGCCTGTGTTTTCGTCTGTGGGCTTTTTCTGGCCCAACCCGACCTCATGTATGGACATGCCAAATATCAGACCATAGCTTTACTGTGAACCCAGTTCATCTGGACTTGATACCTTCAAAACCATTACCTTTCATAGTTTAATTGTGATCTCTTTAGTGAAAGTGATATTATATGATTTTGGGAATTACACAGAGTGAAATATTCACCTAGGAATCCTCCCAAAACCAAGATTTGGATCCTTCCCCAATAACTTCGACAAGAAACTATTGGAATATATGATCACTGATGTCTACGCACTTCTATTCTTGTAGACACTTGTTGGGCCTCCAAGTGCAGAGGTTTGTAGAACAGCAGCAAGTTTCCCTTAAGTGGATCACCCAAGGTTTATCGAACTCAGGGAGGTTAGAGGTCAAAGCTATCCCTCTCAAGCAACCCTGCAATTACGATACAGAAAGTCTCTTGTGTCCCCAACACACCCAGTACACTTGTCAGATGTATAGGTGCACTAGTTCGGCGAAGAGATAGTAAAATACAAGCGGTATAGATGATTATAAGTAGCAAACGTGATGTGAAATAAATATCGCTGCGAGCAAACAAGTAACAAAATAGCAAGTAAACGATGTGCAATGCTTGGAAACAAGGCCTAGGGATCATACTTTCACTAGTGGACACACTCCCAACAATATAACATGACTGAACAAATAACTTCTCTTTGCTAAGGCACTCTGAATTACTCTCCTATTGAATAACACTAATCATTGTGTAGTGGCTACAGAAGCACCCCTTAAAGTTCATCAAGTACTTGACAAACACCACTCATAGAGATATCCAAATCAAATCACAATTCAAGATAGAAATCATTGCAACTTAAACCAAGTACTAACACGGTGCACACACTGTCAACATTACACCATGAAAGGAGGAATAGATCACTCAAACTATCATAGCAATAATTATTCTCATAATCCACAAGAGATCACAATCATAGCCTAAACCAAGTACCACCATGATGCACGCACTGTCACCGTTACACCATAGCAGGAGGAATAGATTACTTTAATAACATTGCTAGAGTACACATAATATCTGAATAATAACATGTACTTGTTCAACATGATACAAAGCTCACGATCACATAAAGATCACATCATGGGAGAGAGAGGTGAACCACATAGCTACCGGTAGAGCCCTCAGCCCTGGGGATGAACTACTCCCTCCTCATCATAGGAGACAGCAAGGTTGATGGAGATGGCGGTGAGGTCGATGGAGACGGCGGAGACGGCGATGGAGATCGATGGAGATGGCTCCGGGGGCACTTCCCCGTCCCGGCAGGGTGCCGGAACAGAGACTTCTGTCCCCCGAAATTCGTCGACGACGGCGGCGGAGCTGCGGAACTGTTTCTGGAAAATTGCCAAATCCCCCAGGGTTTTCCGTCCCGAGGCTTTATATAGGCGAAGGGGCGATGTCAGAGGAGGGCCAGGGCCTCCTCACACATGGCTGGCACGGCCAGGGGCCTGGCCACGCCACCTGTGTGTGTGGGGCCCCTGTGTCCCACCTTCTACTCCTCTTCGGATCTCTGGAAGCTTCCGGGAAAAATAAGACTTCAGGAACTTGTTTCGTCTAATTCCGAGAATATTTCCTGTGTATCACTTCTGAAACACAAAAACAGCAGAAAACAGGAAACTGGCACTGTGGCACTTGTTAATAGGTTAGTTCCGGAAAATGCATAAAAGTGCCACTAAGTGTAACGAAACAATAGGCAAATGGTGTAAAAACAAGCATGGAGCATCAAAAATTATAGATACGTTTGAGACGTATCAAGCATCCCCAAGCTTAACTCCTGCTCGTCCTCGAGTAGGTAAGTGATAACAAAAGAATAATTTTTGAGGTGACATGCACCTACACAATCTTGATCATATATGCAAGCATTGGTGAGCTGGGATCAATAGAACTTAAAACATGGGCATGAAAGATATAATCATGACAATAAGAACTTAGCAACCATGTTGTAAACATGTAAGTGAACACAAACAAAAGATCATGATAATGAAACAATGAAAGTCAAACGTGTGTTCAAATCATAAGGAAAAACATACAAATGGTTTTCAGCTTGTCCTTCAAAGAGAGCAAAGCATAAATGCATAGGACACCTCAAAGTTTAAGAGGGCGACTAGATACAAATAATTTAAGAACAAGTGAAACCAAAAATATGAATCAATCAATGAACTTTGGGACAATGCATATCACACTAAGAATGACAACTATGCTCTCTTAATGGTGCATAAAGAAAGAAGGTGGTGACTCAACATAAAAGTAAAAGAAAGGCCCTTCGCAGAGGGAAGCAGTGATTTAAACATGTGCTAGAGCTTTTCATTTGTAAAACAGAGATAAAACTTGGGTTTTAAGAGGTGGTTGCTTTTGTCAACGACTAGCAATGGGGTTCTTACTATCTTCCATACAAAAATAAAGCAAGTTTTTGAGAGAGAGATTGGCACTCTTGTGCTCTTTTTATAAAGCTTGGCACTCCTCCCCACCTTTTTCTTTCACATACCATGGCTAACCGATTCCATCGGGTGCCCACCAACATTCACATTCTTTGGAGGAGTGCCTTTTTTCTTTCTTTTTTTTCTCTTTTTTTTTTCTTTTTGGAATAAGCAATATGGAAGATAGCAAATCCGACCACTACGTCCCCATGAGCTGAAAACAGTGTCACAAAACGAGAAGTGTTTTGAAGGGTTTTGAAAGGTAGCACACGAAAATTTTACTTTGGAATGGCTTAAAAATACCATGCATAGGAGTTTATAGTAGACACAATGGAAAACTTTGGCTTTTAGGAGTTGGATGCACGAGTAGAGCTCATACTCAGTACAAGGCGAGGGCTAGCAAAAGACTGGGAGCGACCAACTAAGAGAGCAATAATGGCCATAATCATGCAAAGCGACAAAGCGACATTAAAAGAAGCATACGATGGCATCAAAAGTCAAAAACTAAATGATCATGAAGGCTAATGGCGACTTTGTAAGAGTCTAACATGTGTGAGCATGCGCCAAGTCAACCCAAATAAAGCATCAAGGAGAAAACCAAAATAATGCTTCCATACAATAAAAACAACGCATGATTTTTTCACAGGCTCATTAAGCAATCTCAGTTATTTGAGACAAGTCATGCTACAGCAAAAACCACTAAGCATACTATCAAAAAGACATCAAGCATGACATGAAAAAGCCTAAGCCGCAGTCTACACAAGCTCCTTCTTGTACCACTATTTTGCGCAAAGCTTTTTCTCTTTTCCAACACCATTTGAAATTTTTAAAGACACCTCTTTTGATGAAAACCAATAAAGATCAGAGGCAAAAATACACCTTGATGAAAAGATATGACAAGATCTGAACGCAAATCAAGGCGAAAACGAAAGTCAAAAGCAGTAGCGGAAAAAGAAGAACACTCGGTGAACGATAAGAGTGAAAAACTGAGTGTTCTTAGCAAATGAAAACGAGTTCATCTCCTCCAAAAGAAACATGATGTGATCTAACCATTTATTGCAGCAAACAAACAAACCTAACCAACTAAGAAAACTAAAACAACTGACGCTCCAAGAAAAACACATAGTGCATGAAGCAATAAAAATATAGTGTTTTGAAAGGTGACCTGATTTTTGCCGATGAAGAAGGGGTGCCTCGGGGGCATCCCCAAGCTTTGACGCTTGTACTTCTTGGATATTTCTTGGGGTGATGCATGGGCATCCCCAAGCTTGAGCTTTTGTCCATTCTTCAACTCATCTCATCATTCTCCAATCCCTACACTTGAAAACTTCCTTCATACAAAACTAAACACAATTCTATTAGCAACATTAGTGTAAGCATAAAATATATTCAACCTCTTTTAGCTTCAGGTTTCAACTCAAAACCACCACATATATAGCAAATACTACTGTAGCAACTCCCCAAAAAGTTCCATGATCAAAAGAACTCAAAAGAAAGCGATAAAGTGGCAAACACAAATATTGGCAGAAATCTGTCAAAACTGAACAGCTGACAAAGGTCGAATTTTTGAGGGGTTTTCTGTTGCTCAAATCAAAAAGTGTTCAACTAATGAAAGTTTGGATATAACCTGGGGCATATGCGCAAGAAATCGCAGGTCCAAAAGATAAACAGAGAATTTTCACGAATTTTTACGGTGTAGCACCGAAAACAGTTTCAGGACAGCAACATCCCCAAATCTTTACCTCACTCAAATTAGAGGCTTCTCTTGGCACAAAAACGAAATAAACAAGATAAGGAGCGGTCATTACAGTAGTAATGACTTCCAAGACTCAAATAAAAGAAAAAGTACTGAAAGTAAAAACATTGGGTTATCTCCCAAGAGTGCTTTTCTTTAACGCCTTTGAGCTAGGCGCAGTAATTTGCAAAGATGCTCATGTGGGCGCCATATAAAAGCTTGAGGCAAAGGCGCCATATAGGAACTTAAAGCAAAAGAGAGCATCAAAAAGCAAATGTGGAACACATTTAAATCTAAACCACTTCCTATGAAAAATAGTCTTGTAAAGAGACAAGTCATGAAAGCGCAAAGCAAAAAGCATAGGAAGGCAAAACAAGTACAACTTCAAGAATTGCAACATAAAGAGGGGAAACTCAATATTGTTGAGATCCATCAAACCATGTTTCCCTCTCTCAAAGTAACTTTCAGTAGCATCATGAATAGAATTAACAATGTAACTATCACATAAAGCATCCCTATCATGAGCCACATGCATAAAAAGATTAATACTCCCCACATGAAAAATAGTAGTAGGAGCAGAATCAATAGAATAATTATTCTCATCACCATAATCATCAAAAACAGGAGGCATATTGCAATCATAACTAATTTTCTCCTCAAAAGTAGGTGAACTGAAAATATTATACCCATCATCACAAGCTAGAGAACTACTATGTCGCAAAGCATACTCATCAAACATATCATCATAAGAAGGAACATGGATAGCACTAATGGTACAACAATTATTAACCTTAGAATTGGTACCAAAAAGATTTTCAATATCAAAAGTAGAGTGCTTTTCCCAATCATGATCACTAACATAGGTAATAGGCATAGGAACATCATCCCAATCAGAATTATCATAATTAATAGCAGGATCATAACGCTTAGGGGAAGATACCGTGTCCTCTTGCCTCTTACTCCTCTTCTTCTTCTTCTTCTTCTTCTTCTTACCCTCTCCTTTAGGAGGGAGAGACTTGAAGGGCATCTTCTCCACATATTCTCTAGGAGGGAAAGGCATCTTCTCCACATAATCTGGTTTGCTGACAGAAACAACAGAAGAAACTTTGGAGGATTCCTCCTCTCTATTAATAAGATAAAAACATCTATCAGTCCTGTCATAGCTTGGCAAAATATCAAGTTTTATAAGATTCTGAATGTAAGTATTTGCAAGGCAATCTTTAGCACAATAAAGACGACAACCACGAAGGGTGCTATCAATATCAACATCATTCATATCTATCAAAGCAATCTTTCTAGATATCTCTTCACACGCCAAGAACAAAGTGAGCTCATCATGCTGATTGGGAGTAATCTTGTCATCACAATACAAACTTAAGGTACTAGAAGAGTAACTATTAGGGTTTGAGCATTGGAAATTAAAATGACCTATGTCATCGCAATGTTTACAAAGAAATGGATAAAGCTCACAAACCTTTTTACCGATCTCACCTATATCCTTGTACCACATAGTAGTTTCTTCATTTGCGTGGGTGATGCAATAATCTTCCTTGTTGTAACTCTGTTCACAAGGTCTATGTACTCCGCAAAAATTAACATGCTTATAAGAAATAGTACTTTTAGAAGTTTGAGCATGTTTATTGCAATCATCAACAACAATATCACTTTCTATGCAAGTGTCCTTAAAAGGTTCATGATACACGTCCCCATTTCCTTTAGGAACATTCATATGGGAAGCAAAGGCTTTAAAGCAATCAACCATAATTTGAGGATCAAGACCATATTTAGCACTAAGCTCTTGAAAATTAGCAGTTTCAGTGAAAGACTTAATGCAATCAAACTCGTAATTCATACCTGGTCCTTTACCTTTGTCGCTATCCCAACCTTCAATATTGTTTTGAATTGTCTCAAGCAGACCCCACTTGGTGTCGACATCCTTGCTTGTGAAAGACCCATCAAAGCATGCATCTAGATAGTCCTTGTAATATCCTGAAAGCCTTGCATAAAAATTATTAATAACAATATTACGGGGAAGATCATGAATAGGACATTTATGCATTAGTAACTTCAATCTTCCCCACGCTTGGGCAATGCTTTCTCCCTCATGAGGCCAAAAATTATATATCTGATTACGATCTTTATGAATCTCACTTGGAGGATAGAATTTAGAATAAAAGAGAGGTACAATTTCCTCCCAGCCAACAGATGGACCATCTTCAAGCAGCCGATACCATTCCTCAGCTCTGCCTTTCAGTGACAAAGAGAATAACTTCTTCTTAACTTGGTTCATTGAAATACCTGCACACTGGAACAACTCGCATAATTCATGTATAAAGAGCAGATGATCACCAGGATGGACAGTTCCATCTCCTAAATAGCAGTTATCCCTAATACGTTCAACAATCCTCGTAGGTATTTTAAAAGGATGGGGAGCACAAGCATCATTAGAAACATCACATATGGGAGATAAAATATCATCAGAGCAAACTTTCTCCACTAAAGCTGGGGGACTAAAAATATCATACTCAACAAAACCAGCTTCCCCAAGCTTAGACTTTTCTATAGCATTAGCATTAACAGTATTCAAAGCATTTGTACTAATAACATTGCTATGCGAAATAAGCTCCAAAGGATTTTCAATTTTCTCTTCAAATCTAAAATCAGGAAAAAGACTAAAGAACTCTTTATTTTCCATTAAGCCTAACTAGTGAAAATAAAAACAAGAAACAAAAAGATATAATTGCAGAATCTAAAGGAAATAACTCCGAGCACTCACACAGGAGGATGCGAGTACCTTTTACCTTACCTCCCCGGCAACGGCGCCAGAAAAGAGCTTGATGTCTACGCACTTCTATTCTTGTAGACACTTGTTGGGCCTCCAAGTGCAGAGGTTTGTAGAACAGCAGCAAGTTTCCCTTAAGTGGATCACCCAAGGTTTATCGAACTCAGGGAGGTTAGAGGTCAAAGCTATCCCTCTCAAGCAACCCTGCAATTACGATACAGAAAGTCTCTTGTGTCCCCAACACACCCAGTACACTTGTCAGATGTATAGGTGCACTAGTTCGGCGAAGAGATAGTAAAATACAAGCGGTATAGATGATTATAAGTAGCAAACGTGATGTGAAATAAATATCGCTGCGAGCAAACAAGTAACAAAATAGCAAGTAAACAATGTGCAATGCTTGGAAACAAGGCCTAGGGATCATACTTTCACTAGTGGACACACTCCCAACAATATAACATGACTGAACAAATAACTTCTCTTTGCTAAGGCACTCTGAATTACTCTCCTATTGAATAACACTAATCATTGTGTAGTGGCTACAGAAGCACCCCTTAAAGTTCATCAAGTACTTGACAAACATTACACCATGTACTAACACGGTGCACACACTGTCAACATTACACCATGAAAGGAGGAATAGATCACTCAAACTATCATAACAATAATTATTCTCATAATCCACAAGAGATCACAATCATAGCCTAAACCAAGTACCACCATGATGCACGCACTGTCACCGTTACACCATAGCAGGAGGAATAGATTACTTTAATAACATTGCTAGAGTACACATAATATCTGAATAATAACATGTACTTGTTCAACATGATACAAAGCTCACGATCACATAAAGATCACATCATGGGAGAGAGAGGTGAACCACATAGCTACCGGTAGAGCCCTCAGCCCCGGGGATGAACTACTCCCTCCTCATCATAGGAGACAGCAAGGTTGATGGAGATGGCGGTGAGGTCGATGGAGACGGCGGAGACGGCGATGGAGATCGATGGAGATGGCTCCGGGGGCACTTCCCCGTCCCGGCAGGGTGCCGGAACAGAGACTTCTGTCCCCCGAAATTCGTCGACGACGGCGGCGGAGCTGCGGAACTGTTTCTGGAAAATTGCCGAATCCCCCAGGGTTTTCCATCCCGAGGCTTTATATAGGCGAAGGGGCGATGTCAGAGGAGGGCCAGGGCCTCCTCACACATGGCTGGCGCGGCCAGGGGCCTGGCCGCGCCACCTGTGTGTGTGGGGCCCCTGTGTCCCACCTCCTACTCCTCTTCGGATCTCTGGAAGCTTCCGGGAAAAATAAGACTTTAGGAACTTGTTTCATCTAATTCCGAGAATATTTCCTGTGTATCACTTCTGAAACACAAAAACAGCAAAAAACAGGAAACTGGCACTGTGGCACTTGTTAATAGGTTAGTTCCGGAAAATGCATAAAAGTGCCAGTAAGTGTAACGAAACAATAGACAAATGGTGTAAAAACAAGCATGGAGCATCAAAAATTATAGATACGTTTGGGACGTATCAATCACCACTAAGCCTTGCAAAAGATGGGCCCCACTAGTAGCCATAGTGATTTAAGATAAAACCCGATTCTTTAGATACTTCTTGACAACACTTTGTTCCAAGTACCATCATAACTTTCCTATTCCCACACTTGCAAAGCATACTCTCACTCTAGTTTTCAGATCTAAAATCCCCAAACTACCATAGTCCTTTGGTAAACAGACGATATGTCAATTTACCTAATTTTTTTTTCTTATTAGTTGGTTGCCATAGTAAGCTGGCCCTATGATAATTCATTATCTCAACTTCCTTTGGGACTTCAAGAATAAGAGCATACACAGAGGCGCACTACTCAAACAAGTATTTATTAGAATATCCCTATCTCAAACAGATGAAATGTTTCACTCCCAAAACCACCAAATTCTTCTTAGCATCTCTTCTACTCGCTTCCATTGGGAATTAGCCGTCTCCTTGCATATGTGTAATTCCCAAATAGCTAAAAGGAGCTTACACATAGGACAAGTACCAATCTTATTTTAGTGTTGCTCCCTAGCAAAAACACTTAACAAACAATATTTTCTATTTATGGGAATTTATTTTGAGTACACACTCTTGCTAAAAATGCATAAGATGAATTTATTTTTTCTAACATTAATCCGATCATCTTCAATTAAAAGGATAATATCATCAAGCCACATGTCGTGAAATAGCTAGTCCGCCATCCACAAAATGAGGAGTCGTCCCTTTGACAATTCCTTGATTATATATTTTTTAATGGAAATAAGTTCTGATATCGTCATTCACTTTCAGGACTACTCTTCTTCCTCTCAGTGATTTCATAATCTATTCAATCCATTTGTCTCTATATCTTCTAGCTTGCATATCTCATACAAAATCAATTTTGAGAAGCACCCCTAACATCTTTTTGTGATGAATCCATGAATGGTATGACATGGCCCGAATTCCTTTGACAACTCTTGTTGGCACTCCACCCAGGCTTCAAACCTCCGTGTCGGGGAGGGCATTTAGCGCTGATTGGAAAGCTATAAGCGTGGATTATCCGGTGCTCCACATCTTCGGCATAGCCATTTGCATCACCTTCCATCCTTTGGTGGAACCTAAACCCATCATCAATATCCATAGTATATGAATCAAATTAGGAAACATTCTACCTAATTTACGTAGGAAATATATTCAAAAGCAAAATATATATTCTAGCAAATGGTCGAGCATCTTGCTTGTTAGTGGGAGCTAGGTGGTCTCAGCTGGTTGACGAGCTGTGTGACCAGCGAGACGACTAGTGGCCGATGTCGATACATGGTTGGATCGCTAGCATGTGATGGCCTCTTGTTAAAATCCTACGTGGCGGGCGTGTCTCGCATCCCTTAGTCGGCCCCGGAGGTTTCATATAAGGGGTGTAAGACAGTTTTTTGGGCTGCCCAGACATAGGGGAGGGTGCTGCTAGGGGATAATTTCATGTGTGAACCCCTAAGGAACTATTTGGGGTGGGGGCAGGGGATATTGGTGAAGATGCTCTTAGGAAGACAATCAATGCATTAAAAGGACCCAACAAGTTCATTCCATGTTATTTCGCAAAAAAAAGTTCATTCTATGTTGTGGGTTCAACTTACACAAAGAACCTCAAAAGATAACAAAGTTACAACATGTTCTCATAATTTCTAAAAAGGACCTAAGATAAAACAGGAACCAATCGAGTCCTTGTCCACCATTGTTGCTGAACCTCAATGCAACGACTGCCAAGAATGCCACCGGGGACGAAACCACTTAGGGTGAGGTCGACATGCAGTGTTGTGCTGAGGTTAAAGAAGATCCTCGGATGTGGCTCTCTCGCATGGAGGAAGGAGATCAGACGGAGCAGCCGGCTCCGAGAGGCGAAGTGGCCCTCTTGGCCAAATGAAGTAGCGGCGCATCCTTGCCGTAGCTGGCAAAATTTGTGGTGAGAAGCTTCATGAACAACCTGGGAGCTGCAGACTAGCGGTCTCTCATCTCCAGCTGCCTGCATGGCAGCCAGATACAAGCGGAACCGATCGATGTAGAGCTCCCTTGAGCTTAATGATAGGAGGCGCCAATGAGACCTCCCCATCCGCCTTTGGCTCCGCCCACCGTAGCTCCACGGAGAGGGAAGCCACGACCGCTAGCCATCCTGAGCCGCTCGACAGTTCAAGGCACCCAAAATCGCCCGATACACGGCATAACGCCAAACCGACATAGAGCCAAACAAATTACAAAGTAGAAACCTAGACTATGCTATAAAGGGCCCGGACTCCTCTCCCTCCGCCGTCCGGCTAAGCCGCCAGAGAGTAGAGGTAGAGGAGCTAGGGGAAAATTAGCTCGTAAGTCTCTATAACTCAAACTCTATTGCCTGCCTTCAACTCACTCCAACCGAACATGTCGTCAAGGGTTTATGTAAAGCATGTACTCCCTCCGATCGGAAATAACTGTCGGTGATTTTGTACTAACTTAGTACAAAGTTTGTACTAAGTCACCGACAGTTATTTCCGATCGGAGGGAGTATCTTTTTTTAAGCCGAGCTAGAGCTGGTCATACACTCATACTATTTTTTTCCGATAAAGACTCATACTGAAACGTGACATCTCGAGACACATTCACGACTTGATTTGAAATAGGGAATCGATAAGATCTGGTACTGCTAATTCATTGGTAGTACTACATGGAAAAAGACAGCATCCAATATCCACAGCGCTGCCCGGTGATGATGATTACTTGATTTGTGACAGATTTTACTCGGTCAGCCATTTCCATTTTCTCCACGCTGCCCGGCGCGCCACATGCTGGAGGCAAGTGTCCGAGCAAATCAGAAGTTCAAGGCAGCGTAGTGTTGGTCTTCCAGAAATCAGAAGTTATGAAAACGCTAGTACCATCTTCAGTTCGTTGCAGAGAAAAGGAGAACTCCATAATCCATACAGATACAGTACCGTCAGTTGGACAGTCTGAAACACAAACACCACCATTTACATCTTCAGAACACCCATGTATATATACACTTGAGGTTGGAGTACACACAGCAACATGAACTCTTCTACTCTACCCTGCATCGCATACCTTCATAATTACAGATTTTCTTAGAGGCAAAGTACAGGTACAGCTAATCCGAACACACCATTCTGCGCGCGCGTACGCTACGCTTGCACGTACCGACGCACCTGCACGTCGGCAGCGGATCACATGCCGCCGATGCAGGAGAAGATCCTGGAGCTCTTGCCCCTCCGCAACCCGCCGTCCGCGCGCCACTCCGGCGCCGCCCCGCCGACCTCGCCGGCCAGCTCCTCCAGCGACCGGTGTCGGCGGTGCGTCATCTGGTCCCTCCCCGCGCCGCCATCCTTCCACTGCTTCTGTTCCCACACGTCGCCGTCTTCCACGCCGCCGGCGCCGTACCCGCGGGCGGAGCTGCACCTGGAGTAGCTCCGGGCGGTCTTCCTCTCCTTGATGGCCTTGTAGATGAACGGGATGAGACCCTCCATTAGCTTGGTTGGCTGTAAGAAATGGTCGTTAGCTTTGGAGTAACCGAGCTTGCCAGCTTGGGACAGAGAGGGAGGCGTTGTCTTATAGGGTGCAGCTTTTGGCACCAATGGCTTCTTATTGACTCAGGATTTTTCTCGCGTGTGGTGGTGTTGCAATTGGGCTTTGGTTGCGTCTGAGTTGTGCCTGAAAAACCAACGACGTTGACGGTTCTGTCTAATTTTCTATCACAGCATGATTGTCGTCTTAATCGGTGAACAGCCATTAGCTAACCGCAGTTGTCTGGCTGATGGTTTTGGACGGATGGCTGGTTTGCTTTTTCCATAGTTAGGTCGTTGCTTATGTCAAGCATGCACTTGCTGGTTTCTACCAGCTTGAATCAACCGAGACACATCTTGTTTCTCAAGGTTTGGTTTCTCCAGATTTAGGCAATCGTTTCATGGCCTTTCTTTCTTGGGGAAATCAATCTAACTTCCATTACCGTGCTAAAAATAAGAGGATGGAGGGAACTACTACTACAAGGGGAGAAAGAATTAGTAGTAGAACTAGTAGCTTACAGTTTTTAGTTAGTGGTAGTTTTTGTGTCCTCTTGCTTGTTAAGTCAGTTTTCATGCGTGGCGAGACGAGATAACGTCCGAAAGTCAGCTCAACGTACGTTGCACAAATACGTTAGTCTTTCTAGAGCTTGATCCGGGTACATTTGAGGTAGGTATGTTCTCCAGATTGGCGCTAACCAATGGAAACTTCATTTTGCGGGACAAGTTTGACCTGTATAGTTTTACCTATTCGACAACCTTTGCCGTCGAAATTTCAAATCCATATAAAAATAATAGCACTACAATCAGGAGGTGATTTTCTATAATAAAATAGACCAAAATCGTTTTCCAGGCCCTTTCGCATTATGCACGTAATTGCTGATACCTGGCATACATCGATTTATTAACTACTTGTCCAGCTCGTCCTACAGCAACATGCCAGCAGCAGAAGACACTTGTTAATAAGCAACACGAACAGCTAACATACGCATTGTTCCGTTTAAGTATTGCACTTAGTCATTGATGCCGCTGCAATCACGCGAAAACCGCACGAATTGATCAGCATGTTATTTTACCAAGAGATGCTGCAATGGCCTATCGACTTGAACATAGGAAAAGTACGACCATGCTGTTGGGTGAGCATAAGATGGGGGACACTCGATAATGTTTAATACTCGGTCAGTTGGCTATCAGTCTTCAGAGAATCATGCGAATATTAGTCCTTGATGTTCTTATCTGAGAAAACTGGTGACGTGCTGCCGTGCTGGAGTTCAGGCAAGCTTGATTCGCCACGGCAGGTCTCTGCAGTTGACACGGCGACGCCATGACGGTTTAACAGTGACCGAGATGGGATTAGGACTTGTTTGAAACAAAGAAATTAAGGCTTCATTTGAAAGGCTGGCGTATATCAAATGTGTTCTGCTGAAGTTCTCGGAACGAGGCCCTTTCTTCAGCTATACTTGATTTGATCCACGTCTGTACCGTTAGCACATAGCCGTAACTGAAGCTGCAGTACAGTAGATATGCAGCATCTAAAACTGCAGCTTTGGTCACATGTCCCCCCAACGTTTGCTACATTATTCTCAAGACTGGTTTTATGTGGAAGCAGATATAGATAGCGGATGATTTATCTCTTCATTCGGAAGCCTGTCCTCATGGTTGCATTCGTTGTCAACTAGCCTGTCGCGCTTTCGTCAGAGATAACTTGACCTGACAGCTTACCTAACGCATTTTTGCCGAGAGACTAGAGCAGAGTGGTTCCATCATCAAACACAAACTCTGTCCTGGGATCATAAGGGCTGCTTCTTTCTCCAGGAACAGGTCAAGGTGGAAGGCCACTGTGTGGTTTCCATCAGTTAAACTGTTATGAGTGATGCTAACAAAGCAAGACTATCCTCTACGATCATCTTTATTTTTGGCAGTGGTTTCTCAGGTACAGTTTGCATCACTTTCCCTTGATCAGCACACTCTGTTTTGGACTGATCTGCGCAACTTGCAAAATACCAACCTTCATCGGTTGTAAGATTGGATAAGGTCATAGTCTGAGTTCCAAAGACGGAGCTGACAGTGATGCGTCTACCGAACACATTCAGATAACGCCGAGTTAGTAGTAGCCTCATTATATCGATCATCTTCATCACCGCCGGTCTATCATCCATTGGTCACGAAGCTGCCCGGTTTACGCACGAGAATTCAAGGGGAAGCTTCCGTTGCCATCCAATCCATCAAGCATAGTCATCTCTACCAGGTTGACGCTTCCGCCTGTAAAAGAAAAGCGCATGCTGTTCTCATGGTTGACGCGCCCGCCATAATCTACACATTGTTGATGCTCCTATTGACGAGCTGGCATGCAGCCGCCGCACGATGGACCGGCTACCTAACACGAGCAGCCGGCTCGCTAGATCGCTGAAGTTCTTGTTTTCATCAGCATGTTTCCTCGGTCCCAATTTTTGTTGAATTCGTGACGATTCGCTTTGAAAAGAGGTCGAAATCTACAGAAAGTTTGGATTCGTTGGTTGCACATGGTTGAAGTCGAAGGACTCGTTGTTGTTCAAAGGGCGCTACTTTGGAAGAGAATTTCTGGTCTTTTTTTTTTTGAAACAAGGAATATATTAAGCTAGCAAGCCGTCTTATTAAAAACCTTCCAGTCCCCTTAGGTACCCTGGTAAGAAAAAGAGTGCGTCTGAAACTTGCTGCTTGAAATCACAGTATGGTTACATCGTTTATGAGTTTTTCAACAAGGAAACTAGGGGGATTATCTATCCAATTACAAGAATATTTAGAATCAAAGCAAACTCGAGCCACTTCATGTGCAGCTTCATTAGCTTCCCTGGGGCAGTGCTTGAAGGAGACATCATCAATAAAGGAACGAATATCCACACAATCAGCAAAGATAGCTGATGATTCGCCCCACCAAGCTTCGTTTCCTGTACAGGGCTCCACACACTCAACAGAATCCGACTCCATTATGACTTTATTAAACCCAAGCCGGTGAGCAAGAGCCAACCCCTCTCTCATTGCTAGAGCTTCTGCCGCCCCTGCAGATGATAGGTCAGAGATAAAAGAAGAAGAGGCCGCCAAGAAACCTCCATTGTGATCACGGATTACCGCCCCCAGTGCACCTGCATGATCATTAGAATGGTAAGAACCATCGACGTTTACTTTAACCTTGTTCTCGCATGGAGCGCACCATTTGACACTCCTTGGCCTGGCATTGGCAGAGGCCCTTGCTGAATTTGTCACAATTGACAGAATCGACATTTTACATCTCAATAGTGGAGGAGCTGTTTCATTATGTGTACGTCTTCGTCTAATCCACCATAGATACCAGCATGCAACACCAATAGTCTCCTTAAGGCCAATACTAGTAAACCCCGACAGCTGTCTTTTTTGGTCTCTCAGAATAAACTCTAAAACAGATGAGCCAGCCCGATCAATGGTCACCGCCTGCTCAATTACCTCGGTGATGCCAAGAGAATCCCAAAGATCCCGCGCCGTCTCACATTGAAAGAAAAGATGGGTTAGGTCTTCAGGCGCTTGTTGACATATCGGACATTGCCCACTCGTGCCAATATGCCTATTAACGAGGATAGATTTCAAAGGAATAATAGCATGAAGAGCACGCCAAAGAAAAATCTTGCACTTACTCGGAATCTTGAGGCGCCAGAGTTCTTTCCAGACGGGATTTGACGCCGATGAACCAGGTAAGGCCAGTTGCCCTTGTCTTGCCCCAAACGTATGCTTCCATTGAATATGGTAGCCAGACCGAACTGAATATCTTCCATTCTTGTTATAATGCCAAGCAATAAAATCGTCAAAACCTTGGTTATTTAAGGGAATCTCCAAGATTCGCTGAACATCAACCACAGAGAAAAGAGAGTTCAGTAACTCGATATCCCATGTTCCCGTCACTGGACTAATAAGTTCCGAAACCTTTGAGTATAAGCCATTCCCTCGAGGTGATAAAATCATCCTGTTCCATCTAGATGGGATCCACGGGTCTGTGTAGATGTTAATCTTTTCTCCGCTGCCCACTCTCCAAATATATCCACGCTTGAACGTAGCAATACCAGAAACAATACTCTGCCAGGTGAAACTAGAACCCGGTTTAGGACCAGCTTTTAAAATATCTCCATGAGGGTAGTATTTTGCACGAAGGACAGTCGCACAAAGAGAATCCTGGTCAGTAGCTAGTCTCCACACTTGTTTGGCTAGCATGGCTAAATTGAAGGAGTGAAAATCTCTAAACCCCATACCACCGTCACACTTGGGGTAACATAGTTTCCACCATGCATACCAATGCATTTTGTCACTATTATCATCATCTCCCCACCAAAAACTGGATATGGCATCCATCATCTTTTTACATATACCTTTAGGGATTAAGAAGACTGACATAGCGTAAACTGGAATGGCTTGAGCTATCGCTTTCAGTAAAATCTCTTTACCTCCAATAGACAACTGCTTTTCCTTCCAACCATTAATGCGTTGAATAATTCTCTCAATAAAATGCTCGAAGGAGTCACTTCTATCAGCTCCCACTAGAGCTGGTAGACCCAAATATTTATCTGAAATAGCTTCTGTGGTAATATGAAGAGCTTCACAAATTTCTGCTCTAGCAAGGGCATTTGTGTTAGGTGAAAAGAAAATGCTTGATTTTGCCAAACTGACCAACTGACCCGAGTTTGCACAGTAAGTATCCAGAACTTGTTGTAAGGAAGTTGCATTATTCGTGTCCGCCTTCATGAGTATAAGAGAATCATCAACAAAAAGTAGATGAGAGACTGATGGTGCATTTCTGCACACTCTTACCCCAGCAATGCCACCAACTTCTTCTTCGTACAACAAAAGACTAGATAAACCCTCAGCGCAAAGAAGGAACAAATACGGGGAGAGGGGATCCCCCTGACGAAGACCTCTAGTCGGAGTAAACATGTCTGTTTCCTCAGAATTGAACCTTACTTGGTATCTTACCAATTTCACACAAGCCATCATGAGAGAAATCCATCTCTCCTCAAAACACAGCCGTCTCATCATGTTTTCAAGAAAAATCCATTCCACCCTATCATAGGCTTTATGCATATCCAGCTTGACAGCACAAGCTCCGTTCACTCCAGATCTCTTATTTTTTATAGGATGGATGCTCTCATAAGCAAGAAGCACATTATCAGTAATAAGACGCCCTGGAACAAAGGCACTCTGCATAGGAGATATTACCTCAGGAAGTAAGAGTTTCAGTCTTTGAGCCAGCATCTTTGAAATTATCTTATAGATCACATTACAGAGGCTGATTGGACGATATTGAGTAATCGATTCTGGACAATCAACTTTAGGAATCAGAACCACTGTTGTATCATTCCACCCTTCGGGGATAATTCCAGAATTCAATGCTTGCAGCACTTCAGAAGTAATAGCATCCCCGCAAATACTCCAGAATCTTTTATAAAAAATAGCGTGCAGACCGTCAGGGCCTGGGGCTTTTAGATCGCCAATATTGAAGATTGCTTTCTTGACATCCTCAGCAGAAAAGGGAGCAAGTAATTGTTCATTCATAACTTGCGAAACCTTTGGTTGTACTTTGTCAAGCACCAACGAATCAATGTCCTGTACCTCAGAGGAAAAAAGGTTAGTAAAGTACTGTAAAACAATTGGTTTGAGAGCCGAGGTACCCTCTACCCAATCATCCCCATGTTTCAGCCTTTTAATAAAGTTTTTCTTTCTTCTCGCCGAGGCAAACTGATGGAAAAAGCCAGTATTTCGATCACCATGCTGCAGCCAGTTTGCGCGCGATCTCTGCATCCAGTGCATCTCATCTTGTTCAAGCAATAATTCAATCAAAGCCGCCTGTTCACGTGCCACGGTTTCATTCTCAGCAGAAAACGGACCAGCCATCGCCCGTTCCAGTTTGCGTTGCGCTGCCCTAAGGCGCTTCTTTGGCTGCTGCAGGATCTCACTATCCCAAGCATGCAATGACGAGTGCATGTGAGCCAATCTCTCCAAGACACCCCCTCCGATACTTCAACGTTAGCCTTCTCCCAGGCTGCTTCGACAACCTCCCGGAATGAGTCTTCTATTAACCATTTGGCCTCGATTTTTTTTGAAGTATTTCTGCCAGGGACCATTATAACTTCCGTCTCCAGCAGTATAGGTCTGTGATCTGAACGCATAGCCTCCAGATGGTGCAGCATTGCATCCGGGTGCATATTGTTCCAATGCGTGTTAGCCAAGGCACGGTCTAGGCGCTCCCGAATCCGACCTCTCCTCCACGTAAATTGGTCCCCCACAAAACATATATCGTGAAGATTGCACTCTGTCAACACATCTCTGAAGTTTTGCATGAAATTTAAAGGCCGGGGATTACCCCCTTCTTTCTCATGAGAGAAAAGAATCTCATTAAAATCACCAATGAGAACCCAGGGAAGGTTGTGTTGAGAATGAAGCTCTCTGATTCTATCCCATGTCTTATATTTATCTTCCCAGCGTGGTTCTCCATAAACACCAGTTAAACGCCAAATCTTGTCAGGCCTCTCTTGAATCTGCACATCAATGTAATTTGGAGCAGAAAATAATTGTTGAATATTAATCTCTTTTTTCCAAAGGAGCATAACTCCTCCACTGCGAGTTGTTGATGGATTCACAATTCTATAGTCCATTTTCAACCTATTTTGCAAACACTCTGCCGGATAAGAATCGAGGTGAGTTTCCGACAAAAACATCACATCGGGGTTGCTGCGCTTTTGAACATTCAAAAGCGAACGAACTGTCGGGCGATTACCCAAACCCTGACAGTTCGCAGATAATATTTTCATTGCGACCGGACGGACTCCTCGCGGGAGCCCGCCGATCCTAGTGAAGGGGAGTTAGCTCCATCCTTCTTTGAGCGTTTCTTTCTATCCATCCTAGTCCCATCATCCTTAGCATCAGGAGGAGAATAGACCCCCTCCATGGCCACAACAATTGCATTATCAGCCAGTTGTGCATCTCTCACAAGAGTAACATTTGCATCTTCATCACCAAAAGTCAGATTAAGCCGTCATTTTGCTAGTGCCTCCACATGGTATCCACTGTCCAGAAGACGATCGACATTGACCAGCGGTGGAGGAATCTGGGTGCTTCGGTTCGGTTGCCGCCATTGTTCTGCCGCCGAGTCGTTGAAGTATTGCGAGCTGCGAGTGCTCCGTGAGAGGGAATGGCATTATGCGTTCGCTTGACGGAGCACAGCTCCCAACTGTTTCTCTTTACCAAACTACCACTTGCCGAGCAGCTTGCCAACAACGGTAAGCATAAGTGTGACGGATTCTCCTTCGGTACATCCTCCTCTCCAAACTTAACCCAATTCAAATTGGCTCGAATCGACCATTTTGTTTTATTCATCTAGACGGAAACAAGATTTTAAGCATAACAAAGAGAAATTTTATCAAGGAAAGGGTTGAATGCTAACACATGCTTCGAAACAATTTTACGGTTCCTTGTTTTTTCAGGATTGTTTTTTTTTGTATATGTATGTGATTTGGTTTTTTTTTTAACCAGGGACAAATCTAAACATGTAGTTCTCGGCCGACCTAGAATTAACTAAATTTCCGATCACCCAAATTATGTGCAACTAAAAAAAGATGTGTAACTACACATCCATATACAATTGCACAGATATGTGGAATTCTCATAACTAGAAATCACAATACAAATCTAAAACTTCTAGAGTCCATGTAGAACAAACTTAATTATTAATTAACTAGAACTAGCGAATGGAAAAATTTATCATACTACTAGAAGTTCTAGGACAGATTTTCTAAGGAAAGAATTTTCAAAGGAAAAAATGCAGCGGTTTGATAAAACAGAAACAAAAAGGATGGATTTACTAAAAGAAACAAAAAAAGACGAATTTACTCAATAGAAACACCATAGCGAACCATTTACTTGGAAACTTTACAATTTGCCCTCTTTTATTCTGACCTTTCTTTTTTGCCCCACATTACATTGGTAATTGATTATATGCCCATGCCACATTGGGCACACATTCAATTACCAAACTACCCCTTGTGCCTGGACCGAGCAAAGTTGTTTGTTCATCTCGCGTCATGATGACTCTTGTTCGCCCATCTCGCACAAAACAGGGTAGCAGTGCTCCTATTTCCCGTCCCAACACGGGACGGAAGGACGCTCCACTCGCGTCCGCCCTCCTCATGGGCCGGCCCAGGTAACGCTTCTTCTCCAGTTTTTTCTTTTTCTAATTTTCTTTGTTAAATTCTTCTTTGAGAAAATTTAGGTTTTTAGCAAAAAAAAGTTGTTTAGATTGAGAAAGTATTTTATTTTTTAAAATATATTTAAAAATGATCAAACGTAAAATATGTTCAAATTTTAAATTTTCAAAAAAAGAAAGGAAAAATAAAAGGACGGAAAACAAAAAACAAAAAAACATATTCAAAGAACCAGCCAAGAAAACCAAAGACAAAACAAAAACGAGCACACCAAAAAACCAAAACCACAAAAACTAGAGGTCAAAGCGCCCCTCCATCCCTACAGCCGTGCAAACAGGCCACGACCCAAAGTCGCCATACCCACGGGTAGGATGCCTTCCCACATATCTGCATGTGGCAAATAGGATTTGCCCAGGGGAGCGGGAGCGCCTATTTTCCACACATGTGGTTTATCCAAATGTGTCAGCACTACCGATGTTTGTTTCCTCATATGAATATTCTATTTTTCTCTATTGTTTTTGGTTTCCAGATATTTCAAAAAAATGTTATAAGTTAGAAAAAGTTCATATTTTTAAAAAGGGAAAATTTGCTGTATGACACCGTTATTTCATGGCATTAGCTAAAACACATCACGCAATCATGTATTTGTTGGGTACCATTAAAGTTCTGTGGTACGTTTATCACACTATATGGCCAAAAAGGGAAGAGTTGAGTCAGAAAACAATCCATCGGAATTGAATTTCCCCCCTATGTCCTCGATCCCCTTCTTCTTCAGCGACAGGTCCTCCCACCTCAATCATGGCCGACAGTTGCCGCTGCTCCTGGACTACATTTGCACAATCTCTCAACTACAGCAGCTGCGCACCACACCACACACTCCACCATGTCTAATACTGCCTCCTCTGCCCCGTGGCTCATTGTCGGGCTCACTTAAATCAAGGCAGAGTTCTTGGATCTGGGGTTCAGGCCCTAGAGCTTGTGGAGTCCATGGTCTTTGGCCATGAGGACCTAAAGGGCTAAAGGTGTTCCAGCACCGTGGGCTCCCGGGGACCAAAGCCGGCGATGTGTTCATGGCGGACTCGGCTGGCATCGTTGTTGGGCTCGGTGTCACTCGACAATCAACTAGGGCCGAGGCGTATGGTTGGAAAATTAGGTGAATGGACGCCGCACTAGTTCGAAGGGTGGAAATCACAACGGCAAGGTGCATGATGGCATCGATGAATTTGAAAACAAAACAATCACAAAGGGTCAAAAGGTTGTGAAGTCAGTTTATTCCTTCTCTATACCGGAAACTTTCCTTTTTTGGCTGAGTCGTGTGTTACAGCAAACGTACATAAATTTTTAATGGTACCTAGTAAAGACACTATTGAGTGGTATATTTTAGCAAATGCCACAAAATAACGGTGTTCTACAGCAAATTTTTCCTTACAAAAATTAGGTTTAGAAAAATTTGCAATTTGAAAAATGATTACACTAAAAAATGTTCAGATTGGAGATTTGTTCAAATATAAAATTTGTTTGGATTAAAAAAATCTGATTTGAAATTTGCTTGGATTTGAAATTTATTCAAAATTGGATTTTTCAAAAATTTAAAAATGTCCAGATTTCAGAAAATAAAAAAGAAACAAAAAACCAAAAGGACTAAAAGAACATGATAACCCAATGGCAAACCGAAAAGACCAACGCGTTAACGGACGAGGCCCAAAGTCCCCACCCATGCGGGCAAGATGGCAGCATATGTGGCCTAACCCGCAAAGCCCATAAGCCTCAGCAAGTAGTTCACAAACAATGTACTAACTATTTTAGTTAATCCATAAGGCTAGCCGAATGGGGGCCCTTCTCAAACGCTCGCGCGCTATCAATCTCTACAATAGTACAACCCCAAGCAACAGGGCAAGGCTAGTCAAGCAAGTGAAGGATCGCTTTGGGAGAATTAAGAAAACTGTTTGCATGGTTTTGTGCAAGCTGGAAGGAGGCAAATGTGTTGTATGCTAGTGGTGAATCTGATGTAGATTTAAAGAAGAGGGCAATGCAAATTTATTAGTGAGGAAGATCACAAAGAAGAGGGTCAATTTATGTTTGAGCATTGTTTGGAGATTCTCAAGAAGGAACAAAAATGGGACGCATATTTGAAATTCCTAGAAGATTTATATCAAGAAGGTAAAAGTTTTGTGTTGATGATGAAGTGGGTAGCATTTCAATCTAGATGATGCTCGAGGTGAACGGCCAACGGTGGCAAGCAAGCTAAGGAGCAGTGGAAATGAAAAAGAAAAGATGAAAGTTGTATAATAGATCTTAAAGATGAGCTTAGCATGTTTGTAGATGCACAAAATGCAGCAAATGAAGGTCACAAAGAGATGTTAGAGACACAAAGGCGTGTGTCTTGAGAATCTTGAAGCTCGGAAGCTTGCATGCCTTGCAGCAGAAGATCACAAGGAGTCAGTCATGCGAGAGATATAACGATCGTTGATGCAAGACACAACTGGAATGCCCGAAGATGTGAATTCCGAGCGCATGTTGGCATTGGAGTGTTTCAGGGAGAAGTTATTTGGCAAAATTGACTAAGGTGTTTCCTACTACCACTATCTTTGTTTAAATCTACTACGATTTTCAAACTATCACTACAAAAAATGAGCAAGTTACTTAATAAAAAAAATGAAACAATATTGAAATTATAAAAACACACCAAGAAACATGACACATCCATATGACGCTCGATCTCCTCTTTAAAATCATCCCTCAAACACATCTTCCTACTCAGCCTACAAACCCATCTTCCTCATATACTATGTCAAAATCATCTTTGCACATAGATGATTCTGATGAGCTAGCCCTATCCAAAATCATGAAAACTTGTGTTGTTGAGAAAAATGTACTAGACTCCTTTGCTGAGAGGCTAGTGATGAAAATTAAGGCTAGACTTGGAGTGGAGTATCTTAGCAACAACGTGGTCCAAGGAAGCGCATCCGGAGGGATCATGGAGGTGCTCATGATCATCTGTTGGAGGACGACTTCACTGAACAACCACTCTACCCCTGAGAGTATGTATCGTACAAGATTCTGTATGAATAAAGACCTATTCCTACACATTGTGAATACCCTTGGTTAGTGGTCTCCCTATTTTACTTATAGTGCCGATTGTTCAGGTTGAATAAGGTTCTCACCATTGCAAAAGTATATCGCGGCCATGTGCATGGTAGCATACGACACCTCTGTAGGTGCCCTTGATGAGTACTTGAATATTGGGAAGAAGTCCAATGCATTACAGTGTTTGGACAAGTTTGGTGGGGGGGGGGGGTACCTATGACGCCCCACACAACATGATCTTGAGCGTCTGCTGCAGGTCAACGAGGCTTCCCCTAGAATGCTGGAGTACTTTCTAGAAAGTCAGCAGTTGGCCCAAGGTCATAATTGGTTCAATCGATTACTTTTAAGCCGAATGAAGTTCTTTCTGCTAACCCATTCATGAGAAGCATTCAATAACATAAACACCATCTAGAAAGGATCTCACATATGACAGAGAAGTCCATTCTTGTCATGATCGATCCATGTCCTACCATAGTACCTGAAGAACCATTATTGCTTCTAGAAGATTCTATAGTGATCCACTGGAATCAGCCTCAGGTGTCTTCAGGGATCCATCCCGGGAAGACAAACTGAAGATGTCATCCAATATGATCCAACACTGCAACTAGCAGCATCTCTGTGATATGCACACCTGTAGCACAACAACGTCTCCTCCTTCCTTGGTCCAACAAGTATGGTGGAGAGGTACATGAGATCAGCATCATGACGGCGTGGTGCGTATGGTGTAGAGTTTCCGTGAGCAGGGCTTCGCCTATGTGCAGAGGCAATCGAGGAGGAAGAGGGCCAGCAGGGGAGGGGTGGCGGCTAGGGTTTTAGGTCGGTAGATTATACCTTCAATCCAAAATATCGGGTGTAGTACATTGTCTTTTTTCGTAGAAGGTCTAGGTTTATATCAAACCTTGGGAAGTGATTGCTATGGTGATTTACTCAAACAAGACTTTGTTAACTTGAAGTATCTTTGTTTCACCGGACCTTCGATTTTACTTTGGGGTTGTGTATCAATGTATGGAAATAGGCCAGGGCCAAGGTTTCACCTGCAGCTGTGCATACAAAATGGGATAAAGATAATAATAAGATTATTCAAGTGCGTTGATTCAATATAGATAAGATGCTTGTGGGCGATCAGTGATGTCACCATTACTCCCTAATGGATCTCAAACAACTACTGTACTCCCCTGTTGTCACTGAGTTTTTCACGCGTAGCTTCAGATCACCACTCATCTCACCTCACTACCTTTACCAATCATCGGAATCTTAGGTACCTAACAAGTCCTAGATCGAGGTAGGAGATAGAGATACAATTATACAAATCTCATATGCAAATCAAACACAATACCCATATAAAAGAGATGCACATATAGTTGTGAGGCTAGGCCTCATCCCTCAGCCGCGAGGACTACTCACTCATGATTACATCAACAATCATAAACATTGTATTAAAATATTTGAGATCAATAACAAATAGTCTTACAATGCCGCCAATAGCGATAAGATCAAGATTACAAGTAGTGTCTATGGCTATGGAGATAGATAGGATGGAGATGGTGGTGGCTGAGCAGTGGTTCCCCTCTCCTCATATGTGATTCTGGAACGGATCTCTCTTCTACGGTGTCTCTCTGTTTGCGATGACTATGTTGCAAAATATATAGGGGACCCTTCATGAAAGCTGCTTGGTTTGACCTGGCAAAGGTGGTGGCACCTGGTATGGCTAGACCGTACTGACGGGCCATGCCCGTACCAGTGGTCGTTAAGCCTTCTCATGCCTCTCTTCGTGGCCTCTTTGGCTTAGGAAAATTAGCAACTCGCAAATCTTTATTAATTACCCCTGATTCTGCTTAGAGAGTGTCCATATCTGCAAGGAGAAAAAAAAGGAAAAATTTACACATATTTGCAATAATGAGTCATTAGTGGCAAGGTGAGAGAGATATTTCATAAATTACTTGACTTATATCAGATTTAAACATGGATAAAGATGGATTTTTTTTCATAGCCATCAACATCCCCAAGCTTAAACTTTAATCGTCCTCGAGCAAGAAACCAAAAATTATAAGCCGCCGCCTCCATCTCCTACTCCACCGTAAATTGTTTCCCCCTCCTCCGGCCGGCCCCGTCAGCATCAAGAGGGGTGGGGAACCTAATCTATATGTAGAGGTTTTTTCATAATAGTAGTGTTTTGCAATAGATTATGTTACGTTTTGGGTAGTCGTCTTCTTGGTCCTCATATCAATAGAGATGAAATCGTCTACAATAATCGATCTTTGGCCATTTTTTGACGACGAGATCTTTCTCCTGGCATAATCAATGGTGTTGGAATATTAGTTGAAGTAAGCTTGTATATCTGTACCATATACTACTTATTACTATATATGTGGTATTAATTGTTAAAAAACTCAATATTTAAACTGAAACAACGAGAAAACAAAATTCACTTACAACCGAAACGAACCGGACAGAAGGTAGAAGAAGGAAACAGGCCGGCCCACTACGAGAATCCTTTAGCGAAACGGTGGTACCTGGAGTCGTTTCCGGCCCGGATGGCGTTCCCTCAAATCAAAAAAAAAAAGGTCTCGCATCGCATCCCCCAATCTCTGCATATCCCTCACCTCCCGACGCCATGCCATAGACTCCGCCGTCGCCGCCGGCCGATTCCTCGACGATCTCCGGCCACAACTCAAGCCCCTGGCCGTCCGCCACCCCCTCTCTGCGTATCCACCCCCTCCCGATCTCCTCACGTTGCTGCTGCTCTGCTGGTGCCAGTTGCCACAGCAGATCTCGGCGACCCTTGCCAGTCCACGCTAGAGACGTCGCTCGCCGCCGTAGCGTGGGAGGGTCGCGACTCGCAAGACTCCCCGACCGAGGCACATCATGCCGCCCAAATCGAAGGCCGCGGCGGCCGCCGCCGCGGAGCCAGTCGCCGTGGAGGACCTCTTCTCGGCGCTCCACCGCCACATCGAGGCCGGCGAGTTCCCCCAGGCCGTCAAGGTCGCCGACCAAGGTGAAGCACCACACCTCTCTCTCCTACGCGCTTCCGGCGCCGTGCCCTAACCTCTGCGGCACTGACACCCGTGCCTAATTCTGCAGTTCTCGCGGCGGCGCCAGGGGACGAGGACGCCGTGCGGTGCAAGGTGGTGGCGCACATCAAGTCCGACGCGACGGACAAGGCGCTCGCGGCCATCCGCGCCGCTGAGCGCCTCCCCATCGATCTCAGCTACTATAAGGTGACGCTCGTCGATCCTTCCATCCTCGGGGATCTGTCTATGCTCGCTTGCTGTCGTGACTGCTTGGATCAGTAGCTTGCGGTTTTAGGATCTAGGAGTAGTCAGATCTGGTTGGTGATGGCCAAGCGGAAAGTCTGTGAAGCACCTTTGAAGCTTCAAATATAAAAAATAGTTTAATGTTCGATAAATTGCTAGCCACGATATGCTGGCAACACTGCATATTACTCATCTAGAGAACAACATTGCATAACAAAGTTTGCTATTGAGATTTGTAATCCAGCTGATTCTTACCTTGCTGCGTACTGACAAGATCCATGTGGATTACTGGATTCATAAACTTGCAATGCACAATGCGGGAGGTATATATCCAGTGGAGGGAAGCAAAGCTTGTGAACAGTTGTTTGTTATTTCCAAGAACCTATAGCCATGGAAGCTAAATACTTGTGATGAAGTATTCTGTTACTGTGCCGGCCTAACTTAAATTTAGGATTTTGTGATTCCGATGAGTGCAAAGAGTCCATAATTGCGTGAGATTGTGTACATTCCATTTTATATTTGTTTGTCTGTTTAGATAATGAGAAAGCTGTTTACTAATTTTTAGATCAGACTGAATGGGTGAATATGTTCTTTTTTTACCACTTAATTGATAATTGACATCCAGTTAAAAATAGATCTTGATACGATCTCTTTTGATTCTTGTATGCCTGTATGATCTAAGCATTAAGTGACACAGTTTTGTTCTGTACTACGGGTAGCCTAGTTGATAACTCATACAGTACTAAAGCATAACCAGGATTCACTATCATGTCAGATAGCAGTATAACGGGCGATGAACGAAGATTGGATTCCATTCTCACTTAATTGTTGATCTTTAACATTTCTCTAGGATCTATACTTTCTCATAGATCAACAGTTCCTTTTATTCTTTATAAATCTTGAAGACTAGGGACATTTACTTGATGCTTCTAATAAAAGAATAATATGTGCAAATGTGCTAAAATAGTATTTATTTTCAATATTCAGGCATACTGCTACTACAGGCAAAACAAATTGCAAGAAGCTCTGGAGATATTGAATGGTCAAGAAGAAACAGCTGCTGTTCTCCAGCTTGAATCGCAGATCTTTTACCGACTAGCAAGAATGAATGATTGCTTAAATAGCTATGAGAAGCTTCAAAAATTTAAGATTGACTCAATGGATCTTAAGATAAATACCATCGCTGCTTTGGTTGCTGCTGGAAGGGCTTCTGAAGTACAGACAGCCATGAAGGCTCAAAAGGTTGATCTTACCACTAGAGCGCTCAGAGATGCTAGGAGCTTTGAGCTTGCATACAATTCTGCTTGTGCCTTGATAGAAAATAAGAAGTATGCAGAAGCTAAAGAGCAGCTGGACTTGGCGAAAAGGTGATTTTTCTAGTGGCTAATATCTCAAATTAATGCATACTCCTGGTTTATTGAACTGATAATCCAATTAAATACCATTTCTCTTGTAAGATAAGAGGCATGCTAATCATTAAAAGTTTGATTAGTTCGTTGGCGTAGTAGTTTCACACTTATACACTTTGCCATAATTCTAGGCATCAAATTATGGATAAGTCATGCCATTGGCCAATCTATTAAGCTTCTACAGTAGCTAGACTTCAGTTTCTTTTTTGTCTGCAGAATTGGGAAGGAGGAGCTTATGGTGGAAGATTATGCAGAAGACGAGATTGAATACGAATTAGCTCCTGTATCTGCTCAGCTTGCTTATGTACAGCAGGTACCTAAGTCTGGTTGATTCTTTTGTATCCCAATCTTTATTGGAGTCTGTTAACTTCTTTATATGTATTTTTTAGCTACAAGCAATTAACTTTTCTATCTGCATTTTCAGTCACAAGGACAGACTCAAGAAGCTATGGAAACCTATGTTAATATGACAAGCAAGAAATCAGGAGATCCATCGTCACTTGCCGTGGCAACAACTAACCTTATTTCATTAAAAGGCACAAAGGATGCTGCTGATGGCTTGAGGAAGCTTGACCGGCTTGTTGAAAAGTCTACAGCTCCAAACCAGTTGCAACTTATTGAGAGCCTTGAATTCAAGTTATCTCCAAGGCAAAAAGAAGCCCTGTATTCTGCTCGCGTTCTTTTACTCCTCCATGCAAATAAAGTTGACCAGGTTTGCCTTGCATTATTGATCCATCTCCTGCTTACCTATTTTGATATATAGTTTTTGTTTGTCGTACTTGTGACTTTTGTATCTTCTTTTATTAAGATTATTGCTGAATTTTAGCTACTAGTGGTATATGACATGAGTCAGTGGTGGACCATGATTTTGCCATAACCGGGGCTAAATTTAACGCCCAAAAACTATGAAAAATTGTAACCTCCTCCTCCCGTACGAATAACATAGCATGCTAAGCGAAAGTACACGGTACACCACAAATACATAACAAGTCACAAAAAATACAATGGTATAATTGCATAGTGGACACATTTTGAGTACCTGAATTACGATAATGTGCTCTTATCAAGCTCATCAGTTCCTCTGAATTATAGGAGAAGAACGGACAGACAAACGCAACAAAATGCGAACTGATTGCAAGAATACGACCTACAGTGTTTCAGTGTGCTTAGTATTTCATATGTTATCATTTCATTTGCTTCATTTCCTTACGGGGGTAATTGATTCAGTTAACAAAATAATTAGTCCATTCACCCATATTTGGGCAACATACACTACAACAAAACATTCACGAAGAGAAGCTCAATCTAATTGTTGGAAGTGCTTTATTTCATCTCTATGCCATTATAGAGCCGCTTTTGTAAAACGTCTCTTGAGCGTCTCCTTATGCATCGTCATAAGGATGGTAGGGACGCTTTGCCATGCGCACATATTGCATCTTTAGTTCTTTACAAGCCTAGAGACGCTTTGATATGTGGACTATCATGTATCATGACATCTTTACCGTCCATAGAAACGCTCCAGTGCGTCGCAATTTTGTGTTACCACAAGCTAGTGACGTGACTGAGGTCAGGTACATTATTTGGGCTGATCAAGAATTCAAGATGTGATTGTGGTTCATCACTTATTATAAGCTAAATATGTTACACTAACGAAGCATTTTCATACAAAATTACATTGTTTGTATATATACTTAGAAAAAAATCGGCTCTGGCTCTAGGAAAAGTAATTATATTATTATTGAGAAAATGAAGTTGATGACAGATTCAAGCACACTAGGAAAAATCATACGCATTTACATACATTTCCTGATTTTTTTCTGTCTCTGTATAGTATGAAATATCTAAGAACTTTCGACATGCAGACATCCAGTATCATCTCCATGTCTGCTGCATTTATAGATGTCAGATTATTTCCATCCAGTAACCTGCAAGTCTAATATATAGAACATTTGGTCAATCGGACATAAGTTTCCTGGAAAAAAATTAACACACAAACTTCACAAAATGAAAGCTGAGAAGTGTCCAACAAGTCCTCTGCTTTCTGATCCTGTTCGAGGAAAGTTGGTACCAGTTTTCTATAGACAAAAGAGTGTATTCTGACATACCATAAGTAGGTTCATTCCTTTGATGTTATCATGTGATATTATGAGTAAAACCTTTTGCGATCAACTAAGTATGAGAGCTTAATTAAATCGGTCACACTGGAAAGGTTAAATTATCAGAAATGCACTTTTGACCCAGGTGCATATCCTCCCTTTATCCTTTTTTAAATGTTAAAAATTAGGAAATATTATTCGCATCTCTATGTCCACATTCTATGTGCTCACGCACAGTTTCGTGAAAAACGGACATTTTTTGTGGGCTGCGCAAAAAATTCAAAATGCGTCGCAAAAAGGCTTATTTTAGTACCGAATTTTGTCATTTTTACAGAGGGCACATAAAAAGTTGTTTTTTCTTAAAACCACTTCGTGGGCATGTACTACATGGAGATGTACACATCACATTTTTGTTTAAATATTTTTGACATTTTTAAATATGCTAAAAATGCATTTTCAAATAAAGGGAGCATATGCAACCGGGAGCCAAAACACCATGTCCTTAAATTATGTAGGGTTTATAATCTTAGTATTCAGAAGTGCCTCAAGTTAAATAAACTACAGTAACACACATGTAATTATATCCAATTGTTGCGACATACTCGTGCATACTAATGAGATGCCTCAACCCCAGACTATGATCTATATACGTTTGAGTAACAAACAATATTTGCACAGAAGAATTCACGATCCTCAAACACTTGATTCTGATTATCTCTGAGCGCTTCTTCAGTACTCATGGTTTTATATTCCTCATAACTGCAATGGACAAGTCCTGAAGATTCACCTCTCATCTACACGAGCAAAGAAACCACAAAAGAACCGATGAGTAGACCTGCAAGTAAATCTTAAGACAAACACAAAAACTTCACGGTATAGGATGAAATTGAGGATTTGGTAATCTTACTGTGTCTTGGACCAGGAAAGGTTTTGCTGCACATTTGCTCCTGTTTCCATGGCAAACAGCTACTCTCCTAATTTGGCCCTCATGTTCCATGGCATTGCATCAAACAGAATCATCCTTTGTCTGCATTGATAAATTGGTATTTTAGCCTGGGAGAACTAAATTAGAGGACACTGAGCCAAAACTTAAGCATGGTAGTGGTAATATTTGTGGATTAACAGAAATGAAATAGATAGACATGGCAGTCAAATCACAGAAGTTAAACAACCCTTGAAAAAACTGGAAGTTCAAACAAAGCTTGCACACCATCGCAAGAGCACCAAAGTGAGATAGTGAGATAGTTGACTAGCAAGAAAGTGGAGTAAGCTTGCACACCAACTGTGCAGGCTAAAACCGCAGTTGACTGGGACCCCCATGGCATCCGACCTACGAGAGACTTAGTGAGTGGCCATGGGAGCACAGCGGCCATCTGCAGGCGGCGCAGCAAGGTAGCACCGATTTCATACCCTAAAAGCAGCAGAACATATCAATTGATTGGGGGATTGGTGATGAATTGGAAAGTGAAAGGAGAGATTAAAATACCTAAACAACCGAAGAGGACATGAGCAGGTTCGGTGTTGTACCAGCAGTACAGTTGTGTCCATCCATGGTCAATGGCGATGCAGTGGTGTGGTTGCCAAGGCAGTGATGGCCAAACCCTTGACATTGGCATCCCTGGGTGCTGAGGGAGGATGATACTGGCGGTAGGGGATTGGCCTTGGAGGGGGCAGCGGGACAGTTTGCTGGAGAGGAACGCCGAGGTAGTAGGATATATTGGCGGCAGTGCTAGGTTTTGCACGACTGGATTGGAGGCCACGGTAGTTTTTTTCTAATTCAGGTGGGCGATGGGAGAAGAGTCGTGGGCTGTGGGCTTGGGCTTGTGGAGACTTTATTTCCTTTTCTTTTTTAATATTAACTGGGGGATTAAGAAAGTGAGACGGCTTGGGCTTGTGGAGACTTTATTTCCTTTTCTTTTTTAATATTAACTGAGGGATTAAGAAAGTGAGACGATATGGTGAACGTCTCCACAAAATGTCATTAGAACGCAGTGGCTCTAAATGTAGAGACGAAAATAAGAGCATCAAATGGAAAAGTCTTTACATGCCTATTTTGTTTTAGTGATACAGCCATTTGTCATTATATTAGAGCAAATTTCATTGGCATTTTTATGCATTAGTAACTACTGTTTCCTAGCTTAGCCATCTTCTATCTCGTTTTATGTTTCACTCAAACTCACATACAGTGAATCTGTTGTGTATATTTCAGGCACATGAGTTGGTCAGTGGACTGCTTGGTATGTTTCAAGACAGTATATTCCCTGTTTTACTTCAAGCTGCAGTTCATGTGAGAGAAAAGAAGGTCCAGAAAGCTGAAGAAGTTCTTAGCCGCTATGCTGAGAAGCATCCTGATAATTCTAAAGGAGTCCTCCTTGCACTTGCCCAGATTGCTGCCAATGCCAACCATTTTCAGATTGCTGCTGACTCGCTTTCTAAAATATTGGACATCCAGCACATGCCTGCTACAGTTGCTACACTAGTAGCTCTAAAAGAGCGTCTAAGTGACTCTAATGGTGCTGCTTCTGTGCTTGATTCTGCAATCCAATGGTGGAAGAATGCTATGACAGAGGATAACAAGTTAGATGTGTTCATGCGGGAGGCTGCTTCATTTAAGCTCAATCATGGGCGTGATGAGGAGGCCTGTCAACTGTACGAGGAACTTGTGAAGAGCTATGGGAGCACAGAAGCGTTGGCTGGGTTAGTGGCAACTTCAGCACGCACTGACCTAGAGAAAGCTGAGCAATATGAGAAGAAGCTGAAACCATTGCCTGGTCTTAAGGGAATTAATGTGGAGAGCTTGGAGAAGACATCTGGTGCAAGACATGTAGACCAAACCGTGAAGGTGGATGTTCCGGAGGAAGTGAAGAAGCAAAAAGCTAAGAAGAGGAAGAGGAAGCCTAAATATCCAAAGAACTTTGATCCAGCAAACCCAGGGCCACCCCCAGATCCTGAGAGATGGCTGCCCAAGAGGGAGAGGTCGAGTTACCGTCCAAGGAGGAATAAAAGGGTTCAGGTCAGAGGTGCCCAAGGTTCTGTGAGTAAGCATGATGCATCTGCTGCCAATGCTGGTGGCGCCGCTTCGAAAGCCAGCCAGTCCACCTCCGCAAAGGCTCCAGAACCACCTAAGGCCAACAACAAGTCTCGGAATAAGAAGTCGAGGAAATAGGTGACAAAATTATTGTCACTATTTAACAATACAAAAAACACTGTCAATTTAGTATGTTGACTTGCAAGTTTTGTGTTATTTGCATTGGATTGCCTTCCGCTGTGCTTTTAGAGTCACCTTTATGGTCACCTGAGTCTAGACTGTTGCAAATTTTGTTGAGACTAGCTATGGCATATCTGTTTTAAATTCCATCCTTTAAATGTTGATAACTTTGTCTGACCATATTTGGTTGGTTGCTCCCCTAAAATCAAAATACCCACCTTGATCATCCTAGCGATCTGATCCATTGTTTTCTTATCATGTGCATGACAACTCCCCAGAGTGAAAACTCTAGCTGCCACACCACATGTTCGCTCACTCGCGGCCCCTCCCATTCGAGCTCCTGGCACTCGCCTCCTCCACTGTATCGCCACTGTGGTGGTTACTATGCCTCACTCCGTCCTCCTCCCTCACTCTTGCAGTGGACCTTGACAGCGTCTGCTAGACCTGCAGGTTTGTCCTTCTCTGCCATCAAATTCCTTCTCTGTCAGTTTGTAACGGTTCTTGATCTGGGGAACCTTTGGGTCCAAACACAAAAGAAATTCATGTTCGCAAGCATGCACAATAGCAAAATGAGGTTCAAATGATACAGAGGTTCATGTACCTCCTACTCTAATGATGTAAATATACATCTCTCTGAGCACTCGTCAACTGCAAGCAGCATCTATACTACTCTGTACAAGTGCTACTACAGGTCTTTAGCTACAAGTTCATTGTGTCATGGAAGTTAAAATGCGTACATCTGGCATAAACAGACCATATTTGCCAAGCTACTGCGACTGTTACAGCTGACATCCTGGTCAATCCACAGATCACAACTAACCCCTATTATCATTCAACAAAGATTCAACATCCGGAGTCACGATGACATGCCGTTGCTCGATGTCACCAAGTCGGCAACAATGTTTTTCTTTAGTGTTGATAGCTACTGCGTGTTGTGTCATCCCACATTCAGTACCCGGGTTCACCTACAATGGAGGAACCTGAGCAGTAAGCACCAATACATATGGATATCTTGCTAGATTTAAAGAAAATAAATAAGGGAGACAGAAACTAACATCAAACAAGGCATCTCCCAACTTCATCTTGACCTTGCCACTCTTGTACACCAGCAACTTGCCCATATACCCACCCGGCAGATCATTCAGACTGTATCCTGCTTTCACCTCCTTGACAATAGCCTTTCCGTTCCTCTCAACTACAGCGGTTGATGTTCTCAGCAAAGGAAGAGATTTTGGCAACTGGAATAAGAACATTCTTGTTTTGTCGTCTTGTTCCTGTCATTCCATATAGTGAACAAATTACATAAGTCATGCCAGATAGTATCAAGGAAATGGTGTAGTGCTCAGAGAAGCCTACAAGCAGATTGAGCTCTTTTGCTGGATGGATGGAAGATTCACATTCAGTTGAGCTTGGGAGAGGCTCATGTAACTCAACATTATTATCGACTTCATCCTCATCGTCGTCGTCTTCATAACCATAGTACCTCTCTGTTAACCATTAAATCATTCCCATGACCAATCCTAATGAAATGTTTTGGTCAAATATTTGAAACGACAGCGTCTCAAATTCACCTGGATTGGCAGCAATGGGAAAGGCTCTAGGGATTTTAAGTGCCTTCTTCTGCCAAGGCAAGTACATACCAAAAGTATCTGTCATGACAACGAAACTCTATATATTTTATTAACAGTGGGTCTCAGCCAAGAGATTTTTGGTCAACTCACTGGTGGAGCTCGCTTCTGCCCTCCTGACTGCACCGGTGGTAAGCTAAATTTGGCTGCAGAAGGAATGGTTGAGTTCTGTGCTGATCCCTCATCTGCAAACCGAATACAGAGTATTATAGGCTTTGACATGTTTTAAAAAGAATGCTCATGAGCTCATCCTTTTGTGAATTGTGCTCATTCGATCGAAATACTTCTCGCTCTCCATTCATAATAACTGCAGTATAATTTGATCTAATTACATGCGTCAGAAAAGAATACAGACGAACCTTTTATAACTCGCAACATTTTTCCGTCCCCTCGGCCTGTCTGAAAAGAAGTAAAAACAAAGAGACGATCATTACTAGATGGCTAGACAGAAAGGAACAAATTTCTCCCGAGTAGACAACCACTATGTAGTACTACCTCCGTTCCTAGAAATAAGATGTTTTGGAAACTGAAACTGAACCCCCAACCCCAACATATTTAGCAACGGAGGGAGTATGTACTACTCGATCTGACCCCAATCCCAACATATATAACATAATGGATAATCAGTCAATTACCCTTAGTGTCTTCAGTAACTCTTCATCAACTGGTTTTGTCTCTTCCAATGGTGGCCTGAATAGCAGAGTATGCTTGGTTAAGTAAATTTTGATATGCTAAGGTGAAGAAGCTTCAGAGATGATGCTAGCAGCTCAAGTCAAGGAGAAGTGTACTTTTGTGCAGTTGAATTTTTTTTCTTCAGTGATGGCACTTTTGGTTTGAACTTGAGCTTCTGCGGCTATTAAGATCCAAGAACAGGAAAACACCTATCAATACAGCACTAATCTTGGCGACTCAGTAAGCAACTATAAGAACCACAATTTGCAGAACCCACCTTGATAGGACGACGGCCTCTCTTGGAGGTACCACCACCATCCATTTTTCTGATTGCTCCCTGTTATGAGAAGAATGTGGAATTGCTTAATTATTGCAGCCATGGATGGTCTGGGAATGTGCACGTTGTCGATTGAATTCGTAGATAACCAATCTTTGAGTCTGTCTGAATTCAGTCCCAGGAATTAGCCTGCTCTGCCTCCCATGTTCAACTGTCAGATTTCTGGCTACACACCACCACTAATAAATAGCTAGAATTCTGGCCACAGAAATGCGGGCAAGCAGAAGCCCAGATCCACACTCGTGGTGAAGCGGTGCCGGAACCACGCGAACACCATTCCGCGGGCGGAGAAGCTAGGAAATTGGAGGCAGCCAGGTAGAGAGAGAGAGAGAATGGGGAAAAACTTCAAAACTGACCTAGCTAACCGGCCATGAGAAGCAAGCAAAGCAAGAACCAGAACTGAGGCAGAAATAACACAAGCAGCAACGAGAACGAATACAGGAAGCCAGTACTCCTAGAGAGCAAGGAAATTTCATCTAGCTAGCTCGCTCTGCACCCTTGGATTCCAATTTCCCCCTTCAGCTCGCGCAGCTAGGACGAGCAGAATTCGCAGCTCGCAAAGCATAATTCTGAAATTCCTTGCTCAGAGGCACACATACCTACTGCAGGGACGAGAGCTAGCTCGAGATCTCCCGCTGCGGAGAAACGGGACGCTCCCCTGAGCTGCAGTCGCTGGCCTGCTCTGCAGCTGCTGATGCTGCTTCGAGATGTTTAGGAGGGAAAGCTCGCGACGGACCCACATGACAGCGACACGTGGGCTGAAAAGCCGGTGCACGTAGCCAGGCGGAGGAGGCCTGCGGGAGGATCGGGTGAGGCGGGTAGATGGCAATGATGACACGTGTCATCGTTTTACGCGAGCCGCACAGGGTAAGGCTGATGTAGGTGGTGCAGGGGATCGGATCGGGTGAAGCGTGCGCTGGACTTGACGACGTTTCAAGTCCGCAACCGTGGGAGCGAAAAGGAAGGGATACGTGTTCATCCGCCTGGCTGCGTGATTGATTTTGGCTGGGGGTGGGCCCGTAGGATCAGCGACCGTGCCACACGAGTCTTTTTAGCGACTTGTCTTGCACGGTTTGTATCCAGATTCGATCAGAAATTACTTGTAGCCCGATCAGTCTATTCACAACCCGTTTTGAGATATTTTAGATAAAGGGTTTTCCCCATTTTTATTAAAGAACCCAAAGAAGTCTATATGGTGTCGGTGTTAAGTGGGATCCCGCCAAAATCTCATATATAGTTAATGTTATATTTTTTAATTAAATTGGGGTCAAATTTTATATAGAAATTACAAAGTAATTTTTTTACAGCAATCAGAAGGAGCACTACGTTTGCATTAAAAAAGAGGGGAAAAATCATGTGTATGTTTAGATTAAGATAAAAACATGCCAAAAAACCATCATATAAAACGAAAAGAGAACTAATCTGGCTTGGCTAGGATAACCGGGACATAGGCAGTGAAAGCCCGCTCCCTCTGGAGGATGTCCTCTTTATCAATAGAAGCCACTTCAATGTAGGTTAGCCAAGATACAATGGTTTCATTTTTCCCAAGCGTTCCAAAGGACATATAGAAGGTACCACTGGTGGCGCGTTGCTCCTTCTTTGGCCTTCCTGTAATGAGGTTGTCCGACCAATCTGAAATGGCGAGGAAGCTATTGCTGGGGCTCTGGGGGTCTCATTGTGCCAGCCTTTGCATGAATGGCGACCATTTCAACTTCCAAGGGCATTTAGGCATAACAGGTAGACTAGGTTACAAGGCCATCCCGTTGTTGTAACTTGTTGGCCGTCAAACGCTTCTCATGGAGAGCCAAGCAGGAGAAGATCTTGCACTTAGGCTTGATGACGCTTGAAGTCCGCAACAGTGGGAGCGAAAAGGAAGGGATACGTGTTTATCCGCATGGCTGCGTCATTGATTTTAGCTGGGGATAAACACATATCCCTTCCTTTTCGCTCCCACTGTTGCTTGTCCGCAACACTTAGGATTGTCTGCCTCATGGGCTTGTAGGATCAGCGAACGTGGCAGACATGCTTGTTAGCGACTTGTCTTGCACGGTTTGTATCCAGATCCGATAAAAAATTACTTGTAGCCGGATCAATCTGTTCATAGCCCGGTTTGAGATTTTTTTAGATAAAGTGTTTTCCCCATTTTTATTATAGAAACCAAAGAAGTCCAAGAGGAAAAAAATGGTGCATGTTTAGATTAAGATAAAAACATGCCAAAAGCCGAGAAATGCATAGGAGCTCCCAGGTGCTACACACCCCCATACTTGGAAAAATAAAAATAATTCATTTTTTTAAAAAAATCAAACTTTTTTTGAAATCAAAGATGAATACCGGTATTGTACTTATAAAAATATTTCACTAGGAAATTACTTTTATTTTACCCTAGGTAAAAAAAAACAAACTCGAAACGCCCCATGACCAAGTACTATTCACTTTATATTCATCATAATTTTTTTTTGCCCAGGTTACAATAAAAGTAATTTCCTAGGGAAATATGAAATACAAGTACAATACCTGAACATCTTTGATTTCAAAAAAATTTCAATTTTTTTTACGTTTTTTGAATTTGTTTTGATTTTTTCCAAGTATGAGGGTGTGTAGCACCGGAGAGCCACACGTCCGCGTTAACCAAAAGCCTCCATATAAAACTAAAAGAGGACTAATCTGGCTTGGCTAGGATAACCGGGAGATAGCCAGTGAAAGCCTGCTCCCTCCGGAGGATGTTTTTTTTATCAATTGAACCCACTTCAATATAGGTGAGCCAAGATACAATTGTTTATTTTTTCCAAGCATTCCAAAGGACATATAGCAAGCGACCGCTGGTGGTGCGTTGCTCCTTCTTTGGCCTTCATGTAATGAGATCGTCCCACCAATACAAAATGGTGGGGAAGCTATTGCTAGTGCTCCGGGGGTCTCATTGTGCCAAGCTTGTGCAAAAGCGTCTAGATCATCAAGGTGAAAGGTCAGTCTTTGCTTAAGTGTGGGCAGACATTTCAACTTTTAAGAGCATTTAGGCATAGGGGGCAGACTAGGTTACATGGCCATCCTGTTGTGGTAAGCATGTTGGCCGTCAAACGCTTCTCATGGAGGGCCAACCAGGAGAAGATCTTGCACTTAGGCTCGGTGTGCATGCTACAAATCTTCTGCGCATTGAATCTGGAGTGGCCGAGCCAAGGAAGTGCACGGACATGCAGAGCCGACGATGTATGAACCATCTGGGGTGAAAGATCAAGAGATGGAGTCGGTTTGTCGGGCACCAGCAGCGTAGATAACAGTGTCCCAGACCTCCATGTATTGGGAGAGTTGCCTTCGTACGGATCCAATTACCGTTCTTTATCTCTTTCAAGATCCAACATTTCAAGAAATAAACTAGAAGTGGAACTTTGACGGGATACCACTTAAATCTCTAGAAGTCTTACAATCTACCAAAAGAAGGAAAAATAAAGAGAACAAACAAAAGACAAAAACTATTTGTAGGCACTGCAAACTCTAAAGTGAACCATACATAACGTACGTACGAGAAGCATGGAATGAGATGGTGTATACAGGGGTAAAAACCGGAGTGAACAGAAGATACAATTGAGGCACGTATTGATATATGGAATAATAATGTCAAAAAAAGATACAGTACGTGTATTGATTTCGAGGGCGCAAAATTGGAGCTGTCCCTCATATGGAAGTATGGAACTGTGATTTATACAATTGTAAGATAAAATGGCAATGCACTAGGTAATACTGGTATCGAATATCTATCGTATGGTAGCAAATCTAGTTTCCTTTTACGCATCGACCTACTGCTGCTGGATGTTGTCTGTAGACGCCGCGGAGCTCTGATCCGTTCCTGTCACGGCCGAAGAAACCTCTTCCGCGGCAGGAGCAGGTGGCGCCGGCACGATGTTGAAGCCAAAAATCCTCAGGACGACAGGCTCAGGCGCAACAGTAGGCTGCGCTTGCGTTACTTCCACGGCGACAGGCGGCATCGGCAGGGACAGCGTCAGTGCTGTCGAAAGCTCGCTCGCCGACACCTTGGGTACTTCTTCCATGGCGGCGGGCGGCATCGGCAGGGACAGTGTGAGCGCTGACGCGAGCTCACCCGCCGACACACTGGGTCTAGCGCCAGCGCCGCGCCTCTTCGGGATCACCTTGCCTGGGAAGTGCTTCCTCATGTGCCCGCCGAGCTGCACTCCCGACGTGAACACTCTGGGGCAATGCTTGCAGGGGTGCAGCTTCGGCGGCTTGGTGCATGACGCGTCGCCGGCGACACCCGCGGCGGCGGCTTCGTTGTTCTGCCGGTTCTTGTGGCCTGCCATGTGGCCGCCGAGACCCTGGTGCGTGGCGTACCGCTGATTGCACCCATCCTCCTTGCAGATCCACCAGCCTTGCTCGTCCCGTGCCGGCGGCGCAGCACGCTGAGCTTGATGCGCGGGGGGATTGAGGTTCTGCGGCGGCGCCGCCGCGAGTTGACATTGGGGGGCGGCAGGCTGCGGGTTGGCGGCGGCGACCTGAGGCGCAGCGGGCTGCTGCACGACGCCCTGGTTGGTAGGATCCTCTGATGATGCGACAATGGCCATGGAGTCGTCATTGGGGGCATGGGACACGGCGCTCGCGAACGCAATTGGCGTGGCGTTGATCACGGGCTCTGCAATCACAATGGCCATGGAATTGATCTCTCCTTCGCTCTCGGGGGAAACGGACCTGCCGCCGACGGAGCCCCGCTTGCCGGTGACGGCCCAACCAACGCTGATCGCCGGCGCCGCCGCTGGCCGCTCCTTATTCCCCTGGCGCTTGTACGGATTGTGGATGTGCATGTGGCCGCACCTAGCCTTGTCGCTTTGGAAGGCCCTCCGGCAGACGGGGCAGGGGAACGACATCTCCTGCGCGATTGCGGGCGCGCCGTCAGCGGCGTCGATATCGCTGATGGTCCCGTCCGAGTCGTACTCGCTCGTGGGCATGGGCGACGGCAGGGCACCTACGTCACCGACAGCGAGGATGTCCACTTCAAGGCGCTGGCGCTTAATATGCGGCCGGCCCTCATCATGGACGCGGTCGCGGCGGTGCTGGAAGACGTAGCGGCTGTCGTCGTCCGTGTCGGAGCCGGCGACGAACTCGCCGTCCTCGATATCGTCCCCCTCCCCGAGGTCGGAGCGGCGGCGGCTGCTGGAGCGGGACTGATCGGAAGAATCATCGGTGCCCATCGGCAGTGAGCTCGAGAGCAAGCGCGCTGCTAGGGTTTGGTTATGGCGGTGTGTGTGGGGAAGAGAGAGATCTAATCGCGAGACTCGGTTTTCTTGTGGGTGGGGAGGGGGCGGCAGCGCGCTGTGAATTTATATGGCGCGAGCGTCGTAGGCTTGCGTGCGCGCGCTGGAGTGGACGGAACGGAAGCAAGTCCACCCGGATACGTACGTGCCGCGCGCGGACTCCGCCTACTACTATGGAAACAACAAGATTTTGCAAGATCCGAGTTTGTTTCGTCTCCCAAACGGATCCAACGGCCCATACTCCGCTGCTGCGTTGTTGCGGTCGGGCTAATTTTTCTTCTTCTTGTCCATCAAGATAACACTGGCTCAGATCAAAATAAAATAAAAAATAACACTACCTATGCATGGCACGTACGTACGGTAAAAGTATGGCTCAGGGGAACAAGTTTATTGGATTTTTTTTTTCGCCAGCCTGCACCAACAGACTAAAGAGTTTGTTCACAATATTTGATAAAAATATGTTGCGAACGTCGGTAATGTTGGAAAAGCACAATATTTGCAAAGAAATAACCAAGAGATATGCACCATGTACTCGCATGGTATGAAATCTCTATAATTGACTGCCCGCGGGCCGTGGTCTATCTCCAATTAAGTGCCACACTTTTTGTTTTTTCTTGGCCATCAAGATACGTGACCTTCCATGTAGTGCCAGGGATCGAAGAGGAAGGTTCGATAATGTACCTTCGAGGGTTTCTTGGTGCCGCCCAAAAATAAAAACAAGGAACATTTACTACCGAGTACTCCCACCGTTTCAAAATAGGAAAATGCTAGGAAACAGTCGGAGGATCGGGCGACTCGATCCTCCGGTTTCCATCGCGCAATGCGGACATTGGTGGCCCCACCCAAACCCAAAGTCACCGCCACCAGGTTCCGCACCGCCCGCCCCAGCGCCACCCGCCGCCGCCCCTAGGCCTCCCGCCGCCGCCCCCAGGACTCGCGCCTCCCGTCACTCGCCACAACCCTCCGTCCGGATGGCCACCGCCCCCATGCTCACCTCCACGCCCCCCTTGCAGAGCCAAAGATGGAAGCCACGGCGAAGGCACTCGTGCGAGAGGAATGGAGGACGCACTCAACCACGGCGGCCGTGCCTAGGGCCTCCTCCGTCCTCAGACTACTATGGATTTTTCCTCGACTAGGACGCGCTGCCGCTAGGACCTCGCGCCGCCGTGGAGGGAGAGGCTGGCTACGCCACCCTGGAAAACCACGCTGCTTATGGAGGAGCTCCACATGCCAGCTATGGAGGTCGCTGATACGTCTCAAACGTATTTATAATTTTTGATGCTCCATGCTTTGTTTTACACCATTTGCCTATTGTTTCGTTACACTTAGTGGCATTTTTATACGCTTTCCGGAACTAACCTATTAACGAAGTGCCACAGTGCCAGTTCCCTGTTTTCTGCTGTTTTTGGTTTCAGAAGTGATACACAGGAAATATTCTCCGAATTGGACGAAACAAGTTCCTGAAGTCATATTTCATCGGGGAGCTCCCAAACATCCGAAGACCTGACGGAGGGGGGCCACGAGGCCCCCACACACAGGGGCGGCGCGGCCTAGCCCCTGGCCGCGCCAGCCCCGTGTGAGGCCACGTGGTCCACCCTCTGACAGCCTCCTTTCGCCTACATATACCCCCTGACGAGAAAAACCTAAGGCCCGATCAGTTTTCCAGAATACATCGCGATCCGCCGCCGCCGTCGACCCGAAGATCGGGAGGGTCCAGAAGCTCTTCCCGGCACCCTGCCGGAGAGGGGAATCGCCACCGGAGGTCTCCTTCATCGCCATGATTGCCTCCGGAGCGATGAGTGAGTAGTCTACCTTGGACTATGGGTCCATAGCAGTAGCTAGATGGTTGTCTTCTCCACCATGTGCTTCATGTTTAGATCTCATGAGCTGCCCTACATGATTGAGATCACCGTTATGTAATTACTATGATGTTGGTTTGTTGGGATCCGATGAATATTGGTGTTTATGATTAAGTTGCTGCACTGAATTTTATCTTTTATTATCTCTATGATGTTTATGATCTTGCATGCTCTCCGTTGTTAGTGGCTATCTTGGCCGAGTAGTTGCTAGTGACTCCAAGAGGGGGTATTTATGCTCGATAGTGGGTTCATGCCTCTATTTCACCTGGGGGAGTGACAGAAACCTCTAAGGTGGTAGATGTGCTGTTGCTACTAGGGAGAAAACAACATTCATATGCTCAAGGGCATATGCTTTGTTTACATTACACACTTTGCTTAATGCAATTATCTGTTGTTCGCAACTTAATACTTCTAGGGTGTTCGGATGATATCCCCGGGGGTGGATTATTAGTCATAGATGCAGTTGGATGGCGGTCTATGTATTTTGTTGTAATGCCCAGAGTGAATCTCATAGTGATCTTCTTGACATATCACGTTATCTTTATTCTATCAATTGCCCAACTGTAATTCGTTTACCCAGCATGTTATTTATCTATGGAGAGACACCACTAGTGAACTGTGGACCCCGGTCCTATTTTAATCATATTGCAATCACCTGTTTACTTTTCCCGCACTGTTTACTTTACCAGCATTTTACTACTGTTTTCCACTCGATACACTCATAACCTTTGTTTCAAGCAAACCGGTGAGATTGACAACCTCATCGCAAGTTGGGGACAAAGTATTTGTCTGTGTGTGTGCAGGTTCCACAAACACCTTCAGTCGTCGTTGTCTCTCCTTCTCCTGATCGATAAACCTTGGTTTCTTAACTGAGGGAAAACTAGCCGCTACACTCATCATACCTTCCTCTTGGGGTTCCCAACGCGCTGGTCATTCACCACGCACAAGGACTTACTGCTCCCACATCAACAAACGCCACAGTAATTTTCTGGCGCCATCACCAACCAGCAGCTAATTTTCTGGCGCCGTTGCCGGGGAAGGAAGAGAAGACTTCTGCGAGGGGAGTTCTTCGCACACACATCCATTGCTTTGTTATTTGTTTTGCTTTACTTTATTTTATTTACCTGCATTGCTTTTTATCAAAAACCCAAAAAAAATTAGAATCCTTGGTAGCTGTTTTTACTTGTTTACTTTCGTTTTGCTGAAATGGGTACTCCTGAAAATACCAAGTTGTGTGACTTTGCTAGCACGAACAATAGTGATTTTATCTGCACTCCTATTGCACCACCTGTTCCTGCTACTACTTTTTATGAGATCAAGCCTGCTTTATTGAACCTTGTTATAAAAGAGCAATTTTCTGGTGCTAGTACTGAAGATGCTGCAGCTCATCTCAACAATTTTGTTGAGCTATGTGAGATGCAGAAATATAAGGATGTTGATAGTGATATTATTAAACTCAAGTTGTTTCCTTTTTCTTTGAGAGGAAAGGCTAAAGATTGGTTGCTGTCTTTGACTAAGAATAGTATTGATTCTTGGGCTAAGTGTAAGGATGCTTTTATTGGTAGATATTATCCTCCTGCTAAGATTATATCGTTGCGTAGCAATATTATGAAGTTTACTCAGTTTGATAATGAACATGTTGCTCAAGCTTGGGAAAGAATGAAATCTATGATAAAGAATTGCCCCACTCATGGACTGACTACTTGGATGATTATCCAAACTTTTTATGCAGGACTGAATTTTTCTTCAAGGAACCTACTTGATTCAGCTGCTGGAGGCACTTTTATGTCCCTTACATTGGGCGCCGCATCAAAGCTACTCGACAACATGATGGTAAATTATTCCGAATGGCACACCGAGAGAGCTCCACAAGGTAAGAAGGTAAATTCTGTTGAGGAAACCTCTTCCTTGAGTGATAAGATTGATACAATTATGGCTATGCTTGCTAATGATAGGACTCATGTTGATCCTAATAATGTTCCTTTGGCCTCTCTGGTTGCTCAAGAAGAGCAAGTCGATGTAAATTTCATTAGAAACAGCAATTTTAATAACAATGCTTATAGGAACAATTTTGCTAGTAACAATTATAGACCGTATCCTTCCACCAATGGTAATGGTTATGGTAACTCTTATGGTAATTCCTACAACAACACTAGGGCCGCGCCCTCCGAGCTTGAGGTAATGCTCAAGGACTTCGTCGGTAAGCAAACTGCTTTTAATAAGTCTGTTGAGGAAAAGTTAGGCAAAATTGATATTCTTGCTTCTAAAGTTGATAGCCTTGCTCATGATGTTGAACTTCTGAAACTAAAAGTGTTTCCTAATGATGTGAATGTGAGCAATATTGTTGCTGCCGCTAATGCTACCCAAGTTAGAATTGATGAAAATATTAGATTGCTAGCGGAATTGCATGCCAGGTGGGAAAGAGAAGATGAGATGGCTAGAGAGATGAAGGTATGTACCATTACTACCTCTAATGATGTTGCTACTACTGATAGCAATCCTCTTACTTTGATTGGTGTAGAGAAAACTCCCACTCCTTGTGCTAAAAAGCCTAAAATTGCCAAAACTTTTTCTCAAAAGAGTGCTGAAATTTTTCGGAGTGTGGGAGATGATAGCTCTATTTCTTTTAATGATTTTGATGTTGATGGCTGCAATATATCTGAAGTTATTTTGTTCTTGCAAAAGCTTGCTTTGACTCCCAATGCTAGTTCTTTAAATATTGCTTTTACTAAGCATATTACCAATGCTCTCATAAAGATTAGGGATGAAAAGCTGAAGCAAAAAGCTTCTGTTCCCAAGAAGTTAGAAGATGGTTGGGAACCCATCATTGATATGCATGTTAATGGTTATGATTGCCATGCTTTATGTGATCTAGGTGCTAGTATTTCTATCATGCCTAGAAAGATTTATGACATGCTTGATTTACCACCACTTGAAAAGTGTTATTTTGATGTTCCTATTGCTGATGTTGCTAAGAAGAAACCTTTGGGAAGGATTAATGATGTTCTTATTATGGTTAACAATAACCTTGTTCCCGTTGATTTTCTTGTTATGGACGTTGAATGCCATGCTTCATGTCCTATTATTTTGGGAAGACCCTTTCTTCGAACTGTAGGTGCTATCATTGATATGAGGGAAGGCACTATCAAGTATCAATCCCACTAAAGAAAGGTATGGAACACTTCCCTAGGAAAAGAAAGAAATTAATTTTTGACTCTATTCTTAGAGCAAATTATGAGCTTGATGCTTCATCACTTGATATTACTTGATTCGCAATTTTCTGCGCCTAGCTCAAAGGCGTTAAAGAAAAGCACTCTTGGGAGATAACCCATTGTTTACCTTTCAGTACTTTTTCTTTTTCTTGAGTCTTGGAAGTCATTACTACTGTAATGACCGCTCCTTATCTTGTTTATTTCGTTTTTGTGCCAAGAGAAGCCTCTAATTTGAGTGAGGTAAAGATTTGGGGTTATTGCTGTCCTGAAACTGTTTTCGGTGCTGCACCGTAAAAATTAGTGAAAATTCTCTGTTTATCTTTTGGACCTGCGATTTCTTGTGCTTATGCCCCAGGTTATATCCAAACTTTTCTTAGTTGAACACTTTTTTATTTGAGCAACGGAAAATCCCTCAAAAATTCGTCCATTATCAGCTGTCCAGTTTTGACAGATTTCTGCCAATATTTGTTTTTGCCACTTTATCGCTTTCTTTTGAGTTCTTTTTTATCATGGAACTCTTGTGGAAGTTGCTACAGTAGTATATACTTTATATGTGGTGGTTTTGGGTTGAAACCTGAAGCTTAAAGAGGTTGAATATATTTTATGCTTACACTAATGTTGCTAATAGAATTGTGTTTAGTTTTGTATGAAGGAAGTTTTCAAGTGTAGGGATTGGAGAATGATGAGATGAGTTGAAGAATGGACAAAAGCTCAAGCTTGGGGATGCCCAGCACCCCAAGAAATATCCAAGAAGTACAAGCGTCAAAGCTTGGGGATGCCCCCGAGGCACCCCTTCTTCATCGGCAAAAATCAGGTCACCTTTCAAAACACTATATTTTTATTGCTTCATGCACTATGTGTTTTTCTTCGAGCGTCAGTTGTTTTAGTTTTCTTAGTTTGCTTAGTTTGTTTGTTTGCTGCAATAAATGGTTGGACCCCAACAAATTCCCTTTGGAGGAGATGTACTCGTTTTCATTTGCAAAGAATGCTCTAGTTTTCACTCTTATTAATCGAGCATTCTAGTTTTTCTGCTACTGCTTTTGGTTTTCGTTTTCGCCTTGATATGCATTCAGATTTTGTCATATCTTTTCATCAAGGTGTATTTTTGCCTCTGAACTTCATTGGTTTTCATCAAAAGAGGTTGTTTTAAAAATTTCAAATGGTGTTGGAAAAGAGAAAAAGCTTTGTGCAAAATAGTGGTACAAGAAGGAGCTTGTGTAGACTGCGGCTTAGGCTTTTTCATGTCATGCTTGATGTCTTTTTGATAGTATGCTTAGTGGTTTTGCTGTAGCATGACTTGTCTCAAATAACTGAGATTGCTTAATGAGCCTTTGAAAAAATCATGCGTTGTATTTATTGTATGGAAGCATTATTTTGGGTTTCTCCTTGATGCTTTATTTGGGTTGACTTGGCGCATGCTCACACATGTTAGACTCTTCCAAAGTCGCCATTAGCCTTCATGATCATTTAGTTTTTGACTTTTGATGCCATCGTATGCTTCTTTTAATGTCGCTTTGTCGCTTTGCATGATTATGGCCATTATTGCTCTCTTAGTTGGTCGCTCCCAGTCTTTTGCTAGCCCACACCTTGTACTGAGTATGAGCTCTACTCGTGCATCCAACTCCTAAAAGCCAAGTTTGCCATTGTGTCCACTATAAATTCCTATGCATGGTATTTGTAAGCCATTCCAAAGTAAAATTTTCGTGTGCTACCTTTCAAAAACCTTCAAAATACTTCTCGTTTTGTGACACTGTTTTCAGCTCATGGGGACGTAGTGGTCGGATTTGCTATCTTCCATATTGCTTATTCCAAAAAGAAAAAAAAAAGAAAAAAAGAAAGAAAAAAGGCACTCCTCCAATGAATGTGAATGTTGGTGGGCACCCGATGGAATCGGTTAGCCATGGTATGTGAAAGGAAAAGGTGGGGAGGAGTGCCAAGTTTTATAAAAAGAGCACAAGAGTGCCAATCTCTCTCTCAAAAACTTGCTTTATTTTTGTATGGAAGATAGTAAGAACCCCATTGCCAGTTGTTGACAAAGACAACCACCTCTCAAAATCAAGTTTTATCTCTGTTTTACAAAATGAAAAGCTCTAGCACATGTTTAAATCACTGCTTCCCTCTGCGAATGGCCTTTCTTTTACTTTTATGTTGAGTCACCACCTTCTTACTTTATGCACCATTAAGAGAGCATAGTTGTCATTCTTAGTGTGATATGCATTGTCCCAAGGTTCATTGATTGACTCATATTGTTGGTTTCAGTTGTTCTTAAATGATTTGTATCTAGTCGCCCTCTTAAACTATGAGGTGTCCTATGCATTTATGTTTTGCTCTCTGTGAAGGACAAGCTGAAAACCACTTGTATGTTTTCCTTATGATTTGAACACACGTTTGACTTTCATTGTTTCATTATCATGATCTTTTGTTTGTGTTCATTTGCATGTTTACAACATGGTTGCTAAGTTCTTATTGTCATGATTATATCTTTCATGCCCATGTTTTAAGTTCTATTGATCCCAGCTCATCAATGCTTACATATTTGATCAAGTTTGTGTAGGTGCATGTCACCTCAAAAATTATTCTTTTGTTATCACTTACCTACTCGAGGACGAGCAGGAGTTAAGCTTGGGGATGCTTGATACGTCTCAAACGTATCTATAATTTTTGATGCTCCATGCTTTGTTTTACACCATTTGCCTATTGTTTCGTTACACTTAGTGGCATTTTTATACGCTTTCCGGAACTAACCTATTAACAAAGTGCCACAGTGCCAGTTCCCTGTTTTCTGCTGTTTTTGGTTTCAGAAGTGATACACAGGAAATATTCTCCGAATTGGACGAAACAAGTTCCTGAAGTCATATTTCATCGGGGAGCTCCCAAACATCCGAAGACCTGACGGAGGGGGGCCACGAGGCCCCCACACACAGGGGCGGCGCGGCCTAGCCCCTGGCCGCGCCAGCCCCGTGTGAGGCCACGTGGTCCACCCTCTGACAGCCTCTTTTCGCCTACATATACCCCCTGACGAGAAAAACCTAAGGCCCGATCAGTTTTCCAGAATACATCGCGATCCGCCGCCGCCGTCGACCCGAAGATCGGGAGGGTCCAGAAGCTCTTCCCGGCACCCTGCCGGAGAGGGGAATCGCCACCGGAGGTCTCCTTCATCGCCATGATTGCCTCCGGAGCGATGAGTGAGTAGTCTACCTTGGACTATGGGTCCATAGCAGTAGCTAGATGGTTGTCTTCTCCACCATGTGCTTCATGTTTAGATCTCATGAGCTGCCCTACATGATTGAGATCACCGTTATGTAATTACTATGATGTTGGTTTGTTGGGATCCGATGAATATTGGTGTTTATGATTAAGTTGCTGCACTGAATTTTATCTTTTATTATCTCTATGATGTTTATGATCTTGCATGCTCTCCGTTGTTAGTGGCTATCTTGGCCGAGTAGTTGCTAGTGACTCCAAGAGGGGGTATTTATGCTCGATAGTGGGTTCATGCCTCTATTTCACCTGGGGGAGTGACAGAAACCTCTAAGGTGGTAGATGTGCTGTTGCTACTAGGGAGAAAACAACATTCATATGCTCAAGGGCATATGCTTTGTTTACATTACACACTTTGCTTAATGCAATTATCTGTTGTTCGCAACTTAATACTTCTAGGGTGTTCGGATGATATCCCCGGGGGTGGATTATTAGTCATAGATGCAGTTGGATGGCGGTCTATGTATTTTGTTGTAATGCCCAGAGTGAATCTCATAGTGATCTTCTTGACATATCACGTTATCTTTATTCTATCAATTGCCCAACTGTAATTCGTTTACCCAGCATGTTATTTATCTATGGAGAGACACCACTAGTGAACTGTGGACCCCGGTCCTATTTTAATCATATTGCAATCACCTGTTTACTTTTCCCGCACTGTTTACTTTACCAGCATTTTACTACTGTTTTCCACTCGATACACTCATAACCTTTGTTTCAAGCAAACCGGTGAGATTGACAACCTCATCGCAAGTTGGGGACAAAGTATTTGTCTGTGTGTGTGCAGGTTCCACAAACACCTTCAGTCGTCGCTGTCTCTCCTTCTCCTGATCGATAAACCTTGGTTTCTTAACTGAGGGAAAACTAGCCGCTACACTCATCATACCTTCCTCTTGGGGTTCCCAACGGGCTGGTCATTCACCACGCACAAGGACTTACTGCTCCCACATCAACAAACGCCACAGTAATTTTCTGGCGCCATCACCAACCAGCAGTCGCCCACGCCGGAGCTCACGCGCGCCATGGATTTTACTCAAGGACCTTATCGGATATTTCTACGCGATGCTATGATACGTCTCCAACGTATCTATAATTTTTGATGCTCCATGCTTGCTTTTACACCATTTGCTTAGTGTTTCGTTACACTTCATGGCACTTTTATGCATTTTCCGGAACTAACCTACTAACAAGTCGCCACAGTGCCAGTCCCTGTTTTTTGCTGTTTTTGTGTTTCAGAAAAGCTACACAGGAAATATTCTCAGAATTGGACGGAACCAAAGCCAGTCGCCCAGAATTTCACCGAAGCTTCCAGAGAACCGAAGAGGAGATGGAGTGGGGCCATGAGGTGGCCACACAACAGGGCGGCACGGCCCAGGCCCTGGCCGCGCCCCCCTATGTGTGAGACCGCCTCGGTCCACTCCTGACGATGCCCCTTCATCTATAAAGACCCCCCGACGGGAAAAACCTAAGACCCGATCAATTTTCCAGAACACATCGTGATCCGCCGCCGCCGTCGACCCGAAGATCGGGAGGGTCCAGAAGCTCTTCCCGGCACCCTGCCGGATAGGGGAATCGCCACTGGAGGTCTTCTTCATCGCCATGCTTGCCTCCGGAGCGAGTGAGTAGTCTACCTTGGACTATGGGTCCATAGCAGTAGCTAGATGGTTGTCTTCTCCACCATGTGCTTCATGTTTAGATCTCATGAGCTGCCCTACATGATTGAGATCACCGTTATGTAATTCTACATGTTTGGTTTGTTGGGATCCGATGAATATTGGTGTTATGCTTGAGTTGATGTACTGAAATTTATCTTATGTTATCTCTATGTTGTTTATGATCTTGCATGCTCTCTGTTGTTAGTAGCTATCTTGGCCGAGTAGTTGCTAGTGACTCCAAGAGGGGGTATTTATGCTCGATAGTGGGTTCATGCCTCTATTTAATCTGGAGGAATGACAGAAACCTCTAAGGTTGTAGATGTGCTGTTGCTACTAGGGGGAAAACAACATTCATATGCTCGAGGGCATATGCTTTGTTTACATTACACACTTTGCTTAATGCAGTTATCTGTTGTTCACAACTTAATACTCATGGGGTGTTCGGACGATATCCCCGCGGGTGGATTAGTCATAGATGCAGTTGGATGGCGGTCTATGTATCTTGTTGTAATGCCCAGAGTAAATCTCATAGTGATCCTCTCATCATATGCACATTGTCTTTATTCTATCAATTGCCCAACTGTAATTTGTTTACCCAACATGTATTATTTTATCTTATGGAGAGACACCACTAGTGAAGTGTGGACCCCGGTCCTATTTCCTTTATATTGCTATCACCTGTTTACTTTACTTGCACTGTTTACTTTACTCGCATACTATTACTATTTTCCACTCGATACGCTCATTCCTTTGTTTCAAGTAAACCGGTGAGATTGACAACCTCATCGTAAGTTGGGAGCAAAGTATTTGGTTGTGTTGTGTGCAGGTTCCACGTTGCAGCTAGCAAAGCAAAGCTTGGACGAGGCGCCTGATACGTCTCAAGCATATCTATAATTTTTGATGCTCCATGCTTGTTTTTACACCATTTGCCTATTGTTTCGTTACACTTAGTGGCACTTTTATACATTTTCCGGAACTAACCTATTAACGAAGTGCCACAGTGCCAGTTTCCTGTTTTTGTGTTTTAGAAGTGATACACAGGAAATATTCTCGGAATTGGACGAAACAAGTTCCTGAAGTCATATTTTACCCGGAAGCTTCCAGAGATCCGAAGAAGTGTCAGAGGGGGGCCACCAGGGCCCCACACAAGGGGGCGGCGCGGCCTGGCCCCTGGCCGCGCCACCCATGTGTGAGAGCCCCTGGCTCCACCTCTGACATCGCCCCTTCGCCTATAAGTACCCCCCGACGAGAAAAACCTAAGTGCCCGATCAGTTTTCCAGAATACATCACGATCCGCCGCCGCCGTCGACCCGAAGATCGGGAGGGTCCAGAAGCTCTTCCCGGCACCCTGCCGGAGAGGGGAATCGCCACCGGAGGTCTTCTTCATCGCCATGCTTGCCTCCGGAGCGATGAGTGAGTAGTCTACCTTGGACTATGGGTCCATAGCAGTAGCTAGATGGTTGTCTTCTCCACCATGTGCTTCATGTTTAGATCTCATGAGCTGCCCTACATGATTGAGATCACCGTTATGTAATTCTATGATGTTGGTTTGTTGGGATCCGATGAATATTGGTGTTTATGATTAAGTTGCTGTACTGAATTATATCTTTTGTTATCTCTATGTTGTTTATGATCTTGCATGCTCTCCGTTGTTAGTAGCTATCTTGGCCGAGTAGTTGCTAGTGACTCCAAGAGGGGGTATTTATGCTCGATAGTGGGTTCATGTCTCTATTTCACCTGGGGGAGTGACAGAAACCTCTAAGGTGGTAGATGTGCTGTTGCTACTAGGGAGAAAACAACATTCATATGCTCATGGGCATATGCTTTGTTTACATTACACACTTTGCTTAATGCAATTATCTGTTGTTCGCAACTTAATACTTCTAGGGTGTTCGGATGATATCCCCGGGGGTGGATTATTAGTCATAGATGCAGTTGGATGGCGGTCTATGTATTTTGTTGTAATGCCAGAGTAAATCTCATAGTGATCTTCTTGACATATCACGTTATCTTTATTCTATCAATTGCCCAACTGTAATTTGTTTACCCAGCATATTATTTTATCTATGGAGAGACACCGCTAGTGAACTGTGGACCCCGGTCCTATTTTAATCATATTGCAATCACCTGTTTACTTTTCCCGCACTGTTTACTTTACTCGCATATTACTACTGTTTTCCACTCGATACACTCATAACCTTTGTTTCAAGCAAACCGGTGAGATTGACAACCTCATCGCAAGTTGGGAACAAAGTACTTGTTTGTGTGTGTGTGCAGGTTCCACAAACACCTTCAGTCGTCATCGTCTCTCTTCTCCTGTTCGATATACCTTGGTTTCTTAACTGAGGGAAAACTAGCCGCTACACTCATCATACCTTCCTCTTGGGGTTCCCAACGGGCTGGTTATTCACCACGCATAAGGACAGTTTGCTCCCACATCAACTTGGAGTAGCAGCTACTTTTCTGGCGCCGTTGCCGGGGAAGAGAGAAGACTTCTGCGAGGGGAGTTCTTCGCACACAGATTCTTTACTTTGTTATTTGTTTTGCTTTACTTTATTTTATTTTACCTGCATTGCTCTTTATATCAAAAACCCAAAAAAATTAGAATCCTTGGTAGTTTTTTTTTACTTGTCTTGCTTTATCATGCTTTCTATCAATGGCTGGTTTCTTTGAAACTAAATCTTTTTGGCAAGGTGGGTTCACGGAAGAGCAGCAAAATTATTATGATGAACACCGCTTGTCACAAAAAGGGAAACACTTATGGGAACAAATCAATAGATTATATATCATTGCTAGAAATGTGTGCTCTACTTATAATGTTACTTATTGCTTTGATGAATCTTGTTGTTGTAGGAGGTATAAACACCTCCCTTTTCAATGTGAGTATAATGATGATATTACCATATCTTCTTATGTTAATGGAAATTATGACCTTTATGATGTGGAACAAATTGAAGAATTTATTGCTTGGAAGGGTGCATTTGAACTTGCTTATTTGCTTCAAAATACTGATGATGCACCTTATAAATATGAGATTTATGATATACTCACATTTTGCTTTGATAATTACAAGGAAGGAAATGGCTATATTCTTAAATATCTTAATAGATGCTCTCCAACGGAAGAGACTAATGCCTTGAAGGAGCCTATGGAAGAAGAAATTGGAAGCTCATTGGATGAAAAAGAGGAGGAGAGCGATGATCAAGAGGAGGAAGAATGGAGCTACCCATGTCTACCTCCCAATAAGAGTAACTCTTTAACTAATACCTTATTTGATCGCCCTCCATGCTTAACAAAGGAGGGAGAGTGTGATATTTATATTGTTGATTTTGTTCATGATGCTACTGAAAATTATTATGAGAGAGAGGAAAATATGGTTGTTGGGATTCTCATGTTACTAAAACACCTCTCTTTTTATTGAAAGTTCTGAAATTGCTCTTGTTTTATCTACCCATACTTGTGGCTATGCGCTTCTTTGATTTATTTTCTTACAAGATTCCTATGCATAGGAAGTGGGTTAGACTTAAAGGTGTTTTATATTTGCTCCTTGATGCTCTCTTTTACTTCAATTCATATTTCTTATGTGAGCATCTTCTCAAATTTTCTGCGCCTAGCTCAAAGGCGTTAAAGAAAAGCACTCTTGGGAGATAACCCATTGTTTACTTTTCAGTAATTTTTCTTTTATTTGAGTCTTGGAAGTCATTACTACTGTAATGACCGCTCCTTATCTTGTTTATTTCGTTTTTGTGCCAAGAGAAGCCTCTAATTTGAGTGAGGTAAAGATTTGGGGTTATTGCTGTCCTGAAACTGTTTTCGGTGCTGCACCGTAAAAATTCGTGAAAATTCTCTGTATATCTTTTGGACCTGCGATTTCTTGTGCATATGCCCCAGGTTATATCCAAACTTTTCTTAGTTGAACACGTTTTGATTTGAGCAACAGAAAATCCCTCAAAAATTCGTCCTTTGTCAGCTGTTCAGTTTTGACAGATTTCTGCCAATATTTGTTTTTGCCACTTTATCGCTTTCTTTTGAGTTCTTTTTGATCATGGAACTCTTGTGGAAGTTGCTACAGTAGTATATACTTTATATTTGGTGATTTTGGGTTGAAACCTGAAGCTAAAAGAGGTTGAATATATTTTATGCTTACACTAATGTTGCTAATAGAATTGTGTTTAGTTTTGTATGAAGGAAGTTTTCAAGTGTAGGGATTGGAGAATGATGAGATGAGTTGAAGAATGGACAAAAGCTCAAGCTTGGGGATGCCCAGGCATCACCCCAAGAAATATCCAAGAAGTACAAGCGTCAAAGCTTGGGGATGCCCCCGAGGCACCCCTTCTTCATCGGCAAAAATCAGGTCACCTTTCAAAACACTATATTTTTATTGCTTCATGCACTATGTGTTTTTCTTGGAGCGTCAGTTGTTTTAGTTTTCTTAGTTTGTTTAGTTTGTTTGTTTGCTGCAATAAATGGTTGGACCCCAACAAATTTCCTTTGGAGGAGATGTACTCATTTTTATTTGCAAAGAACGCTCTAGTTTTCACTCTTATTAAAAATCATGCGTTCTTCTTTTTCTGCTACTGCTTTTGGTTTTTGTTTTCGCCTTGATTTGCGTTCAGATCTTGTCATATCTTTTCATCAAGGTGTATTTTTGCCTCTGATCTTTATTGGTTTTCATCAAAAGAGGTGTTTATAAAAATTTCAAATGGTGTTGGAAAAGAGAAAAAGCTTTGTGCAAAATAGTGGTACAAGAAGGAGCTTGTGTAGACTGCGGGTTAGGCTTTTTCATGTCATGCTTGATGTCTTTTTGATAGTATGCTTAGTGGTTTTGCTGTAGCATGACTTGTCTCAAATAACTGAGATTGCTTAATGAGCCTTTGAAAAAATCATGCGTTGTTTTTATTGTATGGAAGCATTATTTTGGTTTTCTCCTTGATGCTTTATTTGGGTTGACTTGGCGCATGCTCACACATGTTTGACCCTTACAAAGTCACCATTAGCCTTCATGATCATTTAGTTTTTAACTTTTGATGCCATCGTATGCTTCTTTTAATGTCGCTTTGTCGCTTTGCATGATTATGGCCATTATTGCTCTCTTAGTTGGTCGCTCCCAGTCTTTTGCTAGCCCTCGCCTTGTACTGAGTATGAGCTCTACTCGTGCATCCAACTCCTAAAAGCCAAAGTTTGCTATTGTGTCCACCATACATACCTACTAGCAATTTGCTATTCCAAGTAAATTTGACTCGCTTTTATTTTCTCTTCAAATTAAACTCTTACCAGTGTTATGCGAAACTCGGTTAGTAAAGCTCTCACGAACCGGAAGGCACACTTTACTTTTTCCTGTTCTTAAAAATTTGACATTGTGGTCTTTTATGTTGAGTTGTTATGCTTGCAAGTTGTAAGTTGGATTCTAGCCCAGCCATGCTGTCATGGGGCAAGCTTTCAACATTGCACTTCTTTTTGAGTTGATATCGTGATCTTTTGTTTATGGATGCCCGCGATATGAAATGAATTGGGAATCTTGTGAGGATCATTGAGTTTTTATATGTGTTAGGGAAACGCCGGGCCGCCAATCTAAGCCATGCATAATTCATGGTGGAAATTTGCGGCATACCCATGGTGAACATTCGACGACGCATCTCACAATAAAAAGCTAAACAATATAGCAAATAAAAGAGATGTTGAGGTGTTCATTGTCTGCTTGTCCTGTCATTTTGGTGTGGGCTTGTTCCATGTCATCGGGCACGGAGGTACCCCATTGGCGGTTCTCAATGATATGCATATACTTACAATGACAAGAGCCTTGCTTGGGACTCTAAGTAAATTAGCATGGTTTGGGTACTCGTATTCACGGGACACGAGGTTTTCAACTTATGATTTGTCAAGCATATGCACCATAATTGTTGTCGCATTAACTTTAACCATTCAAGATGCTTATGATGGGGGCAATGAGAGCTCAAAGCCGGTAAGTACCATAATTTTTGAAGGTTATAAAACTTGCAATCACTGCTTCCCTATGCGAAGGGCCTTTCTTTTACTTTTATGTTGAGTCACCACCTTCTTTCTTTATGCACCATTAAGAGAGCATAGTTGTCATTCTTAGTGTGATATGCATTGTCCCAAAGTTCATTGATTGATTCATATTGTTGGTTTCACTTGTTCTTAAATTATTTGTATCTAGTCGCCCTCTTAAACTTTGAGGTGTCCTATGCATTTATGTTTTGCTCTCTTTGAAGGACAAGCTGAAAACCATTTGTATGTTTTTCCTTATGATTTGAACACACGTTTGACTTTCATTGTTTCATTTTCATGATCTTTTGTTTGTGTTCATTTACATGTTTACAACATGGTTGCTAAGTTCTTATTGTCATGATTATATCTTTCATGCCCATGTTTTAAGTTCTATTGATCCCAGCTCACCAATGCTTACATATATGATCAAGATTGTGTAGGTGCATGTCACCTCAAAAATTATTCTTTGTTATCACTTACCTACTCGAGGACGAGCAGGAGTTAAGCTTGGGGATGCTTGATACGTCTCAAGCATATCTATAATTTTTGATGCTCCATGCTTGTTTTTACACCATTTGCCTATTGTTTCGTTACACTTAGTGGCACTTTTATACATTTTCCGGAACTAACCTATTAACGAAGTGCCACAGTGCCAGTTTCCTGTTTTCTGCTATTTTTGTGTTTCAGAAGTGATACACATGAAATATTCTCGGAATTGGACGAAACAAGTTCCTGAAGTCATATTTTACCCGGAAGCTTCCAGAGATCCAAAGAAGTGTCGGAGGGGGGCCACTAGGGCCCCACACAAGGGGGCGGCGCGGCCTGGCCCCTGGCCGCGCCACCCCTGTGTGAGAGCCCCTGGCTCCACCTCTGACATCGCCCCTTCGCCTATAAGTACCCCCCGACGAGAAAAACCTAAGTGCCCGATCAGTTTTCCAGAATACATCGCGATCCGCCGCCGCCGTCGACCCGAAGATCGGGAGGGTCCAGAAGCTCTTCCCGGCACCCTGCCGGAGAGGGGACTCGCCACCGGAGGTCTTCTTCATCGCCATGCTTGCCTCCGGAGCGATGAGTGAGTAGTCTACCTTGGACTATGGGTCCATAGCAGTAGCTAGATGGTTGTCTTCTCCACCATGTGCTTCATGTTTAGATCTCATGAGCTACCCTACATGATTGAGATCACCGTTATGTAATTCTATGATGTTGGTTTGTTGGGATCCGATGAATATTGGTGTTTATGATTAAGTTGCTGTACTGAATTATATCTTTTGTTATCTCTATGTTGTTTATGATCTTGCATGCTCTCCGTTGTTAGTAGCTATCTTGGCCGAGTAGTTGCTAGTGACTCCAAGAGGGGGTATTTATGCTCGATAGTGGGTTCATGTCTCTATTTCACCTGGGGGAGTGACAGAAACCTCTAAGGTGGTAGATGTGCTGTTGCTACTAGGGAGAAAACAACATTCATATGCTCAAGGGCATATGCTTTGTTTACATTACACACTTTGCTTAATGCAATTATCTGTTGTTCGCAACTTAATACTTCTAGGGTGTTCAGATGATATCCCCGGGGGTGGATTATTAGTCATAGATGCAGTTGGATGGCGGTCTATGTATTTTGTTGTAATGCCCAGAGTAAATCTCATAGTGATCTTCTTGACATATCACGTTATCTTTATTCTATCAATTGCCCAACTGTAATTTGTTTACCCAGCATATTATTTTATCTATGGACAGACACCGCTAGTGAACTGTGGACCCCGGTCCTATTTTAATCATATTGCAATCACCTGTTTACTTTTCCCGCACTGTTTACTTTACTCGCATATTACTACTGTTTTCCACTCGATACACTCATAACCTTTGTTTCAAGCAAACCGGTGAGATTGACAACCTCATCGCAAGTTGGGAACAAAGTACTTGTTTGTGTGTGTGCAGGTTCCACAAACACCTTCAGTCGTCATCGTCTCTCTTCTCCTGTTCAATATACCTTGGTTTCTTAACTGAGGGAAAACTAGCCGCTACACTCATCATACCTTCCTCTTGGGGTTCCCAACGGGCTGGTTATTCACCACGCACAAGGACAGTTTGCTCCCACATCAACTTGGAGTAGCAGTGCCCTATAAATTGTCCTGAGCTGTTGCAAGCTAGCAAGCATCACCTTCAGTCGTTTGGCTTGTTCCCCTTCGGATCGATAAACCTTGGTTTCTTACTGAGGGAAAATCTTGCTGCTATATTCATCATACCTTTCTCTTGGGGTTCCCAACTGAGCGGTGAAAAGATAACACCACCGCAAGCATCAACAAGGACTTTTGCTGGCGCCGTTGCCGGAGAGCTGAAGTAGAAGAAGCTCCACATCACCGCGCCATCAACAAGATTTTCTGGCGCCGTTGCCGGGGAGGAAAAAGAAGACTTCTGCGAGGGGAGTTTTCGCACGCACATCCTTTACTTTGTTATTTGTTTTGCTTTACTCTATTTATTTTACTTGCATCGTTTTATAAAACCCCCAAAAAAATTAGTTCCTACTATAGTTGTTATTTTTGTCGGTCTGTTATTGTCTTGCTTTATCATGCTTTCTATCAATGGTTGGTTTCTTTGAAACTAAATCTTTTTGGCAAGGTGGGTTCACGGAAGAGCAGCAAAATTATTATGAGGCACACCGCTTGTCATAAAAAGGGAAACACTTATGGGAACAAGTCAATAGATTGTATATCATTGCTAGAAATGTGTGCTCTACTTATAATGTTACTTATTGCTTTGATAGATCTTGTTGTTGTAGGAGGTATAAACACCTCCTTTTTCAATGTGAGTATAATGATGATGTTACCATATCTTCTTATATTAATGGAAATTATGACTTTTATGATGTGGAACAAATTGAAGAATTTATTGCTTGGAAAGGTGCATTTGAACTTGCTTATTTGCTTGAAAATATTGATGATGCACCGTATAAATATGAGGTTTATGATATACTTACATTTTGCTTTGATAATTACAAGGAAGAAAATGGCTATATTCTTAAATATCTTAATAGATGCTCTCCAACGGAAGAGACTAATGCCTTGAAGGAGCCTATGGAAGAAGAAATGGAAGAAACTGGAAGCTCATTGGATGAAAAAGAGGAGGAGAGTGATGATCAAGAGGAGGAAGAATGGAGCTACCCATGTCTACCTCCCAATAAGAGTAACTCTTTAACTAATACCTTATTTGATAGCCCTCCATGCTTAACAAAGGAGGATGAGTGTGATATTTATATTGTTGAGTTTATTCATGATGCTATTGAAAATTATTATGAGAGAGGAAAATATGGTTGTTGGAATTCTCATGATACTAAAACACCTCTCTTTATATTGAAAGTTCCGAAGTTGCTCTTGTTTTATCTACCCATACTTGTTACTATGTGCTTCTTTGATTTATTTTCTTACAAGATTCCTATGCATAGGAAGTGGGTTACACTTAAATGTGTTTTATATTTGCTTCTTGATGCTCTCTTTTGCTTCAATTCATATTTCTTACGTGAGCATCTTCTCAAATTACCGAGCCTAGCTCAAAGGCGTTAAAGAAAAGCACTCTTGGGAGATAACCCAATGTTTTTACATTCAGTTATTTTTGTTTTATTTGAGTCTTGGAAGTTATTACTACTGTAATGACCTCTCCTTATCCTTTTTATTTCGTTGTTGTGCCAAGAGAAGCCTCTAATTTGAGTGAGGTAAGATTTGGGGATGTTGCTATCCTGAAACAGTTTTTGGTGCTGCACCGTAAAAATTCGTGAAAATTCTTTGTATATCTTTTGGACCTGAAATTTCTTGTGCATATGCCCCAGGTTATATCCAAACTTTCATTAGTTGAACACTTTTTGATTTGAGCAACAGAAAACCCCTTAAAAATTCGACCTTTGTCAGCTGTTCTGTTTTGACAGATTTCTGTCAATATTTGTGTTTGCCGCTTTATCGCTTTCTTTTTGAGTTCTTTTGATCACGGAACTTTTGGGGAAGTTGCTACAGTAGTATATGCTTTATATGTGGTGGTTTTAGGTTGAAACCTGAAGCAAAAGAGGTTGATTCTATGTTATGCTTACACTAATGTTGCTAATAGATTTGTGTTTAGTTTTGTATGAAGGAAGTTTTCAAGTGTAGGGATCGGAGAGTGATGAGATGAGTTGAAGAACGGACAAAAGCTCAAGCTTGGGGATGCCCATGTATCACCCCAAGAAATATCCAAGAAGTACAAGCGTCAAAGCTTGGGGATGCCCCCGAGGCACCCCTTGTTCATCGGCAAAAATCAGGTCACCTTTCAAGACACTATATTTTTATTGCTTCATGCATTATGCGTTTTTCTTGGAGCATCAGTTTTTTTTAGTTTTCAGTTTAGTTTACTTTTGTTTGCTGCAATAAATGGTTGGACCCCAACAAATTTCTTTTGGAGAAGTTGCCTTGCTTTTCATTTGCCAAGAACACTCCGTTTTTCACTCTATTCGTTTCAACGAGTGTTCCTCTTTTTCTAGAACTGCGTTTAGTTTTCCTTTTCGCCTTGATTTGCGTTCAGATCTTGTTATATCTTTTCATCAAGGTGTATTTTTGCCTCTGGTCTTTATTGACTTTCATCAAAAGAGGTGTTTATAAAAAGTTTGAATGGTGTTGGAAAAGAGAAAAAGCTTTATGCAAAAAAGTGGTACAAGAAGGAGCTTGTGTAGACTGCGGCCTAGGCTTTTGCATGTCGTGCTTGATGTCTTTTTGATAGTATGATTAGTGGTTTGCTGTAGCATGACTTGTCTCAAATAACTAAGATTGCTTAATGAGCCTTTGAAAAAATCATGCGTTGTTTTTATCGTTTGGAAGCATTATTTTGGTTTTCTCCTTAATGCTTTATTTGGGTTGACTTGGCGCATGCTCACACATGTTAGACTCATACAAAGTCGCCAATAGCCTCTATGATCATTTAGTTTTTGACTTTTGATGCCATATTATGCTTCTTTTAATGTTGCTTTATTGCTTTGCATGATTATGGCCGTTATTGCTCTCTTAGTTGGTCGCTCCCAGTCTTTTGCTAGCCCTCGCCTTGTACTGAGTATGAGCTCTACTCGTGCATCCAACTCCTAAAAACCAAGTTTGCCATTGTGTCCACTATAAATCCCTATGCATGGTATTTGTAAGCCATTCCAAGTAAATTTTCATGTGCTACGTTTCAAAAGCCTTCAAAACACTTCTCGTTTTGTGACACTGTTTTCAGCTCATGGGGACGTAGTGGTCAGATTTGCTATCTTCCATATTACTTATTCCAAAAAGAAAAAAATAGAAAAAAAAGAAAGAAAAAAGGCACTCCTCCATGGTATGTGAATGTTGGTGGGCACCCGATGGAATCGGTTAGCCATGGTTTGAGAAAGGAAAAAAGGTGGGGAGGAGTGTCAAGTTTTATAAAAAGAGCACAAAAATTGCCAATCTCTCTCTCAAAAACTTGCTTCATTTTTGTATGGAAGATAGTAAGAACCCCATTGCTAGTCGTTGACAAAAGCAACCACCTCTCAAAACTCAAGTTTTATCTCTCTGTTTTACAAATGAAAAGCTCTAGCACATGTTTAATCACTGCTTTCCTCCGCGAAGAGCCTTTCTTTTACTTTTATGTTGAGTCACCACCTTCTATCTTTATGCACCATTAAGAGAGCATAGTTGTCATTCTTAGTATAATGTGCATTGTCCCAAAGTTTTCATTGATTGATTCATATTGTTGGTTTCACTTGTTCTCAAATTATTTGTATCTAGTCGCTCTCTTAAACTTGAAGGTGTCCTATGCATTTATGTTTTGCTCTCCATGAAGGACAAGCTGAAAACCATTTGTATGTTTTTCCTTATGATTTGAACACACGTTTGACTTTCATTGTTTCATTTTCATGATCTTTTGTTTGTGTTCATTTTCATGTTATAACATGGTTGCTAAGTTTCTTCTATCAAGATTATGTCTTTCAAGACCATGTTTAAGTTCTTTTGATCCCAACGCATAACGCTTACATATATGATCAAGATTGTGTAGGTGCATGTCACCTCAAAAATTATTTCTTTTGTTATCACTTACCTACTCGAGGACGAGCAGGAGTTAAGCTTGGGGATGCTGATATGTCTACAACGTATCTATAATTTTTGATGCTCCATGCTTATTTTTACACCATTTGCTTAGTGTTTTGTTACACTTCGTGGCACTTTTATGCATTTTCCGGAACTAACCTACTAACAAGTCGCCACAGTGCTAGTTCCCTGTTTTCTGCTGTTTTTGTGTTTCAGAAAAGCTACAAAGGAAATATTCTCAGAATTGGACGAAACCAAAGCCAGTCGCCCAGAATTTCACCGAAGCTTACAGAGAACTGAAGAGGAGACGGAGTGGGGCCACGAGGTGGCCACACACTAGGGCGGTGCGGCCTGGGCCTTGGCCGCGCCCCCTATGTGTGAGACCGCCTCGGTCCACTCCTGACGATGCCACTTTGCCTATAAAGACCCCTCGACGGGAAAAACCTAAGACCCGATCAATTTTCCACAACACATCGCGATCCGCCGCCGCCGTCGACCCGAAGATCGGGAGGATCCAGAAGCTCTTCCTGGCACCCTGCCGGATGATGGGTTCGTAGCATAGAAAATAAAAATTTTCCTATGCAAGAACACATAAACTAGCCAAGATACTCTACGAGGTGGTAGCAACGAAGACTAACCCTCGATGACCGTAAGCGGGGATTACGTTCCCGCACAAACGTTGACGATGGAGAGTCGATGAAGATGCACGTAGTTGACGTAGTTGTTCACTTGACGTAGTCGACGTAATGGTTCACTTGACGATCACAAGATCGTGTACGCGGCGCCACAAGTGGCAGCGCCCCCGTGCTCGGTCACACGTACAACTCGACATCGACTCCTCCACGCCCTCGGTCCAGCGGGGCAGCGGAAGAAGGGATCCGCCGGACACTCCACCACACACTTCTCTAAGTGTATGAACTACAAACTACAATTCCGGCAGAGCTTCGCTAAGCTGAGACGGATATTGGGCAGCAACTATGCGAGGGAGGGGAGGATCAAGAAGTGTGTCACATGGAGGAGAGGGAGGGGTTTATATAGGGGAGGAGGGGGCAGCCCCCAAGGGGGGGTGCGCCGGCCCCAAAAAGGAGTTCCTCCTCCTCATCATGGTGGTAACCCCCTCTTCATTCCCTTCATGGTGGTAACCCCCCCATCAACATGAGGTAACCCCCATTTTAATTTTGCATGACATTCATGCTAATTAAAATTCACACTTATTGATTTAATAAAACATTTTTATTTCTTTAATATTTGTTAATTCATTCAATTAACAAACATTAAAAAATACACCCTTGAGTTATTTCGATATCCCGAAACAGTTTCGGTGCTTTTTTGAAACAACCCTTATGCTGTCCTGTAATTCGATCGGAGTATCGTATCCACTCAAAAACGACGGCGAACCTTAAGTGTGTCACCCTACGGTTCGTGAATAACGTGGACATGATCGAGACTCCTCTCCGATCAATAATCAACAGCGGGATCTGGAAATCCGTGATGACTCCCATTTACTCAACGATGAACTAGTGATCGTGTGAACCAATAACGAACATAGTTAATTCCTTTTGTCTCGCGATATTATTACTTGTCCGAGATCCGATCATTTGGTATCAACCATACCTAGTTCGATCTCGTTCCCGACAAGTCTCTTTACTCGTTCCATGATAATGCATTCCTGTGACCTAGTCACATGCTTGCAAGCGATTCTAATGCAATATCACTGAGAAATGCCCAGAGAATATCTTCCCGTCATCGGGTCGGACAAATTCCACTCTTGATCTATGAGCCTCAACTAATACTTTCAGAATACCCAAATCAACCTTTATAATCACCCTGTGACGGTGTGACGTTTGATATCATCAAAGCACTCTTCCAGTATTAGTGATTAACATGATCTCATGGTCTGAGGATTAGAACTATTTCGTATGAGTTTGATATAGCAATGAACTTGATGACTTGATCGTATTGCTATTCGTACTATGGGTGTGAGTGTTCATCACATAATTCTTCTAATGATATGACCCCGTTATTAACAACATCCAATGTTCATGATCAGGAAACCTTGATCATCGGTTAATCAACGAGCTAGTATAAAAGAGAGGCTTTACTAGGAACCCTTTTAGTTTATTAATCACACAAGTATTAATGTTTCCGATTCATACAATTCTAGCATGAGAAATAAACATCTATTATGAACATGGAATAATATAATAACAACTTTATTATTGCCTCTCGGGCATATTCCTTTCAGTCTCCCACTTGCACTAGAGTCAATAATCTAGATTACATAGTGATGAATCTAACACCCATTAAGTTCTGGTGCTGATCATGTTTTGCCTTGGGGAGAGCTTTAGTCAGCGGATCTGCCATATTTAGATCCGTGTGTACTTTGCAAATCTTTACATCACCATCCGTGACATGTTCACGGATGGAGTGAAATCGGCGCTTCACATGCTTGAATTTCTTGTGAGACCTTGGCTCCTGAGTATTGGCTATGGCACCATTGTTGTCGCAATAGATAACCATTGGATCCAATGCACTCGGAACCACACCCAGTTCGGATATGAACTCCTTCATCCAAACTGCTTCTTCCGCCGCTTCTGAAGCAGCAATGTATTCCGCCTCTGTTGTTGATCTCGCCACCACGCTTTGCTTGGAGCTCCTCCAGCTTACTGCTCCTCTATTCATAACAAATACGTACCCGGATTGAGACTTAGAGTCATCCGGATCAGTGTCGAAGCTAGCATCAACGTAACAACTTGCGACGATCTCTTCTTCACCGCCATATACGAGAAACATATCCTTAGTCCTTCGTAAGTACTTAAGGATATTCTTGACCACCGTCCAGTGTTCCAAACCTGGATCAGATTGGTACCTACTAGTCAAACTAATAGCATGTGCCACATCTGGTCTTGTACATAACATGGCATACATGATAGAGCCTATGGCAGAGGCATAGGGAATCTTATTCATCTCTTCTCTATCTTCAGCTGTAGCCGGACCTTGAGTCTTACTCAAGATCTTTCCTTGCAACATAGGTAAGAACCCTTTCTTACTATCCTCCATTCTAAACCTCTTTAGAATCTTGTCAAGGTATGTACTTTGTGATAGCCCAATTAAGCGTCTTGATCTATCTCTATAGATTTTGATGCCTAAAATATACGCCGCTTCACCAAGGTCTTTCATCAAAAACTTACTGTTTAAGTAATCTTTTATGCTCTTCAAAAGTTCCGTATCATTTCCAATCAGCAATATGTCATCCACATATAATATTAGAAATGCTACAGAGCTCCCACTCACTTTCTTGTAAATACAAGTTTCTCCATAAGTTTTGACAAATCCAAACCCTTTGATAACTTCGTCAAAACGGAGATTCCAACTTTGGGACGCTTGCTTCAGTCCATAGATGGATCACTGAAGTTTGCATACCTTGTCAGCATCCTTAGGATCAACAAAACCCTTGGGCTATACCATGTACAACTCTTCCTCAATGTTACCATTAAGGAACGCGGTTTTCACATCCATATGCCAAATTTCATAATCGAAAAATGCAGCAATTGCTAACATAATCCTAACAGACTTTAGCATCGCTACGGGTGAGAAAGTCTCATCGTAGTCAATTCCTTGAATTTGTCGAAAACCTTTTGCGACAAGTCGTGCTTTATAGATGGTCACATTACCATCAGCGTCTGTTTTCTTCTTGAAAATCCATTTATTCTCAACGGCCTTTCGGTCATTGGGAAGTTCCACCAAAGTCCATACTTGGTTTTCATACATGGATTCCATTTCGGATTTCATGGCTTCATGCCATTTGTTGGAATCTGGGCTCATCATCGCTTCATCATACGTCGCAGGGTCATCGTTCTCAACAATGACATTTACGATAAGATCACCGTACCATTCAGGAGTGGCACGTGTTCTTGTCGACCTGCGAGGTTCGGTAGCATCCTCTTTTGGAGTTTCATGATCTTCATCATTAGCTCCCACTTCATTTGGTGAAGTCACCACCGGAACGGTTTCCGGTGCTGCGCCACTCGCCAATTCATGAAGAGGAGGTTCAATAACCTCATCGAGTTCTACCTTCCTACTATTCACACCTTTCAAGAGAAACTCCTTCTCCAAAAAGGATCTGTTCTTAGCAACAAACACTTTGCCTTCGGATCTGTGATAGAAGGTGTACCCAATTGTTTCTTTAGGGTATCCTATGAAGACACATTTTTCTGCTTTGGGTTCGAGTTTATCAGGCTAAAATTTCTTCACATAAACATCGCATCCCCAAACTTTTAGAAATGACAGCTTAGGTTTGTTTCCAAACCATAATTCATACGGTGTCATTTCAACGGATTTAGATGGAGCCCTATTTAAAGTGAAAGCGGCTGTTTCTAGCGCATCACCCCAAAAAGATAGTGGCAGATCTGTAAGAGACATCATAGACCGAACCATATCCAATAAAGTACGGTTATGACGTTCGGATACACCATTTCGTTGTGGTATTCCAGCGGGAGTGAGTTGTGAAACTATTCCACATTCTCTCATATGTATGCCAAACTCGTAACTAAGATATTCTCCTCCACGATCTGATCGTCAAAATTTAATCTTTCTGTTACGATGATTTTCTACTTCACTCTGAAATTCTTTGAACTTTTCAAACGTTTCGGACTTGTGTTTCATTAAGTAAATATACCCATATCTACTTAAGTCATCAGTGAAAGTAACAAAATAACGATATCCACCACGCGCCGGCACACTCATAGGTCCACATACATCAGTATGTATGATTTCCAATAAGTCTGTCGCTGCTACTGGTTGATGGCGCCAGACAATTACTTGATGGTGCCAAGTTGACGTGGGAGCAGACTATCCTTGTGCGTGGTGGATAACCAGCCCGTTGGGAACCCCAAGAGGAAGGTATGATGAGTATAGCAACTAGTCTTCCCTCAGTTAAGAAACCAAGATTTAATATCGATCAGGAGAGGAGAGACAAACGACTGAAGGTGATGCAGAAACTGCACACACACAACCAAGTACTTTGTTCCCAACTTGCGATGAGGTTGTCAATCTCACCGGTTTGCTTGAAACAAAGATTATGAGCGTATCGAGTGGAAAACAATATAGTATGCGAGTAAAGTAAACAGTATGAGTAAAGTAAACAGGTGATAGCAATATGATGGAAATAGGACCGGGGGCCACAGTTCACTAGTGGTGTCTCTCCATAAGATAAATAACACATGCTGGGTAAACAAATTACAGTTGGGCAATTGATAGAATAAAGATAAACGTGATATGTCAAGAAGATCACTATGAGATTTACTCTGGGCATTACAACAAAATACATAGACCGCCATCCAACTGCATCTATGACTAATAATCCACTTGTGGTGAATCAATTCGAGAACTCCACAAGTATTAAGTTGCGAACAACAGATAATTGCATTAAGCAAAGTGTGTAATGTAAACAAAGCATATGCCCTTGAGCATATGAATGTTGTTTTCTCCCTAGTAGCAACAGCACATCTACCACCTTAGAGGTTTCTGTCACTCCCCCAGGTGAAATAGAGGCATGAACCCACTATCGAGCATAAATACCCCCTCTTGGAGTCACTAGCAACTACTCGGCCAAGATAGCTACTAACAATGGAGAGCATGCAAGATCATAAACAACATAGAGATAACACAAGATAATATTCAGTACAGCAACTTAATCATAAACACCAATATTCATCGGATCCCAATAAACCAAACATGTAAAATTACATAACGGTGATCTCAATCATGTAGGGCAGCTCATGAGATATAAACATGAAGCACATAGTGGAGAAGACAACCATCTAGCTACTGCTATGGACCCATAGTCCAAGGTAGACTACTCACTCATCGCTCCGGAGGCAAGCATGGCGATGAAGAAGACCTCCGGTGGCGATTCCCCTCTCCGGCAGGGTGCCGGGAAGAGCTTCTGGACCCTCCCGATCTTCGAGTCGACAGCGGCGGCGGATCGCGATGTGTTCTGGAAATCTGATCGGGTACTTACGTTTTTTCCGTCGGGGGATCTTTATAGGTGAAGGGGCGATGTCAAAGGAGGAGCCAGGCGCCCTCACGCGGGGCCCGCGCGGCCAGGGGCCTGGCCGCACCACCCCTGTGTGTGGGGCCCTGGTGGCCCCCCTCCTACTCCTCTTCGGATCACTGGAAGCTTCCGGGTAAAATAAGACTTCAGGAACTTGTTTCGTCCAATTCCGAGTATATTTCCTGTGTATCACTTCTGAAACACAAAAACAGCAGAAAACAGGAAACTGGCACTGTGGCAACTTGTTAATAGGTTAGTTCCGGAAAATGCATAAAAGTGCCACTAAGTGTAACGAAACAATAGGCAAATGGTGTAAAAACAAGCATAGAGCATCAAAAATTATAGATACGTTGGAGACGTATCAAGCATCCCCAAGCTAAACTCCTGCTCGTCCTCGAGTAGGTAGTGATAACAAAAGAATAATTTTTGAGGCGACATGCACCTACACAATCTTGATCATATATGTAAGCATTGGTGAGCTGGGATCATAAGAACTTAAAACATGGGCATGAAGATATAATCTTGACAATAAGAAACTTAGCAACCATGTTGTAAACATGCAAATGAACACAAACAAAAGATCATGAAAATGAAACAATGAAAGTCAAACGTGTGTTCAAATCATAAGGAAAAACATACAAAAGGTTTTTAGCTTGTCCTTCAAAGAGAGCAAAACATAAATACATAGGACACCTTCAAGTTTAAGAGGGCGACTAGATACAAATAATTTAAGAACAAGTGAAACCAATCATCATGAATCAATCAATGAACTTTGGGACAATGCATATCACACTAAGAATGACAACTATGCTCTCTTAATGGTGCATAAAGAAAGAAGGTGGTGACTCAACATAAAAGTAAAAGAAAGGCCCTTCGCAGAGGGAAGCAGTGATTGCAAGTTTTATAACCTTCAAAAATTATGGTACTTACCGGCTTTGAGCTCTCATTGCCCCCATCATAAGCATCTTGAATGGTTAAAGTTAATGCGAGAACAATTATGATGCATATGCTTGACAAATCATAAGTTGAAAACCTCGCGCCTCGTGAATACGAGTATCCAAACCTCATGCTACTTTACTTAGAGTCCCAAGCAAGGCTCTTGTCATTGTAAGTATATGCATATCATTGAGAACCGCCAATGGGGTACCTCCGTGCCCGATGACATGGAACATGCCCACACCAAAATGACAGGGCAAGCAGACAATGAACACCTCGACATCTCTTTTATTTGCCTTTTGTTTAGCTTTTTATTGTGAGATGCGTCATCGAATGTTCACCATGGGTATGCTACAAATTTCCACCATGAATTATGCATGGCTTAGATTGGCGGCCCGGCGTTTCCCTAACACATATACAAACTCCATGATCCCCACAAGATTCCCAATTCATTTCACACCGCGGGCATCCATAAACAAAAGATCACGATATCAACTCAAATAAGAAGTGCAATGTTGAAAGCTTGCCCCATGACAGCATGGATGCGCTAGAATCCAACTTACAACTTGCAAGCATAACAACTCAACATAAGAGACCACAATGTCAAATTTTTAAGAACAGGAAAAAGTAAAGTGCGCCTTCCGGTTCGTGAGAGCTTTATTGACCGAATTTCGCATAACACTGGTAAGAGTTTAATTTGAAGAGAAAATAAAAGCAAGTCAAATTTACTTGGAATAGCAAATTGCTAGTAGGTATGTATGGTGGGCACTTTGGAAAACTTTGGCTTTTAGGAGTTGGATGCACGAGTAGAGCTCATACTCAGTACAAGGTGAGGGCTAGCAAAAGACTGGGAGCGACCAACTAAGAGAGCAGTAATGGCCATAATCATGCAAAGCGACAAAGCGACATTAAAAGAAGCATAAGATGGCATCAAAAGTCAAAAACTAATTGATCATGAAGGCTATTGGCGACTTTGTAAGAGTCTAACATGTGTGAGCATGCGCCAAGTCAACCCAAATAAAGCATCAAGGAGAAAACCAAAATAATGCTTCCATACAATAAAAACAACGCATGATTTTTTCAAAGGCTCATTAAGCAATCTCAGTTATTTGAGACAAGTCATTCTACAGCAGAACCACTAAGCAACTATCAAAAAGACATCAAGCATGACATGAAAAATCCTAAGCCGCAGTCTACCCAAGCTCCTTCTTGTACCACTATTTTGCACAAAGCTTTTTCTCTTTTCCAACACCATTTGAAATTTTTATAAACACCTCTTTTGATGAAAACCAATAAAGATCAGAGGCAAAAATACACCTTGATGAAGAGATATGACAAGGTCTGAATGCAAATCAAGGCGAAAACGAAAACCGAAAGCAGTAGCAGAAAAAGAAGAACACTCGATTTTTAATAAGAGTGAAAACTAGGGCGTTCTTTGCAAATGAAAACGAGTACAACTCCTCCAAAGGAAATTTGTTGGGGTCCAACCATTTATTGCAGAAAACAAACAAACTAAACTAACTAAGAAAACTAAAACAACTGACGCTCCAAGAAAAACACATAGTGCATGAAGCAATAAAAATATAGTGTTTCGAAAGGTGACCTGATTTTTGCCGATGAAGAAGGGGTGCCTCGGGGGCATCCCCAAGCTTTGACGCTTGTACTTCTTGGATATTTCTTGGGATGATGCATGGGCATCCCCAAGATTGAGCTTTTGTCCATTCTTCAACTCATCTCATCATTCTCCAATCCCTACACTTGAAAACTTCCTTCATACAAAACTAAACACAATTCTATTAGCAACATTAGTGCAAGCATAACATATAATCAATCCTCTATTTGCTTCAGGTTTCAACTCAAAACCACCACATATATAGCAAATACTACTGTAGCAACCTCCCCAAAAGTTCCATGATCAAAAGAACTCAAAAGAAAGCGATAAAGTGGCAAACACAAATATTGGCAGAAATATGTCAAAACTGAACAGCTGAGAAAGGTCGAATTTTTGAGGGATTTTCTGTTGCTCAAATCAAAAAGTGTTCAACTAACAAAAGTTTGGATATAACCTGGGGCATGTGCAAAAGAAATGGCAGGTCCAAAAGATAAACAGAGAATTTTCACAAATTTTTACAGTGCAGCACCGAAAACAGTTTCAGGACAGCAACATCCCCAAATCTTTACCTCACTCAAATTAGAGGCTTCTCTTGGCACAAAAACGAAATAAACAAGATAAGGAGCAGTCATTACAGTAGTAATGACTTCCAAGACTCAAATAAAAGAAAAAGTACTGAAAAGAAAACATTGGGTTATCTCCCAAGAGTGCTTTTCTTTAACTCCTTTGAGCTAGGCGCAGAAAATTGCGAATCAAGTAATATCAAGTGATGAAGCATCAAGCTCATAATTTGCTCTAAGAATAGAGTCAAAAAGTAATTTATTTCTCTACCTAGGGAAGTGTTCCATACCTTTCTTTAGTGGAAATTGATACTTGATGGTGCCTTCCCTCATATCAATGATAGCACCTACAGTTCGAAGAAAAGGTCTTCCCAAAATAATAGGACATGAAGCATGGCATTCAACGTCCATAACAAGAAAATCAACGGGAACAAGATTATTGTTAACCACAATAATAACATCATTAATTCTTCCCAAAGGTTTCTTCTTAGCAACATCAGCAATAGGAACATCAAAATAATATTTTTCAAGCGGTGGTAAATCAAGCATGTCATAAATCTTTCTAGGCATGATAGAAATACTAGCACCTAGATCACATAAAGCATGGCAATCATAACCATTAACATGCATATCAATGATGGGTTCCCAACCATCTTCTAACTTCTCAGGAACAGAGGCTTTTTGCTTCAACTTTTCATCCCTAATCTTTATGAGAGCATTGGTAATATGCTTAGTAAAAGCAATATTTAAAGAACTAGCATTGGGAGTCAAAGCAAGCTTTTGCAAGAACAAAATTACTTCAGATATATTGCAGCCATCAACATCAAAATAATTAAAAGAAGTAGAGTTATCATCTCCCACACTCCGAAAAATTTGAGCACTCTTTTGAGGAAAAGTTTTGGCAGTTTTAGGCTTTTTAACACAAGGAGTGGGAGTTTTCTCTACACCAATCAAAGTAAGAGGATTGCTAGCATTAGGAGCAACATCATTAGAGGTAGTAATGGTACATACCTTCATCTCTCTAGCCATCTCATCTTCTCTTTCCCACCTGGCATGCAGTTCCGCTAACAATCTAATATTTTCATCAATTCCAACTTGGATAGCATTAGCGGTAGCAAAAACATTGTTCTCTTTCACATCATTAGGCAACACTTTTAATTTCAGAAGTTCAACATCATGAGCAAGGCTATCAACTTTAGAAGCAAGAATATCAATTTTGCCTAACTTTTCCTCAACGGACTTGTTAAAAGCAGTTTGCTTACCGATGAAGTCCTTGAGCATTACCTCAAGCTCAGAGGGCGCGGACCTAGTGTTGTTGTAGGAATTACCATAAGAGTTACCATAACCATTACCATTGGTAGAAGGATACGACCTATAATTGTTACTAGCAAAATTGTTCCTATAAGCATTGTTGTTAAAATTATTATTTCTAATGAAATTCACATCAACATGCTCTTCTTGAGCAACCAAAGAGGCCAAAGGAACATTATTAAGATCAACATGAGTCCTATCATTAGCAAGCATAGCCATAATGATATCAATCTTATCACTTAAGGAAGAGGTTTTCTCAACAAAATTTACCTTCTTACCTTGTGGAGCTCTCTCGGTGTGCCATTCAGAATAATTTACCATCATGTTGTCAAGTAGCTTCGATGCGGCGCCCAAGGTAAGGGACATAAAAGTGCCTCCAGCAGCTGAATCAAGTAGATTCCTTGAAGAAAAATTCAGTCCTGCATAAAAAGTTTGGATAATCATCCAAGTAGTCAGTCCATGAGTGGGGCAATTCTTTATCATAGATTTCATTCTTTCCCAAGCTTGAGCAACATGTTCATTATCAAACTGAGTAAACTTCATAATATTGCTACGCAAAGATATAATCTTAGCAGGAGGATAGTATCTACCAATAAAAGCATCCTTATACTTAGCCCATGAATCAATACTATTCTTAGTCAAAGACAGCAACCAATCTTTAGCTTTTCCTCTCAAAGAAAAAGGAAACAACTTGAGCTTAATAATATCACTATCAACATCCTTATATTTCTGCATCTCACATAGCTCAACAAAATTGTTGAGATGAGCTGCAGCATCTTCAGTACTAGCACCAGAAAATTGCTCTTCCATAACAAGGTTCAATAAAGCAGGCTTAATCTTATAAAAGTTTGCAGCAGGAACAGGAGGCTTAATAGGAGTGCAGATAAAATCACTATTGTTTGTGCTAGTAAAGTCACACAACTTGGTGTTTTCAGGATTGGCCATTTCAGCAAAACGAAAGTAAACAAGTAAAAACAACTACCAAGGATTCTAATTTTTTTGGGTTTTTGATATAAAACGAAGCAGGTAAAATAAATAAAGTAAAGCAAAACAATAAAACAAAGTAAAGGATGTGCGTGCGAAAAACTCCCCTCGCAGAAGTCTTCTCTTCCTCCCCGGCAACGGCGCCAGAAAATTAGCTGCTACTGGTTGATGGCGCCAGACAATTACTTGATGGTGCCAAGTTGACGTGGGAGCAGACTGTCCTTGTGCGTGGTGGATAACCAGCCCGTTGGGAACCCCAAGAGGAAGGTATGATGAGTATAGCAACTAGTCTTCCCTCAGTTAAGAAACCAAGGTTTAATATCGATCAGGAGAGGAGAGACAAACGACTGAAGGTGATGCGGAACCATCACACACACAACCAAGTACTTTGTTCCCAACTTGCGATGAGGTTGTCAATCTCACCGGTTTGCTTGAAACAAAGATTATGAGCGTATCGAGTGGAAAACAATATAGTATGCGAGTAAAGTAAACAGTACGAGTAAAGTAAATAGGTGATAGCAATATGATGGAAATAGGACTGGGGGCCACAGTTCACTAGTGGTGTCTCTCCATAAGATAAATAACACATGCTGGGTAAACAAATTACAGTTGGGCAATTGATAGAATAAAGATAAACATGATATGTCAAGAAGATCACTATGAGATTTACTCTGGGCATTACAACAAAATACATAGACCGCCATCCAACTGCATCTATGACTAATAATCCACTTGTGGTGAATCAATCCGAGAACTCCACAAGTATTAAGTTGCGAACAACAAATAATTACATTAAGCAAAGTGTGTAATGTAAACAAAGCATATGCCCTTGAGCATATGAATGTTGTTTTCTCCCTAGTAGCAACAGCACATCTACCACCTTAGATGTTTCTGTCACTCCCCCAGGTGAAATAGAGGCATGGACCCACTATCGAGCATAAATACCGCCTCTTGAAGTCACTAGCAACTACTCGGCTAAGATAGCTACTAACAACGGAGAGCATGCAAGATCATAAACAACATAGAGATAACAAAAGATAATATTCAGTAGAGCAACTTAATCATAAACACCAATATTCATTGGATCCCAACAAACCAAACATGTAGAATTACATAACGGTGATCTCAATCATGTAGGGCAGCTCATGAGATCTAAACATGAAGCACATGGTGGAGAAGACAACCATCTAGCTACTGCTATGGACCCATAGTCCAAGGTAGACTACTCACTCATCGCTCCGGAGGCAAGCATGGCGATGAAGAAGACCTCCGGTGGTGATTCCCCTCTCCGGCAGGGTGCCGGGAAGAGCTTCTGGATCCTCCCGATCTTTGGGTCGACGGCGGCGGCGGATCGCGATGTGTTCTGGAAATCTGATCGGGTACTTAGGTTTTTTCCGTCGGGGGGTCTTTAAAGGCGAAGGGGCGATGTCAGAGGAGGAGCAGGCACCCTCACGCGGGGCCCGCGAGGCCAGGGGCCTGGCCGCGCCACCCCTGCGTGTGGGGCCCTGGTGGCCCCCCTCCTACTCCTCTTCGGATCACTGGAAGCTTCCGGGTAAAATAAGACTTCAGGAACTTGTTTCGTCTAATTCCGAGAATATTTCCTGTGTATCACTTCTGAAACACAAAAACAGCAGAAAACAGGAAACTGGCACTGTGGCAACTTGTTAATAGGTTAGTTCCGGAAAATGCATAAAAGTGCCACTAAGTGTAACGAAACAATAGGCAAATGGTGTAAAAACAAGCATGGAGCATCAAAAATTATAGATACATTGGAGACGTATCAGTCGCCCGTTCCATTGAACCGGAAAACGGCGTTCTAGTCATCTTGCCCATAAGACATGGCTCGCATGTCTCAAATGATTCATAATCAAGTGATTCCAGAAGTCCATCCGAATGAAGCTTCTTCATGCGTTTAACACCAATATGACCTAAACGACAGTGCCACATGTATGCGGCTATATCATCATTTGACTTAATTCTTTTGGCATTCACGTTATGAATATGTGTTTCATCACTATCAAGATTCAAAAGAAATAAACCTTTCTTCTCAGGTGCATGTCCATAAAAGATATTATTCATATAAATCGAACAACCATTGTTCTCAGACTGGAATGAATAATTGTCTCGCATCAAACAAGATCTGGATATAATGTTCATGCTCAACGCAGGCACTGATACGTCTCAAACATATCTATAATTTTTGATGCGCCATGCTTGTTTTTACACCATTTGCCTATTGTTTCGTTACACTTAGTGGCATTTTTATGCATTTTCCGGAACTAACCTATTAACAAAGTGCCACAGTGCCAGTTTCCTGTTTTCTGCTGTTTTTGTGTTTCAGAAGTGATACACAGGAAATATTCTTGGAATTGGACGAAACAAGTTCCTGAAGTCTTATTTTACCCGGAAGCTTCCAGAGATACGAAGGAGAGTAGGAGGTGAGGGACCAGGGGCCCACACACAGGGGTGGCGCGGCCAGCCCCTGGCCCGCGCCACCGCCTTGTGAGGCCACCTGGCCCCTCTTCTGACGACGCCCCTTCGCCTATAAATACTCCCCGACGGGAAAAACCTAAGGGCCCGATCAGATTTCCAGAACACATCGCGATACGCCGCCGCCGTCGACCCGAAGATCGGGAGGGTCCAGAAGCTCTTCCCGGCACCCTGCCGGAGAGGGGAATCGCCACCGGAGGTCTTCTTCATCGCCATGCTTGCCTCCGGAGCGATGAGTGAGTAGTCTACCTTGGACTATGGGTCCATAGCAGTAGCTAGATGGTTGTCTTCTCCACCATGTGCTTCATGTTTAGATCTCATGAGCTGCCATACATGATTGAGATCACCGTTATGTAATTCTACATGTTTGGTTTGTTGGGATCCGATGAATATTGGTGTTTATGATTAAGTTGCTGTACTGAATTATATCTTTTGTTATCTCTATGTTGTTTATGATCTTGCATGCTCTCCGTTGTTAGTAGCTATCTTGGCCAAGTAGTTGCTAGTGACTCCAAGAGGGGGTATTTATGCTCGATAGTGGGTTCATGTCTCTATTTCACCTGGGGGAGTGACAGAAACCTCTAAGGTGGTAGATGTGCTGTTGCTACTAGGGAGAAAACAACATTCATATGCTCAAGGGCATATGCTTTGTTTACATTACACACTTTGCTTAATGCAATTATCCGTTGTTCGCAACTTAATACTTCTAGGGTGTTCGGATTGATATCCCCGGGAGTGGATTATTAGTCATAGATGCAGTTGGATGGCGGTCTATGTATTTTGTTGTAATGCCCAGAGTAAATCTCATAGTGATCTTCTTGACATATCACGTTATCTTTATTCTATCAATTGCCCAACTGTAATTTGTTTACCCAGCATGTGTTATTTTATCTATGGAGAGACACCACTAGTGAACTGTGGACCCCGGTCCTATTTACATCATATTGCAATCACCTGTTTACTTTTCTCGTACTGTTTACTTTACTAGCATACTCTACTGTTTTCCACTCGATATGCTCATAACCTTTGTTTCAAGCAAACCGGTGAGATTGACAACCTCATCGCAAGTTGGGAACAAAGTATTTGTTTGTGTGTGTGCAGGTTCCGCGTTGCTGCTGGCCAAAGACGAGTCAACAAGTATCGTTAACGGCGCCCTTGTTGGAGTGTTATTAAGCCAGTCTGCATCACCTTCAGTCGTCACCGTCTCTCCTCTTCAAGATCGACAATAAACCTTGGTTTCTTAACTGAGGGAAAACTTGCCGCTACACTCATCATACCTTCCTCTTGGGGTTCCCAACGGGCTGGTCATTCACCACGCACAAGGACTTACTGCTCCCACGTCAACTACACGCCACAGCTCTTTTCTGGCGCCATCACCGAGTAGCAGCCTCTTTTCTGGCGCCATTGCCGGGGAGGAAGTAAAGACTTCTGCGAGGGGAGTTCTTCGCACACACATTCTTTACTTTGTTATTTGTTTTGCTTTACTTTATTTATTTTACCTGCAATGCTTTTTATATCAAAAACCCAAAAAAAATTAGAATCCTTGGTAGTTGTTATTTCTTTACTTTAGTTTATCATGCTGGTCCCTAAGTTCGTTCTGGAGGACCTCTCAGTAGGTAGTGGTTCGATTATTGGCAAAAGTAACATTGAGGAGTTCTTTAATCACATTAGTATGCATGAGGAAGATGAGGAAAAGTCTTTGGTTGAGTTAGCTCCTAGCTATGAAGTTGCTTCTGCTCATTTAGTTCACATGTTAGAAGCTAGGTTTGCTAGTCTTAATCCTTTTATGCAATACATGTTCCTTAAGCTTCATGAAATTGAGGATCCCGAAAAGAAAGCTTTTATCTTAGAAACTTTGCGCATAGAATTTAGAGATATTGCAATTGAAGCTAGGAAAGTTTTTAAGAAGTTTAATAAGCTTGGCTCGCCTGTAAAGGTTGTTGGTACGCCCGATGATTTTAAAGTACCAATACCTTATGAACTTATAGGAATTCATGATGCTTGGGAAAAGAATTCCAGTTGGATTTGCTCTGAAAATCCTTTCGATGAAAGTAGTGTGCCAAAGCGTGACCATAAAGGATTTTCAAAAACTCAGTTGAACATATTTTCCTTCATTGTTGAAAAGTTCTCTGCAGTTGATCTTAATGCTTCATCTATTGATATTTCTTGATTCGCAATTTTCTGTGCCTAGCTCAAAGGCGTTAAAGAAAAGCACTCTTGGGAGATAACCCAATGTTTTCTTTCAGTACTTTTTCTTTTATTTGAGTCTTGGAAGTCATTACTATTGTAATGACCGCTCCTTATCTTGTTTATTTCGTTTTTGTGCCAAGAGAAGCCTCTAATTTGAGTGAGGTAAAGATTTGGGGATGTTGCTGTCCTGAAACTGTTTTCGGTGCTGCACCGTAAAAATTCGTGAAAATTCTCTGTCTATCTTTTGGACCTGCGATTTCTTGTGCATATGCCCCAGGTTATATCCAAACTTTTCTTAGTTGAACACTTTTTGATTTGAGCAACAGAAAATCCCTCAAAAATTCGACCATTGTCAGCTGTTCAGTTTTGACAGATTTCTGCCAATATTTGTGTTTGCCACTTTATCGCTTTCTTTTGAGTTCTTTTGATCATGGAACTTTTTGGGGAGTTGCTACAGTAGTATTTGCTATATATGTGGTGGTTTTGAGTTGAAACCTGAAGCAAATAGGAGGTTGAATATATTTTATGCTTGCACTAATGTTGCTAATAGAATTGTGTTTAGTTTTGTATGAAGGAAGTTTTCAAGTGTAGGGATTGGAGAATGATGAGATGAGTTGAAGAATGGACAAAAGCTCAAGCTTGGGGATGCCCATGCATCACCCCAAGAAATATCCAAGAAGTACAAGCGTCAAAGCTTGGGGATGCCCCCGAGGCACCCCTTCTTCATCGGCAAAAATCAGGTCACCTTTCAAAACACTATATTTTTATTGCTTCATGCACTATGTGTTTTTCTTGGAGCGTCAGTTGTTTTAGTTTTCTTAGTTAGTTTAGTTTGTTTGTTTGCTGCAATAAATGGTTGGACCCCAACAAATTTTCTTTGGAGGAGATACTCGTTTTCATTTGCCAAGAACGCTCTAGTTTTCACTCTTATTTAAAAATCGAGTGTTCTACTTTTTTCTGCTACTGCTTTTGGTTTTCGTTTTCGCCTTGATTCGTGTTCAGATCTTGTCATATCTTTTCATCAAGGTGTATTTTTGCCTCTGATCTTTATTGGTTTTCATCAAAAGAGGTGTTTATAAAAATTTCAAATGGTGTTGGAAAAGAGAAAAAGCTTTGTGCAAAATAGTGGTACAAGAAGGAGCTTGTGTAGACTGCGGCTTAGGCTTTTTCATGTCATGCTTGATGTCTTTTTGATAGTATGCTTAGTGGTTTTGCTGTAGCATGACTTGTCTCAAATAACTGAGATTGCTTAATGAGCATTTGAAAAAAATCATGCGTTGTTTTTATTGTATGGAAGCATTATTTTGGTTTTCTCCTTGATGCTTTATTTGGGTTGACTTGGCGCATGCTCACACATGTTAGACTCTTACAAAGTCGCCAATAGCCTTCATGATCATTTAGTTTTTGACTTTTGATGCCATCTTATGCTTCTTTTAATGTCGCTTTGTCGCTTTGCATGATTATGGCCATTATTGCTCTCTTAGTTGGTCGCTCCCAGTCTTTTGCTAGCCCTCACCTTGTACTGAGTATGAGCTCTACTTGTGTATCCAACTCCTAAAAACCAAGTTTTCCATTGTGTCCACTATAAACTCCTATGCATGGTATTTGTAAGCCATTCCAAAGTAAATTTTCATGTGCTACCTTTCAAAAACCTTCAAAACACTTCTTGTTTTGTGACACTATTTTCAGCTCATGGGGACGTAGTGGTTGGATTTGCTATCTTCCATATTGCTTATTCCAAAAAGAAAAAAAAAGAAAAAGAAAGAAAAAAGGCACTCCTCCAAAGAATGTGAATGTTGGTGGGCACCCGATGGAATCGGTTAGCCATGGTATGTGAAAGGAAAAAGGTGGGGAGGAGTGCCAAGTTTTATAAAAGGAGCACAAAAGTGCCAATCTCTCTCTCAAAACTTGCTTCATTTTTGTATGGAAGATAGTAAGAACCCCATTGCCAGTCGTTGACAAAGACAACCACCTCTCAAAATCAAGTTTTATCTCTCTGTTTTACAAATGAAAAGCTCTAGCACATGCTTAATCACTGCTTCCCTCTGCGAAGGGCCTTTCTTTTACTTTTATGTTGAGTCACCACCTTCTTTCTTTGTGCACCGTTAAGAGAGCATAGTTGTCATTCTTAGTGTGATATGCATTGTCCCAAAGTTCATTGATTGATTCATATTGTTCGTTTCACTTGTTCTTAAATTATTTGTATCTAGTCGCCCTCTTAAACTTTGAGGTGTCCTATGCATTTATGTTTTGCTCTCTTTGAAGGACAAGCTGAGAACCTTTTGTATGTTTTTCCTTATGATTTGAACACACGTTTGACTTTCATTGTTTCATTATCATGATCTTTTGTTTGTGTTCATTTGCATGTTTACAACATGGTTGCTAAGTTCTTATTGTCATGATTATATCTTCATGCCCATGTTTTAAGTTCTATTGATCCCAGCTCACCAATGCTTTCATATATGATCAAGATTGTGTAGGTGCATGTCACCTCAAAAATTATTCTTTTGTTATCACTTACCTACTCGAGGACGAGCAGGAGTTAAGCTTGGGGATGCTTGATACATCTCAAACGTATCTATAATTTTTGATGCTCCATGCTTGTTTTTACACCATTTGCCTATTGTTTCGTTACACTTAGTGGCATTTTTATGCATTTTCCGGAACTAACCTATTAACAAAGTGCCACAGTGCCAGTTTCCTGTTTTCTGCTGTTTTTGTGTTTCACAAGTGATACACAGGAAATATTCTCGGAATTGGACGAAACAAGTTCCTGAAGTCTTATTTTACCCGGAAGCTTCCAAAGATCCAAAGGAGAGTAGGAGGTGAGGGACCAGGGGCCCACACACAGGGGTGGCGCGGCCAGCCCCTGGCCCGCGCCACCGCCTTGTGAGGCCACCTGGCCCCTCTTCTGACGACGCCCCTTCGCCTATAAATACTCCCCGACGGGAAAAACCTAAGGGCCCGATCAGATTTCCAGAACACATCGCGATACGCCGCCGCCGTCGACCCGAAGATCGGGAGGGTCCAGAAGCTCTTCCCGGCACCCTGCCGGAGAGGGGAATCGCCACCGGAGGTCTTCTTCATCGCCATGCTTGCCTCCGGAGCGATGAGTGAGTAGTCTACCTTGGACTATGGGTCCATAGCAGTAGCTAGATGGTTGTCTTCTCCACCATGTGCTTCATGTTTAGATCTCATGAGCTGCCATACATGATTGAGATCACCGTTATGTAATTCTACATGTTTGGTTTGTTGGGATCCGATGAATATTGGTGTTTATGATTAAGTTGCTGTACTGAATTATATCTTTTGTTATCTCTATGTTGTTTATGATCTTGCATGCTCTCCGTTGTTAGTAGCTATCTTGGCCAAGTAGTTGCTAGTGACTCCAAGAGGGGGTATTTATGCTCGATAGTGGGTTCATGTCTCTATTTCACCTGGGGGAGTGACAAAAACCTCTAAGGTGGTAGATGTGCTGTTGCTACTAGGGAGAAAACAACATTCATATGCTCAAGGGCATATGCTTTGTTTACATTACACACTTTGCTTAATGCAATTATCTGTTGTTCGCAACTTAATACTTCTAGGGTGTTCAGATTGATATCCCCGGGAGTGGATTATTAGTCATAGATGCAGTTGGATGGCGGTCTATGTATTTTGTTGTAATGCCCAGAGTAAATCTCATAGTGATCTTCTTGACATATCACGTTATCTTTATTCTATCAATTGCCCAACTGTAATTTGTTTACCCAGCATGTGTTATTTTATCTATGGAGAGACACCACTAGTGAACTGTGGACCCGGTTCCTATTTACATCATATTGCAATCACCTATTTACTTTTCTCGTACTGTTTACTTTACTAGCATACTCTACTGTTTTCCACTCGATATGCTCATAACCTTTGTTTCAAGCAAACCGGTGAGATTGACAACCTCATCGCAAGTTGGGAACAAAGTATTTGTTTGTGTGTGTGCAGGTTCCGCGTTGCTGCTGGCCGAAGACGAGTCAACAAGTATCGTTAACGGCGCCCTTGTTGGAGTGTTATTAAGCCAGTCTGCATCACCTTCAGTCGTCACCGTCTCTCCTCTTCAAGATCGAAATTAAACCTTGGTTTCTTAACTGAGGGAAAACTTGCCGCTACACTCATCATACCTTCCTCTTGGGGTTCCCAACGGGCTGGTCATTCACCATGCACAAGGACTTACTGCTCCCACGTCAACTACACGCCACAGCTCTTTTCTGGCGCCATCACCGAGTAGCAGGCACCAAATAACATTTATTCAGGTTTAAAACTAATCCAGATGGTAAATGTAGAGGCAGCGTCCCGACGGCGATCACATCAACTTTTGATCCATTGCCGACGCACATCATGACCTCATCCTTCGCAAGTTGCCGCTTATTCTTTAGCCCCTGTTTCGAGTTACATATGTGAGCAACCGAACCAGTATCAAATACCCAGGTGCTATTACGACTACTAGTAAGGTACACATCAATAACATGTATATCATATATACCTTTGTTAATCTTCCCGTTCTTCTTATCCGCCAGATACTTTGGGCAGTTGCGCTTCCAGTGCCCCGTTTCCTTGCAGTAAAAGCACTCAGTTTCAGGTTTAGGACCAGCCTTGGGTTTCTTCTCAGAACCGGCAACAGATTTGCCGTCCCTCTTGTTTCTTCCCTTGGACTTATTATCCTTTCTACCTTTCTTAAAATTAGTGCTCTTATTGACCATCAACACTTGATGTTCCTTTTTGATCTCCACTTCTGCAGTCTTAAGCATTGAGAGAAGCTCGGGGAGAGACTTCCTCATGCCCTGCATGTTGTAGTTCATCACAAAGCCCTTGAAGCTAGGTGGGAGAGATTGGAGAACCCGATGTATTCCCAACTCATTGGGAATCGTTATTCCCAAAGAGATGAGCTTATCGGCGTACTCAGACATTTTGAGTACGTGCTCACTAACGGAGCTGTTCTCTTCCATCATGCAGCTAAAGAACTTTTCTAAAGCATCATAACTCTCTACGGCAGTATGGGAGTCGAAGATCAGTTTCAACTCTCCCATTGTATCATAAGCGTTTCTGTTCTCGAAACGTTTTCGCAGCTCCGGCTCATGTCCATACAGTATGCTGCAATGAACTAAACTGTGGTCCTCCTTACGAGTCAGAAAAACATTTTTCTCTTCATCGGGAGCATCTTCTGCAGGCGGGTTACCTAGCGGTGCCTCAAGCACATAGCCCTTTTGAGAGGCATTGAGGAGGATCCTCAAGTTAAGTGCCCAGTTGGTGAAGTTGCTATCGTTGGTGGCTAGTTTTTCTTTCTCCATGAACGCATTGAAATTTAGAGCAGGTGGTGCCATGATCTACAAATTATTTGCAAAGTTAATTTAGACTAAGTTCATAATAGAATGAGTTCAGGTTAAATCAAATTCTACGTGAACTCCCACTTAAAAACAACATCCCTCCTAGTTTTCTTAAGTGACTACACGAACCAAATCCACTATACCGCAACCGATCATCATGTGCAACGGTATAGTTTCAAAGACGAACATCACCATGTTCATCATATCAACCATATGACTCATGCTTAACCTTTCGGTTCGTGTTCCGAGGCCATGTCTGTACATGCTAGGCTCGCCAAGTAGAACCATAACATTTGTGTGTGTAAAACTATCTTACACCCATCGTATGTGAACGTAGAGTCTATCACACCCGATCATCACGAGGTGTCTCAAAACGACAAACTTTTTGACGGTGCATGTTGGGAGAACACATTTTTATCTTGATATTTATGTGAGAGGGATCATCTTATAATGCTACCGCGCGATCAAATCTAAGCAGAATAAGATGCATAAAAGGATAAACATCACATGCATATATAATGTGATATGATATGGTCCTTCACGCATTCGATCTCCATCTTGTGCGTCATGGTATGATCGCCATCATTCCACCGGCGTAGCACCAAGGTCCATGGCGCGCCACCTTGGTTGTCTTCCTCCATTACAATATATCACTTGGATATATATATTTGGCACGCAGGCCATTTAAATATAAAGACAACCATATGGCTCCTGCCGTTGTTTATAACTTACAAAAAGGATTATCGCATAGAATTTGTAACATAAATAATTTAACCATATCACATCACATGCCCTGCAAAAACAAGTTAGACGTTTCTAATTTGTCTTGCATATTTTACGTGGTTTGGGGCTTTCTAGGAAGAACCGTTCTTACCTACGAACATGAAACCACAACGGTGATAAAAATATTATTAACAGCTATTTGTAAAATAGATCATAACTATAGTGAGAGAAACGTACACCCGCAAAGCCACATATGCCGAAGCATGTCAAGTGTGGGACAAGTCTCGTGAACGCGGTCACGTAAGGTTAGTCTCGGGCAGCTTCAATCCCACTATGCAACTATGATCCAAAATACAAAAAATTGCAATAACATGATCATCAACGCCCACATCCACATGTGTTCTAGCCGTGCATACCAACTACGCATAGATATGGCTCTGATACCACTGATGGGTTTGTAGCATAGAAAACAAAAAATTTCCTACGCAAGAACACATAAACTAGCCAAGATACTCTACGAGGTGGTAGCAACAGAGACTAACCCTCGATGACCGTAAGCGGGAATTACATTCCCGCACAAACGTTGACGGTGGAGAGTTGATGAAGACGCACGTAGTCGACGTAGTTGTTCACTTGACGTAGTCGACGTAATGGTTCACTTAACGATCACAAGATCGTGTACACGGCGCCACAAGTGGCAGCACCCCCGTGCTCGGTCACACGTACAGCTCGATGTCGACTCCTCCACGCCCTCGGTCCAGTGGGGCAGCGGAAGAAGGGATCCGCCGGACACTCCACCACACACTTCTCCAAGTGTATGAACTACGAACTACAATTCCGGCAGAGCTTCGCTAAGCTGAGACGGATATTGGGCAGCAACTATGCGAGGGAGGGGAGGATCAAGAAGTGTGTCACATGGAGGAGAGGGAGGGGTTTATATAGGGGAGGAGGGGGCAGCCCCCAAGGGGCGGGGTGCGCCGGCCCCAAGGAGGAGTTCCTCCTCCTCATCATGGTGGTAACCCCCTCTTCATTCCCTTCATGGTGGTAACCCCTCATCAACATGAGGTAACCCCCATTTTAATTTTGCATGACATTCATGCTAATTAAAATTCACACTTATTGATTTAATAAAACATTTTTATTTCTTTAATATTTGTTAATTCATTCAATTAACAAACATTAACAAATACACCCTTGAGTTATTTCGATATCCCAAAACAGTTTCGGTGCTTTTCTGAAACAACCCGTATGCTGTCCTGTAATTCGATCGGAGTATCGTATCCACTCAAAAACGACGGCGAACCTTAAGTGTGTCACCCTACGGTTCGTGAATAACGTGGACATGATCGAGACTCCTCTCCGATCAATAATCAACAGCGGGATCTGGAAATCCATGATGACTCCCACTTACTCAACGATGAACTAGTGATCGTGTGAACCAATAACGAACATAGTTAATTCCTTTTGTCTCGCGATATTATTACTTGTCCGAGATCCGATCATTTGGTATCAACCATACCTAGTTCGATCTCGTTCCTGACAAGTCTCTTTACTCATTCCATGATAATGCATTCCCGTGACCTAGTCACATGCTTGCAAGTGATTCTAATGCAATATCACCGAGAAGGGCCCAAAGAATATCTTCCCGTCATCGGGTCGGACAAATTCCACTCTTAATCCATGAGCCTCAACTAATACTTTTAGAATACCCAAATCAACCTTTATAATCACCCTGTGATGGTGTGACGTTTGATATCATCAAAGCACTCTTCCGGTATCAGTGATTAACATGATCTCATGGTCTGAGGATTAGAACTATTTCGTATGAGTTTGATATAGCAATGAACTTGATGACTTGATCGTATTGCTATTCGTACTATGGGTGTGAGTGTTCATCACATCATTCTTCTAATGATATGACCCCGTTATTAACAACATCCAATGTTCATGATCAGGAAACCTTGATCATCGGTTAATCAATGAGCTAGTATAAAAGAGAGGCTTTACTAGGAACCCTTTTAGTTTATTAATCACACAAGTATTAATGTTTCCGATTAATACAATTCTAGCATGAGAAATAAACATCTATTATGAATACAGAATAATATAATAACAACTTTATTATTGCCTCTCGGGCATATTCCTTTCACCGGAGAGGGGAATCGTCACCGGAGGTCTTCTTCATCGCCATGCTTGCCTCCGGAGGGATGAGTGAGTAGTCTACCTTGGACTATGGGTCCATAGCAGTAGCTAGATGGTTGTCTTCTCCACCAGGTGCTTCATGTTTAGATCTCATGAGCTGTCTTACATGATTGAGATCACCGTTATGTAATTCTACATGTTTGGTTTATTGGGATCCGATGAATATTGATGTTATGCTTGAGTTGATGTACTGAAATTTATCTTATGTTATCTCTATGTTGTTTATGATCTTGCATGCTCTCTGTTGTTAGTAGCTATCTTGGCCGAGTAGTTGTTAGTGACTCCAACAGGGGGTATTTATGCTCGATAGTGGGTTCATGCCTCTATTTAATCTGGGGGAGTGACAGAAACCTCTAAGGTTGTAGATGTGCTATTGCTACTAGGGGGAAAACAATATTCATATGCTCGAGGGCATATGCTTTGTTTACATTACACACTTTGCTTAATGCAGTTATCTGTTGTTCGCAACTTAATACTCATGGGGTGTTCGGACGATATCCCCGAGGGTGGATTATTAGTCATAGATGCAGTTGGATGGCGGTCTATGTATCTTGTTGTAATGCCCAGAGTAAATCTTATAGTGATCCTCTCATCATATGCATGTTGTCTTTATTCTATCAATTGCCCAACTGTAATTTGTTTACTCAGCATGTATTATTTTATCTTATGGAGAGACACCACTAGTGAACTGTGGACCCCGGTCCTATTTCCTTTGTATTGCTATCACCTGTTTACTTTACTCGCACTGTTTACTTTACTCGCATACTATTACTATTTTCCACTCGATACGCTCATTCCTTTGTTTCAAGTAAACCGGTGAGATTGACAACCTCATTGTAAGTTAGGAGCAAAGTATTTGGTTATGTTGTGTGCAGGTTCCGTGTTGTAGCTAGCAAAGCAAAGCTTGGATGAGGCGCCCTATAAATTGTCCTGAGCTGTCGCAAGCTAGCAAGGATCACCTTCAGTCGTTTGGCTTGTTCCCTTTCGGATCGATAAACCTTGGTTTCTTACTGAGGGAAAATCTTGCTGCTATATTCATCATACCTTCTTCTTGGGGTTCCCAATTGGGCGGTGAAAAGATAACACCACCGCAAGCATCAACAATGACTTTTGCTGGCGCCGTTGCCGGAGAGCTGAAGTAGAAGAAGCTCCACGTCACCGCGCCATCATGTTACAATAGAACATATTGTTTGCTAAAATTGTTCTAAAAGTTTGCATCAATATAATAATTTTTTTGCTTCATTTTGCCGTTTTTGCAACTCGCCGGAAATTATTTGCTACGATGCTACAATAGAATTTTTATTTTGTTACAATTGCGCTTCGATTTTGCATCTTCAGAATATTTTTTTGCTACAACTATTTTCTCGGTTTGCATCATAAAATTCTTCGGAAGATTTCATCAGATTTTTTTGCTACGATACTACAATAGTACAAAAAATTTGCTCCGACGTCTCCGACGAGGTCTCTGGCAAGAAATTTTGGCGTTAAAAAATTTGCTATGTGCTTCAATAGTACAAAAAAGTGCTCCGACCTCTCCAGTGAGGTCTCCGGCGAGATCCGCTCTGTTTTGCTTCGAACTATTTTTTCCTACAATGAAGCAAAAGCGGTTTTTTTCCTTCACAGAAGCAATTTTGGGATTTTAGTGTGAAACTTTTTTGCTCCATTCATACATTTTTTTGCTGCAATGAACCATTTTTTGCATCTATGAAGCAAATACGGGATTTGAAAGACTGATGAGGGACACATGTTGGCATGAGCGCTCGGAGGATCAGGCTGGGCGATCCTCCGAGGGACGCTCGGTCCCTTCTTTTAAAATATAAGTTGTTTTAGCTTTATGAAACAAATGTATCTAGACATCTTTTAGTGTGTAGATTCACTTGAATATATAACTAAAAAAATATCTCGATACATTTACTTCATAAACCTAAAACATCTTATATTTAAAGACAGAGAAAGTAATTTCGAAGGAGGTAAATGACTCGTCGAAAACTCTCTCCCGACCTCATCGTCGTCGCCTAGATCAGTGACCGAGATTTATTGGCAGTCATTTATTTACACTTTGTTTCAATTTGTGTAGGTACAATTGGCCTCTCTACGTTAGAGATGTGAGCCTCACCGCGGTTCGTTTTATTGGACGATGTGAGGATCGTGGATGTGAGATTGCACTGTATTCAATGAAAAAAATAGCGCCGGCCTTAAAATAATTATTAGCATGTTATATCTCGTTAATAGCATGCTACTAGCGAGACATTGTGCATCATTAATTTAGTATGAGCTCTCCAGATATGCTATAGCATGCTAGTAGCGTCAAAATAGCGTGTAATTTTTATTTTCCATTTTGATCTTACAATGTTGGGAAGGTCTCCATTATTTCCTTTTTGATCCCATTCTTTTTTGTAACTTTCTCTTTTACCAACTTTTGAATTCCAGAATAAACTTTCATAAAATGCACCTATGCTTTCAGTATTTCAAACTTTTGGAAAATTTCAAAGTGCTAATTTTTTGAAATCTTAGTATTTTCAAATCTTCTAGAGCATCTTAATTTTAAGATTTCAATTTTAAGATATTTTAACTTTGACAATTTAAACTTCTTTGATGCTTTTCAGAATATATGCTTGTGAGAGTATCTAGCTTTTCATAATTGAAAACTTAAAAAGCAGAACAAAACAAAAGATAGAGAGGGCCTTGAGGACACATTGATCACGAGTCCTTCCCCTCGTGTCAGTTCACGTTCTGGCGACTTCGTGGCGACTTAGTGCGCATCTTGTCAACAACTCTTGCCGCCCAATCTCTGAGGCAGAGCTTGAACATGTATTGACTAGGTTCACTCCTTTGTAAGATTAGGTTCAAATTAGGTTTAACCAATAAATATGTAGTTAGTTTTAAGGGATTAATTAATCTAATTTCATTGGATTCATGTGACCCAATGCTTACATATGTTAAATGGAGTAATGTGTGGTATATTTGGGATATTGACAATATTTTTGTTTGCTACTAAGGTTTTTACCTTTTCAAAGGATTGACTCGCTAGGGATAAATGAATGCATGTATCACGTACTATTTTTCCATCTTGTGACAACAAAGAATCAAAGATGACCTTGTTTGCTGAGGGTAGTATATATAGTGTTATTCAACTTCACGTCAAAGTACTTAATGGAATACTCTATTGATTCTTAAATATAGCATGAGTGTTTCCTTGCTATTGAAGTATTAGAGGGATGTGTTGCATCATACCTATGAATGAACGTGTTTCACATATGCCTACTTACCAATCACTTTATATTTTGTTTGCATGCTATAAATTTGTTATCTGAAGCTATATTTGTGCCACCATGTTTTAGAGAGAGGTGTTAAGTGAAACCATGATCATCTTTCCATCTTTTACTTTTAGTTTCTGATTAAATTTGAAAATACCAAAAATACTTTTACTTTCATTTGCTCACTTCTTACTACAAGTTTTGTATTGCTTACATGTTGTGTGTGTGTCTCATAAACACCGCAGTGGAGTTCGGGACACAAAGTTGTATTTTTGTTGTTGCATGTTGCTAGACATGATAGAGAGGAAGGATCATTTTGCCCCGAGAGTTTGATATAACCCTCGAGTCACCATTCTTGGGAGAATTGTGTTTGTTGCATCACTCTATGCTTGGAGTCCTAACAAAGTGGTATACACATGTAGATTTGTTGCCACCAGGACAATATTTCCTGGCATCGTTGCCAGGGAAGGAGCGTCAACAACTTGCAGCCAGTCAATCTTGGGGAGGTCATCTTGCTAAGCTAAGCTTGGTTGTGAGCCTGCTCCATTCCTTTAGATTTTGCAATTGCTTATTTTTTGACTTTTTCTTTTTTTGTTTTAGTTTCTTTTTTCTTGCTGCTTATATCCAAAAACCCATAAAATTTAGTTTGAACTTGTTACATATAAAAGTGTCTACTCCAGGCAAACCTATTAATGCTATTAATGATAAGGTTAAGAACTTCAAATAATACCCTGTGAAGACATTAATATAAGCTTTGTTTAGAATGGTTGAGATTAAAAGGGATTGCTTTTATGCACATGATCAAATCCACATCCTTAGGAGTTTCTATAATGGGTTAGACACTTGGTATATGATCTTCTTGAATCATTAACTCATGGGAACTTCACTCATTCAAGTCCTAAATACACATTTTTTGTATTATCAAGCTTATTTGGAAATCGGGGAAGAATTAAAAGAGGAAACATAAATTGAAAATTTAAAGAATATTAGGAGATTATGATTAATAAATTGAATGTTGTGGTTATGGATTCGCCTAACCAAAATATTGTGGATAAAACATGCTCCTTGAACCCTCCTATCTCCCTACATGTGTCCTCCCTCTAGTTCCTCCATGTGGCAAGTGCCAACTCAAACCTGCATGCATGCTCATGTCTCGGCCTCGCCCTCCCCCTCACCTCCTGGTTGACCTCCAGCCCTCCTGCTCCACCTACAACCGTCTAACACCACCAGAGCGTCAGAGGGTGGAGACGAGACGACTGCACGCTACCGCCCTCCACCGCATGGACACACCCACCGGCACGCCGCTCTCTTGGAGACTGGAGCACCGACGTAGACATGAGGGCCACCTCACCGCTGCAATTTAGATGCCAGACGGTCTCCTCTGCCCACTTGTCCCATCCATCGAGAGAGGAGGCAATGGAGGCAAGGATTTCTCAGATGGATTAGGTGGCCTGTTCGAACCGTTATTTAATTTAGGGTGGTATTAGTGCATTATATGTGTTTTGGTGGGAGGGCAAATTGATCTAAAAAAAGTGGAGGAAAACACATTTTTGGTGGATTGAAGGCATATTTTGTACGGTCATGGACCAGTCCTATTGCAAACTTATTTATAGAGATTGCAAATATTAATATTTTTCTTGAATGTTTAATCAAAATTTACAAAATTTGACTTTAACAAACTTAGAATGAATTTCGGACGAAGCGAGTACAAACACAACACAGTGGGTTGATTTATTCGCCACGTACCGTATGTTCACATACACTATGTTTTTGATTACCCAATCCAGAATTACCGTCGGCATAGGTCATATATTTTCTTTTTCAAAATTATTTTTTATTTCGTTTTTCATTTATTTTTTCAAAAAATCCAATTATTTAAATTGTATGACTACTTAGTCGCACTCGGACATCTTCACCTCTAAGCACACTTAATTTTAAGTCAAATCTCTCACTCCTTGTCATACTGACCGATCGGTCACCCATCCTAAGACTACTCCAGCCTCAACACGTTTAACTTCTTTATTCCTTCCTAATGAGCTTCCCAAAAAGAAGTTAAACATTGTTGATATTAGTATCCTATGAATTATATTAACCCTTGGGCCATGATGTCACATGTCTTTTTTAATCCCAAACAACTATTTAAGTAAAACAAAAATGAATAAGTAATAATTTCAAATAACAGTAAAATAAATTTAATTTTTTCTTCCTTTTTTCATTTAATATTGAATAATTTATATCTATAAATCCATAAATAAGAATTCGACAAATAATATGTCTAAATTGATCAGAAAATATAAATTTAAATGCCAAAAATAACATAATCAAAGAATGCAAATAACAAAGATTGATCAATTTTTATACAACTAAGCGTGTGTTGTAAACATATTAGCAGACAATTTTTATATAACTCCTTGCCATGAAGATTGATCATAACAAAATCAAATGCAAAGAATAATTCATATCTAAAGTATGCAAAAAAGTAATGCAAATAATAATTTATATCTAAAGTATGCAAAAAATGCAATCAAAAATAATAATAGAAAATATTAGCATTAATTCAAAAAAAGGAAAAAGAGCTATGCCGACGGCATAGCTCAGAAAATATAAATATAATTCAGGAAAAAAAGAGCTATGCCGATGGCCGGACAGGTGCTTCGCCGATGGCCATATCTACGCCGACGGTGACCATCGGCATAGCCTGTCCTATGCCGACGGTCTTTGCTGGGCTTTCACCTAGGATCCTATGCCGATGGCCCGACTAAAAGTCGTCGGCGTAAAAAAATGCCGTCAGCGTAGAATTGTTTTCCTTTAGTGGATTTTGCAAGCTAAATTAATACGGGATTAATTAACACACTTCCGGGATGACTTCGTCACGGTCCGCTCCATCTACAGTTCTACACGACCCACGGATAGCTGACCCCGCGTGGCATGCAGTCCACGCTCTCCATCGCTCCTCTACAACGTGACGCCAGGAAGAAAGATGGGTGGATGGATTTTGTTGATTTTGATTGAGTCGATTTTGACGCATGGATGGATCATGGATAGATGGATGGATGGATGGATTTGATCTGAGATAAGGGTTGAGCACCCCGTGCACACAGACCAGGACTACCTAGTTAGGGCACTTCCCTACTAGCTATAGCACTAGGGCCCAGGCCAGAGGCCACGTTCCCAGACTTCTAGCACTTCTGCTAACGTGTTTTAGTCGGCAGTTTGTTAGTACTTTCAGTAACTATAATAATATTGCATAATTACAGGCCATTTGAGAAATGTGCCCAAATGTTTGCATGCCCTCAGGCATTGTTGAAAAGATTCAGTAATTTTGATGATTACACACAATTTAGCAGTGTCGAAGAAAGCCGGTGCTTACTGTGAGAACGGGTACATGCTTGCTGTCCTCGGCCTTAATGTGGCTCCAGGCACACCGTGAAGACCACAAACCTCATTCCTCACCGTCATGCATGTCACCTCCGAGACCCTTGTACATGCCGCCGAAACCCAAGCCGCTGGTGCCACCGGTGGAGGAAGGATATATAGATTTAGATTTATGCTACATTTATGAGATGAATTTTATGGGCACATACATATGGGATGAGGTGGAGGCAGTTTATTTCGTCCCGTGATTTTAGAATCGTGATTCACCCCCAAATCACCACGTGAGTCCGTAGGTGATGTTTCGTAGGATTTCTTCGGTATGTGTAGGATTATCAATAAACTTAAGTTTTTCCGATCTTCAAGCACACATAGATAAAGAATTGGTCCTTTCGATCAAGTGTGCTTTCTTTAAACTAATAAGTTAACATTTTACGCCCGGCCTGTACATAGCTAGGATACACACAACCACAGACACGGAATAAAACCCGAAAGAAGTTGAATACAAGAAAAAAAAAGTTCACGTAGAACGTCTATGGCAGTGGAGGTTCAGTCTCTAGAATATGCTGATATCCAGGTGGAATAAAAATATCCACACCGCCCCCGTCAATCATGTACACACCTTGATAAATATATGTTTGTTCTCTATATGCTCTAGAGACGACCACGAGTGGAGCAACTGTATACACCAGTAATGATCTACAAAGGAGAAAATTCTTACCATTAAAAACGAAATCAGCACTATATGGACAAAGCAACGATATGGAAAATGTTTACACCCTAATGAGAGTTCTATATTTGTGATCGATTCCACGTTTTAAGTTGCAAAAATTATTTGTAGCACTCCATGGTGGGTATAAGTTAGAAATTATTTGGATGAGTTGCCATATAGAATAGGTGAACTAACATTGGAAGAAAGAATAAGTGCTTTACGTTGGTGAAAAAACACGCTTTATATCTCATGCATGCTCCGCTTTGCAATCTTATTCTTGGTAAGGATTGCACCTGTAGCAAGTAAATTTAATTTTGAGCGGCACCTTCTTTCTGAAAATACAATGTTTAACAATCATGTACAGTCACATTCTAAACTCCCACTTTTATTCAGGAGGCCAACAATGGCTTGCACTACACGCACACCCGACCCGACAAAGAGCAATGGGAGTGGATTAGCTATTCAGCCAATCTGGAGGTACTAGATACAGACATACAGTAGACTGGCCGATACGACTCCTATAAAAGGCACCCAGCGCCCAGCGACCCAGCGCAGTGAACAGCCCCGCACCAACACCAGCGCACTCTCACCCCTCCCTCTCTTGCTCCCGTCCCGCCCCAACACCACCACCATTCATGAGCTCCAGCCAAGAGCAAGGTGGCTCGGGCCACGCCCGTGCGGTCTTTGAGGTGGCTGCTCCGCCACTGCAGCATCGACGGATGCCCATCATCCTATCACCGGAACACAGGACGCACAACCTCGCATTGTGGCGCTGCATCCTGCTCTCCTGCATCGTCCTCTGGGCAGCCATCACCATCACCGCCATCGCTGTGCTCGTCGTCTTCCTCGCCTACCAGCCGAAGAAGGCTATGCTCTCGCTGGACACCGCCTCGCTGAACGTAGGCTACGTCAACGAGCTCACCGTCTCCGGCGGTCCCAGCAGCGGCCTGGCGCTCAACGCCGACCTCACCATGCTCGCGGTCATCTCCAGCAACAACACTAAGATCGACGTCGAGCTGAGCTACATGCAGCTCGACCTCTACTTCAACGGCCACATGATCGGGACGCAGGTGCTGCCGGCGCCAGCGCTCGAACGGCGCGGCGACCGCGTGCTCCAGAGCGTCCACTTCGTCACCAGCGACGTTCCGCTGCCGCAGGAGGATGCCGAGGCATGGCGTAACGCGACGGCGAACGGCGGGCCCGTGGTGCTCCACCTCGCCGGCCGTTTCCGCACGCGGCTCTTCATCGGCCCGTGGCTCCGGATCCCGCTGCAGGTGTACCCTCACTGCACGCTCTGGCTCAACCCGCCGCCCCGCGGAATTCTGCTGGAGTCACAATGCAGGCACTAGGACATTGTTGGAACAAACCTCAACCTTGATCAGGTCTCGACGCCGACTATAGTTTGCTGTTAGTAGTATAACATTGAGTTCATGCATGTCTGTTAGTAGCTTGGAGCGATCGAGTAGTATATTTTATTTTCAGCTGAGTGCGAGCACGTAGTACTTAGGAGTGTCGATCTGTCCCTGTGTGTGTATATGTAAACATACAGATATGTGTAACCCTTTGTGTACTGTGATTCCAGACGCTCAGTATCAATAATATTACTATTACCTATACGTACGTGTGCAAAATTCTTCTGCATGTGCAATTCTGAATACACGTCAAATAGTCCGTGTACCAGGTTGTCTCATTGGCGGAATAGTGTTCCCGTGTTCCTGCTGCAGGCACTTGCTAAATTAATGTATCAACAGGTTTGTCACTTTTTTTTTAAGGACAGCTGCTTTGTGACCTAGTTTCACATAGACGATGGAGGAGGCCGTGGGTTCAAATCACACGTCTGCATGTTTTTTCCCAAGCGGCACACACAGCTTGCACTGTTGCCTGCAACTCTACAGAAGGCACGAGCTGTTGCTGGCCTAGAATTAGATACTCCAATTCGTGAAACCCACAGCCTGCATTTTATTTTATTTTTCAGAAATTGCCTAGAAGCATGGTTTGTATATTCCTTTTGTACTTGAAGATTTTCTTTTTGAAAGAGGGCAAAAGCTTTGCCCTATTCATTAATTAAGAAGGAGTTAGAAGTTCTTACAAACCGAGCCAAGCTCGGTAAACAAAACGATTACTCTCGCGGCATTATTGAACCCATGTTTTTTTGCTCCCGCTAAGCTCCAAAGAGCCACCTCTCCCCTAATTTTCGATACCACAAGAGTAGGCAAAGTGGCAACATTACGAAATACTCTAGTGTTGCGCTCGTTCCAAACCTCCCAAGAGACAAGCATGATGAGAGAGACAAGCGATTTCCTACGCACTCCGCTTAAGTAGATGAAGCTCATCCACCACTCCTTGACTATTGCGTGGTTAGCCCAAGATGCGGTGTCCACCGAAGTGAGGCCAAGCCAATGCAAGATGGAATTCCAAATTCTTAAAGTGTAGCAGCATTTGAAAAAGGATGTGTGCCGCCGTTTCCGGTTCCCGCTTGCAAAGTTGGCAGTTGCGACAATTAGGCCACCCTCTCTTTTGAAGTTGAACGGCCGTCCAAACACGATTTTGCAAGATGAGCCATGCAAAGAGCTTGCATTTTGACGGAGCCCAAGTCTTCCGCACCGCCTCCATCATGTAGGAGTTGTCATTCCCCCAAATTGATCATTGTAAGCCGAGGCCGCAGAGTATTCCCCGGAGGTGGTGAATTTCCAAGTAATGCCATCATTGGAGCCTTCTACTAAATGCACCTCGTTGATCAAAGACCAAAGCTCCACAAACTCGACAACGTGGTTTGTTGTGGAGATCTCACTGGTGTCAAGCTTGGCAATCCAAAAATTGTTGGTCAAACCCTCCCGCACCGTGAAGTTTTTCCTTGTTGAAATGGCAAAGATCAATGGAGCAATGTCCTTAGGCTTTCTCCCTTGAAGCCATGGTGTATGCCAAAAGTTTGTCGTGCGCCCATCTCCAATGGTGATGATTTTTGCCGCATAAAAGAACTCCATGTCCGCCTCATTGCAAGGATGCTCATTCCCAATCCAAGCCTTGGATGGGTCTTTCCAATGAAGCCATGGCCATCTTAGCCTTATAGCCCTAGCAAATTTTCAAGGTATAGGATGCTAAGGCCCATTGGCGAATCTAGGATGAAAATGCAGGGTAGCCTCAATGTATAGTTTTATAAGGCAACTTTGTTTCTTTGTGTTGGGTCAACTAAAAAAATGCTCCAGTCTACAATGGTTTTTTGAAACTAACCCGATAATTAGCCTTGCACGTACGATATAAGGCTTATGTTGTTTTTGGATTCACATTTGGTTCATTTTTTATAGTTATTTGTGTCCCTACCTAACAAAATATTAACCTTTTATTATCAACTATGGTTGAGGCATCTAAATTTGACACTTTCTTGTTAAAAATGAAGGGTAGGCTCGAGCCTTACGACGCCTACCTGGTAAATTTGCCCCTGCTAAGGCCACCCTTTTACTAGAAGATGTCACACAGCTAGTAAACGAATAGGGAAAAAGGCGGCATATATCCGCTGAGAGATAGGTAAAATAAGAGATTTTAAGAGCTACTAGAACCTATAAGCTTACTCATAGTTGGCAAGGTAGGTTCAGTAGGACATAAACAAGATAATATACACAACTTCGTAATCAGCATACTGAATATTCAAATGCTAGTTTAGTAATCAATGTACCTTGAGCCCGCGCATGAACAGGGCCAGCATTTGACCTTGAGGGGGGCTAAATGCACACGTTTAATGTTTGAAACTTCATGAGGGGGTATATCAGACTACAGAGAATTCTGATGGCCAATGTTCTTTACAAGATCTGAATCTTGCAGTGACCTAGAACCCCCCCCCCCCCCCCCCCCCCCCCCCCCCCCCCCCCCCCCCCCCCCCCCCCCCCCCCCCCCCCCCCCCCCCCCCCCCCCCCCCCCCCCCCCCCCCCCCCCCCCCCCCCCCCCCCCCCCCCCCCCCCCCCCCCCCCCCCCCCCCCCCCCCCCCCCCGCACACACACCACATCGCCGTCGTCTCTATCCCCGCGCTAGCGTTTTCTTTCATGGTATTTATGATCCTCCTCCTTTACCAATTATATATAGTTATAACGTAGTGTGAGATCAACTGGTGATGATATGACGTTCATATGTGAGGATACATGGTGTGGTGAGGAAACTTTGGAGAAAATGCTAATATTTGTCATAATCAACCTGTGGTCCGCCACTGCATATTTTTTAATTTCAGCTTCAAAAAAATTCAAGTATTTTAAACTTTTCTTTCATCCCATGTGATACATTTTGCACAAATTTCATGCTTCGGAGCATTACAAACATATTTCAATTTAGTGAAACGTTTGTTGTGATGTGTCATTCTAAAATACATGTGAAATTGCACTAATTCATTTTTATGAAACCGCTTGGTAGTAGAGTGTGAGTATATATTATATGAAAATATAAGTGTAAATAAGCAAACAGATCACAACAAACATAATAGCCGTTTAGGGCCGTAAGTGAGCGACAAAGACACACTACTCCGCTACCGATGGAATCAAACACATGTGTGTCCTTGTATCACGAGTTCCATTCCCACCACACAGTTTCTCCACACGTCACTTTGTGATGAATAACACTTGATAAAACATTATAACATTATTAAATCATCAAGACATCATTTTTATTATAGTGAAAGATGCCATCCTATGTGCGAAATCTAGTATCAATTTCTTTGCCCTTGTTCGGGGTGCACACAGTGCACTGGCATCCATCGGGTATGCACTCAGCTGACCAAGTGCACTCAGGGCATCCTGTGTTCTCGTGGGCAACCCCACGACAAACATGGAGGCAACTCGGACGATCACACGGTACAGGCGTTTTTTTGAGTATCCCTCCACAAGTTAAAGTTTCAGTAACTTTCAGTGCGTTCACTGCAACCTCTGCAGAAAAGAAAAGAAAGTAAAGGAATGATACATCAAGGCGATAGATTGTTGGTCAAAATTATGGGAGACGCACATCATGGGAACAATACCTGATGAAAGCACAAGGAGGATGAGAGTCACGATCAAAATATATGGCGTCTTCATCTTAGTTGAATGTGGTGCTGATAGGAAGCCTTGTTTGTTTGGTAAGAGTTGAAAATAAAATGACATTATGACATGTCTCTTTATAGTGACTACGATATATATCGATGCATGTTTTTATAAAAATCGAATCAAATTAATGCACATTAATGCAAATTAATATCAATTAAGTGTGTTATAATATTGTACTACTCCTAAAAGATGAAAATTACTACTACTCTCTCCATCCTCAATTACCCTGCATTAATTCTAGATTTAGTCAAAGTTTAACTTTGTAAAATTTAACTAACTGTACAAGAAAAGTATATAAAAATTTACAATATAAAATAGATATCATCAGAATTATCATAACTGTTTTAGTATTATATGTATTTGATATTATAGAATTTTATAGCAATATATTTGGTCAAATGTTATCTAGTTTAACTTTGACTAAACCCAGAATACAGGGTAATTATGGACGGAGGAAGTATATGGATACTAGCAAATTACCCGTGCGTTGCCACGGTGACGAAGGAATGACAAACGGGCCCCCGATATTCGCCTACCTGGTTTTTGATCCAGGAGGAGTCTCCCTGGATAGGCTCTTGAGGCCCATCAAGGTGGCGGTCTAGCGCGGCCCAGAAGCTAAACTTGGCGTGCAAGTAAGGACCCGAAGAATTCAAGTTAGATTAGACTTCGTTTGTTTAAGGTCCGATCCAATCTGTACTTGGCTTGAGAGACAATCCTGAGACCCTGCCTTCGGATATAAAAGGCTGGGAGGGAGGTCTCGAAGCCCTAGACGCTTTTCCACCCACCTCACGCCGGAGCGCTCGACAACTTAGAGCTCTCTGGTTCGGCTAGATCCAATCTACGCCACCATTGTAACCCCATCATCAAAGCCACCCCGTCAATACAAAGTCAGACAAGCAGGACGTAGGCCTTTTACCTTCCGAGGGGGCCGAACCTGGGTAAATCCCGTGTTTCTTTGCTTTCGTCTGATCGCCGTCGAGTTCGCCAGGTCCCCAATACGTTTCCTAGATCGAAAGCCCTTCGACATGGGCATTGCCGGGGATAAACCTCATCAATTGGCGCCGACCGTGGGGACGACGGGATCTGGATCTACGGATTCACCGGCTCCATCATCAACCACCGCCAAGATCGACATCGACACCGTCAACGGCATCGCTGCGCCGACCAACGTCGACGCCACCACCAAGATCGACATCGACACCATCGTCGGCATCGCTGTGCCGGCCGTCGTCGACGCCAACTCGGCGGAACCGGAGGTAGACCCCGCCGATTCGATCGTCATCGACAACGTTTCGCCAAGCACCACCAAGTCCACTCCGGTAGCGAACGTCATCGACCCCACCTCAGGCGCGACAGGAACAGTGCCCGGAGGCTATGACATGGCCTTCGGATTGTTCAACTTCCACGTGGACAGCAATGGGGCGATGGAACTTCTCTCCATCGGCGAATCGGCTCTACTCATGGCCGAAGCGACAACACCACCAGCCGTCGGGGGCAAACCCTCGACAAGCGTGCTACTAGCACCATCGGAGGAGGAACCGAAGCTGAGAACTTCGACCCCATCAGTCGGGTTGAACGATTTCGAAGATCCACCTCCATCCCCGACCACCGTATACTGCGCCGATTGCGATGCATACCACTACGTGGGCGCCAGAGATTTCTCATCCCATGAAATCGCCGGCTGTGAAGATCCTCGGGGGGGGCACGGCAGCTGTCTACCCGACGATATCTGAGTGCGATCGGGCTCTCAACGCCCTCACGCTCCGCACTGCACCGTATGACCCTGACTACGTTGAAGGGTTATACTCGGACTACACATGTTCAGATGACGACGGCGACATCTACCCCGAAGCTAAGGGGAAAATCGGCAATTCAGCAAGCTCTGCCTCACATTGCGAATCTGCCGCATCCAGCGATGGCTATGTAGCTGATTACGATTCTGACTTCATGATCGAAGTCAGGCCCTACGTCGAAAGCGACGACGTCTACCCTCCAGCGCTGTGCGAAATCAGCGACGATTCGACCCCGTGGTCCGGGGGCCACTGCATGATGGCATCGCACGGCGACGGAAACGAGAACAGAGACAACGACGGCCGAAACCGGACAGACAGCGGCCGCCAGGTGGTCACGCATGACCAGATCCGGTTCGCAAGAAGGGTTTACGCGGGCGAGGTGAACTTTGGTCCCAACCCAAGCCCGAGCGATATGGCTGCACTCCGGTTCGTCGTCCAGGAGCAGAAGGACCAGATCAGTGCTGACATGCGAGTACTGGAACGGCGCAGAGAGGAGGCCGATGCGTCCAGCAGAAGACGGGCCGAAAGATCGTCCCATTATTCATCAAGCGTCCAGCACAGATCGAGATCACGCACTCAGCCCGGGCCGATATGCACAATATCACCCGAAATCTGGAGGCAGAGTTCAACGAGGCTGAATTGATGCCCAAGACCAAGGAGGCTGCGATCATGACCACGACAGCATACATTGCCGCGAACGCATCCAATGGCGACGAGCATATGCGACATCTGAGAAACCTGGCACTCGAAGGAGTAAGGGTGCTTCAAGGCACGCCCGACTCAGGACATGATGCGACAGCAAGGAGAACCGCCCCACCGGCGGAGCAAGCCAGGCACCCATGACCGGTGCCAGCCGTAGCACCTCGGACGCAAGTGGTCGAACCTCTCAACGGGGAGCTTCGGCATGGTCTGGCCCAGAACAGAGTCGACCAAGGGCGAGCGCGGCGCGAGGCACGCCGCTTTGAGGGAGAACGCGAGGCGGAAACGTTTGGCGGCGCCAACGATGGACTATGCGGAGCAGAATGCTTTAGCCTTTTGATCCGCTCCGCACCGTTGCCGAAGGGAATCAAGCTCAGCGACGGCATAGTCAAGTTCAACGGGCAGCAGGATCTCCGAATTTGGCTCGATGACTTCATAACCGCTGTCAAAATCAGAGGCGGATCCAGGGACAACGCCCTCCAGTTGTTGTCACTGCACTTGAAGGATAACGCATGGGCATGGCTGAATAATCTCACCCCAGATAGTATACGCTCCTGGGAAGAGTTTCGGCAAGCGTTCATCGCCAACTTTCGAGGCACTTCACGACGACCTACGTCATTCGAAGAACTATGCTTATGCGTGCAGAGAACTGGAGAAAACTTGAGGTCATACATCTCACGGTGGATCAGCCTCCGGAACACGACGGAAAACATCTCGCCCGAAAGGGCCATCGATGCCTTTCGAGACGGCCTCTTTCGACGCGAATTCAAGGAAGAGCTTGGTCACTGCAAGTCGAAGACCGTCGACCACCTCATGAGCCTCGCGAACGAATGGGCCGATGGCGAAGACTCCATCGCAGCTCCCAGAAGCCGCCGTCGATCAGCAGAACGCAACATCGACGCGAAAGACCAGTTCCACTACGGATCCCGAAAGAAAGGTTGTCGGAACCGCTACGATGACACGGAGAACACAGACATGGTAGCAGCAGGCTACGTGCACGAAGATCGTGACGACAACCGCGACTTACCGCGACGAGGAAACAATTACCATGGCAGCAGCAGCAGAAGTACCAGTCGTGACTCGAAGCCAAGCAAGGAGTGGCGCCGACGACAGCCACATCTGTCGGCAGAGGAGATGCTTGATAACAGATGCCCAAGGCATATGTATGTCGACAAGGACGGAGTACGAAGACCGGCGCACCTCCTCATCGAGTGTAGAGAATTCCTTCATCTCAACCGGGCACTTCAAGAAAGGATGGGCACCGAGCAGCCAGTGGCGGGGGCGATAGCCTTCAACGCTCCACCACCACCGCCTAACCCACCAGCGAACGTCGTACAGCAGGGCCACCAGGCCGCCACGATCCAGCAAGTCGAGCCGCTACAGCCGGCTAACGAGGAAGAAGAGTTCCCCGCCACCAAGAGGTTTCATGCCCATGATTCAGAGGGGGCGCCCGACGAATAAAGTTCAGCGGAAGCGCGCAAGAGAAGTGTTTCACGCCAAACATGCGCCACCGGCCACTCCCGAATATCTGAACTTGTTTGAACATCCGATCGGTTTTGACAGGTCAGATCATCCACCGAAGATCCCATGCCCGGGTGACGAGGGTTAACTCGACAAATGTCCTAGATGAAGGAGTTAGGATCGGGGAGATAGGGCGTCGGATGAACTCGAAGGTAAAGTTAGTCGAAATAGGTGTGTGTCGAAAGTAAACTTGGGTGTTCAACCTGGGTTGCTTTCAATCTGGCCTACACCATCCCCTCCTGGCCCCTATATATAGATGGCCAGGTCTCGAGGATCGGGTAGGGTCCGATATAGATTACAATATCGATATACGGTAAAGACTCGTATTCGACTAGTATTACAATTGGGCCTAGCTATACGGGCCTTAGGGGTACTCAACTAACGGGTTCTATTAACTATACCCTTGTCAGTAGCCCCTGAGATTCTACCAGAATTGTAGATTCGGGTTGAATCTCTAATCTTCAAATCTTCGACTTGATCAATTCTTCGACTTCTTCTTATCTTCAAATCTTCGACTTGGTCTTTCGACTTATATTTGTAATAATTTGTTCGCAAGGGGTCTTGATGAACAAGCCTGACAACTCTGACGGATCAAGAGGTCAGTTAACTGCCGGAACAGATACTTGTCACGTACTTCAAATTCAATCCCCTTGGACTTGAATTCGGGATACCGGTCAAACCCATTCTTCTGCCGCATTTAGGACTTACAAAGAATGAATCCCAGTAGTTCTCAGGGTACCCAGTGCGTCCACCAGGATTTTCTTCGCATCGTAGACACGGATACATATCAGCAGAGCGCATCCATGTGCGTATACCAGGCCACACAGGACGGATCCCAGGGTCTTACCTTCGTGACAAGTCACGGCATTTGAGTTGTGTTGCGATAACGCAACTCGAGAATCTCATGTCGTAGTCAAAATCTTGACTGAAAATATTCGGGTTTCTTCAACCATAAAACTCGCTCCCGATGGGAGTAACACTCCTGCACTTCTCGAATTATAATGCTTTGCCAAGAAATATCTTCGGGTGCGCGCTCAGCGCTCCCGATGGGAGTAGCCCCCGAGGCTATAGTCGAAAAAGGCTTTTTCGAGTATAGGCTAAAAAATGTAGTGTAATTCATCATACTTCAACTCGAGATATTTTAACTTCCAGAGACATCATCGTCGAGATACTTCAATTTCGAGATTCCTTAAAGACATCTTGCCGTCGAATACTCATCCATTACTTCAGAGAGAAGTTTGTATTTACCATTCTTGAAAATAGGAGCCCCCATGGCTATAACCGAAACTCCTTCGTATACAGTCTTGTGCACCTACTTGGCATTCGTCGGCGCCATCTTTTCCTCTTTCTTATATTATCTTCTTTATGATACCACTAAATACGTCACTCTGCACCATTGCGAACCGTTGCATGGGCAATGCTGTAAATTTCTCATTTTTTGACCGTTAGTGGGCTTACCGTTTCCTATCTTTGCGCCACGTCTCAGCCCACGTTCCTTCTCCCAGAAGATATATAAAGGGGATCTTGGGGAGTTTTACTGTTTACCAGCTCTTTCTCTCCGCCGCCTCCATTGCTGCTCTCCTCTGTCTCCTCCTCTCGTGCATAGCCCCCGAGCGCACTTCGTACTGGATGCGCGTGAAACACCTAGCCACCAAAAACACCATGGCCAAGACTTCTGCCACCAACTGGGTTCGCTCCACCATCACAAAGAAGGAGGTGGAGAAGGCCACGGCGGACGGCCTCATCGCCGCCGAAGATTCCATCAAATTCCCCAGTACTGAACGGATCCCGAAGCCCCCGAGCGGTTATCGGGTAATGTTCCTTGCTTTCCTCCTCCGCGGTTTCTCTCTTCCTGCCCACAAGTTACTCCATGGGCTTCTGTTTGTTTACGGTGTGCAGCTCCACCAGCTCACACCGAATTCTCTTCTGCATATCGCCTGTTTCGTGACTCTCTACGAGTCCTTCTTGGGCATTGAACCCCACTTCCTTCTGTGGAGGTCGATTTTTCGACTTCGCCACAACGTTTCTTTGGCTAGGAAGCCTGAACTGGGCGGATCCGTCGTTTCTGTGCGCCCTGAGGCACAATACTTTGAATTTTCCATGGCCGCGTCTGTCCAGGGATGGAGGACAAAGTGGTTCTATATCAAGGACCGCAAATCCTCTCCTGAAGATGAATTTGGCCTGCCTCCTTTTGAGGCTTCCCAGGAGGTAAAGAAATTAGCATCGTGGGATACACTCCCCTCAGATGTAGAAGCACAAGAAATTCTTCCTCTTCTTTCCCGTATCAAGTCTTTAAAAGGAGGTCAAGGGGGTGCTCTGTCGGGTATGCAACTCATGGCATTTTTTATTCAACGTCGAGTTCAACCCCTACAACACCGCCTTACCAAACTTTGGAATTACTCGGGCTTGGAGGATCCTACTCGCATATCTGAAGATCTGATGTCGAAAGAAGATGTCGACAAGCGAGTCAGGAATCTTACCAAGCTCACCAAGGAACATGCAGTTGCGGATTTAACCGCTGACTTTTTCGACTCCGTGCACCCTCTGCCTGAGGTATGTATCTTCGCGTTTACTTATTGTCGAACTTTGCTTGGTTCGATTTGTGTTATTCTGTGCTTTTGCACTCTGCTAATTTATTCATATGCAGGGTCATCAATTCCTTGTTTCTCGTCCTCCTCTTCCAGAGGCAGGGCCCCTACCAGCTGATCTTGCCTCTCCTGCATCTGAAGCCCCCGAGGCTGACGAAAGTTAGGACGGAGATGATGTCGAAGAATCAGAAGAGGAAACTAGCTCATCGACATCGCCTCCTCCTGTACTTGCTGAAGATGTTGGTGTCGACAAGAAAAGGAAGCGTGTCGACGAAATTGCTTCATCGAGTTCTGCAGCGGCTGGTAAAGCCCCCGTTTTTGCAGAAGATATGGAGTACTTCGACATGCTTGCATCGTAAGTATTGTAGTCGAGTTCTTCAATTGCATTGTTCTTGCCTTATTTTCATAACTTATACTTTTCATGCAGTGATGATGAAGAGCCACCAACATATGCGACAGCTGCTCCTCCACCTTCTCCTATGGCCACTGATGAGCCTATCGAACCAGATGTTGCACCGAGGGCTACCAGGTCCGGTGTGAAGAAGGTTCCTCAAGCCCGATACCCTAGACGCTCAAGGAAGGCCAAAGAAGCCGAAGTTTCTCTGGAAGCCCATGCATCTACGGTTTCCTCTGATGACGTGAGCAATTCTTCTGTACTTTCTTTCCTTTCATGCACTTCTACTCTTACACACTTCTTTTCTCAGGCTTTAGTGAAGAGATTTATTGCCCTGGGCACGGAGTGTGCGGGGTACCTAAAGGTTGCGAAAGCTTCCGAAGGTACAATCTTGATGTCCAGTCATTTTTCTTCTGTGCTTTTTCTTTTCCCACTTATCTGACTCCCTTTTGTCTTCTTTTGTAGCTGCCTTAGCAACAGCCAATGCTCGAATTGCGTCGCTGGAAGCGGAGCTCAATGCTTCGCGAAAAGCTTATGATGTGGCGGCCGCTGCTAAAGCGAATGCTGAGAAGTCGCAGAAAGCTGCGCTTGGCAAGGCAAAGAAAGCTGAAAAAGCTTTAGCTGAAGCCAACAAGGAGCATGCTCAACGAGAGCAAGCCATGGCGGAGCGTCTTCACACCATGTCTACTGCCGCTGAAAGTAAGTGCTTCGCCTTGTCTTCTGTTTTCGTCTTCTGTTGCACTGGTGTATTTATTGACACTTTGTCTCTTCTTTTCTTTTCTATTGTTCAGAATTCACTGGAGTATCTCCGTCGTCCTTGCAAACGGACGATGATCCTCTTATGGATGCGGTTAACCTACTCGAGGAAAACTGGATATCTATCCAGGAAACTTTTGAGTTGGTTAGCCACGTTTTATCACGGCTGTTTGCCGGCTTGTGGACAAAGAAAAGGGCGAAAGTTCCGAAGGATAACTTGACTGAACTTGCCAAGTCCTTCGATACCACTGAAGACCCCACTCTCTAGCTGAAAGGTCTTTCCATTAAGCGCGGCGCCGAGGGTGCCATTGCACTTTTCCTTGCTCATGGGACGAATTTCGACTGGGAGAGGGTTAGCTCCCCTCATGGCCACACCCATGATGAGATGAAGGCTTTTTTCGAGAGGGCAAAGAAGTTGGCACCTGCATTGTCGACAACTATTTCTCCTTCGGCAGCCTCTGCGGTGCCTGCTGCACCAGCTTCAGCGGCGGAAAATCCAGTACCACCATCGACTTCTGGCGAAGAAGCTGTCGTGCCCTCCTCTGCCACGGAACACAATGCTGAGGTGGCGTAGACTCGGCTTTCCTTGTAGTTTTTTAGTTTTTCTCCTTTTGGACGCAAGAACACTCTAGTCGCGTGCAACCCGAGAACTTTAGTCATAGGGTCTTGCACTTATGTAAATATATTTCCAGCGTATGAAGTATTATGTTGTCTCTCTGAAATGTTTTCTCCTTTATTTTTCTTTTTGGCTTGCAGTCGATGCGTATCAATGATCCTTTGACTCACGGTCCTGCTCCTTCCTCTACCCGTATGTTTGGTTCTCAGATTCCGTCGACTCCTAGTCGATGCAGCCGTTGCGCAGAATACTCTTCCAGAATTTCCGATCTTGAGGCTCGCTTGACTTTGGCCAAGCGTCAAGCACAGATGGCTATTAACAAAGCTAGCAAAGCTAGTGGTTATATGAAGCAAATATCTTCTCTAGACGAAAAGGTCTCCAGCTTGACGGCTAAGATTCTGCATAATGAAGAATGTGAATCCTTTATCCTTGGCATTGTCGAGTCTGCCTGCGAGATGTTACGATGTGAGTTTTCTTTTGACTCCTCCTTTCCCTGTTTGTGCACTGCTGTTCTTGTGACACCTTTTACCATTGTAGGTACTTATTTAGATTTTGCTGCTAAAGAACGTCGAGTTGCTGAGTGGAACGCGGCCTTGGAGAAAATGTCGACTGGCTGTGAGACTTTGTGGTCTGATCCTCGACGCCGGGGCGCCATTGTATTGCTTCAAGACTGTGCCCAGCATATTGGCGAGTCAGTTGATGGTTGCCGGCGAGCTCTCACAAGTATGCACTCCGTTATGCTTCCTCGTAATCCCTTGCCTACAACTTTCCCACTTCTTCTTGATACTTTCAGATCCAGCCATCGTATTCATAGGTTGATAGAGCTGAACTTAGTGGCTGGTGCCAATTTTGCTCTCGGGTGGATACGCAAGTGGCACCCCAGGCTAAATTATAGCATGATGTCCCTGAGTTTGGCTCCAGGTGGAGCTAGCCTTCGGGTACATATGGAGAACACGCTGCAACCTGCTCGAAGACTCGTAGCTAGGCTTCTAGAGGTGGATGCTGCGTTTTTCCGTGAGTACCATTATTTAGATCCTTTAGGCGTAGATGATTCTAACAACCCGATGTTGTAAGATGTTTTTGTATGTGTGTAACACGAGAGTATTTCATTTTATGACTTGTATGTCGAAAAAGTTTATCCTCAGAGCGTTTTTGTGCGTTTACCGCATTTCTTCCTTCGAAAGACTCGTAAACTCGAATATGAGGAACGTTTCATCTTTATTATACTTTGTAATGTAAGATACATGGGGTGACCCAAGAGATCCGGCCTGTGACCTGTGTTCTGGATCTAGAGGGCATTGCCCCTGGTATAACTCGTGGCTTTTACAGCCTTTATTGTTCTACTCTATTGTCTTATGATGCTTATGTCGTCGTGGCTTTCCCTTTCTCCTCTGTGCCTGTGTCTTCTCCTGATGCCCCTACTCGTGGTTTCTTCGTTTCGGGTTCCGCGACGCATCCTTCGGGTAGCTTGACGCCCTCTGTAGTCGCGTTTTTTGCCTTTTCTGCATGGTTTGCTATGACGCCAAAATTTTGCGCCATCTTGTGGAACTCCCTGTCGCAGAGATCTGAAACTTCAAAACTTCCTTTCACTGTAATTATTCCTCTTGGTCCTGGCATCTTAAGTACCAGATATGTATAGTGGGGTACTGCCATGAATCGTGAAAACGCGGGTCGTCCGAGGATCGCGTGATATTGAGATGGCCAGTCCATGACTTCGAAGTCTAGCTTTTCTCTTCTATAGTTTTGTTGGTTGCCGAAGCAAACATTGAGTGCTATTCGACCCAGTGGGTAATTGGCACTTCCTGGTACGATTCCATGGAAGGAACAATCTGTTGGCTTCAGGAACTCTAGTGATATATGCATTGCTCGGAGTGTTTTCGCGTATATCAAGTTAATTCCACTCCCTGCATCCATGAATATTTTGTCGACATCATACGCGCCGATTTGAGCTTTGAGTACCAAAGGCGCGTTTCCTGGCCGAGGTACTGTTATAGGGTGATCTTCTCTGTTGAACTCTATTGGTTGCTCTGACCAGTGCAGATACTCCGTTGTAGCTGGAGGTGATATGACTGCTAAGTTGACTTGTCGAGTTATGCTCTTCTCTTCTTTGTTTGACTTGGGTACAGGTTGTATCATTGATATGATGTGTCCTTTTGATGGTACATACCCTTCATCGTCGTCCTGTCCCTGGTTTTGCTGGTCTTGTCCTTGAGGCGCTCCATTGTTTCCTTGCTGCTTTGCCGGAGGGTTGTTGCTTCCTTCGAATCCTTGTCACCTTGCTTCGATTTGCTTATTTACTGCCGCCTCTTGAAGTTTTAAGAATGTTGTGCAATCTTTCATTGCATGCCTTGATACTCGCTTCCCATCGACGAACGCTGAGTGTATATGACAAGGTCCATTGAGCATATCTTCTGGCGAGGGGTTGTATTCTCTTGGTTCTCTTACGGGGAATTTTTTATAGTCCTCTTTTCCGTAGCTTCGATATCCTGAACTTCTTCGATCACTTCCTTGGTAACTGTTATCTTTGTAACCTGCGGAAACTTGGCTATGAGGGCCATAGTTGTCAAAATTTCTGGACCGTCTCCTCTGATTTTCGTATCTATTTCTTCTATCGTCTTCTGGAGATCGTGTCCTCTTATTGTTGCACGCATCTTCTCCATCTGCGAACCTGTTTGCTGTGTCCATAAGGTCTGACACTGTTTTTGGCTTGATTCTACCCATCTCCTCTACTAGGTCTCTTCGTCTTAATCCAATGATGAACGCATCTATTGCTCTTCCGTCTGAAACTTCGACTGCTGAATTTTTGATAAGGCTCCACCTTTGGATGTATGCTCGTAATGTCTCGTCGCGTTGTTGCACACATGCTTTGACTTCTTCTATTGATGCTGGTCGTTTGTATGTCGACCTAAAGTTGCTTGTAAATTGCTTTGCGAGGTCTTCCCAGCTTCCAATAGATTCTTTCTCTAGCTTGCTCAACCATGACCTTGCTGCGCCGGTGAGGTGTAGTTGCAAACTTTGCATTGCTGTTTCCTTGGTTCCTCCTAATATTTGAACTGCTTGTAAGTAATCTGCGAGCCATGATTGTGGTTCCTGTGATCCGTCGTATTTTTGCTGATCATGAGGTAGCTTGAATCCCTTGGGAACTGGAGTGGTGCGAACCCTGCGGGTAAAGCATGATGCCCCCATCTCTTTTTCGTTGTCTTCATAGTCGCATTTTTCATTTGGGGATCTTGACCTTCGGGTTCCGCCGTGCTGCTTTGGTGATGGTGATCGAGATCGGTGTTTGTTGCTTCTGCGCCGAGGACTATTGTGACAGCGAGGTGACCTTGCTTTGTGCACTTCCTTGTGATGACATGCTTCTTCTCCTTTTGCTGATAGCTTGTGGCCCACCATGTTCAGTCCGTTCAGTGTTGCTCTATGCATATGTTCTCTAGGATCTCCTGGACTTGGTCGAGTTGTAAGTAGATATGCTTGTGCTGCCACTAGTGCTGCTTCAGGAGTTTTTGGTAGGATATTTCCCTGCTCGTCGACCGATAGGAAGGACGAGTCGAGGTTTTTGGAAATACTTTGCCTGTCGGAGTACTCGAGGTTATCATACCTTGAACCGTGTCGACGATTTTTCCTTGCGTTGTTGTATGATGCGTCGCTTCGTGCTTTTCGAGCAGCTTCGCTAGCTGCAATGGCTGAATCTTTCCTTCTTTGTATCTCTGTTTTCTCCTTTGCTAATTGCTTGGCCTGCTGCCTTAGGGCGTAGTGATACCCCAAAAGCAGGTTTTTGCTAGAATTTGATGGTATTGGCGTGCCGTGTTCTATGGCTTCTCTTATTATCCTCCATTCGTCGACTGATAGTCGAATTTTCTCCCTGGTTGTGAGGGATTCCGGTGTTTGCCCTTCTGCTAGGTGATTTGCTCCTCTGTCGATATTTGCTGGGTTTAATACTGGATTGTCGTTTTCGTCGAATTCTTCTGAGTTATCTCCTATAATAGCGAACACCTGGCACTGTTTGCCAGCGTTGCCCTTGAAGCTTGAGAAGATCGAGTTGCTATCCTCAGAAAGCTCTAATCCTGTCTTCCATGTATCTGTTGACTTGTCTGAAATATCGTCGAGGCAGATCGTGAGATCTTCGAGTTGGACTTCCATGTCAAAATTTTCCTTTCCTTCGCTGTCCTCTGCGATCTTCTCTTTTTGCACTTCCTCTGGGCTGACCGGCGAGTTTACCTTGCTGGAGGAGCCTTCAGAGTATTCCATCATTGTTGTTGCTTTGGGCTCACTTGCCGACGGATCTTGTTTCGTCGGATCTGAAAGGCGAGATGAACCCGACGGTCCGATGAGGATGTTCAAGCTTCCGATTGTCAACTCCATCTCTTGATTTTCGTCGATTTATGTGCTGTTGTTGGCTAAAAGTGAAAAAGCCATCGAATTCATGATTCCAACGCCCAAGATCCCCACGGTCGGCGCCAATTGACGAGGGTTAACTCGACAAATGTCCTAGATGAAGGACTTAGGATCGGGGATATAGGGCGTCGGATGAACTCGAAGGTAAAGTTAGTCGAAATAGGTGTGTGTCGAAAGTAAACTTGGGTGTTCAACCTAGGTTGCTTTCAATCTAGCCTAAACCATCCCCTCCTGGCCCCTATATATAGATGGCCAGGTCTCGAGGATCGGGTAGGGTCCGATACAGATTACAATATTGATATATGGTAAAGACTCGTATTCGACTAGTATTACAATTGGGCCTAGCTATACGGGCCTTAGGGGTACTCAACTAACGGGTTCTATTAACTATACCCTTGTCACCGGGACACCATGCCTTGGTTCTCGAGGCGCAGATAGGGGGTTTCACCTCGAAAAAGGTGTTCATGGACGGAGGCAGCAGCTTGAACCTCATCTACGCAGATACACTGCGGAAGATCAAGATCCCGATAAACAATCTCCTGCCAACGGAGACCTCCTTCCACGGAATCGTCCCAGGGAAGCCGACGTACCCATTAGGGGCGATACATCTCGATGTCATCTTTGGCACGCCAGCAAACTTCAGAAAGGAGAAGATCGAATTCGAGGTCGTCGACTGGCCCTCGCAGTACCACGCCATCCTCGGACGACCAGCGTTCGCTCGATTCATGGCGGCACCGCACTACGCTTACCTCAAGCTGTGGATGCCCTTAAACAGAGGACCACTGACGATCAGCGGCAGCTTCGCCCGATCCGAAAACTGCGACAAGGACTTCAACACCATGTCCCAAACCTTCGGGGTGCACGAGGAGCTGCACCATATTCGGGAAGCCACTGTGATGGACATCGATCCACCGGCGCAGCAGAACGCCCCAGAACTGTCGTTTGATGCCACCAAGGACACCCGAGAGCACCAGATCCACCCGACGGATCCAACCAAGACGGCGCAGGTGTCAAACTCCCTCTCTCCCGCATAGGAAAGCGCGCTCGTCGAGTTCCTCCGTGAGCACTGGAGGATGTTCGCCTGGTGTCCAGCAGATATGCCAGGCATGCCCAGGGAACTCGCCGAGCACGAGCTTAAGATCTTTCCCAACACGAAACCGGCCAAGCAGTCTATGCGCCGGTATAATCCAGAGAAGGCCAAGTCGATGGGCGAAGAAATCAACCGCCTACTCGAAGCCAAGTTCATCAGAGAGATCAAGGAAGCCACGTGGCTCTCGCCACCGGTCATGGTGGAGAAGAAGGACACCAGGATCTACAGGATGTGCATCGACTTCACGGCCCTAAACAAGCACTGCCTGAAGGACTACTTCCCCCCTGCCCCGAATCGACCAGATCATCGACTCCACGGCAGGATGCGAACGCCTTTCGTTCCTCGACGCCTACTCCGGGTATAATCAGATATGGCTGAAAGTAGAAGACAAAGACAAGACGGAGTTCATCACCCCGCACGGGGTATACTGCTACATGACGATGCCCTTCGGGCTCAAGAACGCCGGAGCCACCTATCAACGGTGCATGCAGGCGTGCCTGAAAGAACAAATTGGCCGCAATATCGAGGTCTATGTCGACGACATTGTCATCAAGACCGCGAAAGCGGATAGCCTGCTCGATGACCTTCGAGAAACCTTCGCCAACCTCGACAGATATAGCATCAAGCTTAACCCGAAGAAGTGCTCTTTCGGGGTACCCACCGGCCAACTGCTGGGCTACCTCATCTCCGAGAGAGGGATCGAAGGCAACCCAGAGAAGATACAGGCCATCATCAACATGCAGCCTCCGAGGACGCTTCAACATGTCCAACAGTTGACAGGTCGACTCGCAGCGCTTAGCCGTTTCATCAGCAAGCTCGGCGAAAAAGCACTCCCTTTTTGTCGGCTGCTACGGAAAACAGACAACTTCACGTGGACCGAAGAGGCGCAAGCCGCGTTCAACGACCTCAAACGTCGTTTGTCGACCTCCCCAGTTCTCATCACACCCCGAGAGAAAGAGCCAATGTTGTTATACATCGCGGCTACGAATCAAGTTGTCAGCTCAGTACTTATGGTCGAACGCGCGGAGGAAGGCAAGGAGCACGGAGTACAGAGGCCCGTATACTACCTGAGCGAAGTTTTATCTCCGACCAAGCAAAGATACCCCCATTATCAGAAGCTAGCATACGCTATCTACATGACGGGGAAGAAATTGCCGCACTACTTCGAATGCCACTCCATCATAGTGGTGGCCTCGAATCCAGTTTCCAGCATCCTCAACAACCCAGACGCCACAGGGCGTGTGTCGCTATGGGGAATCACGCTGGGGCCCTAGGAGATCACGTACCAGCGCCAGTCCGCAATCAAGTCCCAAGTCCTACCGGATTTCATAGCCGAATAGACGCAAGCTCAGATGCCCGAACTCCCAGACCTGTCGAACAGCTGGACCATATTCATCGACGGGTCCAAACGGGTTTCGGGAGCAGGAGCAGGAGTGGTTCTCGTATCACCACAGGGGGACAGAATGCGCTACATTCTCTGCATGCATTTTTCAAACCCCTCGAACAACGAGGCAGAGTACGAAGCCGTTCTCCATGGCATGCGCATGGCCAAAGCCTGCGGGGCCACCCGCATTAAGATCCATGGAGATTCGAACCTTATCGCCCAGCAAGTCATGAAGGAGTGCGACGCAACCTGTGCATACATGATTGCATATCGCACCATGTACGATAAGCTCGAAGGCGAATTCGAGGGTTGCGAAGTGACGCACATCGGCAGGGAAAGCAATGAAGAGGCAGACAACCTGGCCAATATCAGGTCAAGGTGCCTCCCAATACCGCCCGGAGTCTTCTTCAAAGAGATATTCGAGTGCTCCGTCAAGATTAAACCAGTTACCGACCCGGCGTTAGCAACACGCTCGTGGGCTCGGCAGGCCAGCACCGCCCCAGCGACGGGAACGGAAGATCTCCCGAAAGGCGCGGCCGTAGTCATGCTCGTCGAAGCAACATGGACGAAGCCATACTTGGCCTACCTGATGCGGGGCGAGCTCCCAGAAGATCCCATCCATCGCCGACAAGTCATGCGGTGTTCCAAGGCCTTCACGATAATCAACGGGGAGCTCTACAAGCGCAGCACCACAGGGGTGCTCCAACGGTGCATAGCGCTGGAAGATGGAATCGCTCTCCTTCGAGAAATCCATGAAGGAACTCGTGGGCACCACGCTTGCAGTCGAACCCTCGTGGCCAAAGCTTTTCGGTCAGGATTCTACTGGCTATCCGCCCTCTACGACGCCAGGAACATCATCCAGCACTGCGAAGCATGCCAGCTATTCGCCACCAAGCCTCATGCACCTGCGTCCGAACTGCACACCATCCCTGTGGCCTGGCCCTTCGCACAATGGGGGCTCGATCAAGTGGGGCCTCTCCCCAAATCTTCCCGAGGAGGTCATACCTACCTGCTAGTCGCAGTGGACAAGTTCTCCAAATGGATAGAGGCTGTTCCGGTCACCAACCAAGAGGCGACCACGGCGGTCAAGTTCTTCGAGTCCATTGTCTACCGGTACGGCGTCCCGAACAGCATTATCACCGACAACGGCACCAACTTCAGTTCGGGCGAATTCCAGGACTTCGCCAAAAACCTCGGCATCAAGCTCAAGTACGCTTCGGTGGCGCACCCCAAGTCTAATGGCCAGGTCGAAAAAGCCAACGGACTTGTATGCGGAGGCCTGAAGAAGCGACTGCTTCGACCTCTCAAACGCGCAGCAGGCGCTTGGGTCGAGGAACTGCCTTCGGTGCTCTGGAGCTTGCGAACAACACCCAATTCTTCGACGGGCTATACACCTTTCTTCCTGCTCTTCAGAGCAGAAGCAGTGCTACCCACGAATGTGCGCTATAGCGCGCCCCGCGTGGTCGCCTACGTCGAGGAAGATGCGGACAAGGCGTTAGCGGACGCCCGAGATCTACTGGACGAAGCTCGAGATGTCGCCCTCGTTCGTTCGGCGGTTTATCAGCAGAGCCTCCGCAACTACCACAGCAGGCGGGTACGCAGACGCTCATTCGAGCCGGGCAACCTTGTGCTCCACCTCAAGCAGACAAGCACGTTGAAGCTGGAGCCACCATGGGAAGGCCCGTACCTCATCCATGAGGTCATCCCAGGAGGGGCATACCGCCTACGCAACCCGAAAATGGGGAAAGACGTAGAGAACCCGTGGAACGCCGCACAGCTGCGCCGCTTCTACCCTTAGCTAGCAAAGTTGTCTCCCCCACCCCCTCTACTATGTAATCAAGCGTCGGCAGTAGTCCACGCCCAACATTGTGCCTTCGGCACCAAGCAATAAAGTTCAAGTTCCTCATTTCATGAATCGACATCTGTGTATACTTACGCTCGGGGGCTTCGCCCTATGCTCGGGGGCTTCGCCTTTCGACCCACGCTCGGGGAATTCGCCCTACGCTCGGGGGCTTCGCCTTTCACCCACGCTCGAGGGCTTCGCCTTTCGCCCACGCTCTGGGGCTTCGCCCTACGCTCGAGGGCTTCGCCTTTCGCCCATTCTTGGGGGCTTCGCCCTACGCTCGGGGGCTTCGCCTTTCGCCCACGCTCGGGGGCTTCGCCCTACGCTCGGGGGCTTCGCCCTACGCTCGGGGGCTTCGCCTTTTGCCCACGCTCGGGGGCTTCGCCTTATGCTCGGGGGCTTCGCCCTATGCTCGTGGGCTTCGCCTTTCGCCCACGCTCGGGGGCTTCGCCTTTCGCCCACGCTCGGGGGCTTCGCCCTATGCTCGGGGGCTTCGCCCTACGCTCGGGGGCTTCGCCTTTCACCCACGCTCGGGGGCTTTGCCCTATGCTCGGGGGCTCCGCCTTTTGACCTACGCTCAGGGGCATCGCCTTTCGACCTACGCTCAGGGGCTTCGCCTTTCGACCTACGCTCGGGGGCTTCGCCCTATGCTCGGGGGCTTCACCTTTCGACCTACGCTCGAGGGCTTCGCCCTATGCTCAGGGGCTTCGCCTTCTCGACCTACGCTCGGGGGCTTCGCCCTCCCGACCTACGCTCGGGAGCTTCGCTTTTTCGCCTCAGACAAACAGGGAAAAAACACACATATGTACAATACATACACAAAGCAGAGGTACAGATGAAGCCACGGGGCTAGTTCACGGCGCCACGGTGCCCAGGTTTGCTCTCTGATGATCACTCTCGGTGATAATCTGTTGAGCGATACAGTCGGCTGTGCCTCTGCAAGCAGCATAGTGGTGCTCCATATCAATGCGACCACTGGGGGATGGAGGAAGCGCCTTCGGAAGCTCCAAGTCGACCTCAAGATAATGAGCACGCATGAAAGCAAGGGCGACCATGGCTCCGCAGTGCAAGTGCTCTCGGACAAAGGAGTACACTGCATTTCCATTCTCGAATCGATCGAGCAGCGCCGGCAGACCGTCGGGCTAGTTGTTCAAAGGGAACATCGCCTCGTGCACCAGCGCGAGGGCGCTTCGGCTCGTCTCGGCCAACACTCCAGCTTAAGCGATCCTGTCTTGAAGAAGTGTCAGCTTCATCACTTTCGACCGATCGGCCCAGAAGTTGTCAGCAATCGAATTGGCATGTGTTTGGGCAGCAAGAAGATGCGCATTCACGCATCGGGCTTCGGCTGCACTGTCGAGGCACACATCTGCGAAAAGAGACAGAAAATCAAATCCTACAGACCCAAGTCACAAGGCACAGCGAGAGAGGTCTAGAGACTCACACTTCAGGGATTTTCCAAGATTCTCGATCTCATCGAGAAGGAATTTCTCGCCGTCTACAGCATGCGACGCCTTTGACAGAGCGACGTCGACTTTGGCAGTAACTACCTTCAGTTGACGCTGTGTATTCTGGAGTTGGTCACGCAAAGATCGAATCAGCGCCAATTCGCTTGAGGAAGGTGCTCTTCGCTCAACGGCACCAGAGGTACTGCCAACCATTTCGTACGGAACAGGCCAAGCGCCAGAGATCGCAGAGGGATCCTGCATGAGAAGCCGGGCATCACACACAAGCATTGCCAACCAAATGTCAAGTAGATTAACAGAACAGAAGAACAAGTTTTACAGCAGGAAGGGGTCCTAATCAGAGTCAAAGCCTTCAGCATGATGCTACAAAAATTAATTACAAACACGTGGCAAGAGTATCACTCGCACTACGCCGAGCTACCGGCCTTGCCAGACGGTGCGCCAGACGCGCTATGCTTTTGAGCCCTTGCCGCCGCGCGCTTCGCGTTCCTCTCGGCCAGGAAGCTCGTCATCCGGGAAGCCAAGTCACGAGCACGAGTAAGATAACTCTTGGCAGAGTTGTCGCGCCCGTCCTTGTCTTTCGGATATGTGCTTGTGATCTTATCAGCATCGAACTCCACATCGTGCATCATCATCATGAAGAAGACAGACTCAGAGCCGATAGTTACCTGTCGGCGAACCGCAGCAACTAACGGGTCCTCACCGTCCGCCTTCACCGCCAGAGCTTCGAGGATCCCCGCAACGGTGTCACTGATCGAATCAGGTACAGACGTATCCTGAACGCGAACAAGCGTCGACCGCACCCTCGCCAGGAGGTTACAAACCTCTCGACTCAGGCACTCGGCAAGGTCGTTACTAGATTCGAGCTCAGCAGGCTCTTTCAGAGGCCCGGCGTCCAACTCAGCAACGGCTACAAGAAAAACAAGTTCCCAGGTCAACAAAAGGATTCTTCGGAAGGAAAACTCAGCCAGGTGAAGAAAAAACTCACCACGTAAAGCATCGAGAGAAGATTGCAGACGCTGCTGCATGTCCTTTTCCTTCGCCTCGGCCTCCGCGCGATTCGTCTTGGCAAGCTCTCGAGCCTTGGTCGATTCGGACTTCAGCCGGGTGATCTCGTCGGTCAACTCACCCTTCTTGGCTTTCAGCCTCGAATTCTCTGCTGTGAGATCATCTAGCTGCATCTTCAAGGATGTCTTGTCTGTGGCAGCTTGCATGGCGATTCCTGATCATTTGGGAAGGTCAACGTTACAAACAAAGAAGCAAGGCTGCAGTTAGAGAATGATATTAAAGAGGCAGAAGCAGTACTCACGTCGTATGTCCTCGAGCTGCTCGGACAATTTTCGGTTTTCTTCTTCCAAGGCGAGGAAGCTCCTACAAACCTTTGACAGGTCCCTGACAACGGGCTAAAGAAGACACAACAGAAATTAAACCTCGAGTCATTGTTCGGAGGGCAAGCCCAAGTGTAAACACTTAGACTCGCCCTCGAGGGCTACTGATAGTCAAACACACGAGACGCAAGTTCTGAATTTTCGAACTTACATGGATCTTAGGGCCGGAGGGCTCGCCAGACGAGCTCATGTTCCGTCATCTTCTTCTTGGAAGAGGTAGAAGGCTTCGTAAGAACAGCTTCGGGGGTGGCGACATCGGTGTCCTTCTCCTACGAGTCCGTAGTTTCTTCGAGGGTGTCATCATGGGGCTGGACTCGATATCGGTCCTGGTCTCCCGGACACATCGATGTCCCCTCGGAAGAAGATCTGAAGCAAACATTGATGTCAAAACAAAGCAACTGATTCGAAGCGAGTCCACGGGATGTATGAGTTCTGCAAGGAAAACTTACGACGCGTCGATACCGAATTTCAGAAGGATCTTCTTCTCGGTTCGAGGAGGAGGGCGACTGCTCAAAGGCATCGCGGGGATCACACTGTCATCATCATCACCTGAAGAGAGGTGGGCATCATCGAGGTTGTCAGAGTCCTCGACGACATCCGCAATCGGTTTTTTCTTCAAGGCTCTCGGAGGCGACGGAGCGGCAGAGGTCAATCCCTCCGGCACTTCGGTAAATTCGCGCCCTGGATATTCACCCATCTCGGGCTGGGGCGGATAACATCGGGCTACCTCGATCACCTGTGTAAGGGTTTTGATCGCGTTCGACGTTAATCAACGCAGACGGAAAACAAAAGTAACTTTCGACCAAGAGCAAAGGCATACCTCGGTGCGGGGAAAAGCTTTGATGAAGGCCACCGCGCCAAAGATTTTCGGCACATGCGACTTCTTCTTTATGTTCGTGACGGCGCGCACGCACTCGTCAATCTCAGCCTCGCTCAGCTCGTCCGAGGAGATTCGGGTCGAATCCCGACGATCGCTGTAATCCCACATACAGTGGGCTCGAGCAGCGAGGGGTTGGATCCGGCGTTCGATGAAGGTTTGGATAAGCTGAAGTCCCAAAAGTTCCTTCTGCGGAGTAGATCGAAGTTGCTCGATTTTCTCCATCAGCGGCTCCGTGATCTTCATCTCTTCATTCGAAAGATCATGCCTCCAGGATACGCGAGGGCGAAGTATGGTGGTGTTCTGAAATTCTTTGAGCCCGAAGTTTTCGCCGTCAGAGAACTTGTCCTTGGCATAGAACCACTTCGTCCTCCACTCGGGGTTGTTTTCGGGCGTTTGGAGGGAGAAGTAAGAGACGTCCGGGCGAACTTGGCAGCTGAAGCCGTCAGTCTGGTATTCCAGAGGGCGCCGAATGACGAAGATTCGGCGCCACAGTGCCCAGTGGGGTTCTATCCCCAAGAAACATTCGCAGAGCGTGATGAAACACGCAATGTGAAGAATTGTGTTGGGATTCAGGTCATGGAGCTGAATCCCGTAAGCGAAAAGGAGGCCACGGAGAAAAGGATGCGGCGGCAGAGACAAACCCCGCAACAGAAAGGCGATGAAAATTACCCGAAATCCGAGGGGAGGCCGGGGAATGATCTCAGGGCCGGCGGCGAGTGATTCCGCCGGCGTGTTCTTCAAGAGGCCCATCTTCTCGACCTGGGATAGCTCCTTGTCCCCGGTCTTGGTCTGAACCCAACGGCCAACGACGGAGGTGTCAGCATCTCCAGTTTTGGATTTCTTCGCGGCGGCGCCAGCGGCAGCTCCGGCTACGGAGGAGCTTCTCTTGCCCATGGGCTTGGAGCGCGGCAGCAGCTTTGGGAATGGAGATGAGGGAGATGAGCTACAGGAGCAGTGCGCAAGGAGGAAGACGGTGGCGGCGGGGTGAGATGGACTGTTTACCCCGCTGCTGTTATTTATTTCTCCTCTGGAAATCTACGTCAGATCTTAGCCGTCCACGGCGAAGTGGAAACGGCAGAGCAGATCCAGCCGTCCACATGTCAGTACCGCGGGAGCCGCGGCGTCCACTACGCATGGTAATCAAGGAGACCGTGCTGGTTATTTCTCACTCACGCGGGGGACGTGCGGTCAAACACTGTCAACGGTCGGGACGTGTGGCCGGTGGACCCACTATACTTCTAGTCCTGCCAGAGTCAGGCCATTCCTGCAGAGGATGGCGTGACAACTCGAGGAAGCGTATCGTCAGCAATGACGCGATTCTTTGGGAAAGCTGATCTTTATCGACCCAAAGGGCGAAGCTGATAAGGGTTCTTTCGAAAATCAAAGGTACGCACCTCTTGCAGTTAGATAATTTCCCATACTGAGTCCCCTCCGAGGTTTTGGCGCTTCTCTTTTTTGTGCTGCCCAAGCACACGCACGATTTTTTCGACGGTTTTGTCTTTCGCTGGACGTTTCGAATTGGGGTCTACGAGCAAGGAATGCCTGCTCATTCGAGAGAGTTTTTTCTTGGATTTGCTTCGAAAAACTCTTTCTTTAGGCCAGCAGTGCCTCCAAGTTATTCGAGGCTGGGCTTCGATCCCTCGATTTGTCTTCTTCGGGCCAGCAGTGCCTCCAAGTTATTCGAGGCTAGGCTTCGATCCCTCGATTTGTCTTCTTCAGGTCAGCAGTGCCTTCGAATTATTCGAAGTTGGGCTTCGGTCCCTCGAATTGTCTTCTTCGGGCCAGCAGTGCCTTCAAAGTATTCGAATCGGAACTTTGGTCTTTCGAATCATCCCTTTCGAGCCGGCAGCGCCTCTACACTATTCGGGTATGGATGTCCGAATCCACGAAACGCATCTCTAGGTCGCTGACACCTTCATTCTGTTCGAATACGGGCTGATGCCTTTTCGAACCTTTCTTTCGGGCTATCAACGCTCCTCATTCAACATGCCCGAATATTGATGGCAATATACCAATTCGGATGCCGTATGTCAAATACGAAGGTAAGTCCACAGTTGGCAACACTAGATGGCCTGGTATTCGTATCAAACGCGCTCTGCCGGAAATTTTCCATACCTACGGTATGAAGTTTGCACCGATGGACGCATCGGGTGCCTCACTATGAACTGGGCTCCGACCTGGTAAGTCCAACGCGGCTCAGGTCGGGGTAGCGCCAGCTCACGCGGGTTCGAGACGGGGGACTCGAATCTGAGTAAGCTAACCGAATGTTTTTGCGGCTATGCAATTAACTGAGACCCGGCGTGAGTATCAGGCCGGTTATGCGCATCCCTCTGCAAACCCGACTTAGCACTTTCGAGGCTCTGAATGAGCGAAGGTCGAAAATTTCATACCTAATAAGTGTATTACTCGAATATTCTCTATACTTTTGCGGTTTCACAGGCCAGGCGCGCATATCGGGTGCGGCTAGGAAGACTTTCGGGTGGAGTCCCTGCCATAGTTTTCGGCTATCCTAGGCACTCGGGGGCTACTGACGAAGGAATGATAAACGGGCCCCCGATATTCGCCTACCTGGTTTTTGATCCAGAAGGAGTCTCCCTGGATAGGCTCTTGAGGCCCATCAAGGTGGCGGTCTAGCGCGGCCCAGAAGCTAAACTTGGCGTGCAAGTAAGGACCCGAAGAATTCAAGTTAGATTAGACTTCGTTTGTTTAAGGTCCGATCCAATCTGTACTTGGCTTGAGAGACAATCCTGAGACCCTGCCTTCGGATATAAAAGGCTGGGAGGGAGGTCTCGAAGCCCTAGACGCTTTTCCACCCACCTCACGCCGGAGCGCTCGACAACTTAGAGCTCTCTGGTTCGGCTAGATCCAATCTACGCCACCATTGTAACCCCATTATCAAAGCCACCCTGTCAATACAAAATCAGATAAGCAGGACGTAGGACTTTTACCTTCCGAGGGGGCCGAACCTGGGTAAATCCCGTGTTCCTTTGCTTTCGTCTGATCGCCGTCGAGTTTGCCAGGTCCCCAATACGTTTCCTAGATCGAAAGCCCTTCGACATGGGCATTGCCGGGATAAACCTCGTCACACGGTCTTTTAATTATACATGTGATATCCCCTCTGTGGATCAGCCATGCCACTATTAGTTGTTGTCGGTGTGCACGTGCTCAGTCTCGCCCTCCTCTTGGATATTTAGAGCAAGTCCAACAGCCTTGTTTAGAGACCGTCTTAAAAATTGCACGCTCTATTTCTCTTTGCATTCGATGGTCTTCGCATGACATTCATAAAAATCACAGCTTTTTATGTCTTTTAAGTAACTCTCTTTGTCGAGAACGCAATAAAGTGACATGTTACAGTGGTTTTTGCATTTTTATTGTTTAATGTTAAAGTGAAGATGAACACCATTATGCACGGAAGAAAAATAGATGATGGCAAGTGGCCATCAGAAAATGAGCTGATTTTTTTTGTCATATTTCACCATCAGATATGCTTCTCTCGCCACCACTACACCTTTTTTTCTATTGTGCTCGAGCAGCTGCTTCATCCGAACGAAAATAAGACCATCGCTTAGAGCTGCATTGACAACCGATGGAACTTAGAGCTGCAGTGGCAACCGAGATGAAGGAATGCAGTCGGAGCATCTCCGAGCTCGATGGGGTGCTTATTGCGAGGCACTGAGCAGCACGATCCTGATGCATCTGGACACTCAGCCCCGCATAACTTCTCGACAAATGGACGGGTGAAAACTGAAAAGAGGACTTCTCTGAACTACTTGATAGCAACAGTGGACTTCTAGCGAGATACTGAATTCAGATGAGGCATCGTCCTGGTCGCGGTGATATTGACCTCCACGATATAGTGTCGTTGCAATACATCCACTGTTTTTTTTGCCGAAATAATACAGCCACTGTAGCAGCCGTGCACCGCGGACGCTGCACATCATCAGAGAGAGGAGAGTTCAGAGCCATATCATCAGCAGCACAGCGAGAAAGACATTGCGGCAGGGGAAGATGTTGATCAGAAAACCAGGCCACAAACTGAAGAACACATCCTCTCTCAGCCTTGCTCGCTTGGGTCCCTGGCTCTCACGCGCCTGCGCGATGCTTCCCTGTAGCGCCTCTCTTACTGCTCAACTCGCTTCCATTCTCTCTTACTGCCCACGCGCCCGCGCGATGCTACCACTGACCGCTTCACCTCCTCCCGCTTGGTTTCCCTGCAGCGCTCCGACCGTCCATCGCTCCTGTCCGGGTCAAGGGGAGACGATTGGGGATTTGATTTCTATTCGGGAAGCAGGAACGGTTAGGTATTACTTCGTGGTGGCAAAACACTACAACACGCAGTTAAAGTGCCGACGGCACAGCAAAAAAATCCTTCAGCATAGGCTGTGCCGACCTGCACCTCGTTGTCGGCATAGCAAATCACACTAGGACATCTTTATCTCTAAGCACCTTAATTTTAGGTCAAATCAATTACTCCTAGTCAGACTTTTCGATCGGTCACCCATCTTCAAGCTACTCTAGCCCCAATATGTTTAACTTCTTTGTTCCTTTTTATTGAGCTTTCAAGAAAGAAATTATACTTTGTTGATAATAGTATCATATCAATCCTATTAATCCTTGGGCATGATGTCACGCGTCTTTATGTTTTAAATTCCAAATAATTATTTAAATAAAGCAAAAATGAATAAATAATAATAATCACAAATTCAAATAATAGTAAAATAAATTTTAATTTATTTTCTTTTTTCCCATTTAATATTGAATAATCCATATTTACAAATCCGTAAATTGGAATTCGATAAATAATATATCTAAATTGAACAGAAAAATGAGAGGAATCTAAATATGACATCCGTATCATCATTTGCAACATGCATTATGTCTTTTTAATAGGGTGCTGCAAGGTTTTTTAAATAAAATATGTTAAACCATAGAAAATAAAAGCCTTTATTCGAAAAAAGGAAATATTGTATATCAATGTCTTTTCAATAGTGCGAAAGTAAAAGTATGATTCAACAAAAAAAATGCAAATACAACAAAATAAATCTTATATCCTTAGACTATCCCCAGTGCTAGTATCATAAGTTGTATCATGCATGCCATATTGGCTAAAATTTAATATGGCGCATCAGTTAATGAAGAAAGAGATGAGAGTGGTAGTATCATAATATGATACAGTATCATAGCACGTAAAACTAGAAAGTTTAATAGCAAATACATCATGTCCACGTATTTGCATTGAGATTCTATAAAATATTAAATACAATGAAACTATAATAATATGGGATGATATTATGAATTGTGGAGGTGATATCATAAACTAGTATCATATGTATGATACTGGTATATGATACTTTCCATTATAACTAGTCTTAAATATTCTGCTAAGCGTGCAAGAACTACTAGAAATCCAAAAAAATTGCACAACCAGTCCAAAAACAAATCTGCATATCCGTGACAACTCAACTAGTGGATGAAAATTTCTATCATTTTAACGAGCGAATATCAAATTGGGTAGGCCCAAGAAAGCGAATCACTGCATAAGACCAAGGTGGCCAGATCCAGTAACCGCCTTGATGGATTAGTGTCATATACTACATGACACTACTTTATGTTACTTCGCACTATGAGTAGTCTTGTAGCACAGGCTATTTAAAACTTTAAGGGTGACCCATAATAGAATATTCTACATCAATGCAATGGTTTTTAGTTGACAGTGTTAAGTGTTTTTTTTTTGACAGGGTGTTAAGTGTTAACTACACATCTCATCAGTTACTAGTTTACTACCATCGAAACAGAGTAAATGAGGTCACCACCGCAGTGGGTATGATGCTCTTGGCCCCGCTGGACAATAATTGACCTGCACATCTTTGATTCCTGGAAGGCATGGCCCAACAAGACCTGAACCAGCCCCTGAACTAGCTAAACATAAAACATCCTACGTGATTCGATGGGTGACTAGGTACAACTTTTACCAAGAAAGAGGTAGCCATACTTGATGGAATGATGGATTGATTTAATGTTGACTAAACACCCGTACAAAGTGTACTCCGCTTGCTACAGTTCATGATTGATTGATGCTGAAGTGTAACAATCCATCCTTCCATATTGGGAAACTCTGAACATGCAATTGTCTTGTGGTACGGCGCGCTCGGGATACAGGGCCGTGGAGATTCCGCTTTATTCCTTCTTTTCCGTACACCTCTACTTGCCATTGATGATCTGCGATGACGCAGGACGGCAGGAGTCACAACACGGTGGAACTGGACACGTACACTTGAACTGAACACATTTAACACTTGTCTGGCATCATCCAATCAGTCCCGAACTCCCGATCACATCTCATTGTTTCTGGTTTTCATTGATCACGGCTTATTTATCAAATATTTCTAAAATATAAGATGTTTTAGCTCTTTCTAACAGATATATATCTAGATGTCTTTCAATGTATATATTTACTTATTTTGCTTCTAACCTATACACTAAAAAACATCTAAATACATGTCTATATAAAAAAAAAGCTAAACCATCTCATATTTTGGAACGGATCGGAGGAAGTAGAAGTTTGAAACAATAGCGCACACGAAACAACGGCAAAGAATCAGAACCTAAACCCTGCTAATTCATCAACACACTCTATATCCTGACTATATAAACTCCTAATTTCGGAGATCAGGTGCAGTGAAGGAGATCTACGTTGAAGAGTTTGTGGCTTCAACAAGCTGCATGCAGACTGCACCTGCTTATCGATCTGAAATGCCAACACATTCTTGCCATGTCCTCTCGCTTTACAGGGTTAGATCACAAACAAAACAACACATTATTGACTTATTCTAGCCATATCTGGGACCACATAGAAACTGAAACTGCATTGCAATTTCATAAAAAGTTTGATGGATTGCCAAATATATTATCCTTTGTTTTTGGATTAGTCAAAGACCAAATTCAAAGACAATTCGAATGCTTAAATTTTCTTCAAATTAGGTGAATTTTGGATGAAATAATTTTCGAAACCATGCAGTTTCGGAGATTTCATAGGACATAAGTTTCTTCCAAAACTAAAATTTAATATCCTAGTGTTGGTAGATAAATATTATCTGATAGCGTATCCGTGTGTATCGTGCTGGCATACTATTTTTTAGGCGCCACGCGTTCAGGCAAAATCCTGTCAAGTGTATGCGGACGTCTCCGATTCTATATGAAAAATGGCGGCGTTCATGTCTTCTTGTTTGTCGCTGGCTTTGTATATTTTTTATGGACGTATTTTAGAATACATTGGTTGGTTATGATCGGCAAGTAGCAACCTACCTTATATCTTAACAGTGTTCTTACCGAACCTTCAAAATCATACCTTAAAGTGGGCTGATTAGAGCAGCGAGAACGAGAGTGTAATGGTTGACTCCATCCAATTAAAACTTGTCCATCTTTACTCTTATCTCCATTCCAAAATGTCATATGTTTTACAAAGATAAATTAGTTTTTCAAAATATTCTAGTAGTACAAATTTCAGAAGAGAGGTAACAGTGGACTGAAATAGGCCGTGATGGCTGGCAGTGGTTGCTACGCCCAGTCGCCCACCCCTTGACCCGCAAAATAAAACAAGTCCAAAGCTCGGACGAAAAAAAAAAAACTTGTTTCAAAAAAGCTCGGACGAGATTTTTTTTTCAAGGATACACGAGCGGAGGTGTATTAGATTCATATAAGAAGAAGCCAAGATGACCGATACAATGCTAATGAAGGAAACCCAATACAAACGCAACGCCACCCGAATAACAACACAACCCAGAACCACCGAAAGACAAGAACTCGCCTTGCATGGCCTCCTGCTAAGAATACCGAGGAGGCAACACAATAGGTCACTAGACCGCGTCATAACCGAAGGAAACTCCAAAGAGCCGACTCAAACTCCAAATTGGAACAAGTCGACGCACCGCTCGCCCTTAAGCGCCTAAGAGTCGGCAGATGAACGACGAGACCAAACCAAACTGGAGGAGGCGCTGAACAAGAAGTGTCACCAACGGTGTACATTGCGCCCTGAGAGCCCACGCTCTAAGCGGCGGCCAGCCGGCTACAACTAACGCACCAAGGATACCATGCACAACCTAGGCAACGCCTCCAAGGAGGGAATGACACCGCCGCACCGGCGCAGCCCGATCCGAAGATGGATCTAGGGTTTCCCCTGGTGCTCGAGGCGGGGACGCTCAGGCAGGGCCATAACGACGCCTTCAAGAAGGTTACGACGCCCATAGGCGTCGCCGTCGTTAGCATGAAGCAGGGATTTCGCCCTAGCCCTGCCGTCAAACCCTGAGACCATCAGATGCGCAGAAAAGAGCCACCTTAAACCTACCGCCGTCGAGAGGTGAGCCGAAACTTGCCGTCCATGGAGCAGGTGGTGCTGCCCACCGATCCACCATGCTATCAACGGGACTGGACGGCGGAGGTCTAGGCCGCCACCGCGCCGCCGGGAATCAGGGATTCCGGCAGGCTCCACCGTCTACCAGCCTTGGATCGGAGGAGGAGGCTCCCCAAGCTGGTCCACCACCACGGCTGCTGCGCCACCACGACGCGTTCCCGCGCCAGCGCCGAAGCCGTGGCCTGCTTGACCCGTCCAGGCCCAGATCATTCCCGCCACCAGCCTCCGGCTCAACCAAGCGAAGCAGCTAGCCACCGCGCGCCATCCGCACCGCCAACGCGCCTTCTTCGCATCGCCAAGGAGCTGCTGCCGTCAAGCCCTGCCACCGAGTCACGTCAGGCCCGTGCCTTGTGGGAGAGGAAAAAGGGACCCGCCGCCGTTAAGGCCGCCCGAGCTTTGTCCGGCAACGCCCTCCAATGGCGACGAGAGGAGAAGGACAGGAAGAGAAGGCTGCTCTAGCGCCTAGGTTTTCCCCCCGGTTTGCTCACGGGAGCGACCGCGAGAGGGACCGAAAATTTCAAACTGGCATCCGCGCTAGCACAGCTAACCTGGGCCAACGCACGTACGCCCCACGGACTATTCGAACAAATCTTGTCCGACTCAAAAAAGCTAACTGACGTGGCAAGGTACACGGGCATGCATGTTCCTTTCCGTGCTGAACCCCACGCTGCATGCTGTCAATCGCTGCCGCGCTGCATGCATGTCGTACTTTTCTACAGTATCTCATGTCACGATCGCTTTCTTTCAGTTCGTGGAGCTGCTCTCCTCACGTAAATGGACAGCGCTGCTGACTTTTCTTTGTTATTATCTACAGTATATACACTCGTTTTTTGGCTACAGATAATTCACCCCTGCAGCATAAAGTAAAATAGTACCATTGTGATAAGAACATAGTCCACTCCCCCCCCCCCCCCCTATACTTTTCACATGGTTCATGTTTGCCCCCAAACTTTTTTTTGGCTCACTAAACCCCCCTAAACTATCACTAATGGTCCATGTTACCCCCTTAATTTAGGATTTTACTCAGCCAAATAGTGGGCTTATGACCGTATCTTCACAAATCTGCAATTAGTCGCATACAAACACATGACCATGACTAATATGAGCCAAATTTAATGGGTTATATTTGTTGTTTAGAGGGGTTTATTGAGCCAAGTAAAAGTTTAGGGGGGAAATATGAGCCAAGTGAAAAATTTAGGGGGCAAAAACAGACTTTGTTCTTGTGATAAATCACTGTAACATTAACATCCCATAATATTTACGCCGTGGATCTGTTTCCAGAGATTTTGCCTCACGCTTGCACTTGCACTAGACTAGAGTTGTGCAGGTTGGGCTGGGCGAAGTTTTCAATTTCCTTTTCTTTTCACAAAACAGGCTTTCGCCCTTTTTGTAAATAACTGAACAAACAGAACTAATTTTTCTATCTTATAAATACTCCCTCCGTTTAGAAATATAAGATGTTTTAGCTTTGTGAAGTTAATGTACCTAGACATTATTTAGTGTATAGATTCAAGCGAACTAATACACTAAAAGATGTCTAGATACACTCGCTTCATACAAGCGGTAAGTGGTGGTGTTGGAAACCGCGACACCACCGGCGTGCGCACCAGAGGGAACTATTGGGGTCCAATGGATGTAAAATAAAAATACCTCCGACATGATCACCCAAGATCTACTCTATGAAGATGCTATAACGGGATTCTGTCATGAATACTCACTGAGAAGATTGTGGGAGGCTCGATGAAGATTGTGGGAGGCATATCCTTCAGTCTTGATCAAAGAATTGTAACTCTGGTTCCTCTGTCGATATTCACGTGTGCATATGTATGATCCATGAGGGGTTCTCTGCACAGGACTAGGCTCTCACAGTGCAAGGTTTAAGCCTTTCAGCGTATGTGGAGAGAGAATCAACCGACTCATGGTTTAGATCTAAGAGAGAGGGAGAGATCAATACTGTGTTTTTGGAGAGGTCTGGGATCCACTATTTACAGGTCGAGGAGGATGGGACAAGGCTGGCTTTCGTCCTTCCCATCGGTTTTGGCCGCCGCCCCTCCAGGTGGGCTGGTCCACCCTTCCTCCCAAAACCCTAGCCCCTTTTAGAAAGGGGGAACATGAGAAGGGGGAGAGTGAACCACTTGGGCCTAGCCGGCTACCCCTACGGATGGCCTTAGCCGGACCCTAGTGGAAACGGGGGGCCAGCAAGCCTGCCGTTCACCCCCTCCCCTTCAGGTATTTCCCACTCTTATGTTCTGAAGTCCTCCGTATACTCCAAAAATCCCCGAAATCATATAATCCCTATGTTCCATAATATTAGACAGTGTGGCAAACTATTGTAGCTTACCAAAACGTCTTATATTGTCGAACAAACTGGTATTTCCTATATAAAACTTTATCCAAACAGTTCCAATAAATCTTGCACACTCTTTACTAACTTCGGAACACTTCCGATGATACCCCAAACACTTTCAATGACATCACAATGATTCTGATAATTTCTTTTTTAATCATAAATTGCGCAAAATAATTTCGGAACCTGCCAGATCTTTTCTGAACATTTTTTATTAACCACACACCATATATAACATCAGTCCCACATATAGTACAAACCTTAAGCGTGTGACCAGAAAGGTCCTGTAACGCGCAGACATGATCTCTCAGATAAATAACCAACACTCGGAGTTGTACATCCACGAGGGCTCCTTTATGTACTTGAATGTATAACGAGTGAAAGTTTTATGTGTTCGTACATATTTTATACCTTTGCCTCACATATGTTGATGACCCAAGGTGAGACTCTAGGTATTCCGTGAATCAACTCTTTGCCTTGATCCGGTATCATTCTTCTTTTTCATATTTCTATTGTTGATGTCCGGTGATCTAAATCAAAAGGTATTGCACAAACTATTAGATGAAATCACATTACTGCATATCTCTCCCTCGTTAGGGGAGCACATCCAAATCTTGAACAATCAAGTCCTCCAACATTTTCCAATATGTGCAACCACCAGTTTTATTATTACTAATTTCTAGTGTAATGTCTGATGAAAGTCTGCGCATATCTTCTAGAATGAGAGTACTTGATGTTCTCATGGTCTAAGGATTTTACATAAGACAACATTTTAAGAGAAAAGCTACTAACAATTATGAATCTGTCTATTAGCATATCAGTTACTTGGGTCGGTTCAGTATGATTGTTGAGTCAAACAATCTGCTCCAAGTATTGCCACTTTCCTTGTTACCATAGAAATGCTAATGATCAGAAAAGCTTGATCATCTCATAATACATGAGCTAAATATACTTAGAGCCAAGGAATAGAAACTCTTGTTTGCTTATCTATCTACACGTGCATGCGAGCTTTTCACCGAATCTCAAATTCAAGGTCACAACATTTATAGAAAAAAGTATTAAACTTAATAATAAATATGAATTCTATTTAACAATAACACTTCTTATTATTTTTATTGCCTCGAAGGTTCAACTCCATCAGTCTCCCACTTATACCAGATCCAATATTAATCTAATTAAGCATGTAATTTATCAACTTTATTCATTAGTGTTTGCACACTTTTCTAGTAGCTCAGACTTCATCGTTAGACTTGATAATTCAGTTCATAATGATTGTGTTGGCTTTCGCATGTCATATTTCATACTGAATTAAGGATAATTGAAATGATGTTTTAACTTGTTTGAATTTCCAAAATATTAATGAAGTGACGCTCCAATAAAAATACTAATAAAAATATCAAATGATGGAACCTTCTTCTTCCAACAAACAATTTATTCAAACCTTTTTATCACAATTCATGGAATAAATTATAGAGATTGAACTTTGGGTATCACTAAAAACTGCTTCTAGTCAACCTTCGGGCTTTAATACTCAGTAGAATTTAGGTTTCATAAATTGAGAACAACAGTGAAGTCAATGTGATAAGCAATGACTTAAATTTATTCACAATCCTAGAAAGAGTTATAAAAAATTAATCGTAATTTCATAATCCAATTCCAGGATTAATCATGAAATTTAATTGCTAGACACTTTACAATTACTTAACATCCATCCTTGATGTATCACATATATATTTCTTTTCTTATCAATCTCATGAAAATAATTATTGCATCTTTTAGAAATTTTAAAAATAATTTCCACAACCATTTCATTTAGAACCCTTTTCAAGTTTACCCCAAATAAGATATGTCAAGCACATATAATATTATTAGAGCTACCTTTCAAAGCTCCCACTTACATTCATATTATTTTGACTTTGAATGACATTTTAAACTATTTAAAATACTCCCCCTGACCCATAATACTCTTCGCTAATACGGATGTATCTAGACATATTTTAGTGTCTAGATACATCCGTATTGGCGAAGAGTAATATGGGGCAGAGGGAGTATATCATTTAAAAAATTAGTCCTTCAATAATATACCTCAAATTATATTACTTTGAAATTTATCTTGGACAATTCTCGTGATTGTACAAATACAAGACTCTTGATAAAATCCATAAACAAATTCTATCTCGTATTTCTTGAAATATCTTCATACAAAACTTTACTAGTAATATTTATAATCTTCTAATGCATACAAAGACAATCTCGTTTACATATAACTCCTTGTATAACATACTTTAAAAAAGTGAGTTTAATTATTTGACTTTTAATAATACATTTATTACTTTTCCTTCCGTTGAATGGACCTTTCTCAAAACTTTAGTTTGCTGATAGTGGGTCTATTAGGAACGTCAAAATTCATTAATCATTAATTAACAATTTTTTTCTCCATATCACACACAATATGTGTAATTCTTCGATTTAATAGTCCTCCCACTTAATCTTCATAGAATTTCTTCTGATGTGACAAACATTTTATCGATTATGGGAATCATCAAACTCCTTTCCTTCACCACAAAATAATTTAATCTATTTCAACCTTTTATTTTCACAATAACACTTTCAAGAAAACAATGATGGAACGAAACTCATGAATGGACTTAATTTCATTACACAACTCTTATGGTTTGGTTCCATTGTACTTCTTGCAGCAAGTTTCAAACTTTTAGTATAGATTCTAATTTTCAGATTGACACCTACACTTTATTTTACCATACTCCAAAACATTGCATGGTTTTTTTCACTTTTTATAAAAACTTTGTATTTCTACATAGTTTTAACAAGTGTGCAATTATGGTACCCTTCTCATAATTACTATGGTGCATTTTGCTGAAATTTCTGATTAAAATTTGGCGATCAAATTGCTCAAATATAATCCATATCACTTAATATCTGAAATTTCTACTGTGTCATCCTGGAAAGCAAGGCTAAAGGCTGATCTTCTTCTTCTCCTTCACAGAGCAAAAAGTTCTTCCCACCCTGTTATTAACCAGCTGGTTGACAGCTTGTAATTTAGTCTTCTTCCCTTTGTGATAACTTTTGCTACTCTAGTTTAGTTTAGTTCTCTTGTTCCCCCCTTGCTTTTCTAGGCCTCTCCCTCAAAGGCCTTTGTATTCATCATGTAATTAAATCCTCCCCCCCCGGTTTTTAATATATCAAGGCAGTAGGGCCCCTCCCCTACTGTCATAAAGCTTCAAAAATATCTGAAAATTTGAATAATTCAATTCGCTGACTTCAAATCACTAAGTACAATTTTCCTTTTGCCATCCACATGTAAATTGATTCTCATGCATCATGCACGCATGACTTAGAACTATTTTAACCGCTTATTTTGTCAATTATGAAGTATTACTTAGTCAATTTTGTGTTTTAAAAATTATGCATGCATTCATGAATTTGAAGTTGAATTTCCTATTTTGAATTTTTATTTGTGCATTAGCAAAATTTATTTATTTTTCTAAGAACTTCGTTCATGGCGCCTAAGCATGGGGCACCACCACCATGTGGTCTTGATTGTGGCGCCCAAGCATGGGGCGCCACATGCAGGTGGAATTGAGTGTGCCAAGCGCGTGCCACCTGATGTCTACACACGCTTCTGTTCTTGTAGACAGTGTTGGGCCTCCAAGTGCAGAGGTTTGTAGAGCAGCAGCAAGTTTCCCTTAAGTGGATCACCCAAGGTTTATCGAACTCAGGGAGGAAGAGGTCAAAGCTATCCCTCTCAAGCAACCCTGTAATTACGATACAGAAAGTCTCTTGTGTCCCCAACACACCCAATACACTTGTCAGATGTATAGGTGCACTAGTTCGGCGAAGAGATAGTGAAATACAAGTTGTATAGATGATTATAAGTAGCAAATGTGGTCTGAAATAAATATCGCTGCGAGCAAACATGTAACAAAACAGCAAGTAAACGGTGTGCAAAGCATGGAAACAAGGCCTAGGGATCATACTTTCACTAGTGGACACACTAACAACAAATATAACATAATTGAACAAATAAATAACTTCTCTTCACTATGGTACTCTGAATTACTCTCCTATTGAATAACACTAATCATTGCGTAGGGCTACGAAGCACTCCTCAAAGTTCATCAAGTACTTGACAAACACCACTCATAGAGATATCCAAATCAAAGCACAACTCAAGATAGATATTATTGCAACTTAGACCAAGTACTAATACGGTGCACACACTGTCAACATTACACCATGAAAGGAGGAATAGATCACTTCCATACTATCATAGTGATAATTATTCTCATAATCCATAAGAGATCACAATCGTAGCCTAGACCAAGTACCACCATGATGCACGCACTATCACCGTTACACCATGGCAGGAGGAATAGATTACTTTAATAACACACTAGAGTACACATAATGAAGAAGAGTAACATCTACTTATTCAACATGATACAAAGCTCATGATCACATAAAGATCACATCATGGGAGAGAGAGGTGAACGACATAGCTACCGGTAGAGCCCTCAGCCCCGGGGATGAACTACTCCCTCCTCATCATAGGAGACAACAAGGTGGATGGAGATGGCGGTGAGGTCGATGGAGACGGCGGAGACGGCGATGGAGACCGATGGAGATGGCTCCGGGGGCACTTCCCATCCCAGCAGGGTGCCGGAACAGAGACTTCTATCCCCCAAAATTCGTTGACGGTGGCGGCGGAGCTACGGAACTGTTCTAGAAATTTCGCCGACTCCCCTAGGGTTTTCCGTCCCGAGGCTTCTTATAGGCGAAGGGGCGTCGTCAGGAGTGGCCCCAGGCCTCCTCACACCTAGGCGGCGCGGCCAGGGCCTGGGCCACACCGGCCTAGTGTGAGGCTGGCCTGTGGCCCCTCTCCTTCGCCTCTTCGGATCTTTGGAAGCTTCCGGGAAAAATAAGACTTCAGGAACTTGTTTCGTCCAATTCCGAGAATATTTCCTGTGTAGCTTTTCTGAAACACAAAAACAATAGAAAACAGGGAACTGACACTGCGGCATCTTGTCAATAGGTTAGTTCCGGAAATCGCATAAAAGTGCCACGAAGTGTAACAAAACATAAGGCAAATGGTGTAAAAACAAGCATGGAGATATGTTTGAGACGTATCAGCATCCCCAAGCTTAACTCCTGCCTGTCCTCGAGTAGGTAAGTGATAACAAAAGAAATAATTTTTGAGGTGACATGAAACATCACAATCTTGATCATATATGTAAGCATTTGTGAGCTGGGATCATAAGAACTTAAAACATGGGCATGAAAGATATAATCTTGACAATAAGAACTTAGCAACCATGTTATAAACATGAAAATGAACACAAACAAAAGATCATGAAAATGAAAAAATGAAAGTCAAACGTGTGTTCAAATCATAAGGAAAAATATACAAGTGGTTTTCAGCTTGTCCTTAATAGAGAGCAAAACATAAATGCATAGGACACCTTCAAGTTTAAGAGGGCGACTAGATACAAGTAATTTAAGAACAAGTGAAACCACCAATATGAATCAATCAATGAAAACTTTGGAACAATGCACATTATACTAAGAATGACAACTATGCTCTCTTAATGGTGCATAAAGATAGAAGGTGGTGACTCAACATAAAAGTAAAAGAAAGGCCCTTCGCAGAGGGAAGCAGTGATTAAACATGTGCTAGAGCTTTTCATTTGTAAAACAGAGAGATAAAAATTGGTTTTGAGAGGTGGTTTGTCTTTGTCAACGACTGGCAATGGGGTTCTTACTATCTTCCATACAAAAATGAAGTAAGTTTTTGAGAGAGAGATTGGCACTTTTGTGCTCTTTTATAAAGCTTGGCACTCCTCCCCACTTTTTTTTTCCTTTCTCAAACCATGGCTAACCGATTTCATCGGGTGCCCACCAACATTCACATTCCATGGAGGAGTGCCTTTTTTCTTTCTTTTTTTTCTCTTTTTTTTCTTTTTGGAATGAGACAATATGGAAGATAGCAAATCCGACCACTACGTCCCCATGAGCTGAAAACAGTGTCACAAAACGAGAAGTAGTTGAAAGTTTTGAAAGGTAGCACATGAAAATTTACTTTGGAATGTCTTACAAATACCATGCATAGGAGTTTATAGTGGACACAATGGCAAACTTGGTTTTTGGGAGTTGGATGCACGAGTAGAGCTCATACTCAGTACAAAATGAGGGCTAGCAAAAGACTGGGAGCGACCAACTAAGAGAGCAATAATGGCCATAATCATGCAAAGCGACAAAGCGACATTAAAAGAAGCATAAGATGGCATCAAAGTCAAAAACTAAATGATCATAAAGGCTATTGGCGACTTTGTATGAGTCTAACATGTGTGAGCATGCGCCAAGTCAACCCAAATAAAACATCAAGGAGAAAACCAAAATAATGCTTCCATACAATAAAAACAATGCATGATTTTTTCAAAGGCTCATTAAGCAATCTCAGTTATTTGAGACAAGTCATGCTACAGCAAAACCACTAAGCATACTATAAAAAAAACATCAAGCATGATATGAAAAAGCCTAGGCCGCAGTCTACACAAGCTCCTTCTTGTACCACTTTTATGCATAAAGCTTTTTCTCTTTTCCAACACCATTTGAAAATTTTTAAGACACCTCTTTTGATGAAAACCAATAAAGATCAGAGGCAAAAAATACACCTTGATGAAAAGATATAAGAAGATCTGAATGCAAATCAAGGCGAAAAAGAAAGGCTAAACACAGTAGCAGAAAAAGAGAACACTCGTTGAACGATAAGAGTGAAAACTAGAGTGTTCTTGGCAATGAAAACGAGTTCATCTCCTCCAAAAGAAATATGATGTGATCTAACCATTTATTGCAGAAAACAAAACAAAAGAAAACTGAAAACAAAAACAACTGACGCTCCAAGAAAAACACATAGTGCATGAAGCAATAAAAATATAGTGTTTTGAAAGGTGACCTGATTTTTGCCGATGAAGAAGGGGGTGCCTCGGGGGCATCCCCAAGCTTTGACGCTTGTACTTCTTGGATATTTCTTGGGGTGATGCATGGGCATCCCCAAGCTTGATCTTTTGTCCATTCTTCAACTCATCTCATCATTCTCCAATCCCTACACTTGAAAACTTCCTTCATACAAAACTAAACACAATTCTATTAGCAACATTAGTGCAAGCATAACATATAATCAACCTCTTTTTGCTTCAGGTTTCAACCCAAAACCACCACATATAAAGTATATACTACTGTAGCAACTTCCCCAAAAGTTCCATGATCAAAAGAACTAAAAAAGAAAGCGATAAAGCGGCAAAAATGAATAGTGGCAGAAATCTGTCAAAACAGAACTGCTGATAAAGGTCGAATTTTTTAGGGGTTTTCTGTTGCTCAAATCAAAAAGTGTTCAACTAATGAAAGTTTGGATATAACCTGGGGCATATGCACAAGAAATCGCAGGTCCAAAAGATATACAGAGAATTTTCACGAATTTTGACGGTGCAGCACAGAAAACAGTTTCAGGACAGCAACATCCCCAAATCTTACCTCACTCAAATCAGAGGCTTCTCTTGGCACAAAAACGAAATAAAAAGGATAAGGAGTGCTTATTACAGTAGTAATAACTTCCAAGACTCAAATAAAAGAAAAAGTACTGAAAATAAAACATTGGGTTATCTCCCAAGAGTGCTTTTCTTTAACGCCTTTGAGCTAGGCGCAGTAATTTGCAAAGATGCTCATGTGGACGCCATATAAGAGCTTGAGGCAAAGGCGCCATATAAAAACTTAAAGCAAAAGAGAGCATCAAAAAGCAAATGTGAAAGACATTTATATCTAAACCACTTCCTATGCATAGGAATCTTGTAAGAAAATAAATCAACGAGGCACAAAGTAGCAAGCATGGATAGATAAAACAAGTGCCACTTCAAGATTTGCAACATAAAGAGGGGAAACTTAATATTGTTGAGATCCATCAAACCATGTTTCCCTCTCTCATAATAACTTTCGGTAGCATCATGAATAGAACTAACAATATAACTATCACATAAAACATCCCTATCATGAGCCACATGCATAAAAGAATTAATACTCACCACAGGAACAATAGTAGTAGGAGCAGATTCAACAGAATAATTATTCTCATCACCATAATCATCAAAAATAGGAGGCATATTGTAATCATAACTAATTTTCTCCTCAATAGTAGGTGAACTGAAAATATTATACTCATCATTGCAACCATCATAGACTAGAGGTTCAGTATCATCACAAGCTAAAGAACAGCTATTTCTCAAAGCATATTCATTAAACATATCATCATAAGAAGGAACATCACATATGGGAGATAAAATATCATCAGGGCAAATTTTCTCCACTAAAGCTGGGGAACTAAAAATATCATGCTTAACAAAACCAGCTTCCCCAAGCTTAGACTTTTCTATAGCATTAGCAATAACGGTGTTCAAAGCATTCATACTAACAACACTATTAGCATGCAAATTAAGCTCCAAAGGTTTTTCAATTTTCTCTTCAAACACTTCATATCTAAACTCAGGAAAAAGACTAAAGAACTGTTTGTTTTCCATTAAGCCTAACTAGTGAAAATAAAAACAAGAAACAAAAAGATGTAATTGCAGAATCTAAAGGAAATAACTCCGAGCACTCACACAGGAGGATGCGAGTACCTTTTACCTTACCTCCCCGGCAACGGCGCCAGAAAAGAGCTTGATGTCTACACACGCTTCTGTTCTTGTAGACAGTGTTGGGCCTCCAAGTGCAGAGGTTTGTAGAGCAGCAGCAAGTTTCCCTTAAGTGGATCACCCAAGGTTTATCGAACTCAGGGAGGAAGAGGTCAAAGCTATCCCTCTCAAGCAACCCTGCAATTACGATACAGAAAGTCTCTCGTGTCCCCAACACACCCAATACACTTGTCAGATGTATAGGTGCACTAGTTCGGCGAAGAGATAGTGAAATACAAGTTGTATAGATGATAATAAGTAGCAAATGTGGTCTGAAATAAATATCGCTGCAAGCAAACATGTAACAAAACAGCAAGTAAATGGTGTGCAAAGCTTGGAAACAAGGCCTAGGGATCATACTTTCACTAGTGGACACACTCCCAACAAATATAACATAATTGAACAAATAAATAACTTCTCTTCACTATGGTACTCTGAATTACTCTCCTATTGAATAACACTAATCATTGCGTAGGGCTACGAAGCACTCCTCAAAGTTCATCAAGTACTTGACAAACACAACTCATAGAGATATCCAAATCAAAGCACAACTCAAGATAGATATTATTGCAACTTAGACCAAGTACTAACACGGTGCACACACTGTCAACATTACACCATGAAAGGAGGAATAGATCACTTCAATACTATCATAGTGATAATTATTCTCATAATCCATAAGAGATCACAATCGTAGCCTAGACCAAGTACCACCATGATGCACGCACTGTCACCGTTACACCATGGCAGGAGGAATAGATTACTTTAATAGCACACTAGAGTACACATAATGAAGAAGAGTAACATCTACTTATTCAACATGATACAAAGCTCACGATCACATAAAGATCACATCATGGGAGAGAGAGGTGAACCACATAGCTACCGGTAGAGCCCTCGGCCCCGGGGATGAACTACTCCCTCCTCATCATAGGAGACAGCAAGGTGGATGGAGATGGCGGTGAGGTCGATGGGGACGGCGGAGACGGCGATGGAGACCGATGGAGATGGCTCCGGGGGCACTTCCCCATCCCGGCAGGGTGCCGGAACAGAGACTTCTATCCCCCAAAATTCGTCGACGGCGACGGCGGAGCTACAGAACTGTTCTGGAAATTTCGCCGACTCCCCTAGGGTTTTCCGTCCCGAGGCTTCTTATAGGCGAAGGGGCGTCGTCAGGAGTGGCCCCAGGCCTCCTCACACCTAGGCGGCGCGGCCAGGGCCTGGGCCGCGCCAGCCTAGTGTGAGGCTGGCCTGTGGCCCCTCTCCTTCGCCTCTTCGGATCTCTGAAAGCTTCTGGGAAAAATAAGACTTCAGGAACTTGTTTCGTCCAATTCCGAGAATATTTCCTGTGTAGCTTTTCTGAAACACAAAAATAGTAGAAAACAGGGAACTGGCACTGTGGCATCTTGTCAATAGGTTAGTTCCAGAAATCGCATAAAAGTGCCACGAAGTGTAACAAAACATAAGGCAAATGGTGTAAAAACAAGCATGGAGCATCAAAAATTATAGATACGTTTGAGACGTATCACCACCTCCAATAAAATTTCAAAATTTTCTATTTCAGCAAAACTATATCAAAGACAATAACTTAACGATCAAGATATTAACATAAAGCCTTCTGTAGAGGCACGAATCGATCACACCAATATTCTTAACAAACATAGACATTTGTCCAAAACTTAGAACTATTCCATTACATAAATGGTGAGCTAAAATAATTTTATTTCGCTTTAGTGATCATCTTGAGTGTTGACCTTGAATGCTTCATGTTGGTGTCGAGTCCAGTAATCCCATCGCCTTCCTCCAAGCCACAGAACAAGTCAGTTCTCTTCACTGTTTCCCATCAGTCCCAGCAACAATTGCAAATTGATTAGGTATCACATACCAGGGGATATTGATATAAAAGAATTAAGTCAATAATTTTGTACAACATTTTATGCATGTTCCTTTTTCAGATCTTTCTGGAGTGTAATCTAGAACTTTGTATCCAGAACCGGCGATGCCTTCCTCATAGCAGTCAACATGATAAAGGATTCCCTTATTGGCTTGTGAACTCCCATCATGAGGTAGCAAACAATGAAGCCATTGTATGATGGAGGGAGTGATGCCAAGAAAAGATTAGTGTTGTACTCCAAAGACATGGGAAAACCCCAGTCCTCGAGATGTCTCATCAGGGTTATGAGATTGATCTCAAGGGCAAGCATGTAACCTCCTTCCTTAAGCATGCAATCCATGATTGCCTTTGTTAACTTGTAATGCTCAATTCGAACCTAATGATGAAACATTCTCTTGAGATAATCAATAACCTCATGGGGACATCTGATATCAAATAGATCACTCAACTCCTTATCCATGCAAGCCAACAACAATGTTTTAACGCCTTCCTCATCATTGAATGCTTTAATAGGTTTTATGCTCATGTCATGAGGTGGTGGCTGACTCGGGAGGGGCGACGTGATGACATACATCATGTCCTCATTCAAAAGAACAATCTGCAAGGTATTTAACCACCTCACACATTTGTCTCGGCTTGTAGACAAAGGTTCTTGATCAAGCATCAGTTTAATGTTGGAGTCCTTAAAAAGCAGACATTTTCTCTTGAGAAATCAAGATAAATTCATTCGTGACACGCACTCGGAGGAGGACTGCTGTGACCCGATTTTTGCAGCGACATCAGAGCTTTGGATGCTCATCCTTGGTGATGAGCGCCAGACTCGTGTTGATGCATACGAAGGACCAATGGGGCCATTGCAATTCTATAAGGTGGGAAACCACGTATTGTGGGACGGCCGTGAGTACGACCAGGTCATGGCCAACCTCTATACTAGGGCTTCCCTGGGATTTGTTTGTGGTCACACCCAAGATAGAGCCCAAGATGGAGCCATTTCCTTCATGATGTTTGTCCTTCCTCTAGCGTCCAAATAAAATGCCGAATCTGGATCCCAAGCCAAATCCCATCGACCCTAAGCCAGAGCCAATGCCACCCTTGCTGGAGTGTTGGAGGTAAAAGTTCCCCCTTCCGCATGTCCTTTGTAGTGATGACGATGAGGAATGGGTTGAGCTCTCCAAATTCCATGAGATCTTGGCAGGCGAGTCCAACATCATCACCATTGATGGCGACGGATACGATGACTGTGGTGAAGACGACAGTGATGACTACAACGCCTTCTACAGTTCTAAATAGGCACCAATAATTTAGGACTTTTTAATTTATGTTTCAGATTTCATTCAATGTGAAAATATCCTAATTTTAAATGAAATTTATTTCAAATTTTGAGTCAATGTGTTTTTTAGTTTCATGTGCCATATTTGAATGGAAAGTTGAACGCTAATGGCAGGAAAACAAATTTTTCCATGCCGTATCACAACACCCGTGGCATGTAAGATCGCATGCCATGCGTACACATTTTTATGGTCACTTGGCAAAACCACACATGACAGGTGGACATGTTTCAGGTGGCGAGGCACCCCACCAGAAGATAATACTAGTGGTGCCATATTAGTAGAGTGTCGGTTCCACGGCAGCAACGGCCTTTTGCCATGCTACCAATATGCTATTTGGTACTAGTGCATGAAGATACTAATTACACCTAGCCTCTTCAACAACATAATATCGAGAAATACATCAAGGATGCACACAGTCAAAAGAACAAAATAAGAAGAATAAGAAAGAACAAAGTCCCCACCTAAACAATCAGAGACTTGCAGCAATAAGAGCAGTGATAAAGACACCTAAACTCTGAAAAGGTTCCACAAGAAGACGGCTCCATGAAGGATACACTGGAAGCAATGAAGCGTCAGAAGCCCAGATTCCTGGCATGTGGAACAAGGACAAGCCCGATATTAGGAAACCCTAGGTTTTGCCTCTGACTTGTAACCAACTCATTCACGATACCTAAGATCTAGCATCCTATATAAAGGCTAGGAGGGACCACCGGGGATGCTCTTTAAAATTCAGGCATAATCTATCCTAGGAAAAAACAGATCTACACCACCATAAACATTATGGTGATATTGTAATCTCCATTGATAATCAAGATTACGCGAGGAGGAGTAGGGTTTTACCCTCTGAGGGCCTAAACCTAGGAGAACTTTGCCTTCTATATTGTTTGTTAGACGCCAAATCTACCAGCACACCTTTTTCCCCAAACCCAAATCCATCATCAATGGACATTGCCGTGGATACCCCCCACATCAGCTGAGCTTTGTGGTGATGATTCATTGATTCTTGCATTAACCTGTTTTAGAGTTTTTTTTTTGACAAAACCTGTTTTAGAGTTAAAGTGCTATATATCCAACAAAAGATCAAATGTAAATGTTTCATGAGATGAGCAAGCTAATTGATGTGAAATACCATCATGTGAGAGACATGGTCGCTCAAGGTAAACTGGAGGTATGCAAGATTAGTACTCATGATAAATCTACTGGTATGATGATAAATCAGTTATTGTTGCTAAGTTTGAGCTTTGCTCGAGCTTAGTTGGTATAACTGTTTAGCACATGTGGTTGTTTTGCACTGAAAGTGTTATTTTTGTTATTTAGGGAGAAGTCTACTATTAATACTACAAGAAAAAAATTATCTCAAGATGGAGTTTGTTATATTATGATCAAAATTTTCTACATAATATCGATTATGTTTTCATCGTTATATACCTTAGTTGCATCTGTCAAATCCCGCCATTGTGTAAACACACCCGCATCTAGTGAAAATTTGTTGGCTGGCGCGTGCGCGTGTTGTTTACCCTTCTCATTGGAGGGGGTTTCCACGTTAAATCCTTGTGTCCCTGCATTTTGGTTTGATCTATTATCGATTATTGCCTATAGTATTTGTAACAGGGATGGCGAGTCTCTAGAGGTTCCACTCAATCCACTTGGATTGACCATCCCCCAGCTTCTGTCCTACCTCTTCTACTGGATGATTTAACATTGATTGCGGACGAATAAAGGGGTTGGAAAGTCATAAAAAAAAGTGCCCCGGAAAATGCCAATCGAACCCAGGTCTACGTAGATTGGTTTTTCAAAAACCAAAAAGTGCTATTTCAAAGTTTAAAAAGATCAGAAATAAATTTTTGCATGTACATATTACCTTGATAATTACTTGTTCATATGTTTGATCCAAAATAAGATTGTATGTGGCCTATACAGAAATAACAAAATGTCCAAATAACACTACAATGATTGGAGTTGACCGTTCAAACAAATACACATTGTTATATTATTTTTTATAGGCCATTATATGGTCAAATTTTGCCTCGAATTTTATTTTCATGAGTACGTATCAACAGAATATTTACAGCCTGAATTATTTCAAACTTTTCTAGCTAGAACTTTGAAATAACATTTTTTCGAATTAAGAAAAGGGTTTAGCTAGACTCAAATCCACGTACCAAAGCCGGGTCGCGTACGTAGCGCCCCGACTTTTTCCCCTCACACCTAGACATACGAGGAAGCTACAGCAAACTCTCATCCGTGATTAGCGATTTTGTTGTTCGGATGTATACGAGGTAAGGGGGTGAGAGCAGCTGTATGAATCCCTCCCCCGCGCGCACTCCCAAACCCACTCTACATTCTCTCCCAAGTCCCAACACATCGCCGTTTGCGCATAGTTCCCTGCGTCATGAGTAGTAGCAGCGGAGACCGAGGTGACCCGAGCCACCCCCGCGCCGCCATTGAGGCGGCCTTGCCGGTGGTGGCGAGCCCGCCACAACAGCATCGACGGGTGCCCATCAACCTGCCGCCGGAACACCCGCCGTATAAGCGCCCGTTGGTTAGCCGGAACTTCGTCATCTTTTCCTGCATCGTCCTCTGGCTAACCGCCATCGCCTTCGCCATCGCCGTGCTCGTCGTCTTCATCGCCTACCACCCGAAGAAGCCGGTGCTATCGCTGAGCACCGCCTCGCTGAACGCGGGCTACGTCAACGAGTTCAACGTCTCCGGCGGTCCCAGCAGCGGCCTGGCCCTCAACGCCGACCTCACCGTGCTCGCCGTCATCTCCAACAACAACACTAAGCTTGACGTAGAGCTGCAATACATGCAGCTCGACCTCTACTTCAACGGCCATATGATCGGCACGCAGGTGTTGCCGGCGCCAGCGCGCGAGCGACCCGGCGAGTACGCGCTCCGGTACATGCACTTCGTCACCAGCGGGGTTCCGCTGCCGCCGGAGGACGCCGAGGCATGGCGTAACGCGACGGCGAACGGTGGGCCCGTGGTGCTCGACCTCGCCGGCCATTTCCGCACACGGATGATCGGCCCGGGGCTCCGGTTCCCGCTGCAGAACTACCCGCACTGCACGCTCTGGCTCAGGCCGCCGCCCGGTGGGACGCTACTGGAGTCACGCTGCAGACAGTAAGCGGCATGGGCTGCTAGACTACATCAAGCTATTCCAGGAACCTATCCTCCCGCCGGCCAACATAGCAAAGCTGGCTTCAATTACTGGCCTCCCGTTGTCTCGTCCCCATCGCAATCGCAACTCCCTCTCCTTGATGGTGAGCTTCAGGGCCTCCTCGAGGAGCTCTGTACAGCTGGCTACGTAGATATCAAGTTTCCGATGTTAGTTACAACTCTGATTCTGTGTCTGCCTGCGCGTTCGACCTCGCCTTGGCTTTGTCTGTGTCCTGTGTCGCTTGATCTGTGCGTGTGTTGGCAGACTGTTGCTGTTCTGTTTGCTACTGCTCTGTCTCAGCAGTGATTGTACTGTCCAACTTGTGTGTGCTTCGTTATTCTCAGTAGACTTCCCGTTCTTTAATCCCTGAAAACCTTTTTGTGGTTAACACTATGTGAGAGTATATTTTTAGTGACGCTTTGTTTGTAGCACTTTTTAAAGTGCGACTAAAAATCATTTTTAGTACTCCCTCCGATCAGAAATAAGTGTCGGTGATTTTGAAGTAACTTAGTACAAAGTTTGTACTAGGTCATCGACAGTTATTTTTTATCGGAGGAAGTAGCATTTTTTACAAAAGTGTGGCTAAAAATAATATATTTAGTGGCACTTTAGTGAAAGTGCGGCTAAAAATAGTATTTGTAGTGGCACTTTGGTGAAAGTGCGGCTAAAAATACCCATATATAATGACACTTTTTTAAATGAGGCTAAAAATATCTATTTTTAGTGGCACTTTTTCAAAGTGCAGCTTTTGTGGCATTTTCATCAATATGCCACTCAAAATACCAATTTTTAGTGACACACTGAAAAATGCTTCTAAAAATATGTATTTTTAGCCGCACTTTCATAGAAGTGCCTCTAAAAATAGGTAGGTATTTTTTGAAGCATATCAAAAGTGCCCCTAATAACATGTACTAGCGGATAGACGGCTGAAAAAATTTGTGATTTAAGAAAAGCTTTCAATTCGAGCAAAGGAGTGTTAAGGTCTCAAAGACAATGCATGCTATACCACGTTACCCGTCTGCAACATTTGTATCGACTACTCCCTCTGTCCTCTAAAAAAAAAGACTACTCTCTCTGTTTTTTTATAAGACGTTGGAGTATTTCACGTTACACTTTTATCACGTACAAACATTTCTAGACTTTCCCATTTTACCCTCTTGTCTCGGTCGCCTGTCCTGATGCACTGCTCAGTTACCCTCTGGGCGTGTTTGGTAGCCCAGCCCACCTCAGATTTTCTCCTCCCGCCGGAGATATTGTTGTTTGTTAGACCGGTTTAGACATCTCGGCACTGCCCAGTTGATACGAATACAGCGACTCAGCCCTGCCCGGTTGCGAAGCCCGATTCGAGCTTCGCAACTGAGCTCGGCCGAACTCATCCCGCAACCCGTCCCCGCGCGGCCCGGGCCCGCACCCCCCAGACCTCCGCCCCCCTGATTTTCCTCCCTCATTTCTTCTCTCCCTTTTCTCTCGCGTCTTCCCGCACTGCTCCCGGCCGAATCCCGACCACTCCGGCCGAATCCCGACCACTCCGGCCACGCCCCGACACGCTAGATGCCGCATCCCGCCACCGCCGAGGACGGCGCACACCGCCGCCGCCGAGGACGGCGCTGACCGGAGCTGCAGAGGCCTGCGCTGCGCCCAGTGGCCAACCGCCGCCGTGCACTGGAGATTGCCGCGTCGGGGCAGGGGACGCCGCCCGCCGCGCCCTCCTCAGCAGAGGACCTCGCCGACCTGGCGGAGGTGCGCATGGTGCCCATCTCGCCGGCGGCGGCGACCCATCTCGCCGGCGGCAGCGTCGGAGCCCGACGAGATTATGCCAGGGACCCGATTGCTTTTTCGTGTTTTATGTAGGGACTTGATTGCTTTCTGTTTTGTATCTAGGGACTTGATTGCTTTCTATTTTTATAGGGCTTGGCTCAACTCATACGGTACACCAAACAGGATCTTAACTCAGCTCGGCTCAGCTCATACGACCTACCAAACACAACACAGGAAAACACATTTGTACCTAGTGAACCTAGCTGAACTCAGCTTGTATGACCTGAGATAGTGCAACCGGGCTACCAAACACACCCTCTGTGTCGCCTGCCTCCTCTCTCTCACTCACCCTCGCCTCTCTAGAGCTTCATTGCAGTTGGCGGGCGAATACACATCATCCTTTGATTAAATGAATGCATCCAAAAGCATACATATGCCAACGGGCAAATGCGCATTATCATAACCTTGATCTTATATTAAGCAACATGATTACAAAAATAGGCTTAAATGAACAAAGATTATTCCAGCTGAGAAGCACAACAGATCTGCTATGTCCATTTTAGCCCAATGGAGAAAAATATGAATCTTTACATGGAATAATTATCTCTAGATGTGGTGGAATATTTCTAATGCATACTCATAATTCTTGTATTATATTTAAAGTTTCCGTACTTTGAGAAAAATTGATCCATTTGGTTTATGGGCCGGTCCAAATGCCCTAACAGGCCGGCCCAATATGCCCCAGCCGGACCGGGTCAACACTACGACACGACAGGCCGACCCCCCCCCCCTCTCTCTCTCATTCTCTCTCTCGTCGACCTCCTGGCGACGCACCCGCGCGCGCTCATGCCGCCTGCCGCCGCCCCAGCCCTCGCCGGCCACATTCGCCACTGCCGCTCGCCTCCATAGATTTGCGGTCCTCTTCTCTACCAGTTCCCCCGCTGCCGTGGCGCTCTCCCGTGCCCGCACGTGTGACCCCGCGAAACCCTAACCCCTAGGGTTGGATCGTTCGCTGGCGTTGCTCCGGCCGCCTCCTGGTGCTCTCCATGTCAATCAAGCTCCCTTGTTGTCGACCTCGAGCCCCTCGTGTGCTGCTGTCGTTGCCATGGGCTGGCCGTGGCATCCTGCATCGTGGTGCGGTGGCAGGCTGCGGTTGCCCCGGCCCATCTCCATTTTCGTCGTCGACTACGGCCTCCACTCACGCATATAGAATATGATCCTACTCTTCATTTCTGAGATATCATGATACTGTGATATAGTGATTCTAGTTTTAGGACTGGTGGTGATCCCATGTTAAACGAGTAGGAGATGTGATATGTGGCTATGCTGTAGAGTAGATGGTGGTTTGATACACAATTAGTTAGGGTAGGACACGATTTGGTCACTGGTTAGTGTCTTATTAATTCTCTGATGTGATAGGATCATGGACTAGGTGTAATAATACCTCAAAAGTTATGGATGATAGGTGTAATAATTGCTATGCGAGTACTAGAAACTCAAACCCATGGTATCAACCATTTTTTGCCATAACCAACAAAATTGCTCTGTCCCTTTGTTAATACCAATGGTCGTTGATTCTGAACTATTTTTTGGAAAAAAATAAACATAAGAGACGGGATGGGCTTTGTTTACACGATCCTGTTCAGTACTACCCCGCTACCCTGGACATTTAGTTTAGTCAAGGTAGGGCGTGACCACCACCTCTCTTGAAGGAATTATGTCCTAGAGGAAAATAATAAAGAGTTTATTTGCATATTCCGAAGAGTTCATAATAAGTTTAGTATTGTGCTATAACTGTGTTGGTCCAGAGACACCGATACATGTGTGGTATTAAACAACTAGACACCGATACTATGGGGTACTGCACATACGAAACTATGTCGTTGCGTTGGTACTATCGCACTAGCATCATGGTGCCGAGGCGCAGTGGCGTTGTGGCGTCGAGTTCTTCACGACCTTGAGGTCGGCTACGTCGACTTCATCATCAACGCCTGTGCGGTGGCATAATCCCCACGATCGGTCTACGAGGGTACATGTCTGAGTCTGTGTTAATAGTTACATCATTACTAAATAGATAGATCTGGGCATTTTGGGGTTCCGTAAGTAATAAAGTTTTTATTATTTGCACCGAACCCCAACAGTGGTATCAGAGCCGATCTATGCGTAGTATGCTTGTACGATTAGAACACATAGCAATATGTGGGCGTTGATCATCTTATTCTTACCCTCCAACATGTACCCGTTGATATCTGTGGCATAGTTGGATTGAAGTGGCACGTGACTGACATTACGCATTTCACGCGAGACTGATTCCACGATTGACATACGGCTTGCACCGTATAAAAGTGGCTAGTCGAGTGTCTGTTTCTCCAACTATTGTGGATATGGCGTCTACAACGGAGGGCCCTTAACAGGGAATCAAAGAAACAATGTGTTAATCAACTTTGTGGTTTCATGTTCGTAGGTATGAAACGGCTCTTGTGCAAAAGCCCTAGAAACCATGTAAAATTTACAAAAAAAAAGTAGAATCGTCTAACTTGGTTTTGCAGTGGGGGCGTGTGATGTGATATGGTCAACACAGTAAGTTGCGTGATACTAACCAGAGGCTTCACGACGATGGCGCTGTGGACTTGGCGCCACACCGGTGCAAGGATGGAGATCATGCCAGAGGGCTCGATGGAGATCAAGCGCGTCGATGAAGAACCATATCAGATCACACATTATTTACATTTGATGTTATTGTGTGAATCTTATTCGTGCTAGTATTTAGATACACGATGGTAGCATAGAATAAGATAATCCCTAATAAAATACCAAATGTGTTCTCCCTTAGTGAAGCAATCGCCACATGGTACCAGTGGGGGAGAAGTTTCGATGGTTTGAAGGGAATTGGGCTTCATGCTTTGGTTTTGTTTTTAAGCATTTGCCTTGCATGCTTTGCATGGTTGAGTATATATAGTGAAAACTCCACCAACAACATTGGTTGGCAATATATGCAATGAAATTTAAGTTCATTCACACGTTCATAGATTGTGGGGGAGTTTGATCTATATATGATGGTTCTACTAACATCACATACTTTTGTAGTATTTGATGTTAGTGTAACCATCTTAGTTTTTTTAAATTCATTATATAAACCCTCTCAAAGAGATTATCATCAATTACCAAAATGGGGGAGATTGAAAGAGCATGTGCCCCCATGTGTGGTTTTGGTAATTAATGACAATCCCTATGGACTAATGTTTGCATTGAGTTATATTTGTAGGACATGTCCATAGACAATGTTTGAGCCATATGTTGTCTTCAAGGTTGTATTTTGAAGAATGAAGTCATGTTTGATCAACACATCAAGAAGACTATGAAGTGCAAGTTCAATATGATCCATCTCGGAAGATATAATTTGATTGTAGCTTGCAATGGATCAATGAAGATTGAGCTTAGCAAGGCTCTCCCATATTGGTGTATGGGGGAGTATTTTGAGATGTCTTCATGAAGCTCATGCGAGCAAGCATGATCAAGAAAGGTGTTCCATCTTGAGGGTGTCAAGACCGTCACCATCTAGCTCAAGTGGATTGCACAAGGCAAAGGTTTGTTCTTGATAGGTTTTCTTTTCTACCGGTCTCGTGTGTTAGTTTGGAGACCGAGTTATAGGATTGGTAGTCGTACTATCAAGAGGGGCTCTCGAGTGAGTAACTTAATTGTATCGTTCGGAGAGAGAGAGCTCAAACCTTTGCATACTTGGCATTATCTTTCTTGGTTCTTATTTGGCTTTTATCCATGTGAGGTTCTTGAGCTTGTGTTTATTTCCATGAAAAGCTCTAGGTCATCAAAAATGGATTTCTTATGGAACTCTTATTGCGTTTTTGGTGTTTGGAGGTTTTACCGATTCATCTTTATAGCTATGTCAAAACTTTTATCATTTTATTTCGTCCTCCTTTGTTGGACTATGATGTTTCTACGGATGAAGTTGTATAGCTCGTTGTGGTGATTCCAACGAGCCCAAGATCACCGAAAACGAAGTCCAGATGCAAAAGTTACAACCGTTTTCATATTGATATTTTCTCCCGGGCCGGAAATTCCGCCCCAGAGGCCGGAATTTCCGGGGGCCAGAAATTCCATAATTTCCGCCCTGTGATAAGTGTGTGTTAAGCACCTAGTTGGGAACCCCAAGAGGAAGGTATGAGGAGCACATCAGCAAGTTTCCCTCAGTTGTGAAACCAAGGTTTATCGAACCTGTAGGAGAAAGCCAAACTTCAGAAGGTGATGCTTGCTAGCTTCGCGACACTCCAGACAACGGCGCCAGAAAATGCTGGTGCGTAGTTGACGTAGGAGTTTCTTCACCTAGCAGCAACGTGAAACCTGCACACAACACAACCAAGCACTTTGCCCCAACTTACGATGAGGTTGTCAGTCTGACCGGTTTGCTGTAAATAAAGGATTAAGTGTATCGAGTGGTAAAAGGTAATAGTATGCGAGAATGTAAACAAGCAAGTAAAGTAGTAAACGGTATGGCGATGTAAAGAAAATTGGACCGGGGTCCACAGTTCACTAGTGGTGTCTCTCCATAAGATAAAGGGATTTCTATTTTCGTGCCCTCGGGTCCTTAGTTGTGCTCAGTTTTCCCCAGCCGCTTAGTTTTTCCTCAGTTTTGCCCAAGTCCTTGTCTGAAACCCTCACAAGGAGCTCGGATGGGAGGAATCTCATTTAGTTGACCGTTGGTTGGTGCTGGCAAGTGGGGCCGCTATTGGTGCCCCGCAGTGGACACGTCTCCACTTATCCAGATCATCGTGGGACCCACAACTTGTCCACGTTAGCGCGCCGGACCCACAGCTTACCCAGGTGACCGTTGCAAAATGGGAGCCCGAGCCTGCCCCGCGCCCGTGCCCGTGCCATTGCTTCCCCTTTCTTTCCCCGCGCCCCATTGTTCTTCTTCTCCGCCAGTGGCAGCCCTTCTCCGGCAGGCGGGTGATGTCTAGTTTCTCTTCGACCTCCCGTTCTTCATGGCCGCAGTATGGACCCGTGCCTTTGACAAGATGCCCTGACTGCCCACGCCAGGAGCCTCTGAAGCGGTTGATCTGTAAGACGGACGACAACGGCAACCGTGGTCGTGAGTTCCTTGCATGCGAAAGCTTGCCATATAGAGAGGGGATAAGGTTAGATCTCGCTCCAATTGCTCTGTTTTTTCTTGATTTTCTTGTTATTCCCTCGAATTTGGGATTTAGGGTTTACGTTGTTGTTTTCAGATCCTGAAGAAATGCAGGTATTTCAAGTGGATCGATGTGTACGTTCAGAGGCTTAAATTGCAGGTATCAATTGGCGCTATTGGGGAGCGCAATTTGGGACGGGGGACTTGTTGTAGAGAATGCGGCGGAGAGAGGAGCCGTTCCAATTATGCCTAATGCTCCCAATGCAGAACTGGTGGAAGTGAAGGGAGAACTGAAGAAAATGAACAAGCAGTTAAGGCAGCTGATCGAGTTGAAGAAGCAAGCTAATCTGATGGCTGGTTGTTTTTTGTTGTATAATTGCGATCGGATTCTTATCATTGCTCATCAGGCTCTAGAAGTTGTTACAAGGGATCCCTTGTTACAAATCCATTATTCAGTTACATGTACTTGTAGTTGTTTTCAAAGTTAGTGTGTGCATTCACCAAAATTACCAAAAAAATAAGTGTTAGGGAATATAGGAATGCTAAAGATAGTTGATAATTGTTAGAGGGGTGACAAATAATGCATTCACCGAAATCCCACAAATATGTATGTCTCATGTTTATACCAAAATTATACCACTTTTGGGACATTTCAAATAACCAAAACTATATCCCAAACTATATTCCCTAAAAGAAAAGGAATGCTAAAGAAAGTTGATAATTGTTAGAGGGGTGATAAATAATCCATTCACCAAAATCCCCCTAAATATGCCAAATATGTATGTCTCATGTTTCTACCAAAATTATACCACTTTTGGGCCGTTTCAAATTACGAAAACTATATTCCCTAAAAGAAAAGGAATGCTAAAGAAAGTTGATAATTGTTAGAGGGGTGATAAATAATCCATTCACCGAAATCCCCCAAATATGCCAAATATGTATGTCTCATGTTTCTACCAAAATTATACCACTTTTGGGCCATTTCAAATTACCAAAACTATATTCCCTAAAAGAAAAGGAATGCTAAAGATAGTTGATAATTGTTAGAGGGGTGATAAATAATCCATTCACCGAAATCCCTCAAATATGTATGCCTCATGTATATACCAAAATTATACCACAAACTATATTCCAAATTATATTCCCTAAAAGAAAAGGAATGCTAAAGAGAGTTGATAATTGTTAGAGGGGTGACAAATAATGCATTCACCGAAATCTGCAAATATGTATGTCTCTTGTTTACACCAAAATTATACCACTTTTTAGTTTAACATTTTTAGATCGTGGAAAATAATGCATAAATAGATGGAATATAGTTACGTGGCAAACTCGTTATTGCACATAAATAGAGGGGTGGCACTATCCACCGACAGAGAGAGAGGGGTGGCCACGAAGAGAGAGAGAGAGAGGGGTGGCCACGAAGAGACAGAGAGGGGTATACTGCCCGTTAGATCAGTAGATCAATGGTTGGTGGAGTCGATCCGTGTGACAACGGCTCAACCAATCAGGATAAGTTTGGGCTTCTGTCAGCATTTGTGACAGTACTTGAGGGCAAAACTGAGTAGTACTAAGAAACCAAGGGCACATAAATAGTAAATAGACTAAGGGATTCAAACAAAAGAATTACAAAATGAAAAATGCGTGTTTTGTACAATATAATTCATATTGGGCTACATCAAATTATTTGCAATTCAAATATACATGAGTGTGACAATTATGGCCTCATTTAGACAAACTATATTTTGGGGAAGATATTTTGCAAAGGGGTTTGAGTGGAAAACCATGCATCTTCATAGCTACTAGTGATTCTGAGAAGTGGCAATTTGTGGTAAAACTTGATTTATCTATGTTTGTTAAGGTTTTCTAGGTGGCAGGTTGCGTAGGAAGACTCCATGAGTAGGTGCCACTATGATTTTATTTTTTTGGATTTTTTGCGCATGAAATGACTCAATTAGCTATATTAATCTTATTTTTTGACTCTCTGTTGACCAGCTACTTGAGGGTAGAACTGAGTATATTGCACTTGCCAATCTAAGTACTCCAGGGGAAAACTGAGTACAGATAAAATTTCTGTATAAGGCCCGAGGTTATAACTGAGTACACCAAACGTCCCAGGGTTAGGCTCGTGTCGCGGACGCGTGTTGCGGTACACGCCACCTTCGTCTTTATAGAGCCCCTCTTTCTCTCCCTTGACGCTCGCCCACTCTCTCATTCTCACTGCAACCGCATCTCCTGTCCCATCATCTTCTCCACAACCGAAGAAAAAACCCCAAAGAAAAAACCCCGGCGATGGAGAAGAATGAGATACCCATTGTCGGCGCTTCCGACGTAGCCGCCGGCACATCAGCCGCTGGCGCATCGGCCGCCACCCCCGTCCAGGCCCCCGTTGCTGCTTCCAACATAGTCGCTGGCGCATCAGACGCCGGTGCATCGGCCGCCGCCCCCGTCCAGGCCCCCGTCGCTGCTTCCGACGTAGCCGCCGGCGCATCGGCCACCGCCCCCGTCCAGGCCCCCGTCGATTGGGACCCATATGAACTAGTGCCGTGCATCGTGCCGGAGAACCCCTATGACACCAGCATCGTCGACGACGAGCCAGAGGTAACCCTTTGTTCCCTTGTTCTTATCCCATTTCAATCCTTTTGTGTTAGATCTTGCGTTATTAGGGTTCGTCTGTTCCTAGTTCAATCTTTTTGTGTTAGATCTTGCGTTATTAGGGTTCGTCTGTTCCTAGTTCTATCCTTTTGTGTTAGATCTTGCGTTATTAGGGTTCGTCTGTTCCTAGTTCAATCCTTTTGTGTTAGATCTTGCATTATTAGGGTTCGTCTGTTCTAGTTCTAGATTGCGTTATTAGTGTTTGTGATTTGCTTTTGCTTAAGATTCGGTTAACTTATGTGAGTAATCAATCCCATCCGGTTAATTTGTGCCGATGATGATGAATATGTGGGCACAAATTGATTCAGGGTTTGGTCATTGAACAATTGGTGTGTACAAATTTGTTGTGCATGATCTTTGGTTCAGTGACTCAAATCCTGGATATAAGTGTGTCCAATGTAACTGAGGCTACCTCTTTTTTTTGTGCCCATATTATCATGCATGATCTTTTGTTGACTCTCTGTTCCATCATCGCTGTAATTGACTCTGTGTTTTTCGATCTTTGGTGCTACGTGATAGGTGCAGAGCAGTGATGTCGACAGCGACGACGAGTCCTTCCACACCAAGACTCGTCACGTCCTCAGGAGGCTGCAGTCCGGCCATTATGATGGCCACTTTGCTCGAGGCATTTACAGGTGCCCCTTCTGCAACAGGAGGCTCCGCGCCACCGACTTCAACTGCCTGGTGAACCATGCTGAATCCATTGGCAGATCCAATGGCTGCGCTAGAGTTGGAACGACCGTGAACATGCATGCGTTCATGGCCAAACACAAAGCACTTGGGATTCACCTGCGCAGCCTCCAAGCTTAAATTCATGTAAAATGTAGCTTATGTTGGATCTATCGGTAGTACTGTTGGATCTGTCGTGAATATATCTATGCTATGTTGGCTGATGTATGCAGCTTATCCTATATTTTCTCTGGATTTGTGCCCTAGATTTCCTACCTGATTGGGTAAAAACGAAGGCATAAAGAAATGAATGGCTTTAAAAAACAGAAGGAGAAGCTGCTCTAGATTTGCTATCAATTTGGGCAATCAAGAATGAATGAGATTGAGCGAGAGAGAGGAAAAAGGTGCATTGAAAACTGCTAATCTGGGCGAAAGAGACAGAAACCACTCGTGCCCACGTCCCGAACCCACACGGCTCCACGCGCTACGGCCCCACACGCTACGGCCCCAGCTCCGCTCGTATGACCAAACACGGTTTCATCATGTCCCACGCGGTCCCTTTCTACCAGCCCCACACGACATGGCCCCACTCGTCAGCACGGAACGGTCAACTGAACGGGATTCCTCCTGTCTGAGCTCCTTGTGAGGGTTTCAGACAAGGGCTTGGGGAAAACTGAGGAAAAACTAAGGAGCTGGGGAAAACTGAGTACAACTAAGGACCCGAGGGCACGAAAATAGAAATCCCTAAGATAAATAACAACATGCTGGGTAAACAAATTACAGTTGGGCAATTGACAGAATAAAGATAACGTACATATGTCATGAGGATCACTATGAGATTCACTCTAGGCATTACGACAAAATACATAGATCGTAATCCAACTGCATCTATGACTAATAATCCACCCTGCGGATGTCGTCCGAGCAACCATCGGGTATTAAGTTGCGAACAACGGATAACTGCATTAAGCAAAGTGCGTAAAGTAAACAAAGCAAATGTCCTTGGACACAAGAATGTTGTTTTCTCCCTAGTGGCAACAACACATCTACAACCTTAGAGGTTTCTGTCACTCCCCCAGATTACTAGAGGCATGAACCCAACTATCGAGCATAAATACTCCCTCTTGGAGTCACTAGCATTTACTCGGCCAAGATATCTACTAGCAACGGAGAGCATGCAAGATCATAAACAACATAGAGATAACATAAAAATATATAATTCAGCACATCAACTTGACATAGTACCAATACTCATCGGATCCCAACAAACACAACATGTAGAATTACACAAAGATGATCTTGATCATGTAGGCCAGCTCACAAGATCTAAACATAAAGCACATGGTGGAGGAGACAACCATCTAGCTACTGCTATGGACCCGTAGTCTAGGGTAGAATACTCACACATCACTCCGAAGGCGACCATGGTGGTGGAGAAGGCCTCCGGCAGGGTGCCGGGAAGATCTCATGGATCCTCCCGATCTCGCTTTGATGACGGCGGCGGCTTGCAGTATGTTTCGAGGAAAAGAGATACGTCCTTTAGGTTTTTCCCATCGAGGGGAATATATAGGCGAAAGGGTAGTGTCAGGAGGTGGGCCAGGTGGCCTCACCACCTGGTGGTGCGGCCAGGGGCTGGGCCGCGCCACCCTATGGTGTGGCTGGCCCCTGGCCCCCCTCCGTCTCATCTTCGGTCTTCGTGAAGCTTCGGTAAAAATAGGAGGTTCCACTTTGGTTTCATCAAATTCTGAGAATATTTCCTGTGTAGCTTTTTTTGAAACACAAAAACAGCAGAAAATAGGGAACTGGCACTGTGGCATCTCGTTAGTAGGTTAGTTCCGGAAAATGCATAAAAATGCCACGAAGTGTAAGAAAACACAAAGCAAATGGTGTATAAACAAGCATAGAGCATCAAAAATTATAGATATGTTTGAGACGTATCACCCTGCGAAATTTTGCTAAGTCCTTTTTCTCAAGCTGTGGTGGAACCCTCTGTAAGGGGGGCGGGAATTTTATAAGGGGGGCGGAAATTCCGCCCCCGAGGCCAGAATTTCCGGGTTAAAATTCCTGTAACGGTCAGATTTCGTGTGGGGGCTATATAAAGCCCCTTCTTCCACATTTGGATATGGCTCTTCCATTTTCTCTCTCCTCCATTGTCGACCTTGAAGAGCTTGCCCTTCTTCCCCATCCCTCCCATGATTCTTGCAACTTTTGAGGGAAAAGAGAGAGGAGATCTAGATCTACATTTCCACCAATCAATATCTCCTCTATGTGAGGGGAACCTATTGGATCTAGATCTTGGAGTTCTTTGTGGATTCCTTCCTTTGTTCTTCCTCTCATATCTCTCCATAGCATTAGTTGCTTTGGTAGGATTTGAGTGAGAAGGATTTGAGCACTTCGTGTGTCCTTGCCATTGCATCGGTTGCATCGGTTTGAGTTCTCCTCGGAGATTCAGTGGTGAAAAGTTTGTTGAGCTTTTTACTCTTGGGTTCTTGGAACCCTAGACGGCTTACTGGCTTAGTATATTACTTGGGGACCTCCAGTTAAGTTGTGGAGATCTTCCCAAGCTTTGTGGTGCCTCTGTGGCAATTACTTGGGGACCTCCAATTAAGTTGTGGAGATCTTCCCAAGCTTTGTGGTGCCTCAGTGGCGATTCTTGGGAGCCTCCAATTGAGTTGTGGAGATTGCCCCAAGCTTGTACGGGTTCGGTGACCGCCCTCAAGTGTCCCATAGTGGTCGGGTCTTCTATCTTGGTGGGAGGGCTCGAGGAGATTACGGTGAGCCTCCATGGCGTTTGGGGAGCCTTATGCCTCCACACCGCTCCAACGGAGATTAGCACTCGCAAGGGTGTGAACTTCGGGATACATCGCTGTCTCCATGTGCCTCGGTTATTTCTATACCCGAGCTCCTTTACTTATGCAATTTACTTTGTGATAGCCTTCATGCTTGAAGTTATATATATCTTTCTATCACATAGTTGCTTATCTTGTCTAGCATAAGTTGTTGGTACACATAGGAGAACCTAGTTTATTTAGGTTTTGTATGCTTGGCAAATTAAATATTAGTTTTATTCCGCATTTGTCAAGCCACTCGTAAAAGTTTTAAATCGCCTATTCACCCCCCCTTCTAGGCGACATCCGTGTCCTTTCAAAAGGGTATATTTGATATACAAGATATAAATGTTTCATGTTAAACACTTATAGCAGATTTGTGTGTTTGACACAATTCCCGTTTATTAGAAAACAAGACCTTCTACAAAAAAAATTACATGAAGGAATTTATGGCGCGTGTCAATGGAAATCAAGATGTTGATGGCTGATACGTCTCAAACGTATCTATAATTTTTGATGCTCCATGCTTGTTTTTACACCATTTGCTTAGTGTTTCGTTACACTTCGTGGCGTTTTTATGTATTTTCCGGAACTAACCTATTAACAAGATGCTACAGTGCCAGTTCCCTGTTTTCTGCTGTTTTTGTGTTTCAGAAAAGTTACACAGAAAATATTCTCGGAATTAGACGAAACAAAAGCTGAACGTCCAGATATTAAACGAAGCTTCCAGAATAGCGAAGAGGAGACGGAGCCGAGCCAGGGGTTAGCCTCACCATAGGGCGGCGCGGCCTGCCCCTGGCCCGCGCCCCCTATGGGTGAGACCACCCTGGTCCACCTCTGACACTGCCCCTTCGCCTATAAAGGCCCCCCGGCGGGAAAAACCTAAGTACCCGATCAATTTTCTAGAAACACATCACGATCCGCCGCCGTTGTCGACCCAAGATCGGGAGGGTCCAGAAGCTCTTCCCGGCACCCTGCCGGAGAGGGGAATCACCACCGGAGGTCTTCTTCATCACCATGCTTGCCTCTAGTGCAATGAGTGAGTAGTCTACCTTGGACTATGGGTCCATAGCAGTAGCTAGATGGTTGTCTTCTCCACCATGTGCTTCAAGTTTAGATCTCGTGAGCTGCCTTATATGATCGAGATCACCGTTATGTAATTCTACATGTTGTGTTTGTTGGGATCCAATGAATATTGGTGTTATGTTGAGTTGATGTGTTGAATCATATATCTTATGTTATATCTATGTTGTTTATGATCTTGCATGCTCTCCGTTGTTAGTAGCTATCTTGGCCAAGTAGATACTAGTGACTCCAAGAGGGGGTATTTATGCTCGATAGTTGAGTTCATGCCTCTATTTAATCTGGGGAAGTGACAGAAACCTCTAAGGTTGTAGATGTGTTGTTGCCACTAGGGAGAAAACAACATTCTTATGTCTAAGGGCATATGCTTTATTTACATTACACACTTTGCTTAATGCAGTTATCTGTTGTTCGCAACTTAATACTCATGGGGTGTTCGGACGATATCCCTGAGGGTGGATTATTAGTCATAGATGCAGTTGGATGGCGGTCTATGTATTTTGTTGTAATGCCCAGAGTAAATCTCTTAGTGATCCTCTCGACGTATGCACGTTATCTTTATTCTATCAATTGCCCAACTGTAATTTGTTTACCCAGCATGTGCTATTTATCTTATGGAGAGACACCACTAGTGAACTGTGGACCCCGGTTCAATTTCCTTTATATTGCTATCACCTGTTTATTTTACTCGCACTGTTTTCTTTACTCGCATACTACTATTGCTTTCCACTCGATACGCTCATACCTTTGTTTACAGCAAACCGATGAGATTGACAACCTCATCGTAAGTTGGGAGCAAAGTATTTGGTTGTGTTGTGTGCAAGTTCCACATTGCTGCTTGCAAAGCAAAGCCTGGACGAGGCGCCTTATAAATTGTCTGGAGCTATCGCGAAGCTAGCAGGCATCACCTTCAGACGTTTGGCTTTTTCCTGGACTGACAAACCTTGGTTTCTTACTGAGGGAAAATTTGCTACTATGCTCATCATACCTTCCTCTTGGGGTTCCCAACTGGACGGTGAAATTACATCAACACCGTGCCGCATCAAGCTAATTTTCTGGCGCTGTTGCCGGGGAAAAAGAAGACTTCTGCAAGGGGAGTTTCGCACGCACATCCTTTACTTTGTTTTAAGTTTTGCTTTACTTTATTTTTACTTGCATCGTTTTATCAAAAAGTACAAAAAAATTAGTTCCTACTATAGTTGTTATTTTTGTTGGTCTGTTATTGTCTTGCTTTATCATGCTTTCTATCAATGGTTGGTTTCTTTGAAACTAAATCTTTTTGGCAAGGTGGGTTCACGGAAGAGAAGCAAAATTATTATGAGGAACACCGCTTGTCACAAAAAGGGAAACACTTATGGGAACAAATCAATAGATTGTATATCATTGCTAGAAATGTGTGCTCTACTTATAATGTTACTTATTGCTTTGATGAATCTTGTTGCTGTAGGAGGTATAAACACCTCCCTTTTCAATGTGAGTATAATGATGATGTTACCATATCTTCTTATATTAATGGAAATTATGACTTTTATGATGTGGAACAAATTGAAGAATTTATTGCTTGGAAGGGTGCATTTGAACTTTCTTATTTGCTTGAAAATACTGATGATGCACCTTATAAATATGAGGTTTATGATATACTTAAATTTTGCTTTGATAATTACAAGGAAGAGAATGGCTATATTCTTAAATATCTTAATAGATGCTCTCCAATGGAAGAGACTAATGCCTTGAAGGAGCTTATGGAAGAAGAAATTGCTGAAACTAGAAGCTCATTGGATGAAAAAGAGGAGGAGAGTGATGATCAAGCGGAGGAAGAATGGAGTTACCCATGTCTACCTCCCAATAAGAGTAACTCTTTAACTAATACCTTATTTGATAGCCCTCCATGCTTAACAAAGAAGGGTGAGTGTGATATTTATATTGTTGAGTTTGTTCATGATGCTACTGAAAATTATTATCAGAGAGGAAAATATGGTTGTTAGAATTCTCATGTTACTAAAACACCTCTCTTTATATTGAAAGTTCCGAAGTTGCTCTTGTTTTATCTACCCATACTTGTGACTATGTGCTTATTTGATTTATTTCATATAAGATTCCTATGCATAGGAAGTGGGTTAGACTTAAATGTGTTTTATATTTGCTCCTTGATGCTCTTTTTGGCTTCCATTCATATTTCTTATGTGAGCATCTTTTCAAATTACTGAGCCTAGCTCAAAGGCCTTAAAAAAGCACTCTTGGGAGATAACCCATTGTTTTACTTTCAGTACTTTTTCTTTTATTTGAGTCTTGGAAGTTATTACTACTGTAATAACCTCTCCTTATCCTTTTTATTTCGTTGTTGTGCCAAGAGAAGCCTCTAATTTGAGTGAGCTAAGATTTGGGGATGTTGCTGTCCTGAAACAGATTTCGGTGCTACACCGTAAAAATTCGCGAAAATTCTATGAATATCTTTTTGATCTGAGATTTCTTGTGCATATGCCCCAGGTTATATCCAAACTTTCATTAGTTATACACTTTTTGATTTAAGCAACAGAAAACCCTCGAAAAAATCAACCTTTGTCAGCTGTTCTGTTTTGACAGATTTCTGCCACTATTTGTGTTTGCCTCTTTATCGCTTTCCTTTTGAGTTCTTTTGATCATGGAACTTTTGGGGAAGTTGCTACAGTAGTATATGCTTTATATGTGGTGGTTTTGAGTTGAAATCTGAAGCAAAAAGGGTTTGATTCATTATTATGCTTACACTAATGTTGCTAATAGAATTGTGTTTAGTTTTGTATGAAGGAAGTTTTCAAGTGTAGGGATTGGAGAATGATGAGATGAGTTGAAGAATGGACAAAAGCTCAAGCTTGGGGATGCCCACCCCAAGAAATATCCAAGAGGTACAAGCTTCAAAGCTTGGGGATGCCCCCGAGGCACCCCTTCTTCATCGGCAAAAATCAGGTCAGCTTTCAACACACTATATTTTTATTGCTTCATGCATTATGCGTTTTTCTTGGAGCGTCAGTTGTCTTTAGTTTTCAGATTTGTTTTCTTTTGTTTGCTGCAATAAATGGTTGTACCCCCAACAAATTTCCTTTTGGAGAAGTTTCCTTGCTTTTCATTTGCCAAGAACACTCCGTTTTTCACTCTTATCGTTCAACGAGTGTTCTCTTTTTCTAGAACTGCGTTTAGCTTTCGTTTTTCGCCTTGATTTGTGTTCAGATATTGTTATATCTTTTCATCAAGGTTTATTTTGACCTCTGGTCCATGTTGGTTTTCATCAAAAGAGTTGTTTCAAAAATGTTCGAATGGTGTTGGAAAAGAGAAAAAAAATTATGCAAAAAAGTGGTACAAAAAGGAGCTTGTGTAGACTGCGGCTTAGACTTTTGCATGTCGTGCTTGATGTCTTTTTGATAGTATGCTTAGTGGTTTTTCTGTAGCATGACTTGTCTCAAATGACTAAGATTGCTTAATGAGCCTTTGAAAAAAATCATGCGTTGTTTTTAATTATTTGGAAGCATTATTTTGGTTTTCTCCTTGATGCTTTATTTGGGTTGACTTGGCGCATGCTCACACATGTTAGACTCATACAAAGTCGCCATAAGCCTCTATGATCATTTGTTTTTTGACTTTTGATGCCATCTTATGCTTCTTTTAATGTTGCTTTGTCGCTATGCATGATTATGGCCGTTATTGCTCTCTTAGCTGGTCGCTCCCAGTCTTTTGCTAGCCCTCATTTTGTACTAAGTATGAGCTCTACTCGTGCATCCAACTCCTAAAAACCAAGTGGTTCCAATGTGTCCACCATACATACCTATTAGCAATTTGCTATTCCAAAGTACATTTGACTTGCTTTTATCTATCCTTCAAATTAAACTCTTTTTGGTGTTATGCAAAAATTGGTCAGTAAAGCTCTCACGAACCTAATGGCACACTTTACTTTTCTCGTTCTTAAAAAATTTGATATTGTGGCTCTCTTATGTTGAGTTGTTATGCTTGCAAGTTGTAAGTTGGAAATTAGCCCAGCCATGCCGTCATGGGGCAAGCTTTCAACATTGCACTTCCTATTTGAGTTGATATCGTGATCTTTTGTTTATGGATACTCGCAATGTGAAATAATTTCAGAATCTTGTGGGATCATGGAGTTTGTATATGTGTTAGAGAAATGCCTGGGCCGCTAATCTAAGCCATGCATAATTCATGGTGGAAATTTACAGCATGCCCATAGTGAACATTTGACGACGCACCTCATAATAAAAAGCTATACCAATGGTAAATAAAAGAGATGCCGAGGTGTTCATTGTCTGTTTATCCTATCATTTTGATGTGGGATTGTTCCATGTCATCGGGCACGGAGGTATCCCGTTGGCGGTTCTCGATGATACGTGTATACTTACAATGACAAGAGCTTGCTTGGGACTCTAAGTCGAGTAGCATGAGGTTTGGGTATTAGTTCTTCACGGGACACAAGGTTTTCAACTTATGATTTGTCAAGCATATGCTTCATAATTGTATTCGCATTAACTTTAACTATTCAAGATGCCTATGATGGGGGCAATGAGAGCTCAAAGCTAGTAAGTACCATAATTTTGAAGGTTTATAAAACTTGCAATCACTGCTTCCCTCTGCGAAGGGCCTTTCGTTTACTTTTATGTTGAGTCACCACCTTCTATCTTTATGCACCGTCTAAGAGAGCATAGTTGTCATTCTGAGTATAATGTGCATTGTCCCAAAGTTTTCATTGATTGATTCATGATGTTGGTTTCACTTGTTCTTAAATTATTTGTATCTAGTCGCCCTCTTAAACTTGAAGGTGTCCTATGCATTAATGTTTTGCTCTCTCATGAATGACAAGCTGAAAACCATTTGTATGTTTTTCCTTATGATTTGAACACACGTTTGACTTTCATTGTTTCATTTTCATGATCTTTCATTTGTGTTCTTTTTCATGTTATAGCATGGTTGCTAAGTTTCTTCTATCAAGATTATATCTTTCATGCCCATATTTTAAGTTCTAGGGATTTCTATTTTCGTGCCCTTGGGTCCTTAGTTGTACTCAGTTTTCCCCAGCTCCTTAGTTTTTCCTCATTTTTCCCCAAGCCCTTGTCTAAAACCCTCACAAGGAGCTCGGACGGGAGGAATCCCGTTCAGTTGACCGTTCCGTGCTGATGAGTGGGGCCACGTCGTGTGGGGCCGCGTCGTGTGGGGCTGGTAGAAAGGGACCGCGTGGGACAGGACGAGACTGTGTTTGGTCATACGAGCAGAGCAGGGGCCGTAGCGTGTGGGGCCATAGCGTGTGGAGCTGTGTGGGCCCGGGACATGGGCACGAGTGGTTTCTGTCTCTTTCGCCCAGATTAGCAGTTTTCAATGCACATTTTTCCTCTCTCTCGATCGATCTCATTCATTCTTGATTGCCCAAATTGGTAGCAATGCTAGAGCAGCTTCTCCTTCTGTTTTTTAACGGCATTCATTTCTTTATGCCTTCATTTTTACCCAATCAGGTACTCCCTCCGATCCATATTACTCTTCACTAATACGGATGTATCTACCACTAAAATGTGTTTAGATACAGCCACATTAGTGAAGAGTAATATGGATCGGAGGTAGTAGGAAATCTAGGGCACAAATCTAGAGAAAATATAGGATAAGCTGCATACAGCAGCCAACATAGCATAGATATATTCACGACAGATCCAATAGTACTACCGATAGATCCAACATAAGCTACATTTTTCATGAATTTAAGCTTGGAGGCTGCGCAGGTGAATCCCAAGTGCTTTGTGTTTGGCCATGAACGCATGCACGTTCACGGTCGTTCCAACTCTAGCGCCGCCAATGGATCTGCCAATGGATTCAGCATGGTTCACCAGGCAGTTGAAGTCGGTGGCGCGGAGCCTCCTGTTGCAGAAGGGGCACCTGTAAACGCCTCGAGCAAAGTGGCCATCGTAATGGCCGGACTGCAGCCTCCTGAGGACGTGACGAGTCTTGGTGTGGAAGGACTCGTTGTCGCTGTCGACGTCGCTGCTCTGCACCTGTCACGTAGCACCAAAGATTGAAAAACACGGAGTCAATTGCAGCGATGATGGAACAGAGAGTGAACAAAAGATCATGCATGATAATATGGGTACGAAAAAAAGAGGTAGCCTCAGTTACATTGGACACACTTATATCCAGGATTTTAGTCCGTGAACCAAAGATCATGCACAACAAATTTGTACACACCAATTGTTCACTGACCAAACCCTGAATCAATTTGTGCCCAAATATTCATCATCATCAGCACAAATTAACCAGATGGGATTGATTACTCATATAAGTTAACCGAATCTTAAACAAAAGCAAATCACAAACACTAATAACGCAAGATCTAGAACTAGGAACAGACAAACCCTAATAATGCAAGATCTAACACAAAAGGATTGAACTAGGAACAGACGAACCCGAATAACGCAAGATCTAACACAAAAGGATAGAACTAGGAATAGACAAACCCTAATAACGCAAGATCTAACACAAAAGGATTGATATAGGAACAGACGAACCCTAATAACGCAAGATCTAACACAAAAGGATAGAACTAGGAACAGACAAACCCTAATAACGCAAGATCTAACACAAAAGGATTGAAATGGGATAAGAACAAGGGAACAAAGGGTTACCTCCGGCTCATCGTCGACGATGCTGATGTCATAGGGGTTCTCCAGCACGACGTACGGTACTGGTTTGTATGGGTCCCAATCGACGAGGGCCTGGACGGGGGCGGCGGCCGATGCGCCGGCGGCTGATGCGCTGGCGGCTGATGCGTCGGCGGCTACGTCGGAAGCAGCGATGGGGGCCTGGACGGGGGCGGCGGCCGATGCACCGGCGGCTACGTTGGATGCAGCGACGGGGGCCTGAACGGGGGCGGCGGCCGATGCACCGGCGGCTGATGCGCTGGCGGCTACGTCGGAAGCGCCGACAACGGGCATCTCATTCTTCTCCATCGCCGGGGTTTTTTCTTCGGGGTTTTTTCTTCGGTTGTGGAGAAGATGATAGGACAGGAGAGGTGGTTGCAGTGAGAATGAGAGAGTGGGCGAGCATCGAGGGAGAGAAAGAGGGGCTCTATAAAGACGAAGGTGGCGTGTACCGCAACACGCGTCCGCTATGCACGGTAGCAGCGTGCACCACGACACGAGGCTAACCCTGGGACGTTTGGTGTACTCAGTTCTAACCTCGGGCCTTATACAGAAATTTTATCTGTACTCATTTTTCCCCTCGAGTACTTAGACTGGCAAGTGCAATATACTCAGTTCTATCCTCAAGTAGCTGGTCAACAGAGAGTCAACAAATGAGATTAACATAGCTAATTGAGTCATTTTATGCGCAAAAAAATCCAAAAAAATTAAAAACATAGTGGCACCTACTCATGGAGTCTTCCTACGCAACCTGCCACCTAGGAAACCTTAACAAACATAGATAAATCAAGTTTTACCACAAATTGCCACTTCTCAGAATCACTAGTAGCTATGAAGATGCATGGTTTTCCACTCAAACCCCTTTGCAAAACATCTTCCCCAAAACATAGTTTGTCTAAATGAGGCCATAATTGTCACACTCATGTATATTTGAATTGCAAATAATTTGATGTAGCCCAATATGAATTATATTGTACAAAACATGTATTTTTCATTTTGTAATTCTTTTGTTTGAATCCCTTAGTCTATTTACTATTTACGTGCCCTTGGTTTCTTAGTACTACTCAGTTTTGCCCTCAAGTACTGTCACAAATGCTTACAGAAGCCCAAACTTATCCTGATTGGTTGAGCCGTTGTCACACGGATCGACTCCACCAACCGTTGATCCACTGATCTAACGGGCAGTATACCCCTCTCCGTCTCTTCGTGGCCACCCCTCTCTCTCTCTTCGTGGCCACCCCTCTCTCTCTGTCGGTGGACAGTGTCACCCCTCTATTTATGTGCAATAACGAGTTTGCCACGTAACTATATTCCCTCTATTTATGCATTATTTTCCACGATCTAAAAATGTTAAACTAAAAAGTGGTATAATTTTGGTGTAAACAAGAGACATACATATTTGCGGATTTTGGTGAATGCATTATTGTCACCCCTCTAACAGTTATCAACTCTCTTTAGCATTCCTTTTCTTTTAGAGAATATAGTTTGGAATATAGTTTGTGGTATAATTTTGGTATAAACATGAGGCATACATATTTGAGGGATTTCGGTGAATGGATTATTTATCACCCCTCTAACAATTATCAACTATCTTTAGCATTCCTTTTCTTTTAGGGAATATAGTTTTGGTAATTTGAAACGGCCCAAAAGTGGTATAATTTTGGTAGAAACATGAGACATACATATTTGACATATTTGGGGGATTTCGGTGAATGGATTATTTATCACCCCTCTAACAATTATCAACTTTCTTTAGCATTCCTTTTCTTTTAGAGAATATAGTTTTCGTAATTTGAAACGGCCCAAAAGTGGTATAATATTGGTAGAAACATGAGACATACATATTTGGCATATTTGGGGGATTTCGCTAAATGGATTATTTATCACCCCTCTAACAATTATCAACTTTCTTTAGCATTCCTTTTCTTTTAGGGAATATAGTTTTGGTAATTTGAAATGGCCCAAAAGTGGTATAATTTTGGTAGAAACATGAGACATACATATTTGGCATATTTGGGGGATTTCGGTGAATGGATTATTTATCACCCCTCTAACAATTATCAACTTTCTTTAGCATTCCTTTTCTTTTAGGGAATATAGTTTTGGTAATTTGAAACGGCCCAAAAGTGGTATAATTTTGGTAGAAACATGAGACATACTTATTAGGCATATTTAGGGGATTTCGGTGAATGGATTATTCATCACCCCTCTAACAATTATCAACTTTCTTTAGCATTCCTTTTCTTTTAGGCAATATAGTTTGGAATATAGTTTTGGTTCTTTGAAACATCCCAAAAGTGGTATAATTTTGGTATAAACATGAGACATACATATTTGTGGGATTTCGGTGAATACATTATTTGTCACCCCTCTAACAATTATCAACTATCTTTAGCATTCCTATATTCCCTAACACTTATTTTTTCGGGAGATCTATTTTAGTGCCCTCAGGTCGTTAGTTGTACTCAGTTTTCCCCAGCTCCTTAGTTTTTCCTCAGTTTTGTCCAAGCCCTTGTCTGAAACCGTCACCAGTGCTGGAACGGCCGGTTGCCCGACGGTTGAACACCTTTGACCGTTAACTGCTGACTAGTGGGGCCACGTAGAGCCCGTAAAGACACGTCAGAGCATCCATCTTTGTTTGACCGTAAGCATCGCCGTATCCCTGACCAAAACGCGGACGAGTGGGGCTTCGGTATATCGAATGACAAGTGGGGCCATGACGCTGATACAAGGGGCAATACACGGGTGGGATTACATTTTTAAATGGAGCTCTAAAGCGATGGCACGGAGGAGGTGGCCTGCGGGGTGCCGAGATGAGATCGACGTCCACAAAGAACTGCATGAGGCGAGACCAGACGCATTAGATAGATATGAACTAGACGTGTTTAACCATGCAAAGAAGAGAAGAAATGGTCGAGGATATCGACGACGACCTCAACACTTTGACTGACGGTGTTGGACACGAACGCGAGCAATGTAGAGAAAACTAGTGTCTCTCCTTTCTGGCGTGTATAGATAGGTGCTAGGGGAGTGTGGTGGCGAAGGGAAAGACCTCGCGGTGGTCTGTGGCGTCTAGCATAGCGGGGCGGCGTGGCCGTGCCCACAGCGGCGCGCATGTTCGGCATTGGCATCAGCATGTACGTTCGTCATTGGCCTCGGCGGTATCTCTGGTGTGTCAGTGATCGAATGAGGGGACGGGATTGAGGGTGCATCCCGACGGTGACCTAGCAGTGGCGGCGAGCATGCATACCCGTTCTGACCATGCCGATATCGGCATCGGCATCGTTTGGAGGCTGTGGTGCTCGAATCATAGTGGAAATTGCGATTTCCTATTATTTTTACATGCATAATATATAGAAAATAGCTAGATCTATAAATCGATGCATATGAAGCTACATATATATTCTTGATCATAATCCCCTTAGATGCATGGCTTCACGTCGTCGTCGCTTTCATCGTCAGTATCTTCGTCGTCCGTGTAGTAGTACTTCCTGCAGATTGTTCCGTCGAACACCTTCACTGTGAGCACATAATCGCCTTCATATTTGAAGTGTAGGAAGCAGCCGAAATCCACACCGTGCGCGATGGCGAAATTCTCCCAGCCCTTGTCGAGGTACATCCGGCCTTGTCCGTCAAATAGGACCTCCACGGTCCAGAGACGAGGACCGCAGTCAGCTGCTCGCAGATACACCTTTGCGGGCTCCTGGCCGTCAAGATAGTCCGCAAACTTTTGTGGGAGTGCCTGCAAAGAAATTAAAGGTTTTTTAGAACATGCACATAATTAATCACATGCATCATATATGTGGGAACGCGTACGTACCTTCTTGGCCAAAGGGTCTTCATAGATGGTGATGAAGAACTCCTCTATGATCAATGGCAGTGTTGACGGTGGTGGTGGCAATGATGATGATCCACCACCCCGGCCGCCCCTTCCCCTTCCCCTTCCCCTTCCGGTCGGCGTCCGAGACGTGGAAACCATGGCAATGGATCAAGTGTATGTGAACGAAGAAGAGAGAGGCAGAAATGAAGAAGAGAGAGGCAGAACCTATTGACATGAGGGATGGCCGTTGTGGGGGTTTATAAGGGAGAGATGACCATTGTGGGGTTTACATCATAAATTAAGGTAGAGATGACCGTTGTGGGGTTTACACAATAAATTAAGGAGGAGATGACCGTTGTGGGGGTGGTTTATATCTCAACAAAAAAAGTAATGCCTAAAAGAAATGGAAATTCGTGAAAGTTCATCATTTTACCGTGAAAAGTAAAGCCTACAAGAAATGGAAATTCGTGATAGTTTATCATTTCAGCGTGAAAAGTAATGCCTACAAGAAATGGAAATTCGTGATAGTTTATCATTTTACCGTGAAAAGTAATGCGTAAAAGAAATGGAAATTCGTGATAGTTCATCATTTTACCGTGAAAAGTAAAGCCTACAAGCAATGGAAATTCATGATTGTTTATCATTTCAACGTGAAAAGTAATGCCTACAAGAAATGGAAATTCGTGATAGTTTATCATTTTACCGTGAAAAGTAATGCCTAAAAGAAATGGAAATTTGTGATAGTTCATCATTTTACCGTGAAAAGTAAAGCCTACAAGAAATGGAAATTCATGATAGTTTATCATTTTACTGTGAAAAATAATGCCTACAAGAAATTCGTGATTACCCAACCTGTTGAATCCGGTGGCAAACTCGTCATTTAGCATACATAGAGGGGTAGTAGTTTGCCACCGACAGATAGAGAGAGGGTGGCACGATCCTGCCCGTTGGATCATAGGATCGACGGTAGGTGGGCACGATCCGTGTGACAACAGCTCGACCAATCAGGCCAAGTTTGGGCTTCTGTGAGAAGGGAGAGGGTAAAACTGAGTAGTATCAAGGATACAAGGGCAAGTAAATAGTAAACAGGCTAAGGAATTCAAATAAGAGATTTAGAAAAAGAAAAACACATGTTTTGTACAATGAAACCCATGTTGGCCTACCTCAAAGTATTAGCAATTCAAATATACATGAGTGTAAAAATTATGGCCTCATTCAGACAAACTATGTTTTGGGTATAGATGTTTTGAGAAGGGGTTTGAGTGGAAAGCCATGAACCTTCATAGCTACTAGTGATTTCAGAAGTGGCCATTTGTGTGAAAACTTGATTTATATATGTTTGTTATGATTTTATTTTGCGCATGAGTTGGAGGCACTATGATTTTATTTTATTTAATTTTTTTTGCACATGAAATGACTCAATTAGATGGCTTAATCCCATCTGTTGACTCTCTGTTGACCAGCCACTTGAGGGTAAAACTAAGTATATTGCACTAGGCAGTATTAGTACTCGAGGGGAAAACTGAGTACAGATATTTTTCCAGTGTAAGATTCGAGGGTAGAACTGGGTACACGTAACGGTGCTGACGTGTAGTCCCACAGACGCGTGTTGCGGTGAGCAGCGGTTAGCCGCGCGGTGCGCGTGTTGAGACCAAAACATCAACTGCTGAGACGAACAGTCACTTTGCCAGTACAGAGCCCCTCTCCCTCCCTCTGCACACAGTCTCATCATAACTCACGCACGCAACCACGCCTCTCACGTCCCATCACCATCTCAAAAAAACCCCAGCCGCCCTACGCGCGCTCCCCTGCCGGCGATGGAGAAGAAGAATGCACCGGCGGCCATCACCCCCGAGCCCGTCGCCTCCGAGCCCATCGCCTCCGAGCCCGTCGCATCCGAGGGCGGCGCATCCAAGCGCGGCGCCTCCGTGAACTGGGCCTCTCTTAAGGGTGACGGACCACTTCACAAGATCGGCGACTGCTTACTGGCGAACGAGTACGTGGACACCTACGCTGCTTTGAGGCAAGTTTGTACAAATTGGCGCTCAGATCTACCTGAGCCCGACGTGCACCTGCACGAATGGATCGTGGTAGAACACGCCCTTCCACGCGCCGCTGAGTTCTCCTTCCTCAACCTCCGCACATCCCGCTACGTCACCATCGATCTAACGGAAGTTCATGCAAGGTTCAAATTCCTCCATATCTATAGAGTTAATCTATTTTTATTTTCAATCGTAAACATCTTAGTGCTGAATGTTATCTTCATCAACTCCCTTTTAGATACTACTTCGTCGGCTTTTACCGTGGCGTCATCGTGCTTGCCCAGAGGAACCAGCCGCACAAGATACGGCTTCTGAACTCACTCACAAAGACATTGAACGCTACGTTTGAGGCGCAGATGCCATCTATGATTGTGGAGTCAGTCGCTGTAATGAAGTCCCCGACTATGGTCTTCATTTGCACAGGTTACCCCAATGAAATTGCTTGGGTCGATGAGAGCTCTCCTACTAAGGATATAGATGTAGAAGATTGGGGAGAAGGAAGATTTTCGATCGAGGAAGATTCTCTGCGTTGCCTTACCCCGTTCAATGGTGAATTGTATGCAATAGCTGTGAACAATTTTGATGTCGGAACATTAGTGTGCACCAACAATGTCCAGTTGGAGAAGCGCGCGAGCACTATCAACATGGAGACACTATTTTCATTTCCAGAACTTGGAACTGACAAGTTCTACCTTGTGGAGTCTGATGGTGATCTGCTGCTTGTGTTGTTCGGCGGCAGCCCTAGCAATAGGCATTTGGAGGAAGGTCAACCATTGGTGTACCGTGTGGACACTGAGAGCCGCTCTCTCCATGCCGTCAACATTGGCAGTCGTGCCTTCTTCGTCAGTTATAAACGGTGTATCTCCGTCGACACCAGAGTGCACCCGACAGTTCGACCTGGCTGCATCTACTACGAGGGCGGTTATATCAGACAGTACTTTGATGATAGAAAGGCCTGGGATGAGTGGCCACGACTTGTGGATTGATTAGATTCCGACGGTATGAAAATAGAACAAAGGCCATACCGTTTGGAGGATCTATTGGCTGCACACTGCAGACGGAAGGAGTTCAGTCAATATTTTTTTCGTCTCATGGAATATAGCGACTCCGAAATATATGATGAAGAATGAAGAACCTTCATGTTGGGCATACATTGCGTCTTATATTATTTTCAGCTTAGTTTGTCGTGAATATTAACATCGTTATTAGCTTCTTTTGGCTGCTGTATGCATTTTATGTATTATACTATACTAGCTTCTAGATTAGCTTCTAGATTTGTTACCATATTGGGCAAAAAACGAGGGCCAAAAGGCAGCAATCATTGAAGAAAGATAGAAATAGAAGCTTCTCTAGATTTGATACTAATTTGGTGAAAAGAGAGAGAACTGTTTACAGAGAGAGAGGGGAAAAAGGCGCTCTGAAAAGGCGCTCTGAAAAGTCAATGCCAATTTGGCCCGAGAGAGACAGAACCGAGCTCTCACGTACAACCAAACGCGGTCTCGTCCTGTCCCACGCGGTCCCTTTCTACCAGCCCCACGCAACGCGGCCCCACACGACGCGGCCCCACACGACGCGGCCCCACACGTCAGCACGGAAACGGTCAACTTAACGGGAATCCTCACGTCCGAGCTCCTTGAGGGTTTCAGACAACGGCTTGGGGAAAACTGAGGAAAAACTAAGGAGCTGGGGAAAACTGAGTACAACTAACGACCTGAGGGCACGAAAATAGAAATCCCTATTTTTTTTGGTAATTTCGGTGAATGCACACACTAACTTTGAAAACTACTACAAGTACATGTAACTGAATAATGGATTTGTAATAAGGGATCCCTTGTAACAACTTCTAGCGCCTGATGAGCAATGATAAGAATTTGATCGCAATTATACAACAAAAAAACCAGCCATCAGATTAGCTTGCTTCTTCAACTCGATCAGCTGCCTTAACTGCTTGTTCATTTTCTTCAGTTCTCCCTTCACTTCCACCAGTTCTGCATTGGGAGCATTAGGCATAATCGGAATGACTCCTCTCTCCGCCGCATTCTCTACAGCAAGTCCCCCCTCCCAAATTGCGCTCCCCAATAGCGCCAATTGATGCCTGCAATTGAAGCCTCTGAACGTACACATCGATCCACTCGAAATACCTGTATTTCTTCAGGATCTGAAAACAACAACGTGAACCCTAAATCCCAAATTCGAGGGAATAACAAGAAAATTGAGAGAAAACAGAGCAATTGGAGCGAGATCTAACCTTATCCCCTCTCTATATGGCAAGATCTCGCATGCAAGGAACTCACGTCCACGGTTGCCGTTGTCGTCCGTCTTACAGATCGACCGCTTCAGAGACTCCTGGCGTGGGCAGTCAGGACATCTTGTCAAAGGCACGGGTCCATACTACGGCCATGAAGAACGGGAGGTCGAAGAGAAACTAGACATCACCCGCCTGCCGGAGAAGGGCTGCCGCTGGCGGAGAAGAAGAACGATGGGGCGCGGGGAAAGAAAGGGGAAGCAATGGCACGGGCACGGGCGCGGGGCTGGCTCGGGCTCCCATTTTGCAACGGTCACCTGGGTAAGCTGTGGGTTCAGCGTACTATCATGGACAAATTGTGGGTCCCACGATGATCTGGATAAGTGGAGACGTGTCCACTGCGGGGCACCAACAGTGGCCCCACTTGCCAGCACCAACCAGCGGTCAACTAAACGGGATTCCTCCCGTCCGAACTCCTTGTGAGAGTTTCAGACAAGGGCTTGGGCAAAACTAAGGAAAAACTAAGCGGCTGGGGAAAACTGAGCACAACTAAGGACCTGAGGGCACGAAAATAGAAATCCCTAAGTTCTATTGATCCCAGCACTCAATGCTTTACATAGATGATCAAGATTGTGTAGGTGCATGTCACCTCAAAAATTATTTCTTTTGTTATCACTTACCTACTCGAGGACGAGCAAGAGTCAAGCTTGGAGATGCTGATACGTCTCAAACGTATCTATAATTTTTATGCTCCATGTTTCTTTTTACACCATTTGCTTAGTGTTTCGTTACACTTTGTGGCATTTTTATGCATTTTCCAGAACTTGTCGGGGGGATGACCCCCGGTAGGGTCAAGAGGCTAGAAAGATACAAGGAATATGGTTGACTTTATGTCAGTTGACCAAGGTGGGGTCTGGCCGGAATATAAGAGCGTCAGCTAGACCGACATATAAGTGTATCCCGGCCGTTATTCAGATATGCCGGTATAACCGGGATACTTGTTGAGGAGTGCCGGCATATGCATAGATATGCCGGCCTAACTTATTTGATATGATGTGCAGGAGCAGGGAGGCCGGATTACCCGACCTTCATAGGTCGTTGGTCCGGCATATAGGTCCAGGATATGGCCAACGGTCATATCCGGGATATATAAGTCAACCAAGGTGTCATGTCCCTACAATCAAGGAGAGATTCTGCCAAGTATGGAGGGAGATCATGTTGACAGGGTGCACAGTGGTGGTTTACCTACCCTCAATGTGCACAAGTACAGCCCTTACCTCATAGAGGTAAGGTCACAGTCCAAGAAGTACAAGGTACAGGGATGTGGAGTCCCATCGAGAGCAATCAGGGGCAAAGTCAAGGGTCTCAGCCATCATCAGCATGTCCTGTTTGGAGTGTAGTTGGTGTCTCCTGGTCTCATGTGACCATTGTAACCCTGGCCACCACTATATAAGGTGGCACAGGGAGCCCTAGTGAGGGGTCGGTCATTCAGTGTTCCTACACTTAGCAGTTTATCTTCCCCCTCTAGCAGGGAGCTTGGAAACACCATTGTTGTGTACTCTATCGATCCAAATATATAACCAGTAGAGCAAGAGTAGGGGTGTTATCTCCTCACGAGAGCCCCGAACCTGGGTAGATATGTGTCTCTTTCTACCGTGCTTCTCAGCTCGTTCCCCTCCCCCGAATCCTCCAGCATCTAGTTCGGCCCCCATTTAAGCCATCCCATGGCATATGTTGTTTCACCACGATGACATTTGGCGCCCACCGTGGGGTAGATCGATATGCTGGGCGGAGTGTTTATTCGGACAGGGTCCGTGATAGCAGCTTCGGGAGTGCGCGTGGTCTCTGGCCTTGTCTAGAGGCTAGGCTCGCTCAGCTTCATCAGTGACAACGTCGGATGTCTCGGTGGCCGGCCGTTCTCCAGGAATGGCCGGATAGTGTCTTTCGGTTCCCACGAGGTGTACGTGGGGACTGAGAGTATTTGCAGGAAGAAGGTGCTGGTGGCGGCGGATCCTCCGTCGCATCTGCTGACTCGTGCTGGGCGTAGCGCTCGCCCAGTAGAGTCGGCAGAGGTGATGATGGCCGGCACATCAGTGCCGCCGGCAGATGGTGCCGGCGAGGCGGCAGCAGCAGCAGCGGATACTCCCCCGGAGCCGCCGAAGGCCAAGAGGTCGGCACGTCCTCCGTTGGAGCATGTTGAGAACCTGGCCGGCACTTCCGGTGTGCCGGCTAGGGGCCAGGTGCTTCTTCCCATCATCGATCGGCTTCTTGAGCCGGTGCGATCCGGCGATGATCCGGAGCAGACAAGGGAGGTCTTGGAGGGATCTCACCAGGCCCTCGTCGACGAGGCCCTGGCCATGCATCAGGAGCACGAACGGTTTAACCGGCAACTCCATGAGTATGAGGCAGCCCATGGTTTTACTCATGTGGTAACCCGGCCTAGCCGGATAGATGAGGTTAGAACTAGAGGTAGAGATCTCAACACTGAGCTAGAAAAAGGTGCTAGTGATAAGGGGCATACTGCAACTAGTACTGTACCTAAGGTAATTTATAGCTCTCCAGTGAAAAACCTTAGAGCAGCAGCAGAGGTAGCTAAGACCTATCTAATTTATCCGGCGAAGCACTGCGTGAGCAGCAAGCCCGGCTTAACCATCTTTTGTCTGAAGCTACCAAGCAGCAGGAGGCCTTCAAGAAGGCAAACCCAGGTGCTGGGGCATCCCAGTACGTTGTGTCGGCAGGAGGTGCCGGCACAAGGTCGAGGGGGGAAGCTTCGTCCCCGCATCCAAGCGTCCGGCGTGCCGGAAGTGTGACCTCTGGCCGCCGGGACAAGCAGATTCAGGTGTATGATCCGGCAATCGCCGGAAAGTAGGCGGTGGTGCAGAAGAGTGCCAGCCAAGCTGACAGGAATGTCGGCAGCAAGAAAGCCGGTCAGAATGTGCCGGCCGGGCAAGGAGCAGCTTCGGCCGGTGGGGGCCGGAGTAACAATGCAGCCCGGCGTCAGCAGCAGGGCGGCGGACATGCGGTGCAGCAGCAAGGTATGGGTCAGCCGAGACACCGTAAAGATGATGGAAATTCCACCCTGGCAAGGATGGGATATCAGCAGCAGTACCAGCAAGGCCAGCAGTATCAGCAAGGCCAGCAGAATGAGCAGTGTCAGCCGGAACAGCATCAGCAAAAGATGATCGCGGGCCCAATTGCGTCATGGCTCGGACCTCGGTCCTTGGCGGCAAATGATGCACGCTTCAAGCTGGACAGGATTCACCAGTCAGAGTTGGTGGAGAGACAAGGAGCTCCGGGTCCTATGTGCTTTGGACCCCGGATTATGGGTGAGCCGGTGCCTTACTATTTTCAGCTTGTGCGTGGCGTGAGGACATATAACGGCAGTACAAAGCCGGAAGATTGGTTGGAGGACTACTCCACTGTGGTGAACATCGCCGGAGGAAACCTCAGATGGGCGGTACGATATGTGCCGCAGATGCTCGAAGGGCCAGCCAGGATATGGCTGAATAATTTGCCGGCCGGAAGTATCAATGGCTGGGTTGATTTCGAAGAGCAGTTTGTGTCAAACTTCACCAGTACTTACAAGAGACCAAACCGCCCGCAGCAACTAGCTAGCTGCTGGCAAGGAGAATATGAGACTGATCGTGACTACTTGACCAGGTGGTGCACGTTGCGCAATTCCTGCGAAGGAGTTGTGGAGCAGCAGGCCATCATGTGGTTCGCTCATGGGTGCCGGCATGGCACCATGTTGTGGCAAAAGCTCCAGAGGGAAATGCCGGACACGTTGGCCGAAACAATCAAGATTGCCCACAGTTATGCATTTGGAGATCCCATGCAGCCCACCGTTGATTCACAGGGACAGGGGCAAACCCAGCGGAACAATAGCAACACCGGGAGACCGAGGCAATTCTATCGCCCTGATAACCGCAATAAGAGGAGAGATGAACGGCCAGATTATCGGTATGGCTCGGCACAGGTAGCGGCCGTGGAGGAAGAGCAAGGGGGCGCCGGCAGTAGCCAGCGTCCGAGATATGAGGGCTATCAGCAGCCTCAGCAGCAGCAGCAGCAGTAGTAGCAACAACCGCAACAGCAAGCACAGCCCTTCCAGAAAAAGAATGTCTGGATCAACAAGAATGCCGGCGGCGTCGCCGGTCAAAAGAAGCAATGGCCGAAGTATACGGTGGGTTTGGCCATGGACAAGCCTTGTGTGTTTCACACATTCCAGCCGGGTAAGCCGGCGAATCATTTGACCAGAAACTGTTCATGGCTGGACGACATATTGGCCGGTCGTGCAGGTCCTTTTGGGCCGGCTAGGTCACCTATCCCGGCAGCTCCATCGCCGTTGACAGGTGCAAATACAATTGCAGTCCCGCCCAGGCCGGTTAATCCCGGAAATCAGAGCAATGCCAGAAATGCCGGCGTAAATCAAGTAGACCAGAGCTATAATCCGGAGAACTGTGCCGGAGGCCCGGGAGCGGGCCGGAATGAATATAAGGAGCACGATCAGAGCTACATGGTCTTTGAGACCGAAAGAACGGACAAGCAGAGTTTATACCGGCGGAGCTTGGAGGTAAACGCCGTTATGTCGGCAGTCTCGAAGTTGATGTACTGGTCTGACCAGGCCATTGGCTGGGACAGAGCAGATCATCCGAGGATCATGCCAAACCCCGGTGGATATGCTCTAGTGGTGGATCTGACATTTGTCGGGACGGCAAGCAACGTGAGGTTCAGCAAGTTCCTCATTGACAATGGAAGCAGCATCAACATCATGTACCGCGATACGAGGCAAAAGTTGGGCATCAAGGATAATATGCTGGAGCCGAGCAAGACAACATTCCACGGCATTGTGCCAGGGCTTTCATGTGCGCCGATGGGCAAAATCCGGATGGATGTCATGTTTGGCAACCGGGATAACTGCAGGGTGGAGAACCTCATGTTCGAGGTGGTGGATCTGGACAGTCCCTACCATGCATTGCTAGGCAGGCCGGCATTGGCCAAATTCATGGCCTCTACTCATGTGGCCTACCTAAAGATGAAGATGCCGGGGCCCAGAGGGGCGATTACCATCATTGGTGATTACAAGCGCTCAATGGCGTGTGCCACAGCCGGGTCTAACCTGGCCGATACTCTGATCATTGCAGAGGAGAGGAAGAGGCTCAAGCGAGCAGTGGAAATTGCTGAGACAGTCGCGACCGGCAAATCTATGCCGGGCATGACAAACCCAGGTGGTAGTGCTTCTTTTCAAGTGGGCAAGGAAGTCAAAAAGGTGCCTCTGGATGAAGTTTTCCCGGAGCGCTATGCCCTCATCGGGGCAGGATTGGACCCCAAATAGGAAAGCGAGCTCACCAGCTTCCTCCGTGAGAATCAGGATATCTTTGCATGGTCTATTGCTGACCTGCAAGGTGTGCCGAGGGAGCTGGCTGAGCACGCACTGCATGTAAGACCGGATGCAAAACCGGTGAAGCAACCGCTCCGGCGGAATGCGGACGATAGGAGGAAAGCAATTTGGGAGGAAGTGGCCAGGCTCCTAGCTGCCGGCTTTATCAAGGAGGTACTGCATCCGGATTGGGTGTCTAATCTGGTTTTGGTGGAAAAGAAGAAGGATGAGCCCGCCATAGTGAAAGTATGGCGGATGTGTGTTGATTACACCAACTTGAACAAGGCATGTCCTAAAGATCCATTCCCGCTCCCTAGGATCGATCAAGTGATTGATTCCACGGCTGGATGTGAACTGTTATCATTTGTAGATGCCTATTCTGGTTTTCACCAGATCGCTTTGTATGAGCCGGATCAGATAAAGACATCCTTTATTACCCCGTACGGGGCTTATTGCTATCTCACTATGCCGTTCGGTTTAAGAAATGCCGTCGCAACTTACCAGAGGTGTATGCAAAAGTGTCTGCATGACCAAATAGATAAAAATGTGCAGGTATATGTCGACGATGTCGTCATAAAGACCAAGGAAAGCAAGACTCTAATAGATGACCTCCGGGAAACCTTTGCGAATCTGAGGAGATTTTGGATGAAGTTGAATCCGGCTAAATGCACCTTCGATGTGCCAGCAGGCAAGCTACTTGGTTTCCTGGTTTCCAGCCGGGGTATTGAGGTGAATCCCGGCAAGATTCGTGCCATAGAGAGAATGAAGCCGCCGACAGATTTGAAGGAAGTACAGAAGTTCATAGGGTGCCTTGCATCCCTGAGCCGTTTCATAAGCCGGCTGGGAGAGAAAGCTTTGCCATTATATCAGTTGATGAAGAAGTCTGACACATTTGTCTGGACAACGCAAGCAGATGCAGCTTTCAAGGAATTGAAACAGATGTTGTCAACAGCGCCGGTGTTGGCATCTCCGATGCCCAGGGAACCAATGTTGCTCTATATAGCGGCGACCAACAGAGTTGTCAGTGCGGTGGTGGTAGTAGAGCGAGAGGAAGGAGGCAAAACCGTGCAGCGGCCGGTATATTATTTGAGTGAAGTCCTTTCCACCTCAAAGCAAAACTACCCCCACTATCAGAAAATGACATATGGTGTCTATATGGCGGCCAAGAAGCTCAAGCATTACTTCCAGGAGCATCCAATCCGGGTGGTGGCTGAGGCCCCTATCTCGAAAATCATAAGTAACAAAGATGCCAGCGGCCGGATAGCCAAGTGGGCAATAGAGCTTTCACCATATACGCCTCGGTATGATAAGAGGGATACAATCAAGTCCCAGGTGTTGGCCGATTTCTTCATTGATTGGGCCGAGATACAATATGAGCCACCATTGCCGGATGCAAACTATTGGAGGATGCATTTCGATGGGTCCAAGACAATACATGGCTTGGGTGCCGGCATAGTTCTCAGTCCACCAAAGAACGACCAATTGAGATATGTTCTACAGATTCACTTTGCAGCATCAAATAACGTGGCAGAATATGAGGCACTTGTGCATGGCCTGAAGGTGTCTAAGGACATAGGTATTCGCCGGATTATGTGTTTCGGTGATTCTGACTTGGTGATTCAGAAGTGTTCCGGCATATGGGATGCGCATGATGCAAACATGGGATCCTACCATTTCCTGGTGCAGCAGTTGAGTGGTTACTTCGAAGGTTGTGAGTTCCGGCATGTTCCCCGTGCTCAGAACGAAGCAGCCGACACATTGTCCAAGCTGGGATCTTCCAGAGATTCAATCCCGCCCGGCATTTCGCTGGAGCATCTGAGGAAGCCATCAATCAAGCCCTCGCCGGAGTCATCGTCCATATATGTTCCGCCAAGCCCAGAGGATGCAGTTCCAATGGAGATAGATGCCGGGGCCAGTTCAGATAACCCGGGGACTGCTCTCTCAGTCCTGGGGACTGGGCCAGCATATGCAGTGAGTGCAGTATTCTGAAGCAGAGATAAAGGCAAAGGCAAAATGTACCAAAAGATTGTGCCAGTATACCCGGGGACTGCTCCGGCATACCCGGGGACTGATCCACTTGTCCCGAGGACTTCGCAGCCCATGGAGATCGATTATGTGTCGGTCAAAATGATGGAGATAGATTAGGCGGTGTTCACTGTCAGGGAAGTGCCTTCATGGGCGCGTCCTATCATGGATTTCTTGGTAAATGGTCAAGTGCCGGCAGATGAGACAGAGGCACGCCAGGTTACAAGGAGATCCAAAGGGTATACCATCATAAACAAGGAAATATACAAGAGAAGTGCCACCAGAGTATTGCAGAGATGTGTTGAATCTGCTGAAGGCCTGGAGATGCTCCGGTAAATTCATCAGGGGGAGTGTGGTCACCACGCTTCATCCAGAGCGCTTGTGGCAAAAGTATTCCGGCATGGGTTTTACTGGCCGACAGCACTGCAAGAGGCAGAAGACTTGGTCCGAAAATGCACTGGGTGTCAGATGTATGCCCACCAGATTCATTAGCCGGCGTCAGCGTTGAAGACTATCCCGATAACCTGGCCCTTTGCTGTTTGGGGCCTGGATATGGTCGGGGCTTTTAAGCTGGCAAGAGGAAAGATGACCCATATTCTGGTCATGGTGGATAAGTTCACCAAGTGGATTGAGGTGAAGCCTATAAGCAAGTGTGATGGCCACACAGCAGTGAAGTTCTTAAAGGATATAATTTTGAGATACGGTGTTCCTCATAGCATCATCACTGACAATGGGTCGAACTTTGCCCAAGGGCCATTTGCCAGATTTTGTGAGGAGGTGGGAATCCGGCTAGACATTGCGTCGGTCGCTCACCCTTGTACCAATGGCCAAATCGAGAGGTCAAATGGACTAGTGTTATCCGGCATAAAACCCCGGTTGATAGAGCCACTGGAGAAAACTCTGGGATGTTGGCTAGATGAATTGCCGGCAGTGCTTTAGAGTTTGAGGACAACTCTGAACAGGTCAACAGGCTATACGCCATTTTTCCTTGTGTATGGAGCAGAAGCTGTGCTTCCAACAGATGTAATACATGATGCACCAAGAGTGGTGCTATATACCGAGGAGGAGGCTAAAGAAGCCAGAGAAAATGATGTTGATTTGCTGGAAGAAGCAAGAGAAATAACACTATCAAGAACTGCGGTATACCAGCAGAACCTCAGACGCTATCATGCGCAGAAGGTGAATCCAAGGAGATTCCAAGAGGGAGATCTAGTGCTCCGGCTAAAGCAAGGCACAGCAGGCCGGCATAAGCTAACTCCTCCGTGGGAGGGGCCATTCATTGTGAGCAGAGCTCTGCACAATGATGCTTACTATCTTATAGATGCACAGACCCCCAAGAAGGACAAGGTGGACAGGTCCGGAGAAGAAACCAAGCGACCATGGAACATAGCTCTACTCCGTCCTTTTTACTCCTGAGCAGCATAATGTATGTATTTCCATTTTGCTTTGTGTGCCGGTGCTTTATGCCGGCACAAGACTAATGACTGAAATGTCGGCATCCCGAAGAGATCGGGCACGGCCTCCGGAATATATTGTTGTTTATTTTTAATTTTTGTTTATGTGCCGGCTGGCTTGATTTGAATGTTTCCTATGTCGGTCTAGTAGTGTGTCGGCACCAAAGGCTGCTCTTCGACTCAGCTGCTGTCCGAAACCCGGCTTCATGGCTAGCAAGAGTAGATGCCGGAGATTGTCTACACATGGAAAACAGCTAAGGAAATATAAAGCAAGCAAACCGACATTTATGTTATTGCCAAAGTTAAAACTTGAAATGTCGGATGATTTGAAGTCTAAGTTTCAAAGTTGAAGTACTGTATGTTTAATGAAGCAACCTTGAGACTCATAAGTCAAAAGCCAAAAGAGGTAGACAAGTAGCCAAGGTTGTGGAGTTAGGGAAACAGGAAAACAAACTCGGTGACTTAGCCCAAAGATGATCCGACATTGATAAACAAGCAAACCAAGTTAAAACTTGTTCACATAGCAAACCGAAGGGAAATTAAACGTATATCTTACAATTGCACCCGACATACCGGGGATCTAATAAAGCTTGAAGTTTTTTGATGCAAAGTTCAAGAGGCCAGGGTGGAAGCAGAGCCGCCGGCGGGTGGAGCTGTGGCAGTAGAGACGTCGGCTTCAGGTGTGCCGGATCCAACAGACGGAATGGAGCCATCACCTCCGGCTAGGACAGATCCCTGTTCTGGAACTTCAGTGTTGGCTTCTTCAGCTTCTTCTTCGTCTTGGCTGGAGTCGGAGCCCTCAGCATCGGCAGCGTCCTTGGCATCGTCCTCCTTCTTCTCCGGCTCACGGATGTCCCGGACAAAGGCTTCGGTGTCGGCGTAGTCCACATAGTTGTGGGCCAATTCCTGCCGACGCCGGATATGTTCTGGATCCGTGGTCCAGATAGATCCTTCGTGCACAGTGCGCAAAGTCTCTAAGTCGGCCTTTTCGTACCAGGAGAGGAAGTAAGTGAGAGCTTCATCAGCTCCCACCCTTGCACCGGAATCCCGCCATTCTCGGAGGTGAACCTTGGAAATCTACAGATCATTGCCGAGATCAACAGGGTCAGTGGGCATCCTTTGTCCCGGCCAGAGGGCAGAATATGCTTCCTGAGCGCCAAGGAAGAGATCTTCAGTATAGGAGGTCATGGCGTTCTTCCGGGCTTCCAGGGTGAGCAGCTGCTCCGACATAGTCCAGTTGGGAGAGTCTACTGGGGCACCCCGGTTCACTCGATCCACCTCCAGAGCCCTCTCAACGTCTTCGACGGAAGCAGGAAACAGGTCTGAAAGATGGAAAGCAGGTTAGAAAAAGGGAATAAGTGTCGGCATGAAGATTATGCCGGAAAATATATATCGGACAAGATGTGTCGGGAAGAAGAGGATTTGAGGCTTACTGGCGAGATCGATGTTGAGCCGGGCAATATCAACTTCCCATTTGGTGGCCTGCTCCTTCAAGCCATTCAGTTCTGCGTCGGCGTTGGATGCGTCGGCTTCTGAAGTGACGAGCAGCTCCTGGGCTTTCTTAAGTTGGCCCTCCCTCTGATCCCTCTCCTCCAGAAGCTCAGCAACCCGGCCCTTCAACTGCTCAACCTCAGCTTTGTGGGCGGCATCCCGGCCGTCCAACTGCTTGGCCACGTCCACTGAGGATGTACAGTCCTGGTGGCGTGCCTCCAGTGCAGCCTTCTCATCTGCAAGGATTTGAAGTTAAAAGAATGTGAAGATAGAAAACAGTGACAAGAATTAAAGGATTTGAAGTACAAGTTGAGTAGTAAAAGATCAGCAGAATCCGGCATACCGGTCAGTTCCTTCACCCTCTGGAGAAGCGCAGTGACTTGCTCTTCAGTAGTAGCTGAAATATGTCGGTAAAGGGTTATGTGTCGGCAAGAGAAATATTCCGAAGTAAAAGAAGGCAAGGCATCCGGCATATATGGGTATGTCGGCTGAGTTTACCTTTCTGGTGTAGTTCCAGCCGAAGCTTGCTATGCGCGTCAGATAACTTCCGATGCTCGCACACCAAGTCATGGTACATGTCGGCGCGGGCGTTGTTCATACGCTGCAAAAGTGTTAGGATTTGAAAGGTTATGAGAGAAGTCTAACATATCAGTTCAATTGAAGATTATATCAAATGTTCATTCTGTTGAAGACCCAGCACAGGTGCTGCGCACCTATCCTGGCCCTCGGTGACTAGGATTTGAAGCTCGAATCGAGCTTATATCTCGGTCAAGAGGATTTGAAAATTGCTTAAGATGTTAGTTTGTTGAAGACCCGGCACAGGTGCTGCGCACCTATCCCGGCCCTCGGTGACTAGGATTTGAAGCTCGGATCAAGCTTATATACCGGACAGTTAATTTGAAAACAGCTAAGTGCAAAAGGTATTGGAAAATCCCGGATGTCCGTATCCCGGACAGCCGACATTTTCGGGGACTGGGGATATATATAGAAAAGACTTACATTAGTGGCATCAGCCAGAAGGTGAAGTCTTTGCTGGATGCTAAGGAGCTCGCTGGCAATAGGAATGGGCTTCGCGGCCAGGATATCAGCAGGATTGCCAGTAGCCGAAGCTTCGGCCAGCTTCTTATTCTTGGAGTCAGCAGTGTCCATACCATCGGCGTCATTCCACTTGATGCAGTGCTCCTTAAGAGATCCAAGGCTCTTGTCACTTTTCGTCAGCAGGGAGACGCGGCCCTCAAGTTCCGGCGTATCAAAGAAGCTGGGCCTAGCTGCTGCTTTGCCAAAATGGAGTGCCAGGGCAGAGCTGGGCTGGGCTGCTGCCTTAGCAGGTGCAGTAGCAGCGGATTGTGTACCGGACTTGGTCTGCTTGATCTTGAGAGTGCCGGACTTGGCCGGGATAGAGGTCTTGGCCGGGGCAGCAGGCTTGGCCAGGGCAGAAGTCTTCTCAGTTGCTGGAGTTTTAGGGGCTGCTTGTTCCGGCACGGCCGATGTAGCTTGGCCAGCAGAGGTAGGCGCCGGATCAGTCTGGACCTCCGGCACTTTAGGGGCTTTGCCTTTATCCATGCCGGCGCTCTTGTCACCTGCGCCGGCATCTTCAATAGTCCCAGCGCCGCTGGTGGGCGCGCCGGCGTCAGGGGCATCTTGTTGGGCTTCTGTGTCCATGTGGACATCAGAAGCCGAAGGATCCTGTTGAGCCCCCGAGTCCATGTGGACGTCGGGGGCAGAGTTGTCTTGCTCCGGCAGAGGATCGTCCTTCACCGGGGAAGTGGTTTTATCGGGCGCAGGCGAAGATGCCGGCGCCGGGGAGGTGGTGTGACTTGCAGAGGGTATATCGGGGGTGGCAGTGGCCGCCGGCTTTTCAATGTTGGGGCTGGCACTTGAGCTGGAAGCATGTTCCGGTGCAAGAGGAGCCCTGAAAGTGAGAAAACACCAAATTAGTAATCAGAGGAAGAAATATGTCGGAACCAATATAAAGAAAAGAAACTTACCCCGAGGCAACAGGTCGTGGTTTCTTCAGATGGGGCGCCCCAACCTTCTGCCTCTTCTGTGTCGGCTCAGGCTGGGGTCTAACCCCGCGCTTCTTGCCAATGCATATGCCGGCAGGGGGAGGTCCCTGGTTTAATGGCGCAGCATCGACCACTTCCTCATCCGGGATAGCTGAGGACGGCATTGGAAAGACATGAGCAAGAGGTGTTATAGGAAGAGCATAAGCGAGAGGTGTTGGGCAGATAAACATCCGGCAGTCTTCATCGGAATCATCATCACTCCAGTCTTGAGTGAAATGCCGGGATGAAGAGGCCTTACCCGTGGCAGAAGCAGCATGGGTGTTCTGGGGTAGCTTGTCCCAATGATCTGGGTCTTTGGGGTCCGCAGCAGTGCGATCTGCAGCTATGGTGATGCGGGAGTTCTCCATAGTCTGGAAGCTGAATTTCTGCATAAGAGCAAGGTCAATTGATCAGATGCAGGAATGTGTCGGCAAATAACAGTATCTCGGGCCAAGCATGATAAGTGTCAGTAAATAGAAATATGTCGGCTTAAGTATCTATATGCCGGACAAGAGATTATGTAATGGCCAGAGGGATTTACCGTTGGGGCGGGGCGATCCCGGCTGTATGGTTCTAGCCCCCAGGCAAAGGTGGCCTAAGAGGACTTGCAAATGTCTTTGATCCTCCGCAGGACGTCGGCCGGAGTCAGCTCGTGTGTAGAGTGCCGGGTGGGGTCTATGGGCCCGCTCATCTGGCAAATTTTATGTGACCGGCGCTGCAGAGGAGAGACGCGCCGGCTGATGAAGCAAGCCACCAAGTCCTGAGGAGTGAGGCCAGCATCCCGCAGCTCACCCTTAACCCGGTGGAGGGCGTTCACCGGCATCACGGTGGTCTTCGGGTTGTATGCCCAGTTCTTCATCGCCAAGGGTGGCTCGTCCACGAATGGCAGCAGGTTGAGCTGATCAACGTATGTGGTGTTCTTGACGTAGAAGAAGCTCTTTGGCACTTCTTGCAAGACTCGAGCAGTTCCACCTTGGGGAAGTCCGAGCCCTTCCGGGACATGATGGTGGCCGCGCCACATTGGGTCATGGGGCGGTCCTTCTTCTCTTGAGCCGTCTCCGGCGGGTCGTCCTTGCTCCGGGGCGGTTCTTGGATAACTTGTTTCCGCAGTTGGAAATACTTCGCCCAAGCTTGGGTGAAGGCCTCTATGCCGGCGAAGCCTTCGCAGAAAGCGGCGAAGGCAGAGAGAATCATCACCACGTTCACCGGAATATGGTGAGGCTGTAAGTCGTAGGTGTCGAGGAAGTCCCAGAAAAAGTCTGGCGCTGGCAGACCAAAGCCCCGCTCGAAGTGGGCGATGAACACGACGCGTTCGCTGGGTTCAGGTGCCGGCACTGTCTCTCCCACCGGTAGCCGGCATGCAACACCATCCGGAACTCTCCTGGTGGTGGTGATCCAGGATATGTCGGCCGGAGTAACCTCCGACCCCTCCTAGCCGGAGCGTCCTTGGAGCTGGGCTGAGTTATCTTCCTCCAAAGCCGAGGTGGCCGTCATACTTGAGGAAGCCATCTTGGTGGCCGGGACAGGGCGTGAGAGCTGGAGTCCCGTGATGTTAGTCCTATCAGAAGCAGGGTAAAGAGGGAGGTTAGTCTCTCCGGCATACCACTCTCACCGAAGTTAGCAGAAAAAGAAGATCTACCGACGCAGTTAAAATCGGAAATAAACATGGATATAATTCCCACGGAAGAACATCTGTGAACTACCGAAGAATATCACTGGCAATGCTAATCAAGTCGATGAGATACTAAGTAAGGAAACTACTGAAGATCTAAGCGGCCAATATTACCAGTGCAAGGCTACAGAAAAGCGTGAGAGAAGAAAAACAGAGAAGGAGAAGCTTACCGGAGCTCGAGCGAAGGCAATGGAGCGGCGGTGAACTTGCAGTCGAAGATCCAATCTCCCCCAGTAATGTCCGGGAGAGGAGCAGCGGCGGCGGCGATGAAGGTGAAGATGCCGTACATCGGCAAGCAGAGGCGCCGGCGTGCAGGAGGGCGATGGCGGCGGAGCTCCTTCTCTGTTCCTCCGTCCGGCGGTGAAGCGCAAGAGACAAAGGAGCGGATGAAGAAGAAGACACTGTGGGGTAAAAAGAGCAAGTTTACCCCCGCCCCCGTATTTATACCGCTGGACCAGGGTCGTGGGGATCGTGGTAAGTGCTCCACTACCCCGACCGTTTCTGCAGGAAGTCGCCACGTGGCGGCATGGAGTGGGGCAGCGGTTCGTATAACCGTGCCACTAGGCAATGATGGTACGCAGTAAATGCACTGTGAACCGTCACTTCATGTGACCGTTCGTAGCATCAGAGCAGTTGCAAGTTTTGATGCAAACTGTCGGACTTAGCTTCTCAAGGAAGCCTTAATTATGTGCCGGCATGACCGGGCGTGGAACAGTTCCGTCCGGAATACCCCCGGGACCGGCCGGATTAACTTTTGGAAAAGGAACAGGAGCCGTTGTATGCGTGGGGGTCCGGCATATAATCTGATCGCCGGCGTATAACACAGAGCCAGGGTCTAATGAAAAGATGATATGTTGAACCTGTCAAGGCTCCACAGTTGAGACTGGGGAACCTCGGCAGCTTCGGGGACTAGTGTCGGGGGGATGACCCCCGGTAGGGTCAAGAGGCTAGAAAGATACAAGGAATATGGTTGACTTTATGTCGGTTGACCAAGGTGGGGTCTGGCTGGAATATAAGAGCGTCGGCCAGACCGGCATATAAGTGTATCCCGTCCATTATTCAGATATGCCGGTATAATCGGGATACTTGTTGAGGAGTGCCGGCATATGCATAGATATGCCGGCCTAACTTATTTGATATGATGTGCAGGAGCAGGGAGGCTGGATTACCCAACCTTCATAGGTCGTTGGTCCGGCATATTGGTCCAGGATATGGCCAACGGTCATATCCGGGATATATAAGTCAACCAAGGTGTCATGTCCCTACAATCAAGGAGAGATTCTGTCAAGTATGGAGGGAGATCATGTTAACAGGGTGCACAGTGGTGGTTTACCTACCCTCACTGTGCACAAGTACAGCCCTTACCTCACAGAGGTAAGGTCACAGTCCAAGAAGTACAAGGTACAGGGATGTGGAGTCCCATCGAGAGCAATCAGGGGCAAAGTCAAGGGTCTCAGCCATCGTCAGCATGTCTTGTTTGGAGTGTAGTTGGTGTCTCCTGGTCTCATGTGACCGTTGTAACCCTGGCCACCACTATATAAGGTGGCATAGGGAGCCCTAGTGAGGGGTGGGTCATTCAGTGTTCCTACACTTAGCATTTTATCTTCCTCCTCTAGCAGGGAGCTTGGAAACACCATTGTTGTGTACTCCATCGATCCAAATATATAACCAGTAGAGCAGGAGTAGGGGTGTTATCTCCTCACGAGAGCCCTGAACCTGGGTAGATCTGTGTCTCTTTCTGTCGTGCTTCTCAGCTTGTTCCCCTCCCCCGAATCCTCCAGCATCTAGTTCGGCCCCCATTTAAGCCATCCCATGGCATATATTGTTTCACCACGACGACAGAACTAACCTATTAACAAGATGCCATAGTGCCAGTTCCCTGTTTTCTGCTGTTTTTGTGTTTCAGAAAAGTTACACAGAAAATATTCTCAGAATTGGACGAAACAAAAGCCGAACGTCCAGATATTAAATGAAGCTTCCAGAACACCAAAGAGGAGACGGAGCCGAGCCAGGGGCCAGCCTCACCATAGGGCAGTGCGGCCTACCCCTGGCCCGCGCCCCCTATGGGTGAGACCACCCTGGTCCACCTCTGACGCTGCCCCTTTGCCTATAAAGGCCCCCCGATGGGAAAAACCTAAGTACCCAATCAAATTTCTAGAAACACATCGCGATCCGCCGCCGTCGTCGACCCGAGATCGGGAGGGCCCAGAAGCTCTTCCCGGCACCCTGCCGGAGAGGGGAATCACCACCGAAGGTCTTCTTCATCGCTATGCTTGCCTCTGGCGCGATGAGTGCGTAGTCTACCTTGCACTATGGGTCCATAGCAGTACCTAGATGGTTGTCTTCTCCACCATGTGCTTCATGTTTAGATCTCGTGAGCTGCCTTACATGATCGAGATCACCGTTATGTAATTCTACATGTTGTGTTTGTTGGGATCCGATGAATATTGGTGTTATGTTGAGTTGATGTGCTGAATCGTATATCTTATGTTATCTCTCTGTTGTTTATGATCTTGCATGCTCTCCGTTGTTAGTAGCTATCTTGGCCAAGTAGATACTAGTGACTTGATACGTCCAAAACGTATCTACTTTCCCGAACACTTTTGCTATTGTTTCTCCTCTAATTTGTGTGTTTTGAATGCAACTAACGCGGACTAACGCTGTTTTCAGCAGAATTGCTCTGGTGTCTCATTTTTGTGCAGAAGTCCAACTTTTAGTAAAAATTCGGGAAAAAATTGGCAAAAATCCTATTTCACCAGAAGACCCACAGAGCCAGAAGATGAGACGGAGGAGAGGCACGAGGCCTCCTCACACACAGGGGGCATGGCCCAGCCCTGGCCGCGCCCACCTGGTGTGAGGGCGGCTCGGCCGTCTCCTCGACCCCTCCTTCCGCCTACATATACCCCTTTACCTGAAAATATCGGAGAGACGGTGTTTTTCCTAGATAGACTTCTGCTGCGCCGCCGCCATCAGAAACCGCGATTCGGAACCAGAAACTCTATTCTGGCACATTGCCGGGACGGGGATTTGGAGGAGATCTTTATCACCATCATCACCGACGTCCCTCCATCGACCATCCATGATTCCCCCATCCATGTGTGAGTAATTCCCCCGCTGTATGTGAGGGGATGGTAGGGATTGGATGAGATTGTTAATGTAATTTGATATGAGATTGTTAGGGCATAGTGCCTAGTATCTTCTATTAGTGCTTATGACTTTGTTGCAACTTGTTATGCTTAATGCTTGTCACTTTGGGCCCGAGTGCCATGATTTCAGATCTGAACATGTTATTATTTCTATGATGATACTTGTTGTTTATGGTCTTACCTACAAGTTGTATACACATATTGTTGTCTGGAACCTGAGGCCCCAAAGTGACAGAAATTGGGATAACCAGAGGGGATGGCTACGATGTGAGGATCACATGTGTTCACCGAGTGTTAATGCTTTGCTCCGGTACTTTATTAAAAGGAGTACCTTAATTACCAGTAGTTTCCCTTGAGGCCCTGCTGCAACAGGCTGGTAGGACAAAAGATGTCGTGCAAGTTTCTCCTTGTGAGCACGTACGACTATATACGGAACACATGCCTATGATTGTTTGTGCTAGGATGCTTTATCATTATTTATCTGCAATGCCCATGTCTCATTGATTTAATGAATTATTTTATCCATGCAATGCCCGTACAACCATCCCTATGCCTACAGTATTTGTTTCTACTGTTTACTATTGCTACTATTACCACTGCTATTTTACTACTGCTGTTACTGTTTCACTACTATCACCACTATAAAATTGTTACTACTGATAAACCACTGCGAGCAAGACTGTTTCCAGGTGCAGCTGAATTGATAACTCATCTGTTAAGGCTTACATATATTCTTTGGCTCCCCTTGTGTCGAATCAATAAATTTGGGTTTTACTTCCCTCAAAGACTGTTGCGATCCCCTATACTTGTGGGTCATCAAGACTATTTTCTGGCGCCGTTGCCGGGGAGCATAGCTTTATTTGTAAGTTCACTTGGTATTCATATTGTTTGCTGCAATCCATTCATCATGGGTAAACCTCGTGATGGAAAAATCCTATATTGCCATCCACTACAAGAAGAGGTACGACTCTCAACACCTCTACTGCTCTTGATTCACCATCTGTTATGAGTAAGTTGCTTACACCACCACACGCACACGCTACTGCCACTACTTCTGCTGAGCTTGAAAATGCCACTGATAATCTAGATGATGCTTCTACTGTGCTTGATGAGAGTGGTTCACTAGGTTCCTTTTTAGATGCTACAATTGCTAGAGCTAAGTTGGGAAACACCATTGTTACACCTGTTAGTTCACCTGGGTCTAGGGAATGTCCGAGTGATGATTTTGATGATGCTTATATTGATTTTATTGCTGAAGCTCGTGCTACTCGTAATGCTGTTGATGTTAAGGAACTTTTAGCAAGACATGCTGTTAGATATAAATTGTCTCCTGATCCTAAGTTTGCTGCTTCTCCCATAGATATTAGAGACAAGGATTATGATTTCTCTTTAGATTTATCTTATATATCTATTGTTGAGAAAACTCCTTTTTGTGGTACTAAAGATGAGAGTGCTATGGAGCACATGAATGAGCTTTCTACTTTGAGTAATTTGTTTTCTGATGATATTAAGCTTCGCACTTACTTTGTTGCTAAGATTTTTCCTTTCTCGTTGAAAGATGCAGCTAAAACTTGGTTTAATAGCTTGTCTCCTGGATCTATTCATAGTCCTATTGCTTTGGTTAATGCTTTCTTTCAGAAATATTTTCCTGCTAGTGCTCAACATGCTGCTGTGTAGAAAATCTTTGATTTTAAATAGGGAAAAGGAGTGATACTGCCTGAATCTTGGACAAGGTTTTGTTCTTTAATTAGAGCTTTACCTAAAGAGCCATTGCCTAAAAATGAACTCCTTGATATATTTTATAATGGACTAACTGATGAATCTAAGTCATATTTGGATAGTTGTGCTGGTTGTGTTTTTAGGGAAAGAACTCCGGCTGAAGCTGAAGAACTAATGGCTAAAATAAGCCAGAATCATGATGATTGGACTCTTGTTGAGTCAACACCAGCGCCATCACCTGCGCCATCTACAGAGCCTACGCCGAAGAAGAGAGGGATGATTGAATTAAATGATGAAGTTATGAAGGAAGCCAAGAAATCTCTTAAGGAGAAAGGTATTAAGGCCGAAGATGTTAATAATTTACCTCCTATAGAAGAATTATGTAAGCCAATCCCTCATTCATCTACTATTGAGGTACACTCTCTCCAATGCTTTGATGATAGAGATATTCCTTATTCTAAACCTCCTGATCAATGCTTAGACGAGTTAGATAATTTTATTATTAAGCAAGATAATTTTAATAGAATGGTGCAGAATCATATGTTGGAAAATTCTAGAGCTATTAACAAGTTGCAGGATATTGTGGAGAGAACCTCCAATGATGTGAAGATACTTGTTAAACATTTTCAAATGGTTCAAACATAAATTGTCAGCTTACCAAGGTGCAAAAAGATTTGCTAGTAAATGCTTCAAGAGAGAAGCAAGCTTGTGAAATTCGCACAAGAGGAGTTCCTACTACTCAAGACCCCTTATATCCTGAAGGACATCCTAAGAGGATCGAGCAAGATTCTCAATGCACTTTGAGAGATTATATTCCTTCCAAGAAGAAGAAGAAGAAAAAGCATAAAACAACTGCAGAATCCTCTGATGCAGGTAAAGATCCTAATAGTGTTTCTATTTCTGATGCTGAAACTGAACCAGGTGATGCTTCTGATAAAGAAGAAGTTGAAGAGGAACCAGAAAAGATTGATAAGAATGCAAAGTACACCAAAGAAGACTTCATTGCCAACAAGCATGGCAATGAGAGAGAACCTTGGGTACAAAAACCAATTCCTTTTCCTGGTAAGAAACACAAGTCCAAGGAAGAAGAACACTACAACAGGTTTTGTGAATGGATGAGACCTTTATTTTTGCAAATTCCTTTGACTGATGCTATTAGAATGCCTCCTTATGCAAAGTATATGAAAGATATTGTTACTAACAAAAGGAAGATTCCTAATGAGGAAATTTCCACTCTACTTGATAATTATTCTTTTGATGGTAAAGTACCGGAGAAGCTTGGAGATCCAGGTATACCAACTATTCCTTGCTCCATTAAAAATAACTATGTTAGAACTGCTTTATGTGATTTGTGAGCTGGAGTTAGTGTCATGCCTTTTTCTCTTTAAAAGACTTGATCTAGAAAAATTAGTATCAACTGATATATCTTTGCAGATGGCTGATAAGTCTACTACTATTCCTATTGGTATATGTGAAAATGTTCCTGTTCAAGTTGCTAACAGTTGTTTGATTTTAACTGACTTTGTTGTGTTGGAAATGCCTGAAGATGATAATATGTCTATTATTCTTGGAAGACCTTTTCTAAACACTACAGGGGCTGTGATTAATTGCAATCAAGGAAAAGTAACTTTCAATGTCAATGATAAAGAGTACACGGTTTATTTTCCCAAGAAAATTGATAGAAAGAATGCTCTAAATTCTGTCAAGAATGTTGAGACCATCAAAGTTGGTCAAATTATTTGTTCAGAGTGAAAGCCCAAGGAAGAATATAAAATTGTTATGATTGGGACTATGCCTATCAAAGTTGAGGTAACATAAGCATTTAGTGAAGTGCAAAGTTTTGCCTCATATAAAGTTAGTTTGGTAACAAGACTTGATCAACCTTGTTAACAAAGTGAGTTTATATGAACGAAACTTCATTTTCACCGCATCCACTTCACCTCACTTATATTTACTTTCACTAATTTTATTCCTTTAGTTTAGTTACATGATTAAGAGTATCTCAGAGCTGCTGCATGCTTGGTTTTGATTTGCTTGAAATCATTTCATCTTCGTTTTTCTGAATTTTTATCGATATGCCAATTTCTGAAAAATCCTTGAAAATAAAGTTTCTCGAAAAATTCTAGAAAATTCTTTATAAATTTTTATGTCAAAAATGGGACAGAGAGAAACCTGGGAGACACCAGGAGGGGCTGCCACGCCACCTCACACACAGGGGGTGTGGCCCAGCCCTGGCCGCGCCCACCTAGTGTGAGGGGGCTCCACCTGGCCTCTCACTTATCTCTTCCTCCCCAGCTCTTTCTCTCTCCCGAAAACAACGACACACCCAGCTCATACCTGAGTTCTTGCTGTTCTTCACCTCGATTTTTCGATCTCCTTGCTCAGCCCATCATTTTTGCTGAGATTTGGAGCAATTGTTCTTCGGTATGTGACTCCTCCGCTTGTCCAAGTAGAATTTCTTTTGGTGAAGTATTTCTTGAGTATTTTAGCATTGTAGGTGGCAGGATAGATGAGTATGCATGCTTGTTCTATTGCTTAGAAATGTTATTTTGATGCATGTTAGCTCTCTAGTAACTCACTATAGTAGTTTCCTACATTTGCTTGTCTCAAAATCACTTTTTATGAGGTTTGTTAAAAATTTCAGAAATGGAGGAGAATGCATATTAACTTTTTCAACATGAACTAGAAGTGCATGAAGTCATGAGAGTTCACCATGAAGAGAGGGTCTTTCCCTCACATTATCCATGCTCAGAGTTCATGCATGCTGCCAGAATTCTGCAGGATTTCTAAACCTTACTCTCTAATGCAGGATTGGAATATTTTACTGAGGGTGAACCTCCCCAATATGTTAAACTAACAATGTTTGTGGTGCAGGATTTCAGATTTAGTTGGTCCACTTCCAACCCCATGGTTCATTATAAAATCTATAACAAATCTGTGGACTTGCCTCTTGATATTTTCTGTACAGCTATTAGAGTACCACAGTGGGGATCGCTCGAGAAGATAAGGGGATAGCCTAGGCCATTGTTGGAACTATATGAGGAGATTTGTCAAGGAAGAAGCTTCACAAGAGAGGGTGGTAAAACTCGAAATATTCATTTCCCATCCATTCGATATTTTGCCTTCTTTATTACCAAATGTGTTCTTGCTAGGAAATCTACAAGTAAATTATCTCTCCATTATCTAGCTTTTATTGCCGCTGCTTTGAGGCATGATAGGTCTTACCATTTGGGTGCCTTAATAGCTTTCCGTCTTGATGTTAATCATGATAAAGGGGGCATCTGTGGGGGACTTATAGCTTCACGCCCGTTAGCTTTGCATGGTGTAATGCCTCATTTTCTAGATTTGCAGTTCCCCGAGGAGAAACTTGATCTTAGTTCTATGATTCATCATAAGTTTATTTCTCCTCCTGCTAGTTTGATTAATTTAACATTTGAGCTAACCTTTTTCAAGAAGACTACCTGGAAGGTAGTAAAGACTGATCGATCGGTCCATTTGCCTGCACCTCTTTTGTTTAACCTTGATCGCAGGAATGGATGGTCGCTCACAGAGAATGAGCTCGACACATACGTAGAGGGGCACCCGCCGCCTGTGCGCGACGAGGAGGGCGCCGAGGAGTCGGGTCAGCCCACCAACATTGCGAATTTCCCATACGAGCAACCTTATTATGATTATGCGCCATCAGCTTCATCTTCACGAGAGCCGAGGTACGATTACACCCATGATGACTCACCAGCCTAGAGCAGCTACCAGGGCTGGAATCGATCTCCACTTAGGCCAAAAGCCTAAGCTTGGGGGGAGGTACGCCGACGATTCACTCATCTACGTATTATATTTTGTCGGTCCTATGTATATCCATGTTTCGCTTTCTTTATTGTTCTTGTTCTTATTTCCACTTTTCCAAAACATAAAAAGACCAAAAAAAATTCCGTTGTTTCTCCTTGTTTGCCTTTTTTAGTTTGCTACCTTTGGTTTGCTTTACTTGCCATTTTCGGTTTGGTATTTGAAAAATCCAAAAATATTTTGCTTTGTTTGCGTTTTCCTTTCGTTCTTGTTTCAAAAATCGAAAACCCCAAAAATATTTGTTGTTCTTCTTCGGTTTTGTAAAGTTTGTTGCAGGGTTCAGTCTCCCATTACTCCATTGGAGCTTGGTATTCACTTTATATTATTCAATCCACACAAGTGAAGAGCAATAATGATGACATATGACAATCCGAGATGTGGTAAGAGGCCAGTATGAACTCTATTTGTTTTCATTTTTGTACATATACTCATCTATGTGGACATGCTTAGTCGGTTCATGTAAGGTATATGTTATCAAATGGATGCTTTGTAGTTCTTGCTCTCATATGATTAGTTCCAATTTACTAATAGTTTGTAGCATGTCATGTAGACGCTTGCATGCATTGTTTTATTCATAATATGGTATGCTATTGTGGTATCCTCCTCTGAAACTTTCATTTGAATCGACTTGGCACATGCTCAAGCATGCATATGACTGAACAAAAAGTCAATTAAGCCTCGATGATTTACTTTGCCTCAGAGTTCTTGTATCATTTTTCTGCCTATATTAATTTTGTTTTGTTGCAAGCATGATTATAACAGTTATTGCTCTCTTGATTGTCGCTTCCCAGTCTTTTGCTAGCCTTCACTTGTACTGAGTATGAGCCCTACTCGTGCATCCAATTACCAAAAACCAAGTCTTCCAAAGAGTCCACTATAAATTCCTATGCATGGTATTTGCAAGCCATTCCAAGTAAATTTTCATGTGCTACCTTTCAAAACTTTCAAATACTTCTCATTTTGTGCCACTGTTTTTAGCTCATGGGGACGTAGTGGTCAGAATTGCTATCTTCCATATTAAATTAAGTACCCCTCGACTAGGCAGCTTCATCTGCTCGTCATTAATTTTGCATGAGAGCTGGTCAGACCATTATAATCTAATTCTAAAAGAAAGAAAAAAAGGCACTCCTCCAAGGTATGTGAATGTTGGTGGGCACCCGATGGAATCGGTTAGCCATGGTTTGAGAAAGGAAAAAAAGGTGGGGAGGAGTGCCAAAGCTTTATAAAAGAGCACCAATGTGCCAAAATTTCAATGAACTCAGAACCGCTCTCACTTGTTTATTATGGAAGATAGCAAGTCCCCATTGCTAGTCATTGACATGAAACAACCACCTCTCAAAATAAATTTTTATCTCTGTTTTACAAATGAAAAGCTCTAGCACATGTTAAATCACTGCTTCCCTCTGCGATGGGTCTTTCTTTTACTTTTATGTTGAGTCTTCATCTTCTAACTTTAAAGCACTTCTTGAGAGCATAGTTGTTATTCTTAGTGTAATGTGCTTGTCCCAGAACACGGTTAATTGTGGTATAACTTTGATGCTTGTATCTTTGATATTTTTACTTGTAGTCTTCCTTTGGACTTCAGAGGTGCCTCAGCATTTATGTTTTGCTCCACAAATAAAGGCAAGCTGGATACCACTCTTCCATATCATTTATGCATATTGCAATCTTGTAGCTTCTTATGTTCATGTTACTTGTTATTAGTGCATTGGCACTCTTTCATAGCTTGCTTGACTATGAGGTGACGTTAGTTGCATATTTCTTATTATGAATTGCCTGAGTATTTGATCACATAGTTAGTGTATATACATCATATGAAGCAAATGTGTTCATGAAAGTTTCTTTTATCGCTCTCACTTGTTAACTGAATTGCTTGAGGACAAGCAAATAGCTAAGCTTGGGTGGAGTTGATACGTCCAAAACGTATCTACTTTCTCAAACACTTTTGCTATTGTTTCTCCTCTAATTTGTGTGTTTTGAAAGCAACTAATGCGGACTAACACTGTTTTCAGCAGAATTGCTCTGGTGTCTCGTTTTTGTGCAGAAATCCAACTTTCAGTAAACATTCGGGAAAATTGGCAAAAATCCTATTTCACCAGAAGACCCACGGAGCCAGAAGACGAGACGGAGGAGAGGCACGAGGCCTCCTCACACAGAGGGGGCGCAGCCCAGCCCTGGCCGTGCCCACCTGGTGTGAGGGCGGCTCGGCCGTCTCCTCGACCCCTCCTTCCGCCTACATATACCCCTTTACCTGAAAATATCGGAGAGACGGCATTTTTCCCAGATAGACTTCCGCTACGCCGCCGCCATCAGAAACCGCGATTCGGAACCAGAAACTCCGTTCTGGCACCCTGCCGGGACGGAGATTTGGAGGAGATCTCCATCACCATCATCACCAACGTCCCTCCATCGACCATCCATGACTCCCCCATCCATCTGTGAGTAATTCCCCCGCTGTAGGTGAGGGGATGGTAGGGATTGGATGAGATTGTTCATGTAATTTGATATGAGATTGTTAGGGCATAGTGCCTAGTATCTTCTATTAGTGCTTATGACTTTGTTGCAACTTGTTATGCTTAATGCTTGTCACTTTGGGCCCGAGTGCCATGATTTCAGATCTGAACATGTTATTATTTCTATGATGATACTTGTTGTTTATGGTCTTACCTACAAGTTGTATACACATATTGTTGTTCGGAACCCGAGGCCCCAAAGTGACAGAAATTGGGATAACCGGAGGGGATGGCTACGATGTGAGGATCACATGTGTTCACCGAGTGTTAATGCTTTGCTCCGGTACTTTATTAAAAGGAGTACTGATACGTCTCAAACGTATCTATAATTTTTGATGCTCCATGCTTTGTTTTACACCATTTGCCTATTGTTTCGTTACACTTAGTGGCATTTTTATACATTTTCCGGAACTAACCTATTAACGAAGTGCCACAGTGCCAGTTTCCTGTTTTCTACTGTTTTTGTGTTTCAGAAGTGATACACAGGAAATATTCTCGGAATTGGACGAAACAAGTTCCTGAAGTCATATTTCACCGGGGAGCTCCCAAACATCCGAAGACCTGACAGAGAGGGGCCACGTGGGCCCCAGACACAGGGGCGGCGCGGCCACCCCCCTGGCCGCGCCAGCCCCGTGTGAGGGGGCGTGGGACCCCCTCTGACAGCCTCCTTTCGCCTACATATACCCCCTGACGAGAAAAACCTAAGGACCCGATCAGTTTTCCAGAATACATCGCGATCCGCCGCCGCCGTTGACCCGAAGATCGGGAGGGTCCAGAAGCTCTTCCCGGCACCCTGCCGGAGAGGGGAATCGCCACCGGAGGTCTTCTTCATCGCCATGCTTGCCTCCGGAGCAATGAGTGAGTAGTCTACCTTGGACTATGGGTCCATAGCAGTAGCTAGATGGTTGTCTTCTCCACCATGTGCTTCATGTTTAGATCTCATGAGCTGCCCTACATGATTGAGATCACCGTTATATAATACTATAATGTTGGTTTGTTGGGATCCGATGAATATTGGTGTTTATGATTAAGTTGTTGTACTGAATTATATCTTTTGTTATCTCTATGTTGTTTATGATCTTGCATGCTCTCCGTTGTTAGTGGCTATCTTGGCCGAGTAGTTGCTAGTGACTCCAAGAGGGGGTATTTATACTCGATAGTGGGTTCATGTCTCTATTTCACCTAGGGGAGTGACAGAAACTCTAAGGTGGTAGATGTGCTGTTGCTACTAGGGAGAAAACAACATTCATATGCTCAAGGGCATATGCTTTGTTTACATTACACACTTTGCTTAATGCAATTATCTGTTGTTCGCAACTTAATACTTTTGGGGTGTTCGGATGATATCCCCGAGGGTGGATTATTAGTCATAGATGCAGTTGGATGGCGGTCTATGTATTTTGTTGTAATGCCCAGAGTGAATCTCATAGTGATCTTCTTGACATATCACGTTATCTTTATTCTATCAATTGCCCAACTGTAATTTGTTTACCCAGCATGTTATTTATCTATGGAGAGATACCACTAGTGAACTGTGGACCCCGGTCCTATTTTAATCATATTTGCAATCACCTGTTTACTTTTCCCGCACTGTTTACTTTACTAGCATTTTACTACTGTTTTCCACTCGATACACTCATAACCTTTGTTTCAAGCAAACCGGTGAGATTGACAACCTCATCGCAAGTTGGGAGCAAAGTATTTGTTTGTGTGTGTGCAGGTTCCACAAACACCTTCAGTCGTCACTGTCTCCCTTCTCCTGAACGATATTAAACCTTGGTTTCTTAACTGAGGGAAAACTTGCTGCTGCACTCATCATACCTTCCTCTTGGGGTTCCCAACGGGCTGGTCATTCACCACGCACAAGGACCGACTGACGCCACATTCATCATAGGCATCAAGTACCTTAATTACCAGTAGTTTCCCTTGAGGCCCTGCTGCAATAGGCTGGTAGGACAAAAGATGTCGTGCAAGTTTCTCCTTGTGAGCACGTACGACTATATACGAAACACATGCCTATGATTGTTTGTGCTAGGATGCTTTATCATTATTTATCTGCAATGCCCATGTCTCATTGATTTCATGAATTATTTTATCCATGCAATGCCCATACAACCATCCCTATGCCTACAGTATTTGTTCCTACTATTTACTATTGCTACTATTACCGCTGCTATTTTACTATTGTTGTTACTGTTTCACTACTATCACCACTATAAAACTGTTGCTACTGATAAACCACTGCAAGCAAGACTGTTTCCAGGTGCAGCTGAATTGACAACTCATCTGTTAAGGCTTACATATATTCTTTGGCTCCCCTTGTGTCGAATCAATAAATTTGGGTTTTACTTCCCTCGAAGACTGTTGCGATCCCCTATACTTGTGGGTCATCAAGAATCCAAGAGGGGGTATTTATGCTCGATAGTTGGGTTCATGCCTCTATTTAATCTGGGGGAGTGACAGAAACCTCTAAGGTTGTAGATGTGCTGTTGCCACTAGGGAGAAAACAACAGTCTTATGTCTAAGGGCATATGCTTTGTTTACACTAGATGATACCCCGCCACGTTGCTGTGGGACACATATGCATTAAATTGGTGAAACACAAATGAAAGAACATGTGTAGAATAATTATGAAGCAGCTATACCTCTAGTGATACCTTGTCATAGTAAAATTGTATATACGACGGAGGACAACATTGGTACACAAATACATCACAGAATATTATTTACAAAGAGAGTGGTCGAACAAAGTTCTTTTCATCCGAGTTGTAGAAGAAAAGTTGAATTAGGTGCAAATTCAGATCATCATGCGGAGATACAATTTTGCTCATTCGGTCCCTTCATGATTACAAAAATAAATCATATACAAATTTCATACGAAGAGCAAGCGAATAGAGCATGCATTAGGCTGATGTACTGAACTCGCTCCACTCCAACAGTAGGAAAAAATAAGAAAGGAAGTGTTAAACTGGGAATTATATCCTTATTGATCTGCAAAGACAAAAGCTTTGCTGATCCTAGCATCCTAGTCAGTTAAACACATGATCGTACCCAAGTAGCAGAAATTTTGGTTCCATATGACTGCAAAACACATATCTTCAAGAAATGGTAAAGTGCATATGGATGGAATAGATAGACCTGCTATTGTAAAGTGCAATTATGTTTACATCCATCTTCCAATTAGAGTACACGCGTCAATATAACAGGTGAGGACGACCATGACACATTCCACACCGGAGATTTTGAAGCCTGCCAGTGCAGGGTAGCTTTCAAGAGTGATAGCCCGGGAGACAATAATTTCCCCTCTAATCCCAGATGCTACTTCTGCAGGTAATAACATTAGAGCATGGATGTAAAATATTTCTACCAGGAGTCCTGAGTATGATATGCACGAAGGAAGTACCAAACACGACTTACGTTTAAGCCGTTGATTGCTTGAGGAAGCATAAATATGTGAATCTGAGTTGGGAGCATGGGGAAAACTTGAGCCTAAGAACATGGGCTATTTTTTCTATCGGAGATGGTGCTGCTGCAATCAATAGATTAAGGACATGTACGCATTACCAACAGGAGCCTTCAGTGTGGTATGCAGCGATAAAGGTCCAAGGATTGCCGCTTCGGTGCTCGACTTTTTGAGCACCCGAGGAAATACAAATAAGTGAATACGAAACCAGGAGCAAGGAGAAAACGTGAGAGATTGCTCACCAGCGGCAGGGGCAACAGCAGCAACAGTATCAATATTGTGGAAGAAGACCACATATACTTTAGGGCGATAAGAGGTAGGCCAGTGAAGCTGTGGTGGTGGAGTTCAGACTTTAAAGGGAAGACATTGTGGGCAAACTCATCGGATCTCTTCCTACAGTTTCTGATTCTTGCAGAGATCATGGGAAGAGGAAGCTGGTGCGCCGTCACGACATTAATTAGGAAGAGGAAACACAAATCATCGATGGCTGTTTACTTGAGAGAAGGAAGAGGAAGGAACGGCCTGAACATGGGCCTGTGGGCTAGATCTATTATGGGCTCTAATAAAGCAGTGTGATACACGATAGGAAGAGGCTCTGTTCGGCTATCTTCTAAAATAAATGTTCTGCTCGGCGATGACACAAATTATGAAAACGGACTGACGTGGAAATAAAATGACGTGGATCTGAAACTGATAAAAATGATGTGGCATGCTTGCATGTTGAGAGAAATCAGGTAGTGGGGGTCTCTTATTTAGATATAGAAGATTACACACTTTGCTTAATGCAGTTATCTGTTGCCCGCAACTTAATACTCATGGGGTGTTCGAACGATATCCCCGTGGGTGGATTATTAGTCATAGATGCAGTTGGATGGCGGTCTATGTATTTTGTTGTAATGCCCAGAGTAATCTCATAGTGATCCTCTCGACGTATGCATGTTATCTTTATTCTATCAATTGCCCAACTGTAATTTGTTTACCCAGCATGTGCTATTTATCTTATGGAGAGACACCACTAGTGAACTGTGGACCCCATTCCAATTTCCTTTATATTGCTATCACATGTTTACTTTACTCGCACTGTTTACTTTACTCGCATACTACTATTGCTTTCCACTCGATATGCGCATACCTTTGTTTACAGCAAACCGGTGAGATTGACAACCTCGTCATAAGTTGGGAGCAAAGTATTTAGTTGTGTTGTGTGCAGGTTCCACGTTGCTGCTTGCAAAGCAAAGCCTGGACGAGGCGCCTTATAAATTGTCCGGAGCTGTCGCGAAGCTAGCAGGCATCACCTTCAGACGTTTGGCTTTTTCCTGGACTGACAAACCTTTGTTTCTTACTGAGGGAAAATTTGCTACCGTGCTCATCATACCTTCCTCTTGGGGTTCCCAACTGGATAGTGAAATTGCATCAATACCATGCCGCATCAATGGCCATGAATGCCGTACCTCTAGATTTATTATCAAGATTAGTGATAGAATAAATTTTGTAATCAATACTGGTTGAGGACCTTATTTGTGTGTCTTGCATTTCGCGAGAAAAAGTTATGGTCACATTATGATTATGAATATATTATTCTTGTTTATCCTTGATAATTGTTTGATGAATATTTATAAACAATAAACATAAGTTATCCAAGCTAAATAATGACTTCATATTTAAATGACACTACTATTTGAAAGTCATACTTTATGATTAAGTATATGTGAAATTTCATATTGATGAAATGTGTTGTTGCTAGATATTTGATCTTTAAACAATACGAATCATGTTTTGTTTGACAAAATGACTCAAACTCCGTGTTATGGAGGGTACACCTAATTGGTAAGATCATACGGATGATTTCAACGTAAGAAAAAGGATTGTACTTTAAATTGTTTAGTATTATACATGTCAATGTATAGTATTCATACAAGTAGTGGATATCATTATTTTGCATTCTTCATTAGAAATCCAAAGTGAATATTTGTATTCATGGGGTTTTGAATTCATTTGATATGTTCAAAAGATTTTGAAAATGAAGAAACAATTATAATTAAGTCCTTGTGATTTTGATCAAAGTAACAAGATTATAAGTTCTGTTTTGGTATAAGAATTTGTAGAAGTCATTCTAACAAATAAACACCCGGAGCACTTCAATATGTTGATGTGTGTTATAAATCACAACTTGTTGGATATTATGTGATGCCAAATTATCTCCTATAGTTTTAGATTTATCTTTTAAGAGCGGTTCATTAAAAAATAGCAAAAACTCAATTTAATAAATAGGAAGCCATAATACTATATGAGTTATAGTATGATTTATTGAAAATTTTGAGTTATACATGATAATTCGAAATTAACATGAATACATCTTTGTAGTGTGTCCTTATGTGTAATATGGACATGTCTTCCATAAACCAAAAGTGCAAAGGTATTGCAAATTTTGGTGCACTCTAGAGAAAGAGTATTCTCTGTGAGGGTGTGAAATGGACGAAAATAAAGGACCAAAATAAAGTTATTGACTTTATCTTGATAATGTTAGAATAGCGCAACAGAATATGTTCTCAAGCGAAGGTCTAGATTAGAAAGAAGAAAATTTATGATGAAGATCATGTTGTTTTCAATTAAAGTCCTTTATTGAAGAAAAATGGGATTCATGAACAATTTTGTGCCTGTTCGAAAACATAATTCATGACTTGTCATGTTATTGGAACAAGATATACCTACAAACTATGAAGAAAAGTTGGTGGACCTAAATGCGAGAAATGCCTTAGAGTCATGAAATCCAATCAAGTAAAATTGTTACTTAATTTGAAGTTACATTTAAGATTGAAAAGTAAGAGTACTTGATCTTATTAAGTAAAATATTACTTAAATCTTCCTGAATAATGCAAGATTATAAGGGAAAAAATGAAACTTCTGAAAGAGGACATAAAAGCTCAATTTGTCACAAAACTGTATTTCTGACAAATTCAATAAGTTGACTACAATATGTAGTGATACTAAAGTTTTTAGGTAATTAAATCCATTAGGTTGTCAAAATTGTAAATTCTTAAAATTTGTTTAAGAAGAGGCAAAGTTTTGTAAACCTTTTGGAAATTAATATCTCGCAACTGAAAATCTCGATTTGATATGTTATCAAAGGTTTTTGGAATTTTTAAAAATATCGAGATGACCTATGATTTACATTAAATTGAGTGGGAGCTAAATTAAATTGTTTTTCATCATTATATGTAAGAGACATATTTTTGAGTGGGAGCTATGAAAGCTTTCTCAAACTTATATGTGATAGACATATTTTTGAGTGGAGATTGACAAATATTCTTATATGTAGATGACATATTATGAATGGACTAGTTGGTATTAAAAAATATTAATAATTAGTATTAATAGATAAATAGGAAAGCATTGATATCTATTAAGATAGATTAATATGATGAATAAAATATTAAGTTGGAATGTTTTCTTATTCAAAATTATGAACAAGTACAGAATGGAACAAAGTCAGAGAGAAAGCTCTTGGATGACTGAATGGCTAAGTAAAACATTGAGTTGGAATTCAATACAATAATAATGGTTGATAGATGTGTTACGCTATGAACGTCACCTAAAACCATATTATATGTACGATATAATGTGACCCGAGTTCTTTGATAAAAGAACATGTTCTGGAATGATTTGAGAATCATTGAACAAACGATAAATTTGAAGAACAGGTTCTAGAACGACTGGAGAATAGTTGAACAAAAGTTTGTCCTTGAGATTCCATGTAGAACAAAGGACATATTTTCTAAACAAAAAAGTAGGCTTTGCTGCAGGTGCAAGTTTACCGGGTTTGGAAATTTGCATAATTAAAGACTTGGATAAATGGAAGCATGGCTAGACATTAAAGTTGCACTTTGCACCTCCGATTGAATCTACATAAATTGAAAAGTTAGAGGCTACTTGAAAGTGGCAAGTTGATACGTCTCCAACGTATCTATAATTTTTGATGCTCCATGCTTGTTTTTACACCATTTGCCTACTGTTTCGTTACACTTCGTGGCACTTTTATGCATTTTCTGGAACTAACCTATTAACGAGTTGCCACAGTGCCAGTTCTCTGTTTTTTGCTGTTTTTGTGTTTCAGAAGTGATACACAGGAAATATTCTCGGAATTGGACGAAACAAGTTCCTGAAGTTTTATTTTACCCGGAAGCATCCAGAGATCCGAAGGAGAGTAGGAGGGGGCCACCAGGGCCCCACACGCCAGGGCGGCGCGGCCAGGGCCCTGGCCGCGCGAGCCTGGTGTGAGGACGCCTGGCTCCTCCTCTGACATCGCCCCTTCGCCTATAAAGACCCCCCAACGGAAAAAACCTAAGTACCCGATCACTTTTCCAGAACACATCGCGATCTGCCACCGCCGTCGACCCGAAGATCGGGAGGGTCCAGAAGCTCTTCTCGGCACCCTGCCGGAGAGGGGAATCACCACCAGAGGTCTTCTTCATCGCCATGCTTGCCTCCGGAGCGATGAGTGAGTAGTCTACCTTGGACTATGGGTCCATAGCAGTAGCTAGATGGTTGTCTTCTCCACCATGTGCTTCATGTTTAGATCTCATGAGCTGCCCTACATGATTGAGATCACCGTTATGTAATTCTACATGTTTGGTTTGTTGGGATCCGATGAATATTGGTATTTATGATTAAGTTGTTGTACTGAATATTATCTTATGTTATCTCTATGTTGTTTATGATCTTGCATGCTCTCCGTTGTTAGTAGCTATCTTGGCCGAGTAGTTGCTAGTGACTCCAAGAGGGGGTATTTATGCTCGATAGTGGGTTCATGCCTCTGCTTAACCTGGGGGAGTGACAGAAACCTCTAAGGTTGTAGATGTGCTGTTGCTACTAGGGAGAAAACAACATTCATATGCTCAAGGGAATATGCTTTGTTTACATTACACACTTTGCTTAATGCAATTATCTGTTGTTCGCAACTTAATACTCATGGGGTGTTCGGATTGATATCCCCGGGAGTGGATTATTAGTCATAGATGCAGTTGGATGGCGGTCTATGTATTTTGTTGTAATGCCCAGAGTAAATCTCATAGTGATCTTCTTGACATATAACGTTTATCTCTATTCTATCAATTGCCCAACTGTAATTTGTTTACCCAGCATGTGTTATTTATCTTATGGAGAGACACCACTAGTGAACTGTGGATCGCGGTCCTATTTCCATCATATTGCTGTCACCTGTTTACTTTACTCGCATTGTTTACTTTACTCGCATATTCTACTGTTTTCCACTCGATACGCTCATAACCTTTGTTTCAAGCAAACCGGTGAGATTGACAACCTCATCGCAAGTTGGGAGCAAAGTACTTGGTTGTGTTGTGTGCAGGTTCCACGTTGCTACTGGCCGAAGACGAGTCAACAAGTGCGCCCTTGTTGGAGTGTTATTAAGCCAGTCTGCATCACCTTCAGTCATCGCTGTCTGCTTTTCTCCTGAACGATATTAAACCTTGGTTTCTTAACTGAGGGAAAACTAGCTGCTATACTCATCATACCTTCCTCTTGGGGTTCCCAACGGGCTGGTCATTCACCACGCACAAGGACTGTCTGCTACACGTCCATCAAACGCCAGCAGCTTCTTTTCTGGCGCCGTTGCCGGGGAAGAGTGGAAGACCTCTGCAAGGGGATTTTTTCGCACGCACATCCTTTACTTTGTTTTATTATTTTGCTTTACTTTATTTATTTTACCTGCATTGCTTTATATCAAAAACCCAAAAAAATTAGATTCCTTGGTAGTTGTTTTTACTTGTTTACTTTCGTTTTGCTGAAATGGACAAACCTGAAAACACCAAGTTGTGTGACTTTACTAGCACAAACAATAGTGATTTTATCTGCACTCCTATTGCACCACCTGCTCCTGCTACAAACTTTTATGAGATTAAGCCTGCTTTGTTGAACCTTGTTATGAAAGAGCAATTCTCTGGTGCTAGTACTGAAGATGCTGCAGCTCATCTCAACAATTTTGTTGAGCTATGTGAGATGCAGAAATATAAGGATGTTGATAGTAATATTTTTAAGCTTAAGTTGTTTCCTTTTTCTTTGAGAGGAAAAGCTAAAGATTGGTTGCTGTCTTTGACTAAGAATAGTATTGATTCATGGGCTAAGTGTAAGGATGCTTTTATTGGTAGATACTATCCTCCTGCTAAGATTATATCCTTGCGTAGCAATATTATGAAGTTTACTCAATTTGATAATGAACATGTTGCTCAATCTTGGGAAAGAATGAAATCTATGATAAATAATTGCCCCACTCATGGACTGACTACTTGGATGATTATCCAAACTTTTTATGCAGGACTGAATTTTTCTTCAAGGAACCTACTTGATTCAGCTGCTGGAGGCACTTTTATGTCCCTTACCTTGGGCGCCGCAACAAAGCTACTTGACAACATGATGGTAAATTATTCTGAATGGCACACCGAGAGAGCTCCACAAGGTAAGAGGGTAAATTCTGTTGAGGAAACCTCTTCCTTGAGTGATAAGATTGATACTATTATGGCTATGCTTGCTAATTATGGGACTCATGTTGATCCTAATAATGTTCCTTTGGCCTCTTTGGTTGCTCAATAAGAGCATGTTGATGTGAATTTCATTAGAAACAATAATTTTAACAACAATGCTTATAGGAACAATTTTGCTAGTAACAATTATAGGTCATATCCTTCTACCAATGGTAATGGTTATGGTAATTCTTATGGCAATTCCTACAACAACACTAGGCCCGCGCCCTCCGAGCTTGAGGTAATGCTCAAGGACTTCATCGGTAAGCAAACTGCTTTTAACAAGTCTGTTGAGGAAAAGTTAGGAAAAATTGATATTCTTGCTTCTAAAGTTGATAGCCTTGCTCATGATGTAGAAATTCTGAAATTAAAAGTGTTGCCTAATGATGTGAAAGAGAACAATGCTTTTGCTACCGCTAATGCTATTCAAGTTGGAATTGATGAAAATATTAGATTGTTAGCGGAATTGCATGCCAGGTGGGAAAGAGAAGATGAGATGGCTAGAGAGATAAAGGTATGTACCATTACTACCTCTAATGATGTTTCTCCTAATGCTAGCAATCCTCTTACTTTGATTGGTGTAGAGAAAACTTCCACTCCTTGTGTTAAAAGGCCTAAAACTGCGAAAACTTTTTCTCAAAAGAGTGCTGAAATTTTTTGGAGTGTGGGAGATGATAGCTCTACTTATTTTAATGATTTTGATGTTGATGGCTGCAATATATCTGAAGTTATTTTGTTCTTGCAAAAGCTTGCTTTGACTCCCAATGCTAGTTCCTTAAATATTGCTTTTACTAAGCATATTACCAATGCTCTCATAAAAATTAGGGATAAAAAGTTGAAGCAAAAAGCCTCTGTTCCCAAGAAGTTAGAAGATGGTTGGGAACCCATAATTGATATGCATGTTAATGGTTTTGATTGCCATGCTTTATGTGATCTAGGTGCTAGTATTTCTATCATGCCTAGAAAAATTTATGACATGCTTGATTTACCACCGCTTGAAAAATGTTATTTTGATGTTCCTATTGCTGATGTTGCTAAGAAGAAACCTTTGGGAAGGATTAACGATGTTCTTATTGTGGTTAACAATAACCTTGTTCCCGTTGATTTTCTTGTTATGGACATTGAATGCCATGCTTCATGTCCTATTATTTTGGGAAGACCCTTTCTTCGAACTGTAGGTGCCATTATTGATATGAGGGAAGGCACTATCAAATATCAATTTTCACTCAAGAAAGGTATGGAACACTTCCCTAGGAAAAGAAATAAATTACTTTTTGACTCTATTCTTAGAGCAAATTATGAGCTTGATGCTTCATCACTTGATGTTACTTGATTCGCAATTTTCTGCGCCTAGCTCAAAGGCGTTAAAGAAAAGCACTCTTGGGAGATAACCCAATGTTTTACTTTCAGTACTTTTTCTTTTATTTGAGTCTTGGAAGTCATTACTACTGTAATGACCGCTCCTTATCTTGTTTATTTTGTTTTTGTGCCAAGAGAAGCCTCTAATTCGAGTGAGGTAGGCATTTGGGGATGTTGCTGTCCTGAAACTGTTTTCGGTGCTGCACCGTAAAAATTTGTATAAATTATCTGTATATCTTTTGGACCTGCGATTTCTTGTGCATATGCCCCAGGTTATATCCAAACTTTCGTTAGTTGAACACTTTTTGATTTGAGTAACAGAAAACCCCTCAAAAATTCGACCTTTGTCAGCTGTTCTGTTTTGACAGATTTCTGCCAATATTTGTGTTTACCACTTTATCGCTTTCTTTTGAGTTCTTTTGATCACGGAACTTTTGGGGAGTTTGCTACAGTAGTATTTGCTATATATGTGGTGGTTTTGAGTTGAAACCTGAAGCAAAAAGAGGTTGATTATATGTTATGCTTACACTAATGTTGCTAATAGATTTGTGTTTAGTTTTTTATGAAGGAAGTTTTCAAGTGTAGGGATTGGAGAATGATGAGATGAGTTGAAGAATGGACAAAAGCTCAAGCTTGGGGATGCCCATGCATCACCCCAAGAAATATCCAAGAAGTACAAGCGTTAAAACTTGGGGATGCCCCCGAGGCACCCCTTCTTCATCGGCAAAAATCAGGTCACCTTTCAAAACACTATATTTTTATTGCTTCATGCACTATGTGTTTTTCTTGGAGCGTCAGTTGTTTTAGTTTGCTTAGTTGGTTTAGTTTGTTTTGCTGCAATAAATGGTTGGATCCCAACAAATTTCTTTTGGAGAAGTTGCCTTGCTTTAATTTGCAAAGAACGCTCTAGTTTTCACTCTTATTAAAAATCGAGTGTTCTTCTTTTTCTGCTACTGCTTTTGGTTTTCGTTTTCGCCTTGATTTACATTCAGACCTTGTCATATCTTTTCATAAAGGTGTATTTTTGCCTCTGATCTTTATTGGTTTTCATCAAAAGAGGTGTCTTTAAAAATTTCAAATGGTGTTGGTAAAGAGAAAAAGCTTTGTGCAAAATAGTGGTACAAGAAGGAGCTTGTGTAGACTGCGGCTTAGGCTTTTTCATGTCATGCTTGATGTCTTTTTGATAGTATGATTAGTGGTTTTGCTGTAGCATGACTTGTCTCAAATAACTGAGATTGCTTAATGAGCCTCTGAAAAAATCATGCGTTGTTTTAATTGTTTGGAAGCATTATTTTGGTTTTCTCCTTGATGCTTTATTTGGGTTGACTTGGCACATGCTCACACATGTTAGACTCTTACAAAGTCGCCAATAGCCTCTATGATCATTTAGTTTTTGACTTTTGATGCCATCTTATGCTTCTTTTAATGTCGCTTTGCATGATTATGGCCATTATTGCTCTCTTAGTTGGTCGCTCCCAGTCTTTTGCTAGCCCTTGCCTTGTACTAAGTATGAGCTCTACTCGTGCATCCAACTCCTAAAAGCCAAAGTTTTCCAAAGTGTCCACCATACATACCTACTAGCAATTTGCTATTCCAAGTAAATTTGACTTGCTTTTATTATCTCTTCAAATTAAACTCTTACCAGTGTTATGTGAAATTCGGTCAGTAAAGCTCTCACGAACCGGAAGGCACACTTTACTTTTTCCTGTTCTTAAAAATTTGACATTGTGGTCTCATATGTTGATTTGTTATGCTTGCAAGTTGTAAGTTGGATTCTAGCCCAGCCATGCTATCATGGGGCAAGCTTTCAACATTGCACTTCTTATTTGAGTTGATATCGTGATCTTTTGTTTATGGATGCCCACGGTGTGAAATGAATTGGGAATCTTGTGGGTATCATGGAGTTTGTATATGTGTTAGGGAGACGCCGGGCCGCCAATCTAAGCCATGCATAATTCATGGTGGAAATTTGCAGCATACTCATGGTGAACATATGACAACGCATCTCACAATAAAAAGCTAAACAAAACGCAAATAAAAGAGATGTCGAGGTGTTCATTGTCTGCTTGTCCTGTCATTTTGGCGTGGACTTGTTCCATGTCATCGGGCATGGAGGTACCCCATTGGCGGTTCTCAATGATATGCATATACTTACAATGACAAGAGCCTTGCTTGGGACTCTAAGTAAAGTAGCATGAGGTTTGGGTACTCGTATTCACGGGGCACGAGGTTTTCAACTTATGATTTGTCAAGCATATGCATCATAATTGTTCTCGCATTAACTTTAACCATTCAAGATGCTTATGATGGGGGCAATGAGAGCTCAAAGCCGGTAAGTACCATAATTTTTGAAGGTTATAAAACTTGCAATCACTGCTTCCCTCTGCGAAGGGCCTTTCTTCTACTTTTATGTTGAGTCACCACCTTCTTTCTTTATGCACCATTAAGAGAGCATAGTTGTCATTCTTAGTGTAATATGCATTGTCCCAAGGTTCATTGATTGATTCATATTGTTGGTTTCACTTGTTCTTAAATTATTTGTATCTAGTCGCCCTCTTAAACTTGAAGGTGTCCTATGCATTTATGTTTTGCTCTCTTTGAAGGACAAGCTGAAAACCATTTGTATGTTTTTCCTTATGATTTGAACGCACGTTTGACTTTCATTGTTTCATTTTCATGATCTTTTGTTTGTGTTCATTTGCATGTTTACAACATGGTTGCTAAGTTCTTATTGTCAAGATTATATCTTCATGCCCATGTTTTAAGTTCTTATGATCCCAGCTCACAAATGCTTACATACATGATCAAGATTGTGTAGGTGCATGTCACCTCAAAAATTATTCTTTTGTTATCACTTACCTACTCGAGGACGAGCAGGAGTTAAGCTTGGGGATGCTTGATACGTCTCCAACGTATCTATAATTTTTGATGCTACATGCTTGTTTTTACACCATTTGCCTACTGTTTCGTTACACTTCGTGGCACTTTTATGCATTTTCCGGAACTAACCTATTAACGAGTTGCCACAGTGCCAGTTCCCTGTTTTCTGCTGTTTTTGTGTTTCAGAAGTGATACACAGGAAATATTCTCGGAATTGGACGAAACAAGTTCCTGAAGTCTTATTTTACCCGGAAGCTTCCAGAGATCCAAAGGAGAGTAGGAGGGGGCTCCACCAGGGGCCTACACGCCAGGCTCCTCCTCTGACATCGCCCATTCACCTATAAAGACACCCCGACGGAAAAAACCTAAGTACCCGATCACTTTTCCAGAACACATCGCGATCCGCCGCTGCCATCGACCCGAAGATCGGGAGGGTCCAGAAGCTCTTCCCGGCACCATGCCAGAGAGGGGAATCGCCACCGGAGGTCTTCTTCATCGCCATGCTTGCCTCCGGAGCGATGAGTGAGTAGTCTACCTTGGACTATGGGTCCATAGCAGTAGCTAGATGGTTGTCTTCTCCACCATGTGCTTCATGTTTAGATCTCATGAGCTGCCCTACATGATTGAGATCACCGTTATGTAATTCTACATGTTTAGTTTGTTGGGATCCAATGAATATTGGTGTTTATGATTAAGTTGTTGTACTGAATATTATCTTATGTTATCTCTATTTTGTTTATGATCTTGCATGCTCTCCGTTGTTAGTAGCTATCTTGGCCGAGTAGTTGCTAGTGACTCCAAGAGGGGGTATTTATTCTTGATAGTGGGTTCATGCCTCTGCTTAACCTGGGCGAGTGACAGAAACCTCTAAGGTTGTAGATGTGTTGTTGCTACTAGGGAGAAAACAACATTCATATGCTCAAGGGCATATGCTTTGTTTACATTACACACTTTGCTTAATGCAATTATCTGTTGTTCGCAACTTAATACTCATGGGGTGTTCGGATTGATATCCCCGGGAGTGGATTATTAGTCATAGATGCAGTTGGATGGCAGTCTATGTATTTTGTTGTAATGGCCAGAGTAAATCTCATAGTGATCTTCTTGACATATCACGTTTATCTCTATTCTATCAATTGCCCAACTGTAATTTGTTTACCCAGCATGTGTTATTTATCTTATGGAGAGACACCACTAGTGAACTGTGGATCCCGGTCCTATTTCCATCATATTGTTGTCACCTGTTTACTTTACTCACAATGTTTACTTTACTCGCACTGTTTACTTTACTCGCATATTCTACTGTTTTCCACTTGATACGCTCATAACCTTTGTTTCAAGCAAACCGGTGAGATTGACAACCTCATCGCAAGTTGGGAGCAAAGTACTTGGTTGTGTTGTGTGCAGGTTCCGTGTTGCTACTGGCCGAAGATGAGTCAACAAGTGCGCCCTTGTTGGAGTGTTATTAAGCCAGTCTGCATCACCTTCAGTCGTCGCTGTCTGCTTTTCTCCTAAACGATATTAAACCTTGGTTTCTTAACTGAGGGAAAACTAGCTGCTATACTCATCATACCTTCCTCTTGGGGTTCCCAACGGGCTGGTCATTCACCACGCACAAGGACTGTCTGCTACACGTCCATCAAATGCCAGCACAAGTATAATGTTATGCTTACAAAGTTTGTCTTCTAGTTGAGTGTGTTTCTGGTATGGCAACAAGAGAAAGTTCCATTTGACTGATCTAATGTCATTACTAGAATACAAAGTCTCACTCTTCTGCCAATAATATATATACACTTTAACGACATCATTCGATAATGAAATAATGTCAAACTGGTTAACAAGTTGCAAAGGATATAAAAGATCTGAGTTGTACAGATCATTGAGAACACTCTCTCACGAGCAAGCATGATTAAGAGCTGATACGGCTCAAAGGAATCTATAATTTTTGATGCTCCATGCTTGTTTATGCACCATTTGCTTTGTGTTTTATTACACTTCATGGCATTTTATGCATTTTCCAGAACTAACCAATTAACAAGATGCCACAGTGCCAGTTCCCTTTTTTTTTGCTATTTTTGTGTTTCAGAAAAGCTACACAGGAAATATTCTCAGAATTGGACGAAACAAAAGCCAAAGTTCCTATTTTTCCTGAAGCGTGACGGTGTCCAAAGCTGAGACGGAGGGGTGCCAGAGGGCAGCCGCACCATGCCATGGCGCGGGCCATCCCCTGGCCGCGCCGGGCTATGGTGTGGGCCCCTAGTCCACCTCCTGACGCTGCCCTTCCGCCTATCTATTCCCCTCAACGGGAAAACCCTAAGCCCCCGATCAATTTTTCACGAAACATACTGTAAGCCGCTGCCGTCGTCGACGCGAGATCGGGAGGGTCCAGAAGCTCTTCCCGGCACCTTGCCGGAGAGGGGAATCACCGCCGGAGGCCTTCTTCATCACCATGCCTTCCTCCAGAGTGATGTGTGAGTAGTCTACCTTGGACTACGGGTCCATAGCAGTAGCTAGATGGTTGTCATCTCCTCCATGTGCTTCATGTTTAGATCTTGTGAGCTGCCCATCATGATCAAGATCATCGTTGTGTAATTCTACATGTTGTGTTTATTGGGATCCGATGAATATTGGTACTTTGTCAAGTTGATCTATTGATTTATCATCTTTATGTTATCTCTATGTTGTTGATGATCTTGCATGCTCTCCGTTGCTAGTAGATATCTTAGCCGAGTAGATGCTAGTGACTCCAAGAGGGAGTATTTATGCTCGATAGTGGGTTCATGCCTCTAGTAACTTGGGGGGGGTGACAGAAACCTCTAAAGTTGTAGATGTGTTGTTGCCACTAGGGAGAAAACAACAATCTTGTGTTCAAGGACATTTGTGTTATTTACATTACACACTTTGCTTAAGGCGATAATCTGTTGCTTGCAACTTAATTCCCAATGGTTGCTCGGACAACTTCCGACGGCTAGATTATTAGTAATAGATGCAGTTGGATTACGGTCTATGTATTATGTTGTAATGCCCAAGTGAATCTCATAGTGATCCTCATGACATTTGTATGCTTGCTTTATACTATCAATTGCCCAACTGTAATTTGTTTACCCAGCATGTTATTTATCTTATGGAGAGACACCTCTAGTGAACTGTGGACCCCGGTCCATTCTTTTACATTTGTTATTACCGTTTACCATTTACTCGCTTTATTTACATTCTTGGAAACTACTATCTTTTACCACTCGATACGCTTAATCCTTTGTTTACAGCAAACGGGTGAGATTGACAACCTCACTGTAAGTTGGGGCAAAGTACTTGGTTGTGTTGTGTGCAGGTTCCATGTTGCTGCTGGTGCAAAGCTACGCCCTGGACAAGGCGCCATATATAAATTGTCCGGAGCTGTCGCGAAGCTAGCGAGCATCAACCTTCGGAAGTTGGTTCTCTCCTACTGGTTCGATAAACCTTGGTTTTATATTGAGGGAAGACTTGTTGCTGTACTCATCATACCTTCCTCTTGGGGTTCCCAACTGGGCGGTCATCTACACGCCATCAAGCAATTTTTCAGGTGCCATTGCTGGGGAGAAAGAGGATTTCTGCAAGGGGAGTCTCTCACTTCCAATCTTTTACTTTGTTATTGTTTTGCTTTATTTTATTTTTGCTTGCATCTTTTTATCAAAAGTACAAAAAAATTAGTTCCTTTGATAGCTTGCATTCCGTTACTTTTACTTTTAGTTCATTATGTTGTTCCCTAAGTATGCTCTGGAGGACCTTACAATAGGTAGTGGTTCTATAATTGGGAAAGGTAACATCAAGGAGTTCTTTAATCATGTTAGTATGCATAAAGATGTTAAGGATAGATCTTTAGCCGAGCTTGCTCCTAGTTATGGAGTTGCTGCTGCTTATTTAGTACACATGTTGGAGGGTAGGTTTGTTAACCTTAATCCTTTTATGCAACAAATGTTTCTTAAGCTTTATGATATAGAAGACTCTGAAAAGAAAGATTTTATTTTGGAGACTTTGTGTAGAAAATTTAGAGATGTTGCTATAGAAGCTAGGAAAGTTTTTGAGTGCTTTAATATGCTTGGCTAACGTGTAAATGTTGTTGGTACAACCAAAGAAGACATCAAAGTACCAATACCTTGCAAACTTGTAGGATTGCATGAAGCTTTGGAAAAGAATTTTGATTGGATTGTTCCTAAAAACCCTTTTGATGAAAGTAGTGAACCCAAGAGTGTTCATAAGGAATCTTCAAAAACTCATTTGGATACAATACAGTTCATTGTTGAAAGGACTTCTGCAATTGATCTTAATGCCTCTTTTGAAAATACTTGATTTCCACTTTCTGCGCCTAGCTCAAAGACATTAAAGAAAAGCACTTTTGGGAGATAACCCAATGTTTTCTTTTCAGTACTTTTCTTTTTGTTAAGTCTTGGAAGTTATTACTACTTTAATGACCTCTCCTTATCATTTTTATTTCGTTTTTGTGCCAAGAAGAACCTCTAATTTGAGGAAGGTAAGATTTGGGGAAGTTGCTGTCTTGAAACAGATTTCTGTGCTACACCGTAAAAATTCATGAAAATTCACAGAATATATTTTTGATCTACGATTTCTTGTGCGCATGCCCCAGGTTATTTCCAAACTTTTATTAGTTTTGCACTTTTTGATTTGAGCAACAGAAGGTCCTCAAAAAAATCAATCTTTGTCAGCTATTCTGTTTTGACAGATTTATGTCACTATTTGTGTTTGCCTCTTTATCGCTTTCTTTTTTAGTTCTTTTGATCACGGAACTTTTGAGGAAGTTGCTATAGTAGCTTATGCTTTAATGGATGGTGTATTTGAGTTTGAAACTGAACCAAAAGAGTAGATTTACTATCATGCTTACACTAATGTTGCTAATAGAATTGGGTAAAGTTTTGTATGAAGGAAGTTTTCAAGTGTAGGGAAAGGAGAGTGATAAGATGAGATGAAGTATGGACAAAAGCTCAAGCTTGGGGATGCCCATGTCACCCCAAGAAATATCCAAGAGGTACAAGCGTCAAATCTTGGGGATGCCCCGAGGCACCCCTTCGTCATCGGCAAAAATCAGGTCACCTTTCAAGACACTATATTTTTATTGCTTCGTATACTATGCGATTTTCTTGGAGCGTCTTTACTTTTGCTTTCAGTTTTCTTTTGTTTTGTTTGCTTCAATAAATGGTTGGACCCTAACAAATTTCTTTTTGAGAATACACACTCGGTTTTTCATTGCCAAGAACACTCTAGTTTTCACTCTTATTGTTCAACGAGTGTTCTCTTTTTCTAGAACTGCGTTTAGCTTTCATTTTTCGCCTTGATTTTTGTTCAGATCTTGTTATATCTTTGTATCAAGGTGCATTTAGACCACTGGTCTATGTTGGTTTTCATCTTAAAGAGTGGTTACAAAAAGGTTGAATGGTGTTGAAAAAGAGAAAAAAGTTTCATGCCTAAAGTGGTACAAATGGGAGCTTGTTTAGACTGTGGCTTAGACTTTTGCATGTCATGCTTGATGTTATTTTGATAGTATGCTTAGTAGTTTTTTCTGTAGCATGACTTGTCTCAAATGACTAAGATTGCTTAATGTGCCTTTGACAGAATCACGCGTTGTTTTTGTTATATGGGATCATATTATTATGGTTTTCTCCTTTGATGCTTTATTTGGGTTGACTTGGCGCATGCTTACAACATGTTTGACTTTAACATGTCGCCATAAGCCTCTATGATCATTTGGTTTTTGACTTGTGATACCACTTTATGCTTCGGTTAATGATGTTTTGTCGCTATGCATGATTATGGTCATTATTGCTCTCTTAGTTGGTCGCTCCCAGTCTTTTGCTAGCCTTCATTTTGTACTGAGATGGAATAATTCTCGTACATCCAACTCCCATAAACCAAGTTTTCCAATGTGTCCACCATATCTACCTATTAGCAATTTGCTATCGCAAGCACATTCGTCTTGCTTTTATCTATCCTTAAAATTAAACTTTTTGTGTTATGTGAAAATTAGTCAGTAAAGCTTTCACGAACCTGACGTCACACTTTACTTTTCTTGCTTTTAATAAATTTAATATTGTGGCTCTCTTATGTTGACGTTATGCTTGCAAGTTGTAAGTTAGAGGTTAGCCCAACCATGCCGTCATGGGGCAAGCTTTCAATATTGCACTTTCTCTCATTTAGTTGATATCATGATCTTTTGTTTGTGGATACCTGCAACGTGAAATAAGTTGGAAACTTGTGAGCTCATGGAGTTTGTATATGTGTTAGAGAAACGCCCAGGCCGCTAATCTAAGCCATGCATCATTCATGGTGGAAATTTACAGCATGTCCATAGTGGACATTCGATGACGCATCTCACAATAAAAAGCTATACCAATGGTAAGTAAAAGAGATGCCGAGGTGTTCATTGTCTATTTGTCTTGTCATTTTAATGTGGGCATGTTCCATGTCATCAGACAAGAGGTACCTGATATGTCCATAACGTATCTATAATTTTTAATGACTTTATGCTAATATTATGCTTTTGACACTTGTTTTTATATAAAGTTTATGATTTATTTGGACTAACCTACTAACAGTTGCATAAGTGCACAATGTTCTTGTTTTACACTTTGATGTGTAGGAATTACCAAGAATACAAGAGAAAACCTTGTTGGAGTCAAATCGGGACTTTCCAGAAATCTGTCCCAGAACTTTTTTTGAAGATGGTCACGTTACGGGTCGAAGACCGCATCAAAAGTAAAACTCCCCTATTACAAAGTTGTTGGAAATTTCACGAGGAATGTTCTAGACATACAATTTAACTAATTCCAAGTCCGGACGGCCGAGATAAGCCCGCTTCACTGCAACCCTAGATGGGGAGATGGAAATCCGCGAAGCTATATAAAAGGAGGAAACCTAACAGCCGCCAAAAGCCACGTTTTTGCCTCCCCCATGGATCCTTTCTCCATGGGGGAGGGCTCCCAAGAATCCATGAAGGAAGGGGGCTAAGGGGCGGCGCTCCCCCATGAAACCGGCGGCAGGGAAGGAGCGCTCCCCGCGCTGCCGCCGACGCCGCCGCCGCCCTACGCCTCTTGCTGCCCTCTTCATCGTCTTCACCGCCATCTCCATCACCAACTCCTCCTTGTATACAGTGGTTTATTCTCCCACACACCTCTGTAACGTCCTATGTAAACATGGTGTTTGATGCTATAAGTTATAATCCTATGATCTATGTCATATTTATGTAGTTTATTTGTCTTTTGATTGCTTGGTTGAATATCTTTGGTTCATTAGAGTTGTATGTTGATATGGTACAGTCCTTTGGTATCCATTATATTTGTGCGCGCATGGATTAAACATCATATGGTTTGTAGTATGTGTAAGAGGAAGGGAGAAGTTCTGCCGGAGTGATAGAAACCTGAGGACGCGAACCAGAACGTTGCATATATGGGGGTAAGAGGACCATTAACTTAAGGCTATAGTTGGGGAAACCTTAATGCATTGTTACTATTTGCGAATGCTTGCTAACAATCCAATCATATAGTACTTGTAATTCCAAGTAGTGAAGTGCATGTATATTTAGCCTCTCCCACATAGAAAACTGCATCGAAGACAATGAACCTGATTTATTCGATAATTCAGCTTGGACAAAGCCACCACTATTGCTACCACTTCTCCACAATCATGGTACTGTTAGTTTATGGTTACTTAGTGTATTTTATTGCTGCAGGACTAACAAATACTTTTCTTGTATTTATTATCTTGCAAAGCTATCTATCATACCCGTATTATTGCTCTAGTTTTATTTCCTAGATGATGCAAACGTTTAGTGTGCGTAGAGTTATATCAGCGGTTGATAGAACTGGAGAGAATGTTTATCCTACCTTTAGCTCCTCGTTGGGATCGACACTCTTACTTATAGAAAGGGCTACACACGATCCCCTATACTTGTGGGATATCAAGACCTTTTCTGGCGCCATTGCCGAGGAGCAATGGCGTGTGGGTGAATATTCTTGTGTGCACTTGTTTCCTTTATCTCTAAGTAGTATTTACTTCCAGTTTTAAGTTGTTCTCTATCTTAGTATGGATAGGAAATACGAATTACAAAAAAATAGTTATACTTGCTACCTAAAAACTTTTTTTAAAAAAGGAAAGTGATTGGAAAGATGAGTAATGGTTAAGTGGGGGTCGACCTTGAACACTTGTGTTCATGCCTATGAAACCAAAACAAATTTTTCCATGGAAGCTTTTCAATTAAAAACTTGTACATATTGTGTATATTGTATATATTGTACATATTCCTCTGTACCATAAAAGTAAAGTGATAATTGTAGTTTTTCGTTACTTGGAAGTTGATAGTTTTGCTTTGCTGTCTAGAAGCTTATTCTCTCTGCTTCACCGTATAAAATATTTAAAATCACCAGAACGTGATATTGATCTGAAATTTCTTGAGTGCAAAGTAATGCTTATTATCTTTCTTTCATTAGACTAACTTTTTCTGATTTGAGTTACGTAGCAGTCTCAAAAAATTCGATCTTCAGACAGATTTCTATGCTTCACTGTAAAAAATCATGATAAATCTCAGAATAGTATTTTGATCTGAATTTTTTTGTGAATAAACTTGAGATTATGATCTGTCTTTTACTAGTTTTGAGTTTTACGATTTGATCTACCTAACTATCTCGTTGAGTGTCATCTTTACAGACTGTTCAGTTTTAACAGATTTCTTAGTTTATTCAATATTGTACTTGGTGTTATTAGTTTCATTAGTTTTTCGACGGACAACGGAAATCATGAATACCTTAGTATGTACAGTGGCTAATATTGAGTATAGATTATGAAACTTGTCAATGCTTGAACATTAGTGGATTTTATTTAATGAGTAGTAACCCTACTAATGAGTTTTGTGAAGTTTATGTGGATGTAGCTTATAAGTTCTCATCAATATGGTGATATGAGATGAACAATAGGGGACGCAAGAGCTCAAGCTTGGGGATGTTTAGGTGCATCCAAAGAACATATTAAAGAAGATACAATCATCTAAGATTGGGGATGCCCGAGTCATCCTCCTATTCATCAACTAATATGAGGTTATCTCCTTCATTCTCTATATTACCCATCTGCATGATATGTATTGTGTTAACTTGTATTATAGTTGCTTTTATGTGTCTTGGTTTTATCTTCTTCAGTTTTATTAGGCTCTTTATTTAGTTTTTATTGCTTCTTTACTTTCACTTATAATTTGAAAACAACAAAAATAGTTTCTTTTGTTTTGCTTCTTTGTTTGGTTCTCTATTTTGATTTTATTTGGGTTCCTAGCTCAAAGGCGTTAAAGAAAAGCACTCTTGGGAGATAACCCATGTTTTCTTTCAGTACTTTTTCTTTTTGTTAAGTCTTGGAAGTTGTTACTATTGTAATGACCTCTCCTTATCATTTTTATTTCTTTTTTGTGCCAAGAATAGCCTCTAATAGGAGGAAGGTAAGATTTGGGGAAGTTGCTGTCCTGAAATAGATTTCTGCGCTTTGCTGTAAATATTCGTGAAAAATCCCAGAACGTCGCATTGATCTGCAATTTTTTTTGCACATGCCCTAGGTTATTATCTAACTTTCATTAGTTTTGCACTTTTTGATTTAAGCAACATCAGATTTTCGAAAAAATCGATCTATACCTGCTGTTCTGTTTTGACAGATTTCTGCCACTATTTGTATTTGCCTCTTGATCTCTTTCTTTTTGAGTTGTTTTGATCACGGAACTTTTAATAGAAGTTGTTACAGTAGCTAATGTTTTAATGGATGTTTTACTTGAGTTGAAACTAAACCAAAAAGTGGATCTACTATCTTGCATACACTAATGTTGCTAATGAGGATTGTGTGAAGTTTTGTATGAAGGAAGTTTTCAAGTGTAGGGAAAGGAGAATGATGTGATGAGATGAAGGATGGAAAAAATCTCAAGCTTGGGGATGCCCATGTCACCCTAAGAAATATCCAAGAAGTACAAGCGTCAAAGCTTGGGGATGCCCGAGACATCCCCTCCTTCATCAACAAAAATATCAGGTCATCTTTTAAGACACTATATTTTTATTGCTTCATATACTATGTGTTATTCTTGGAGCGTCGGTTGTTTTTTGTTTTTTGTTTCTTTTTTTGTTTGCTGTAATAAATGGCTTTTGTGGGAGTGAGACACGCTCCATTTTTTCATGTGAATACTCGTATTCTTCACTTATATTTGTTGAGTATTCATGCATCTCTTGTTCGGAGCTTGTTAGTTTTCTTCAGTTATATATGTTTAGCTCTCTGGTCTTTATTGATTTTTATCTATGGGAGTTGTTCCAAATAAGTTGATTGGTGTTGGAGAAGAGTAAAATATTTCATGCTTACAGTGGTGCAAAAGGAAGCTTGCTTAGACTGCGGCTTAGACTTTAGCATGTCATGCTAGATATTATTTTGATTATATGCTTAGTAGTTATTGTTGTAGCATGACTTGTCTCAAATGACTGAGAGTACTTAATGTGCCATTGAAAGAATCATGCATTGTTTTTATCATACAGAAGCATAATATTGTGCTATTCTCCTTTGATGCTTTATTCGGGTTGACTTGGCGCATGCTTACACCATGTTATGACTATAAAACAGTCTCCTCAAGCCTCTATGATCATTTAGTTTTTGACTTGTAATATCACTTTATGCTTTGATTAATAATGTTTTGTCGCTATGCATGATTATTTCCGTTATTGCTTTCTTAGTTGGTCGCTCCCAGTCTTTTGCTAGCCTTCATCTGTACTGAGTATGAGCTCTACTCGTGCATCCAACTCCCAAAAACCAAAGTTATTTCAAAGATTCCACTATAAATTCCTATGCATGGCATTTCAAACCATTCCAAGTAAATTTTCATGTGCTACCTTTCAAAACCTTCAAAATACTTCTCATTTTGTGACACTATTTTTATCTCATGAGGACGTAGTGGTTGGGTTTGTTATCTTCCATATTAAATTAAGTACCCCTCGACTTGCATGCTTCATCTTCTCATCACTAATTTTGCAAGAGAGCTGGTCAGACCATTATAACTTAAAAAAAAGGAAAAAAGGCATTCCTCCATGGTATGAGATTGTTGGTAGACACCTCGAGGATTCGGTTAGCCATGTTTGTGAAAGCAAAGGTGGGGAGGAGTGCCAAACTTTATAAAAGATCATGTACTCAGAACCGCTCTCAACTTGTTTAGTATGAAAGATAACAAGAACCTCATTGCCATTCATTGACAGGAACAACCACCTCCCAAAACAATTTTTATCTTTGTTTTACAAATGAAAAGCTCTAGCACATGTTAAATCCCTGCTTCCCTCTGTGAAAGGGCCTTTCTTTTTTACTTTTATGTTGAGTCTTCATCTTCTATCTTTATGTACCGATTAAGAGAGCATAGTTTTCATTCTGAGTATAATGTGCATAGTCCCAAACAAAAATTATTGATTGATTCATGATTATGATATTGCTTGTTCTCAAATTATTTGTATCTAGTCACCCTTTAAACTTTGAAGGTGTCCTGTGCATTTATGTTTTGCTATTCCATGAGGGACAAGCTGAATACCACTTTGCTATGTTTTCTCTATGCTTCAAATAAATAAATGACTTTCAATGCATTATTATTCATGATCTTTTATTTGTGTTACTTTTCATGTTGTAACATGGTTGCTAAGTTCTATGGTTAGAATTGTATATTTTATGCCCATGTTTAGAGTACTTTGATCTCAGCTTGCAATGCTTTACATTGACTTGATCAAGATTATGTTGGCTGCATGTCACCTCAAAAATTATATTGTTTTTATCATTTACCTACTCGAGGACGAGCAGGAACTAAGCTTGGGGATGTTGATACGTCCATAACATATCTATAATTTTTGATGACTTTATGCTAATATTATGCTTTTGACACTTGTTTTTATATAAAGTTTATGATTTATTTGGACTAACCTACTAATAGTTTGCAAAAGTGCACAATGTTCTTGTTTTACACTTTGATGTGTAGGAATTACCAAGAATACAAGAGGAAACCTTGTTAGAGTCAAATCGGGATTTTCTAGAAATCTGTCCCAGAACTTTTTTTGAAGATGGTCACATTACGGGTCGAAGACGGCGTCAAAAGAAAAACTCCCCAATTACAAAGTTGTTGTAAATTTCACGGGAACGTTCTAGACATAAAATTTAACTGATTCCGAGGCCGGACGGCTGAGATAAGCCCGCTCCACTGCAACCCTAGATGGGGAGATGGAAATCCAAGAAGCTATATAAAAGGAGGAAACCTAACTCGTGGGGGACTCCTCCACTCACGAATTACAGCCGCCAAAAGCCACATTTTTGGCCTCCCCCATGGATCCTATCTCTATGGGGGAGGGCTCCCAAGAAGCCATGAAGGAAGGGGGCTAAGGGGCGGCGCTCCCCCATGAAACCGGCGGCAGGGGAGGAGCTCCCCACGCCGCCGCCCTGTGCCTCTCGCTGCCCTCTTCATCATCTTCACCGCCATCTCCGTCACCAACTCCTCCTTGTATATAGTGGTTCATCCTCCCACACACCTCTGTACCGTCCTATGTAAACATGGTGTTTGATGCTATAAGTTATAATCCTATGATCTATGTCATGTTTATGTAGTTTATTTGTCTTTTGATTGCTTGGTTGAATGTCTTTGGTTCATTAGAGTTGTATGTTGATATGGTACAGTCCTTTGGTGTCCATTATATTTGTGCGCGCATGGATTAAATATCATAGGGTTTGTAGTATGTGTAAGAGGAAGGGAGAAGTTCTACCAGAGTGATAAAAACCTGAGGATGCGAACCGAAACGTTGCACGTATGGGAGTAAGAGGACCATTAACTTAAGGCTATGGTTGGGGAAACCTTAATGCATTGTTAGTATTTGCGGATGCTTGCTAACAATCCAATCATATAGTACTTGTAATTCCAAGTAGTGAAGTGCATGTATATTTAGCCTCTCCCACATAGAAAACTGCATCGAAGACAATGAACCTGATTTATTCACTAATTGAACTTGGACAAAGCCACCACTATTGCCACCACTTTTCCACACTCATGGCACTGTTAGTTTATGGTTACTTAGTGTATTTTATTGCTGCAGCACTAACAATTACTTTTCTTGTATTTATTATCTTGCAAAGCTATCTCTCATACCCGTATTGTTGCTCTAGTTTTATTTCCTAGATGATGCAAACGTTTAGTATGCGTAGAGTTGTATCAGCGGTTGGTAGAACTTGAGAGAACGTTTATCCTACCTTTAGCTTCCCGTTGGGTTTGACACTCTTACTTATAGAAAGGGCTACACACGATCTCCTATACTTGTGGGATATCAGTACCCCATTGGCGTTCTCGATGATACATGTATGCTTACAATGACAAGAACTTGCTTGGGACCTAAGTCGAGTAGCATGAGGTTTGGGTATTCGTACTTCACGGGACACGAGATTTTCAACTTATGATTTGTTAAGCATATGCTTCGTAATTATACTTGCATTAACCTTAACCATTCAAGATGTCTATGATGGGGGCAATGAGAGCTCAAAGCTAGTAAGTATCATAATTTTTGGAGGTTTATAAAACTTGCAATCACTGCTTCTCTCTGCGAAGGGCCTTTCTTTTACTTTTATGTTGATTCTCCACATTCTACCTTTATGCACCTTATAAGAGAGCATAGTTGTTATTCTGAGTTTAATGTGCATAGTCCCAAAATTTATTATTGATCGAGTCATGATTATGGTTTTGCTTGTTCTTAAATTATTTGTATCTAGTCTCCATGAAGGACAAGTTGAAAACCACTTTGCTATGTTTTTCTATATGGTTGAAACACACACTTGACTTTCAATGCTTCATTACTCATGATCTTTCGTTTGTGTTACTTTTCATGTTATAACATGGTTGCTAAGTTTTATTGTCAAGATTATGTCTTTTATGCCCATATTTAGAGTATTTTGATCTCAGCACTCAATGCTTTACATCGTTTGATCAAAATTGTGATGGTGCATGTCACCTCAAAAATTATTGTTTTGTTATCACTTACCTACTCGAGGACGAGCGGGAGTTAAGCTTGGGGATGCTTGATACGTCTCAAACGTATCTATAATTTTTTGTGCTCCATGCTTGTTTATGCACCATTTGCTTTGAATTTTGTTACACTTCGTGGCGTTTTTATGCATTTTCCAGAACTAACGTATTAACAAGATGCCACAGTGCCAGTTCCCTATTTTCTGCTGTTTTTGTGTTTTAGAAAAGCTACACAGGAAATATTCTCGGAATTGGACAAAACAAAAGCCAAAGTTCCTATTTTTTCCGAAGCGTGACGGTGACCAAAGCTGAGACGGAGGGGTGCCAGAGGGCAGCCACACCATGCCATGGCGCGGGCCACCCCTGGCCGCATTGGGCTATGGTGTGGGCCCCTTGTCCGCCTCCTGACGCTGCTCTTCCGCCTATATATTCCCCTTGATGGGAAAACCCTAAGCCCCCAATCAATTTTGCACGAAACATACTGTAAGCCGCCGCCGTCATTGACGCGAGATCAGGAGGGTCCAGAAGCTCTTCCCGGCACCCTGCCGGAGAGGGGAATCACCGACGGAGGCCTTCTTCATCACCGTGCCTACCTCCGGAGTGATGTGTGAGTAGGTACCTTGGACTACGGGTCCATAGCAGTAGCTAGATGGTTGTCATCTACTCCATGTGCTTCATGTTTAGATCTTGTGAGCTGCCTATCATGATCAAGATCATCGTTGTGTAATTCTACATGTTGTGTTTGTTGGGATCCGATGAATATTGGTACTTTGTCAAGTTGATCTATTGATTTATCATCTTTATGTTATCTCTATGTTGTTTATGATCTTGCATGCTCTCCGTTGCTAGTAGATATCTTGGCCGAGTAAATGCTAGTGACTCCAAGAGGGAGTATTTATGCTCGATAGTGGGTTCATGCCTCTAGTAACTTGGGGGAGTGACAGAAACCTCTAAAGTTGTAGATGTGCTGTTGCTACTAGGGAGAAAACAACAATCTTGTGTTCAAGGACATTTGTATTGTTTATATTACACAGTTTGCTTAAGGCGATAGCCGATAATCTGTTGCTTGCAACTCAATACCCAATGGTTGCTCGGACGACATCCAGCGAGTGGATTATTAGTCATAGATGCAGTTGGATTACGGTCTATGTATTATGTTGTAATGCCCAAGTGAATCTCATAGTGATCCTCATGACATTTGTACGCTTGCTTTATTCTATCAATTGCCCAACTGTAATTTGTTTACCAAGCATGTTATTTATCTTATGGAGAGACACCTCTAGTGAACTGTGGACCCCGGTCCATTCTTTTATATTTGTTATTACCGTTTACCATTTACTCGCTTTATTTACATTCTTGGAAACTACTATCTTTTACCACTCGATACGATTAATCCTTTGTTTACAGCAAACCGGTGAGATTGACAACCTCACTGTAAGTTGGGGCAAAGTACTTGGTTGTGTTGTGTGCAGGTTCCACGTTGATGCTGGTGCAAAGCTACGTCCTGGATGAGGCACCATATATAAATTGTCCAGAGCTGTCGCAAAGCTAGCGAGCATCAACCTTCGGAAGTTGGTTCTTTCTCCTACTGGTTCGATAAACCTTGGTTTTATACTGAGGGAAGACTTGCTGCTGTGCTCATCATACCTTCCTCTTGGGGTTCTCAACTGGGCCATCATCTACACGCCATCAAGAACACATATGGCTGATATGATATCATGATTGAATGCAGCTAGATTATTTGTACTCTAGTGCAAGTGGGAGACTAAAGGAATTATGTCCTAGAGGAAAATAATAAAGGGTTTATTTGCATATTTTGAAGCGTTCATAATAAGTTTAGTATTGTGTTATAACTGTGTTGGTCCAGAGACACCGATACACGTGTGGTATTAAACAACTAGAGTCCCTAGTAGAACCTCTATACTAGCTCATTGATCAACTGATGATCAGTCTTCAGATCATGTGACAAATAAGTCACTTGACAATGAGGTTCATGCCATTGTGTAAATGCCATGATGAACATACCCAACACTATTGTGTAACATGATCGTGTCACGATGTTCATGTTACAATAATAAGAAATGTTGTAACCTACTCCTTAGACCGTGAGGTCACAACATAATCACTACATCTGGAGGCTGCTTTGATTGCATCAACCGTCATCACGTAACAGGGTAACTGAAAAGGTGTCTCTTGGGTATGCCAATGGAGTAGGTTGAGGCATGTGCATCAAGAGCGGGATTTGCTCATCCGCGTGACGAAAGATACTCTAGGCCCACTTGGTGAGATTCATCCAATGTTGCAACATGTGACTAGGTCACGGGGATGGAATATCACGGGAACGAGTAAATAGCAGTGTCGGTAACAAGATTGAACTAGGTATGGAGATATCGACAATCAAGTCTCAGATATTGCAAGTATCACAAAAGCAAAAGGAATAGGGCATCAACGTTTGCAGTAACGACAAATTCCTTCGTTGGAATACACAGGGATCATCACAGATGTCTAGATTCGATTAATGATCATTTACCGGAGAGGGGTCTCTGTAATGTTTGGAATATTACCGAACCTTAGGATAACTCAAATTAAGGGTACGATGACATTAAGATGTTTCTGGAATTTTCAAAGAGTTGACAAGAGGAAACCGGAAAAGTTTCGTAAAGATCCGAAAGTCGTTCGGAGGGTTCCAGAAAGAGTTTCGGAGCAACGGTGAATTAAATAAAGAAGTAATTGATATTAATTAATGAATTAATACTAATAAACATCATTTAATTAATTATATATATAGCCCACTTAAATTGGGCCCTCCCTAGAAGGAGACCCATTAGGGGGCTGGCCAGTCCTCCTAGATGGACCCAAAAAGGTCCATGCGCATGGGCCAAAGGGCCAAGGGCCCATGAGGGTGGCCGGCTGGGCTAGGCCTGCCCTAGGACGCCCTAGGGTTAGATTTTTCCTACCCTAGCCGATGGCCCCAAGGTTCCTTGGTGGGGGGTAAGGTCTCCCCCATCCCACTATATAAACCCCCATAGAGGAGAGTTTGACACAAGTGGATTGAGGGAGTTCCTAGAAGAGATCTCCTCTCCTCTCCCCTATGCACCACCTCTCTTCCTCTCTTCTCTCTGGCTCAGCTTCCACACAGTGGCGGAGCTGCTCTTTGTTTGTGATGTCAAGTGACATCACAAAAAATTGCTTAGCACCATTATATTAGCTATGATACACACATTTTGACCCAAAGAATATTGGAGATTGATCTCACTAGACTCATTTATCACTTAATTTGGGCTCTTGACATCACTCAACGTCAATCCCAGCTCCGCCACTGCTTCCACACGTTTGGAGTTGTACCAGCGAGTTAGAGGATACTCCACATACCGGATGCCGTCAGGCTGCAGGACTTCCAGTCCAAACACTTCTTCTTCCGCTGCTCTGCTGGACTGGATCCGGAAGGAGTCATGGTGCGCCGTACATGTGCGAGTACTATGGGTTACTGCAAGTGCGGCAATACATTGTTGTGCTGGTGCTGTCGCACTAGCGTCGTGGCGCCGAGGCACCATGGCGTTGTGGCATCGAGTTCTTCACGAACTTGAGGTCGGCTACGTCGACTTCATCATCAACGCCTGTGCGGGGACGTAATCCCCGCGATCGGTCTACGAGGGTACGTGTTCGAGTCTTTGTTAATCGTTACAGTAAATCTGGGCAATTTAGGGTTTCGCAGGTAATAAATTTTTTGTTATTTAGACCGAACCCCAACATCTCTGCTCTAAACTTTCCCAAAGCTGGTGTCCCTCATTCTGTTGCCGCTGATGACTTGTGATCTGCACTGCCACCATCGTGTCGTATTGCTACGGGTTCCGTCTCCGTCAGGTGCAGCCGCCGCCATGTCGTGTTGCTACCGGTTCCATCTCCGTCAGGTGCCGCCACTTTGCCGCTGCGTTGGCCAAGAGCTGCAAGTTGTCCTGGTAAGTCATTGCATTGTTTGCTGCTTGATCATTGCCACGAGCGACTAATGTCTGAGTCATTCTTCCAAATGTTCTTCTCCCTGGAGGTTGAATGTTGCTGCACAGGTGCTAGTAGAACGTATAAAGGAAGTTGAATTACCTAGGTTGGTACGATGCTGTTTTTTATTTCTTCCTATACTCCATCGGAGACTAGAGCAAGAAATAGTTTTCAAGCATCAACTTTCGAAATGGAGCACCGAACAAATTTGCAGTTTGCTAGTAGCCGCTTTGTCTGAACCTAATTCAGTTCTGGCTTGTGCTGTATTGTCAACTAGAGGAAATATTGTAGCTAGTGACTTGAGGCATTGAACTTTGACGTCATATCTCGTTCGGCTATCTCTCTGGAGCATTTTCCTTTGCCATGGAAATTGGTTGCTCGTTAGGTGTTTGTGCTATTTCCTGGCTGAGCTATTCATTTATATTTATGTTCAAGTAATGTTTGATTCTTAACAAATGGTTTGATTAAGTACTAGGGGTTGGCATATGAGGTGAATGTGGATACCTAGCTTCATATTTGGGGTTGGTAATCTATAGGCCTCTTATAATGATATGACAGTTAAATGAGAAGAATGTTGTTTTCAATCAATAATGTTGTTAGTAATTGGAGAGCAGAAGTATTGAAGATGATGCATTACCTAGGCTCTCATGTGCCTGCTCTAGAACTGCCTGCAGATGCTTCCCTTGGGCTTCTATCCTTAGTTGAAGATGTCCTTGTACCTGTTGCAAATTTAACTTCAGGATAGAACCAACATGTTGTAGACAAATTGCATGATATGTTGCTTTGCTGGAATTTGTTAAAGTTTACTGCAGAAGAAGGTATTGAGTGTCTGAATTTAGTGAATGGCGCCAAATCCTTCTATGGATTGCCTTTTTCGTCTCTTTGGCTTCTCTAATTACTACTCCCTCCATTCCACATGTCAAGAATTATGGAACGGAGGGAGTACAGAGAAACCAAAGAGATGATTTTTTTTATGTGGCAATTCCTGGAGTGAACCACATCATTCACAGAGGTCAAAGAAATATTATGTATACATAGATATTTTCTCTTAGGTTGGCACGAGAGACTGCTAGCTGGATGCTTAATTTAGGTCATCTTGATTTCCATTTACTGCATGCATCTAGTGGTTGATATTGGTTAACATCTTACTTACACAAGTAGTTTCATTGTACCTCACCTCAAGTTGTTCGTTTAACTGCCTCTGCAACTCAATCTGCATCTTTAAGGCTTCACCAATTTGGATAGTTCTGGCACCAGTAAAAGAGATTATTACTTCAATATTCACATGAAATACTATTATAAACTGCATGGCCTATTTTCTTACTTCTCTGCCTTGGATTGACATTTGTATTGATCATTGCTGGCATGGTTGTTCCGGGCATGCTATCAGCCACAACTGCGCATCCTATGGCTGCATGTTTTCATGACTTGTGTGTTATATTAGTTGAGTTATAATAATGGTAAAGATGGAACTATGGAGTTAAATTTCGGCTTACCATTCTTAGTTGTCCCAACATTAACTTGAGCTTGGAGGTTCTTACTGAGCCTGTATTTCTGAAATAGCAAAAACAACTATGACTCGTTCTGCAGTTGCAGATGCCATTTTTAACAGGAGAATTTCTGATTATCAGTACCTGGAGGTGCCTTTTCAGATGGTATAAGGTAAGTCCTGGAATGCCCATAAGCCTCATGACTGTTTTTGGAGTATCTTCTGGGTGATGAACATGTGTGTAAGAATTAAGCTGGTTTCTTTACATTTAGTAGATAAGAATCCTATCTTACTCTCTACTCCACCCAATTGATTGACCGCATCTGCAAATCGCTGATGTAACTCAGCTGTCCATTTCAGCCTTGGTTTTGCATCAGTCGAGAGAACTAGCCCGGAATATCCTTGTGTATTTCCTCCATGCAGAAACAGATGCCATTCCATTGGAAAGGTCGTTCTAGTTGTGAAAAGCTCACTAGGGCCCTGATGTTGGTGGTACATCTTCTGCTGTAGAATGGACATAAATTTATGTGTAGTTATTGAAATGCATTTGATATGTAGACTGCACGCCCGTTGCAGATTAAACAATATTATATGAATGTACAAACTTGCAGATTGAACAGTATTTTAATCATGTTGTATTTTCAGGTATCATTATAATCCTAGGCCTATCAAAAGCATCTTTAGTTAACTTTTAGATGATTGTGCACTCTTTTCGTTTTCTTGCCCACTATCTCCAAGTAGTATTGAGTTGAAATGCAAACTATGAATGGGAATGTATGAGAGGGACTCTATGAGAGGGAAAACAATGTATGAGAGTTCAGATATGTTTGAATGTGCCAAAAAAATGAAGTTGTACAAAAGTGAAAGAATATATTGCTGTTTATTATTTTTTAATATCATTTTGGTATGAGAATGTATTGATATATTGATGTGAACTAGTTGTTTTGATGAATCTGTGAAGCATTTGATATGAATACGTGAACTAGGTATGTGGAATTGCTAGCATCTTGCATAGTGTGGCTAAAAAAAGGATTTTTAGTGGCATTTTGCAAAATGCCACTAAATATAACATTTTTAGTGGCGCTTTGCAAAGTGCTGCTAAAAATTCTATTTTTAGTGGCACTTTGCGAAATGCCACCAAAGATCCTATTTTAGTGGCACTTTATAAAGTGCCACTAAAAATAGGTAGTGGCACTTCCCAAACTGACACTAAAAATAAGATTTTTTAGTGGCACTTTTTTAAAGTGCCACAATATTTGTTAGCAAGTTGATTATATTCGTCACATTTTTAAATGCCACTAAACATTTTTTGTGATACTTTTTCTATTTTTAGTGGTACTTTGAAGTGCCACTAAATACGTACTCTCCCATAGTGTAACTGGAATGTGCGGTGGCTGAACGATGCATCTAGGGTTCATGTGTCCTCTGTTAGTGACTGGGGAGATGGGGATGGAGCTGGCGGAGATAAGGAAGAGGTGGAGGGGAAAAGGTGCCAGCGGGAAGTGGATTATAGCGCTGCCGGCCAGCGATCGAGCCACCTCGCTTCGTCTTCTCCTCGATCAAGAGGAGGAATCCAGCCCAGCCTCATGGACGCATCGCCGGAGCTCTTCCTAGCCAAGCTCATGTGAGGCACCATCGTTGCCATCGTACTCTTCCTGGCAGGGGTGGAGCCCAATAGGCTATCACTGATACAAAAGATCACCGGTAGGTTCTATCTTATTAGAGCAACTTACCATGGAGGTCCTATGCTCCGCTTCAAGGCGGAGCTAGGATAGCTCCGCCCGCGGGAGCGCCAGTTGGGCCGGCCCAGTAGACAAGTTTATTTCATTTTTCTGTTTTTATTTCTATTATTCTTTTCTGAAATTTGAAAAAATTTAAATTTTAAATTTTGAACAAAATTCGAGTTTGAACAAAATTCGAATTTTGAGGAAATTTCAAGTTTGAACAAAAAATTCAATTTTGAACAATTTCACAATTTGAACGAAATTTGAATTTTTTTAAAAAATTATTTTTGAACAAAATTTTAGCTTTGAACAAAATTTGAATTTGAACATTTATGAAAAATAATTTGTTCAAAATTTCGAGTTTGAACATTTATGAAAATTCTTCAAACAATTTTTAAAAGTTTGAAAAAAGTTCAAAAAACAGCCAAGCAAATGCTAGAAAATCGCAAAAACACGTTTAAAGAAAAAAAATCAGAAAACAAAATCGTAAAATAGAATACCAAACCGTACAGAAAAAAATACTAGACGCGTACTGATGGGCCGCGGCCCATATCATTCCGCTCGCGGGCGGAGCAAACAAAGGCCTGCCCGCGGACGGAGCATAGGAATCGCCAACTTACCATCTGAAAACAGCCTGTGCATCACGTTGGGCCACAAGTTGTGCATCAGGTCCATTCTCCCAACGCCACGAGGCCGCGGGCTTGGGAGCTCCTATGCTCCAACCCGTGCGGCCATTGCGCCATGCCGTACACAGGTGCATGCTTCCGCGGAGGTCTATTGGGCCGCGGCCCAACCAAAACGACAGACAGTTTTTTCTCCATCTTTTTCTGTTTCTTCTTTGTTTTTAAAATAAATCTAATTATTTTTTGATAATTTTTCACAATGTGAAAATTTGTAAAAGTATTGTTAAAAATCTGAACGAATTATAAATTGAAAGAAATTTTAAATTTTGAAAAAAAAATAAATGTGAACAAATTTTAAATTGGAATAGAATTTGTACCGAAACAAATTTTAAATCGAAACAAAAATTCAAATCGAAACAAATTTGTGACCGTGAAAAATTCAAAGCGAAACAAATTTTATATTTTGAGAACGAAAATTGAAATTTGAAAGAATTATAATTTTTGAACGGATTTGAAAATTTGAACGAATTTCAAAATTTGAAAAAAAATTAGAATTTGAAAGAATTTAAATTTTGAACAGATTTTGAAATTTGAACAAATTTCAAAATATGAACAGATTTTGAAATTTGAACAGATTACAAAATGTGAACGAATTCCAACATATGAGCGGATTTCAAAATTTGAACGAAAGTCGAAATTTGAACGAATTTTAAAATGTGAACAAATTTTGAAATGTGAACAAAAATTCAAATTTGAACGAAAATCAAGATTTGATTTTTTTGACATTTCAACTGATTTCAAAATTTGACCGAAAAATTCAAATCTAAACATTTTTTAAAATTATAAAATAAAAACAAAAAAACTAAACTGAAAAAGAAAAAAGAAGAACTGGGAAAAAGAAAAAAGAAAAAGTCAAATGAACGCAAAAAAAGAGAGGCCCGACCAGATCGGCGCTACTGGATCGGCCCACAGCAGCGCGGGGGTGTGTGGCGCGCGGTCCACGCCGACCTGATCGGTGTATCGGTATCGCCCGCAGACTTGCCCAGCACCACACGCGCCGCACGGCCACTAGCCCAGCCCCACGCATATGCACCCACGAATCCACGATGGAATCGATTCCGTTTCTACTTCTCTCCTTCGCTCGGTGAACCCTATTTAACACTCGACGCGTTCGTTACTAACTTTACTTTGTACACGTCTAAGCGGGCCGATCCATAGATCCCAGGTGGTACATTTTTTTGGGTTTTAGGTGAACATTCCGGTGAGGTTTTTTTTAAGTTTTTGGATTTTTTTTTTGTTCGATTTTCCCTGGTTTTTCGAGTTTCTTTTTATTTCTGTTTTTCATTTCCTTTTTTTATTTTTCGTCTTGCTTTTGGTTTTTGGTTTTTGGTTTTTATTTTATTTTATTTTTATTTTATTTTATTTCTATTTTCTTTTACTTTTAAAATCTTAATATTTATAAATAGAAGAAAGAAAGAGAAAAGAAAGAAAGGGAAAGAAGCAAGATGCATACCTGGGCCGGCCCAGCAGACAATCCACGTGCGCGTCGGGTGTGCAAGCGGCGCGTCGAGCTCCGAATAGGAGCGCCCCTTCGCTCTGTCTTCATTCAGATCGGTCAAAAAGCTAGAAACAAGCTAGCGACGAAGTCTGCAAGCACGCGTCACAACTCTCACGCAAGGCCGGTTGATACCGATTTTATGAAGCTGAAACCTCAAGGCGCTAGCAGCGCGCGGCGCTTAGAGAATCTCCACCGGCGCCCCTAAAACGCCTCCCAACCTTGGTTCGACGTTGTTTTTGGCTCGGTGCCAAAATTGAGCACCATCGACAAGCCCTAAATCATGCCGGCGCCCGTTGGATCCCAAATAAACAGTCGGCGCTCCTGCGCTGGCCCCTACGCAGCAGGACCATATCGAGAGCGCCGGCACCGCGCGCCACGTTAGAAAAATGGCCCCTGCCCCGCTTGGCAGGCAAAACCCATCCCCAAAACCCTGTCTTCGCCCGCCTCCTACCCTCCGGAGCAGCCGTCGCCGGCGATGATGTGGCCCTCCCTAGGTCCCCTTCCCATCCAGCAACCAAACAAATTAGCTCTCTAGCCCGCCGGTGCTACCCCGCCGCCGTCTAGCAAGGTTTCTGCCACCTCTGCCGCTGGTACTGGTGGGGCACTCACAAGCGACGCCCCACTCTGCTCGCAAGGTGTTGGGTTGTTTGCCTCATCGGCGGCTATGGACAACGACGGCGAGCTTATGATGGAGGTACTGCAAGAGGATGAAGTGAAAGCTGCCGCCCATTTATAACGCTGGAATATGGTGTTCGCCTTCCTCCTGCAACTCTCGCAACAGATTAACAAGAATCGTCATAGGACCACATGCGCCTTGCTACTGCACTCCGACTATTTTGCAGATGATGCAACAAATACACCGAAGAAATTTTAGCGGCACTTTAGGTTGAACAGGGATCTGTTCATGGATATTGTGCAAGGTGTGAGAGAGTACGATGACTACTTCAAGTACAAGAAAGATTGCATCAGAAAGTGGGGGTTCATGTCCGTTCAGAAATGCACAGCAGCCCTACGGTGCATTGCATATGGAGCTCCGTCGAATACAGCAGTGGACTATCTACAAATGGCTGAGTCGACATCTACAGATAGTGTCTTCAAGTTTTGTCGGGCAGTTGCGACAGCATTTGGTCCAACTAATCTGCGACAACCAAATGAAGAACACACTGCCCAAATCCTTGAATAAAATGCAGCGAGAGGATTTCCTAGGATGCTTGGTAGCATCGATTGCATGCATTGGGCTCGGAAGAATTGCCTGTTTACTTGGCAAGGGCTATACGAAGGCCGCAATGAGGAATGCAATGTGTTCTTTGAAGCTGTTGCCGATCGCGACCTGTGGATTTGGCATTTTCTTTGGGATGGCGGGAACTCACAATGACGTCAACATACTGCAGCGATCTCCTGTGTTTGCAAGACTGATGGAGGGACATTCTCCTTCGGTTAACTTCGAATCAATGGCAACACCTACACCAAAGGGGTACTACCTCGCCGATGGTATCTATCCATCTTGGGCGATGGCCTCGCCATCGTTCGCATAAAATCATGCATGTACATCGGCCATGACTAGCTTTGGGCTGTGATACGTCCATTTTGCATCACTATTTTGTATCATAATTTACTGTTATTCATTGATATATTTCATATTTAGAGATGATACTTATGTTGTTTCCGCTGTTTTTACATGTTTGATGATCATTGGAGGATTTGCTGCCGGAGTCAGGATTCTGCTGGAAAGAGGACTGTCAAGACACCATATTTTGGAAGATCAGGAAATTCCAGAAAAATACCAGAAAATTATATTTTGCCAGAAGACTGAAGAGGCCAGAAGGAGGAGGCGAGAGGAGCCACAGGGCAGGCACACACACAGGGGGTGCGGGCCCACCTCTGGCCGCGCCGGCCTATTGTGTGGCTGCCCTGGCCCACTTCTGCCATCGCCCCTTCGCGTATTTCATCATCCCCGAAAACCTAAGTCAAAGGGGGGGCTCAGAGATAGGCACCGCCGCCTCTGCGGGGCGGAAAACACCAGAGAGAGAAAAGCTCTCCGGCAGGCAAAAATCTACCGGGGAAATTCCTTCCCGGAGAGGGGAGATCGTCGCCATCATCATCATCGCACCGGACTTCATCGGGATTATCATCACCATCATCCTCATCACCAGCACCTTTATCTTCACCATCACCACGCCGTCCCGCTGTAACATCTTGAGTTGAATCTTGTCAAATTCTTAGGGGAAACTTTCCCGGTGTTGATTACTCTTGTGGTTGATGCTATTGAGTGGAACCGTTGAATTAGGGTTTATGTTCAGATTGTTATTTACCATTATTTCACCTCTTATCATGATCCATATGATGTCTTATGAGTAGTTCATTTAGTTCTTGAGGACATGGGAGAAGTCAAGTTGTTAGTAGTGGAATTATGTTGAGTAATATTTAATGGTTTGATATTTATTTGTTGTGGTGCTATTTCACTAGTGGTGTCATGTGAACGTCGACTACATGATACTTCACCATTTATGGGCCTAGTGAGATGCATTGTGTATTTGGCTACCAATTGTGGGGTTGCTGGAGTGACAAAAACCTAAACCTCCATTGGGAAACCATTGCACCAGGGAGCGTAGGATCTTAGAGTTTAAGGTTGTGGTTAGATTTATCTTAATTACTTTCTTATAGTTGCGGATGCTTGCAAGGGGTATAATCACAAGTGTGTATTTATCCTAGTAAGGGTAGTGCGCTAGCACAGGTTCACCCCCATAACACTTATCAAACCAATAAAAATTATTTAGCGGTATGAAGCGAAAGCACTTGATAGAAACTCCCATGTGTCCTCGAGAACGTTTGGTTATCATAAGTTACACAACCGGCTTGTCCTTTGCTCTAGAAAGGATTGGGCCACTTGCAGCAATTATTATTACTGTCTTTTATTTACTCGTACTTTATTTATTTGCACTACCAAATACCCCTGAAAACCCGTTTGCTAGTATTTATAGTGAATCCTTGATCAAAACCACTTGTCAACACCTTCTGCTCCTCGTTGGGTTTGACACTCTTATTTATCGAAAGTACTATGATACACCCCCTATACTTGTGGGTCATCAAGACTATTTTCTGGCGCCGTTGCCGGGGAGTGAAGCGCTATTGAAGAGTGGAATTGGTAAAGGTAACCGTCGCTGTGAATATTGTTTTTATTTCTATCTTTTATTTTTATTTTATTTTGCTATGGAGAGTTCTCCATTTGGTTTCCTATTTGGGAACACTACTACCACTGCTGCAGATGTGGATGAATCACCACCACCACCACCTGCTCAATTAGATCCTTTTAAAATACCTATGAAAATTGTTGAATGTGTTATGGATAACTGCTATTCAGGAGATGGAACTGTCCATCCGGGTGATCATTTACTCTTTATACATGAATTATGCGAGTTGTTCAAGTGTGCAAGTATTTCATCAAGCAAAGTTAAGAGGAAGCTATTCTCTTTATCACTGAAAGGCAGAGCTGAGGAGTGGTATCGGCTGCTTAAAGATGGTCTATCTATTGCATGGGAGGAAATTGTACCTCTCTTTTATTCCAAGTTTTATCCTCCAAGTGAAATTCATAAAGATTGTAATCGAATATATAACTTTTGGCCTCATGATGGAGAGAATATTGCCCAAGCATGGGGGAGATTGAAGTTACTAATGCTCAAATGTCCCATTCATGAGCTCCCCAGTAATATTGTTATTGATAATTTTTATGCGAGGCTTGCTCTTCATGATAAGGATTATTTGGATGCTTCCTGTTTTGGATCATTTACTCATATGAAAGGAGAAGCTCAATGGGATCTTCTTGACCGTATCCAAGAAAATGCTGAAGGATGGGAGAACGACAAAGGTAGGAGGTCAGGTATAAATTATGATTATGAATGCATTAAAACTTTTATGGGAACCGATGACTTTCACAATGTTAGCACTGCTTATGGTCTTGATTCTCAGATACTTGCTAATTGTTTCAAGGCTTTTGCCTCTTATCTTGATGTTCCAAAGAAAGATTGGAACAAATATCATGCGCCTTATAAAGATTCTATTAGTCATATTCCTGCTACAGCTACTGAAGTTTGTACTGTTGATAGCATTTTGCCTGAACTTTATTTCGAGAAGACGCCTTTCCCTGCTAAGGTAAAGGAGCATTCTACTTTGGTAAGTGTGTCTAATAAATGTACTAAGAAAGCTGTAGAACCTGATGAGCAAATTACTATGAAGTCTCCTGTGGCTATAGTGAAGGACCTTGTTACTAAAGATATAGGGGATGAACATATTATTTTTTGTGAAGATGCTACTAATATTATTTCACATCCTAGTAGGCATAGGAAAATAAGTGATCCTATTATCTCTGTCAGGATTGGCGATCATTGCTATTATGGTTTATGTGACATTGGTGCAAGTTCAAGTGCTATTCCTCTAGAGCTTTACAGAGAAATTATGCATGAGATTGGCCCTTGTGAACTAGAGGAGATTGATGTGGTTATTCAGCTTGCTAACAGAGAGATTATCTGGCCACTTGGTATTGTTCGAGATGTGGAAGTTTTATGCGATAAGATCAAATATCCTACTGATTTTCTAGTACTTGGTAAGAAAGCTAGTAAAACTTGTCCTATTATTTTCGGTAGACCCTTTTTGAATACTTGTGGTGCTGTGATAGACTGTAAGAAGGAGAATTTTTTTACTAAGTTTAATGGAGAATCTTATGAGTTTAATTTTTCTAAGTTTGCTAAGACTTCTTATGAAAATGAAATGCCTAATGAAAATTTTCGAGTTGAACAGCTTGCTTCTATTGCTCTTGCTCCTAATAATGCTTTGCAGCAATTCATGGAGGACCATGAAAGTGACATCTTCAGGAAGGAAAGAGAAGATATTGACGATATTTTTCTTCGTCAACCACCATTGATTAAGCATAATTTACCCATGGAGAACCTTGGTACCACTTTGCCACCTAAGGAAGATCCTGTTTTTGAATTAAAACCTTTACCTAATGATCTTAAGTATGCTTATATAGATGATAAGAAAATATATCCTATTATTATCAGTTCTAAACTTTTAGGAAAGGAAGAAGAAAGGTTAATGGAAGTATTGAGGAAACATCGAGGAGCTATGGGCTATACTCTTGATGATTTAAAAGGGATTTCTCCTACTATTTGTCAGCATGCTATTAACATGGAAGAAGATGCAAAGCCAGTAGTTGAACATCAACGCCGCATAATTCCCAAGATGAAGGAAGTGGTAAGAAATGAGGTATTGAAGCTCCTTGATGCTGGTATTATTTATCCTATTGCTGATAGTAGATGGGTTAGTCCTGTTCATTGTGTTCCTAAGAAAGGAGGTATGACTGTTGTGCCTAATGAGAATAACGAGCTTATTCCTCAAAGGGTAGTAGTTGGTTATAGGATGTGCATTGATTTTAGAAAGGTAAACAAAGTTACTAAGAAAGATTATTATCCTTTACCGTTTATAGATCAAATGCTAGAGAGGTTATCTAAGAAGACTCATTTTTGTTTTCTTGATGGTTATTCCGGTTTCTCTCATATTGCTGTTAAACCGCAAGAGCAAGAGAAAACCACTTTTACTTGTCCTTATGGAACTTATGCTTATAGACATATGCCGTTTGGTTTATCCAATGCTCCCGCTACTTTTCAAAGATGCATGTCTACTATTTTTCATGGGTTTTGTGAAGAAATTTTGGAGGTTTTCATGGACGATTTCTCCGTCTATGGAACCTCTTTTGATAATTGCTTGCACAATCTTGATAAAGTTTTGCAGAGGTGTGAAGAAACTAATCTTGTTCTAAATTGGGAGAAATGCCACATTATGGTGAATGAAGGAATTGTTCTTGGACATAAAATCTCTGAAAGAGGTATCGAAGTTGACAGAGCAAAGGTTGAAGCAATTGAGAAAATGCCCTGTCCCAGAGATGTTAAAGGTATTCGTAGTATTCTTGGTCATGCTGGTTTCTATAGGAGGTTTATTAAAGATTTATCTAAGATTTCAAAGCCTCTTACTAATTTTCTTCAAAAAGATGTACCATTTGTTTTTTATGATGATTGTAAGGAAGCTTTTGAAACTCTTAAGAAGGCTTTAGCTACTGCTCCTATTGTTCAACCACCTGATTGGAATTTACCCTTTGAAATTATGTGCGATGCTAGTGATTTTGCTGTTGGTGCTGTCCTAGGACAGCGCGTAGATAATAAGTTGAATGTTATTCACTATGCTAGTAAGACTCTTGATGCTGCCCAGAAGAATTATGCTACCACTGAGAAAGAGTTTCTTGCTGTTGTTTTTGCATATGATAAGTTTAGACATTACATTGTTGATTCTAAAGTTACTATTCATACTAATCACGCTGCTATTAGATATCTTATGACGAAGAAGGATGCTAACCCTAGGCTTATTAGATGGGTATTGCTTTTACAAGAGTTTGATTTGCATATTGTAGATAGGAAAGGTGCTGAAAATCCTATTGCTGACAATTTGTCTAGATTGGAAAATATTTCTTTTGATCCTATTCCTGTTAATGATAGTTTTCCAAATGAACAGTTGGCTTCGATAAATGTAACTTCACGAGACCTTCCTTGGTATGCTGATTATGCTAACTTTATTGTTTCCAAGTATTTGCCTCCAACCTTTACAGCTTAGAAAAGAAGAAAATTCTTTTATGATTTGAGGCATTATTTTTGGGATGACCCACACTTATATAAAGAAGGAGTTGATGGTATTATGCGAAGATGTGTACCAGAATATGAGCAACAAGAAATATTGAGAAAATGCCATGGAAGTGCTTATGGAGGACATCATGCTGGAGATAGAACTGCACAAAAGGTTCTACAATCAGGTTTTTATTGGCCAACCCTTTTTAAAGATGCTAGAAGGTATGTTTTATCTTGTGATGAATGTCAAAGAGTTGGTAATATTTCTAGATGTAATGAAATGCCCATGAATTTTACTCTTGTTTATTGAACCATTTGATTGTTGGGGATTTGACTAAATGGGTCCTTTTCCTCCTTCACAATGTTATACTCATATACTTGTTGCTGTTGATTATGTTACCAAGTGGGTAGAAGCCATACCTACAAAGAGTGCCGATGGTGAGACCTCATTAAAAATTCTTAAGGATGTTATTTTTCCTAGGTTTGGTGTGCCTAGATATCTTATGACTGATGGAGGTTCTCATTTTATTCACGGTGGTTTTAGAAAAACTCTTGCTAGATATGACGTTAATCATAGAATTGTTTCTGCTTATCATCCCCAAACTAGTGGACAGGTAGAGCTTTCAAATAGAGAGATCAAGTCTATCTTGTAGAAGACTGTCAATAGATCTAGGAAAAACTGGGCTAGCAAGTATAAATGATGCTTTATTGGCTTATAGAACTGCTTATAAGAACCCCATGGGCATGTCTCCTTACAAGATGGTTTACGGAAAAGCGTGTCACTTGCCCTTAGAATTAGAACACAAAGCTTTTTGGGCAGTGAAAGAGCTTAATAGGGATTTAAAACTTGCCGGTAAGAAAAGGTTGTTAGACTTGAGTTCTTTAGATGAGTGGAGAAATTGCTGGAGAGAGTCAAGCAATGACAAGATAACAGAAATTGCTGAAAAGGTTGTTAGACTTGAGTTCTTTAGAAAAGGTTGTTAGACTTGAGTTCTTTAAACGAAGCTTACGAAAATGCCAGACTTTTCAAAGAGAAAGTCAAGCAATGACAAGATAACAGAATTCTTAAGAGAGAGTTTCATGTTGGTGAAAAAGTTCTATTGTATAGGTCTTGTCTCAGATTTTTTGCAGGAAAATTACTCTCAAAATGGGAAGGACCCTATGTTATTGAAGAGGTGTACCGCTCTGGTGCAATAAAGATTGCTTCGTTAAAAGATGACACTACATAAGTGGTGAATGGGCAAAGACTCAAACATTATATTGCTGGAGATTCTTATAATGAAGATGTGGATGTTATACAAACGGTTTCTCCGGAAGAATTCATCCAGGACAGTATGCAGGATCCTGCAGAGTTCGTTTTCGAATAGGTAACAGTTCTAGTCAGAAAAGGTTCGCGTTAAACTTTTTCAGTTATATTTTTATTATTTTTGTTAAATATGAAAAATCATGAGACGAAAAGGGGAAGGAGAAGGAGTCCAGTGCGTCCTCACACATAGGGGGCGCGGGCCCACTCCAGGTCGTGCCCACCTATTGTGTGAGCACCCCGGAGCTCGTTTCCGTCCCGGTTTCCTCCCGTGACTTGGTTTCGATGTTTAATTTTCGCCTATATAACCCCCCGGATTGCCCGAGGTCTGTATATCGTTTTCTCGTCGTGTTTTCGTTTTGAGCTGTTTCTGTCAGGAGTGATCTCAGTTTTGGGAGCATCATGGACTCTGCAAGCAATGACAAGGAAAAATCTCTTGCGGACACCATTAATCCGTACATGAGGGAGTTGAAGATGCATCCGAAGGAGTTGTCACTCAAGGATGGGAAGTTGCAGATAGAAGATGTCCAAGGCCCTATAGGAGAAGGGAGTCTCGAAGCCAGGATGGAAGAGCTGGAACAAGAAGTTTTTAAATATAAGAAGATGGCAGAATGCGAGGTGGACATCATCTATAGGATAAATCAAGAGCTCATCTTCAAGTATAAGAAAGAGACTACAGAGCTCTAGAACGACGTCTTGTCACTCCATGAGACCACCAACAAATTACAAGCACAACTCTACGACTTGCAGAACCAAAACTGTGAGTATGAAGCTAGGTTTAAACAAATGAGTGCTGCTGCCAGTTTCAGGATATTGGAGACCGAGACATCCTTCCTTGATCGGGAACCTTTGCCTTGGAAGTTTGATGATGACAAGGACTCACCACCACCGCCAAATGAGTAACTCGTCATTGGTATTGGCATCCCCTTAGCTTGTTCCAAGCTTGGGGGAGTGCCGCGGTATCACATCATTATCTTTTACTCATTTACTTTTCAAGTAGAGTAATATCATGAATAGAGAAGTTATCTTATAGAATAGTTTGCAGTCTGGAAGTATCCTCCTTAGTTGGTTATCTATGTATCCCTTGGTGTGAGTTGCGGTAATGAAATATTAATGAGAAGTTTTATCGTTTACTTTCCGCACGCTTTATTATAGTTTGCAATATTTCTTATATGATTAGTCTTGTTGATTAGTATTGGTATCACTTTGGGAGCATGAGTAAATTTAGTTGGTTTTGGCAAACTTAGCTTGGTCAGTAGCAACATTACCATGAGGTTTGAGTAGAAAAGAAGAAAGAAGTGCTTGTAGTTACATCACTTCAGTTTTCCTTTATGATTGGCTTATAAGCAATATTATTCTCAAAGTTAAAATTGTTGTACCTTCAAGGAAGTTTGCATGATTATTCCTATTATATGTATGTTTGTCTGTTTCATGCAACTCTTATGCTTGCTACCCAGCCTTGCTAGCCAAAAACCTGTACTGAGAGGGAATACCTCTCGTGCATCCAACTCCCAAAAACCAAGTTACTTCCAAAGAGTCCACTATAAATTCCTACGCATGGTATTTCAAGCCATTCCAAGTAAATTTTCATGTGCTACCTTTCAAAAACCTTCAAATACTTCTCATTTTGTGCAACTGTTTTTAGCTCATGAGGACGTAGTGGATGGGTTTGTTATCTTCCATACTAAATTAAGTACCCCTTGACTAGGCAGCTTCATCTGCTCATCATTAATTTTCCAAGGGAGCTGGTCAGACCATTGTAATCTCAAAAAGTAAGAAAGAAAAAGGCACTCCTCCATGGTATGTGAAAGTTGGTTGGTACCCGATGGAATCGGGTAGCCATGGTTTGAGAAAGGAAAAGGTGGGGAGGAGTGCAAAGTTATAAAAGAGCACCAATGTGCCAATTAATCAACATCTCGGAACCGCTCTCACTTGTTTAGTATGGAAGATATCAAGAACTCCGTTGCTAGTCGTTGACAAAAGCAACCACCTCTCAAAATAACTTTTACCTCTGTTTTACAAATGAAAAGCTCTAGCACATGTTTAATCCCTGCTTCCCTCTGCGAAGGGCCTGTCTTTTACTTTTATGTTGAGACAACCTATTCCCTTCTATCTCAAGCAAGCATTTGAGTTGTTATGTTTCACTCATCCATATGTTGATCCGTTTAATCATGTTTACTAACTTCTTTTGTTTAGTACAATGCTTTTATCTGAAGGAAAATATCTTTGAAAGCTCCCTATGATTGCAAAAAGTTTGTTTCATTGAGCATATGGTTCTTGCTATATTAGCTCTGTTTTAAAAGGCTCCGTTCAAAAGAAAGTATAGTTTATTCATTGTTCTCTGACCAAGAACTAAGGTTTGCCATCACCAATTACAGTTTACCTCGTGCATCTTTGTTTGTGATTCCCTTTTACTTATTGCAAGTCTATATCATATAAAGGGAAGTTGCTGTCTATTATAATTTGTGCCTTGATGAATGTGATGTTTCTTGTCCGTATTTTGATTATCGACACTTCACTCCATAAACCTGTGGTCATGTTTACCGAGTTTAGTTTTCGCTTGGGGACAAGCGAGGTCTAAGCTTGGGGGGTTGATACGTCCATTTTACATCACTATTTTGTATCATAATTTACTGTTATTCATTGATATATTTCATATTTAGAGATGATACTTATGTTGTTTCCTCTATTTTTACATGTTTGATGATCATTAGAGGATTTGCTGCCGGAGTCAGGATTCTGCTGGAAAAAGGACTGTCAAGACACCATATTTTGGAAGATCAGGAAATCAGAAAAATACCAGAAAATTATATTTTGCCAGAAGACTGAAGAGGCCAGAAGGAGGAGGAGATAGGAGCCACAAGGCAGGCACGCACACAGGGGGCGTAGGACCACCTCTGGCCACGTCGGCCTGTTGTGTGGCCGCCCTGGCCCACTTTTGCCATCGCCCCTTCGCGTATTTCATCATCCCCGAAAACCTAAGTTAAAGGGGGGCTCAGAGATAGACACCACCGCCTCCGCGGGGCGGAAAACACCAGAGAGAGAAAAGCTCTCCGGCAGGCATAAATCTGCCAGGGAAATTCCTTCCCGGAGAGGGGAGATCGTCGCTATCGTCATCATCATCGCACCGGACTTCATCGGGATCATCATCACCATCATCCTCATCACCAGCACCTTCATCTTCACCATCACCACGCCGTCCCGCTGTAACATCTTGAGTTGAATCTTGTCAAATTCTTAGGGGAAACTTTCCCGGTGTTGATTACTCTTGTGGTTGATGCTATTGAGTGGAACCGTTGAATTAAGGTTTATGTTCAGATTGTTATTTACCATTATTTCACCTCTAATCATGATCCATATGATGTCTTGTGAGTAGTTCGTTTAGTTCTTGAGGACATGGGAGAAGTCAAGTTGTTAGTAGTGGAATTATGTTGAGTAATATTTAATGGTTTGATATTTATTTGTTGTGGTGCTATTTCACTAGTGGTGTCATGTGAACATCGACTACATGATACTTCACCATTTATGGGCCTAGTGAGATGCATTATGTATTTGGCTACCAATTATGGGGTTACTGGAGTGACAGAAACCTAAACCTCCGTTGGGAAACCATTGCACCAGGGAGCGTAGGATCTTAGAGTTTAAGGCTGTGGTTAGATTTATCTTATTTACTTTCTTATAGTTGCGGATGCTTGCAAGGGGTATAATCACAAGTGTGTATTCATCCTAGTAAGGGTAGTGCGCTAGCACAGGTTCACCCCCATAACACTTATCAAACCAATAAAGATTATTTAGCGGTATGAAGCGAAAGCACTTGACAGAAACTCCCGTGTGTCCTCGAGAACATTTGGTTATCATAAGTTACACAACCGACTTGTCCTTTGCTCTAGAAAGGATTGGGCCACTTGCAGAAATTATTATTACTGTCTTTTATTTACTCGTACTTTATTTATTTGCACTACCAAATACCCCTGAAAACCCGTTTGCTAGTATTTACAGTGAATCCTTGATCAAAACCACTTGTTAACACCTTCTGCTCCTCGTTGGGTTCGACACTCTTATTTATCGAAAGTACTACGATTCACTCCCTATACTTGTGGGTCATCAGGCTGGCGCTCTACCTACCGGCAATGACAATTGACAAGTGGGATGAGCCATTATCTCCTTGATGGGCTCCCTAGCCTACTCGGGCATATCGTCGAACAGGTTCACTGCCCTTGGCTTGCAAAATCGAGATGTGGCAAGGCTTCCTTGCACCTACCGGGGTGGTGTCCCTATCAACGGTGTCCAGTTAAGGTTGATAGCAGGCCCTACCGACCCCGAAGATGTCAGGCGGATGTCGCCAAACTTGGAGAGCGCGGCGCCAGTCCGGCCGTGGGCGCCCAGCATAGGAGCATGCGCGGCAGGCGTGTTGGCCTCCAGGAGAGGACGCCCGCTCGGTGTCGACATGACCGAGCTCATCGACAATGTGCCGCTGACGGAGTGGGGAGGATGCACATAAGTGGCACCGCTGAACGCGAGCCTCTTGCTTCATTAGCATGACGGCATGAACGATGGCTTTGCCAGCCAGCTCTTCGCTGTTGGCCAAGGCTTGCGCGGCGAGGTACCGCTAGGTCTCTTGCCGGTGCTCCTGTCGAGTCGGGCAGCCTGCTGGCGAATCATGATGGATTCGCGCCGGCAAGCGCGCTTCTCGGACTCGATCCTGTGCTCCTCCGGCGTCATGTCCTTCGCCAGCTTCCTCGGCTTGGGCTGCTTTTTCGGCCCGCTGCTGGCGGTAGGCGCAGCGGCGGCACTGGCGGCGGGATCCATCGCTTCCACTGCCGCCGCTCAAATTTTGGGCGAGGGTTTTTGGAGGAAGAAGAGTGGTTTGTGTGCCACTGGCGGGAGGGACGACCAATTTTTAGGTGGACGGTGGAGGACGCGCACGCTTGTCTGGACCGACGCAAAGTTGGCGCAAATTTGGGCCAAGGATACATCGGTCCACGCGCGTCGGTCCGGTTTGCGTCGCACCGCTGGGGAGTGCGCAACCGACGCTCCCATCCGGTCAGACCGATTCAGACGCGCGCGGACTAGATGCGTCGGCCCACTAGAGATGCCCTAATACCTGCTGATAGCACGAGGAGGATTAGAGTCATGACCAGGTTATGTCTCATCTTAGGTGAATGTGGTGTTGATAGGAAGCCTTGTCCGCTGAGAGTCAGAAATAAAATGACATTACAAAATGTCTTTTTATAGTGACTCAAATATCATGGCACGCTTTTTAAAACATGTAATCAAATCAATATAAATTAATTGAAATTAATAGGAGCTAATTTCAATTAATTTACTGCCTCCATTTCCGTGTAGTAGTAATCCCTCCGTTCTAAATTATTCTGCATTCTTGGTTTAGTCAAAGTTTAATCTATCTATACCTAATAATAAAGAGGGCAAGGGTTTCGGGTTTCATGGTTTAGTTCTCCCGTTTAGTCACCGTCGATTAAAAAAAATCAGAACTGGCCGACCGCGCGTGGTATGTGTTAGCATAATCTTGCCCGGTAGTTTGAGTCTTAGGGGCTGTTTGGTTCAGAGGATATCCCCAAGTGGTTAGGGATAGCCACTAAAAAAGTGGTTGCCAGATGTTTGGTTCAGAGGGTGAGAGAGGTTGAGGATATCCAGATTCCACGAATATTCCCTAAAACGGTGGCTGAGCTCGTCCGGCCAAATCGGCCGGATATTGCCAACCACTTCTGGCTGACGAATTCCCCGCACCCGAATCGTTTTTTCCTAAGCTCACCTCCTCCTCCGCTCAATCTCTCGTGAAATTGCTGGCAGCACAAATCAAGGGTGACGGCGGCTGGTGGTAATAGATCGAGGGCGGCGGCGACCACCATCAACAGATCGACGGTGGCCGACCCGAGGGCGATGAGGGCGCGGTGAGGTGGGGGACCATACTATCCGACATCGGCCGGCAGCACTAGATCAACGCCGGTCAGCCCGACGGTGGTCGGCGGCCACGCGCGACTGACAAGGAGTTGGATGCCGGCAGAGGCGGCCACCACGCTCGATGTGCGACACAGCTATTGACCAAGGAGGGGCGACGGGGGCGCTGCCCTGGGATGGTCGCCGAGGCGACGACTGACGGAGGGCTCGAGGAGGCAACGGGTGACGGAGGGCTCGAGGAGGCAACGGCCGACGGGCCAGGGAGAGCTCGGAGAGACAAGGAGGCGGCCTGGGGACGGATCGACATGCGAGGAGGGCTTGAGGAGGAAGACGGGTAGCGGATCCCCAAGTGTCTCTGTCCCCAACCACATCTCAACCAAACAAAAAATTGGCTCATCCCTTACACTCAACCAAACAGGAAAAATGGCTACCTCTAACCAGGTGGTTGTGGATATCCCTAGCCACTTGGGGATATCCCCTGAACCAAACAGCCCCTTAGTTGAAGTAGGTAATTGTGTACTACCTAGACAGCTCCACGTGACCACGTGAGTCTAGCCAGCTGGGTTAGCTGAATTGAATTGAATTAGGAAGTTTCTGGCCCGTGTCGTTTTAGGTCCAGGACCTTAAGTCGGTTTGGGTCAAAGCTTGTGTGCGTCTACATAAGTATAAGGACTACGTGCACTTTTGTAATACTGGAAAACAAAGAGTAATAAACAGAGGAAAAATTTAGAGCGTGTGATACGTAGTCTCTGCATGTGTTTATCTAGCTTCATGTGATTGATTTGTGGGCGAATTTCAATAGTTTGTTCGACTTAATTACCGATATGGGACAAAACATTGCGAATAACGATTGGTTCCTCCGGTGCCAGCCCGGCCCAACCAAGGCCTAACCGAAGTAGTAGGTTAATTTTAGGCTGCACGCGGATCATCCCTCCTCACCGGCCACACATGACAACGGCAGCCGGGGGTCGCCCCAGCCCGAGGCACTGCCAATGAAGCTCTCCACGCTACTCGTGACGGTGGATACCCTGTGTCCGCACGTGGTCTGAGTCCTTGCACGACGATCCCGTCTACGCTGGAAGCGGCGGAGGCCAGCAACCAGTGCACGGGTTGCTACGATATAAACCTGGTAATGCTGCTCCCAAGCCTGTCCTATTTGGGGAAAAAGATCTTGAGATGAGAATGAACACGAGATAGTCGAGACTCGAGAGAACATTGACCATTCTTGAAACTTGAGTTTGTAACCTTTCTCTGCTGTTATTCAGAAGTGGGCCGCCGAGTGTCCGCGTCGGCCCTCTTGGTGCTCGCTTGCTCATCCTCTAGGTGTATTAGTGGTTGTGCGCCTGTTAGACTAATAAGTGTTCGTCTGCATGAGTAACCCAAAGCATGGAGCCTACATGATCCTATCCATTTTCGACATGAACCTGCTGCGGACCAGAGGCACCGAGGACGAGATGGTAGCTGCGCCTCTGACGACACGAGGGAGCGGCCGAGGATAGTGGTGGTGTCCAAGATGATGAGTCCATCAGGGATAAGGAGAGCAAGAGGAGCAAGTGCTCCGCTTCTCTGTCGCGTCCTTGCGTTTTAGAGGACACAAGTTCTAAATACTCCTGCCACATGCTCTTGATGGTTACAGAGGTAGCTTCCAAATAACATACTCGTTGGAATGCAAATTAGAAAATAGATTAAGTGAAAGGGGCTGGTCAACACGAACCTTACCTGGGCAATGGTACCTACCCAACTGACCACTTCCTGGACTCGATCGTGAGCATCAACGTACTTGTTGCCTCGATCCATTTGATCGATTAGCCTACAAATTGCAACCAAAGCGTAGCTAGCTGTTCTACAGATCTTCTTGACTCCCGACTCGAGCCGCCATCAGCTCAGCAAGCCAACACTACTACGCCAGGGGGCAGGCGAATGACCCCGGAGTCGACCCAGACGCGGACACACCGTGATTTAGTATTCTTCTAATCTTCTAGGATGATCGGCAAGGTTGAGGCCGATCTTTTGATTCCTCGCTCTCCAGTCCCGATCTACAAATTAAGGTCGGCTGCAGTTCAACCAGATTAGGTATTTAGGACACAACTATATGGGCAAGGACTTAGGTGAGTTCGGCAATCACCGTCCATTTAATCCCCAAGTAAATTATCAAATTTGTAAATTATCAATTTTGTTAATACTTTGATTCCACATCTTTTAGTTTTGTAAAATTATGCAACGTGAGTTAGATAGGTATGATTCTCAATATACCAAATTGCTATGTAGTCCCTTTGTTCGCATTTAATCAACTCAATTGGACTGGCCACCATCCGGGCATGTTGCTGTGAACTCAGACACAACGCATCGATTATATTGGAATATTATGACATTTTTTAGGGAAATAGTGGCTCTCTATTGCTCAATGATAATGTTCAAGACACTACAAGAAATATGTCAACTTGTGACCTTTTTATAGTGACCACAAATAAAAACGTCATAGATTTATGACGATTCTATACCAAATGGTCGTAAGCCGGTTAGAATAGCTAAAAGCCTTATAAATTACGACGATTTGATCCAAAAATGTCATAATTTTACTAGATAAAATTGTCATAAGCTAGATGATACAACTTACGACCTTTTTTGTAGCCGTTTACGACCATTTTATATCGTCGTAGCATTTTAAACAAGGACATAATAAAATTATTTGTTATCCACATTAGCAACTTCGTCTACATATCATACCATGTGTCAATTATTGCTTAGGTGTCATATATTCCCATACATGTGGCACGCCACACCCGTCCCCCACCCTGCCAGCCTGGCCCCGCTCAATTACCAACCTGACATGGTGGCTCCACTGACCTGCCAGCCTGCCCCACCCATACCTGACATAGTGACCCAACCGACCCACTGTACCGACCTGACAGCCTGGCCCGCCACGAACTGACATGGCGACCCCACCGTACCGTCCTGCCAGCATGGATCCAACCCGACATGACATGGTGACCCCACCAAACCTGCCAACTTGGCCCCGCCGTACCGTCTAAAGCAGCAAAATAAACCCCGCAAGAAGCGAGATTCGACCCTGCGACATCCCCCCACACACGCGCAACACACAACCATCGGACTACAAGTTCCTTTGTGCTACAATGGCTTGCGACAGGCATTTAATTATAGGATTCCGCGGAATCTTGGGCCTTGACTGGTCTGGCAAGGCATGGGCCTCTTCTACCCATGGCATCAATGATGTTTTTTCTCTTTATCCTTTCCATTTATTTTCTAATTTTAACACAAAAGATTTGAAGAAGATTAAAAACAAGGCTAAATGAATTCAAACAAACTATATAAATTCAGTATATTACATACATAATATTAATAATAAATCATTTTCTCTGCAAATAAATTTAGAAAACAAAATTTAATCACTAAAATGCCGTTATGTTGTATTCAAAATGCGGTCAAAATGACATGGATGAAATTTCTTAGATAGGCGTTGAATCTTGCAAAATTCTTACTAGATCTATGATGAAATAGCTACTTTTGTACCTTAAAGTATTTTTTCAAAAAATAATGAGCAAACTATGATGTAGTTGTAGTTCAAATTTTCCCGCTTCCTCCTAAATCGGCAAAAGTTTGTCTTTTTCATGAGAGGTGGATGGAAAGCTTTAAAAACACAACCAGTTGGTATTTTATACATTAAATGAGTTCTAATATTTCTTAAAATTATGGAGGTGCAATTTTAATATGTATTTTTTGTACTTCCTTCACAAAAAACCTATTTTTGACATTTGGAAAATACAAAATGAACTTTTTATGCAAAGAAGCGGAAAAATCCCAAAATGAACATTGTTTTAAATCCCAAGTCGCACACATGTGCACAATATGGAGTCATTTGGACAAACCATGCTATGGTTTTGGTCTTGACCTATCTCATTTGACATGAAAGCAATGGAACTCTATACATGGTAGCTCATTTCTGAGAAGGGTTTTCTAGATTTTTTGCGATAGTCCAAGTTTGTTATTTTTCCTTCCAACTAAGTCACAAAACATGACACAATGCGAAGGTTTCGCATTTTTAATTTTTTTTTGAATTACTTATGTTCTATTCAAAATGCGGTCAAAACGGCAGGCATGGTCATTCTTAGCTAGGGGTTGAGTCTTGCAAAACTATTATTGGATCTATGATGAAATAGATACTTTTGAAGCTAAAAATGATTTTTGGAAACAATTAAGAACATACTATGATGCACTTGTAGTTCAAATTTGACCCATTTCCAGCTGATTCGGCAGAAGTTTGTCTTTTTCATGAGAGATACATGGAGAGCTTTGGATACTTAAATAGTTGGTGATTTGTGCATAAAATATGATATATGATTTTCTAAAAATCTTATGGTCCAATTTAGCATCAAATATTTGGTAGTTATTTCACAAAAAAACCATTTTTGACACTAAGAAAATACAAAATGAACTTTTTATGCGAAGAAAAGGAATACACCCAAAATGTATTCTAAATCCTCTGATTTTCCATTCATTATATTCCATTTTATTATTAACACACCTGTAGGTGATACCATATAACTAATTAACTATGTAAATCCTGTTTTCGTTGGTCGGGACTGTTTACATTTCTTGCTGGCCTGATTAGGACTTGGTAGCTCTAGGCCTAGAAGGTTGTGATAATTTGGCAAGTACCTAAACACTTTCACTTAGGTGGTGCACCACTACACCGTATATGCTGCCACACACCTCTAATTTGTCCTTAGTTGTTCAATACCTGAAGAATATATTGATTATCTTTGTTTATCCATACATGTTTAGTTTTTCATAAAATCTCTGTTTATACGCTCCTTCTACCACTCCCAGTTGATTTTCTGCTCTTCTTTTGCAGCTGTTTGAGATGGGACTGGAGCTCTTCCTCTCCCGGAACTTGCTGTCCTGCACCACCAAGGCCGCGCCGGACGACGCAAGATGCGCGGCCAAGGCGCCGTGCTGCTCCAGGTCCATCTCCTCCCCGGCGAAGGCCGTCACCAAATTCTCTGTAGTTGCAGGCTATGATATTTGTTTGCCACCGAGTTGATTGTTGCTTCCTGTTTTAAATTACAGTTGATATGTGTTTGTATCCGAGGCTGTAACTTTGCTTGTTTATTATGCCCATGAGCATTATTCTTGTTTGCAGGTGTAGTACTTTGTTGTAGTATTTCCTTCAGCATGACAATAGCAGAATCATCAATAGAAGTCATATTAGTATGGTGTTACTCGGAATCATCAACTAGTTTATGAAGTGTTTAATTAAGAAATGCTGAAAACCTTATAATGTAATTTTTTCTCTACATCAAGTACCATGTATTATAGTACTGAAGAATGTTGTTTTCTTAACTGTTGCGTGACCTAAGATGTTACTCCATGGTCACCTCTGTACATGTTACTTTCTGTCTCTTATAACACATAAACACCAATATATACTATTTTGATTTGTGAGTCAAATTGCTTGGCTGATCTGTTGGCAACTTATCTGCAAATAGTTACAGCATGGTTTTGGTTCTTTTTTTGTAATCCTCAAGTGCAATAAAAAATATAAGCAGATAGTTGGCTATTAACATGTTCTTGTATCCAAAAATAGTTGGCTATTCAGTGTGGTATAAGCAGATAGCAGTTTGCTAATGTGTGTCCTTGAATAGCTAGTGCTTCACTCTGGCTTATATATTATCTCGATTAATCTGTTCTTTGTAATGTTTCTTTGTGTGTATGTTTGAGCGCTGAAAAGTGATTAGAGGTGGACGAGTTTCATTCATTGTTAGGTGGAGAGGTTGAAAGCTGCCAAGTAGTAGCTGTGGTGTAGATGATGCTGAACATTGTCTGACCAACAATCAATTAATCAGGTACAATGTTTTTTCAAGACAATTTCAAATTCAAAAATATAGATGCAATATTTTGCATGCCTGCTATAATGACAGCATATCAGAAAAGGATGTTTTTGCCAGTATATTGTTTCTCAATGTTATCATCTAGAATATTTTGCAGTGAGCTACTGTTTTCATTTTATGTTCATGAAAGAGAAGCTGTTTTGCTCTTTTGGATTAATTTTTGACTTGATATGTCCCCCAGGGAAGCATCTTTAATTAGCTCTTAATCTATTTTGTAAAATGGCTTTATGTTCATGAAACAGAAGCTGTTTTGCTCTTGGATTAATTTTTGACTTGATATGTCCCCCAGGGAAGCATCTTTAATTAGCTCTTATTCTATTTTGTAAAATGGCTTGATTACTTTGTTGCAACTCCAATCGGACATTGAAGTTACTAATATATTTTATAGTTTGACAAGGATTTGTTTGCGTTCATGCTCCCAGTAATTAGCTTGCTGGTAGATATAAAACAACTGATTATTTTACTTTTTATGGTACCTATCTATGAATCAGCTGTTCATATCCTTATGAATGGAGACGCGAAGCTCGAGACGTGAATCAATATCGTGAAGTACCAAGCTCCGGCATTGTTTATAACTTTATATAGTTCAGTGTCCATTCCTAGCCCTATTTTTGTATATATTTTGCTATATTGTAATTTCAAGTGCGATTCTTAGTACTGCTGTGTTTGTGCGTGTATACGCTTGACTGTAATTGCTATTGCTGATTGGCCTTTACTTGTAATCAGTATTGTTTTTGCGTGGATACTGTATTGTAATAGACTTAATTACAGCTGTTATAAGAAGAATTTTCTGTATTCTTCAGTTGCGATTAAATTATTATTGTTTTAGTACTATCATCAAATTGTGGAATAATAAAACCTGAGAAGTGGACCAGCAATGGTACCGATATTTGACACCAGCAATGGTATCTGACAAGTGGGACCTAAAGAGTTCAGAAGTCTAACAATTGGACCCATCTGACCGGTGGGACAAGCCCAAGAAGAAGTTGACCGTAAAAAAGCAAAGGTCCAAATAGAAAAAGAATGTAAATTGACTAAGGCCCAACAAAAATGGACCAAATATGCTTAAAGCTGAGAAAAACGGGCTAGAATTAGTGGGCTTGGTCCATGCAGACTATTGAAATGGACCGGGCTAATTTTCGTTTACGACCATTTGAAATCGTCATGATTTTGCTACGTAGGATCTGCCAAGACTGCCAGTGACGGTATTAGATCGTCATAACCCTTATGACGATCTAGGATCGTCATAGTCGGTTATGACGATTTCAACAAAATTGTCGTTATAGTTCATTTGCGACGCTCAGCTTTTGACCATCCTATTTTCGTCATAAGATCGTCATAAATGACTTATTATGACGATCTAGTGACGAAAATGGAGGGTCGTAAGTTAGCATTTTCCTTGTAGTGAGATATTATGACATATACCTTATAGTTCCTGACTAGTTTATTTTTTTAAGAAAGAAAGGGCCATATTTTAGAGTTTCGCAGAGGTTCCGGATTTTGTCGGCTTGGCCCTGTGTAAGTGGATGAAGTCATGTTTATCATGAATAGGAGAAAATATGACCACATTAGTCGATGGTGCCACAAAGAAGAAATGTCATACGTTGGAGTTCTCGGTGCAACGCACGAGCACTTTTCCTAGTTGGATAAAATTTGACTAAGCATATTGGTAAAAATATAAATTTTTATAATATTAAATACATATAATATAAACATATCTTTTATAATGATTTTAACGATATTTATTTTATATTATAAACATTTATATTTTTTATTATACACTTAGTTAAAATTTATAGAGTTTAGCTTAAACTTAATCTAGAATGCAAGATAATTTAGGATAAAGAAAATACTAATATAACACCTTAGATAATTTGCTTACCATCGGACCACCGCTAGGGGTTGGCTCCCCATAGTTTTGCTTCCCACTGGACCAGCTTGTAGTGGCCATAGAATTGGAAGCCTTTGACAGTAATATTGTACTATGCCCAGCGCTAGGAAATACTCATTTATGCGCATGATGCGAGTCTGGCTCCTTCTCCTTGGAACCTCACATGCCGCCTACATCTTTCTCTTCCTCTTGACCTGGATCACGTGCACCTATACCGGCACGGTGGCCAACAATGTGAGCCGGGGGCGTCGTGGATAGAGCTCGCGGTGGAGGCCAAAGTTTGGGGCTGCGCGTGAAGTTAATTGCGGCGAAGTCGTGGTAGCGTACGGCGTTTGGGGCTACACGTGGAGGAACCGGAGGCAACCTAGAGGTTGCCACGCCAATCCAATCAAAGAAGACAGCTCAAGGACGGATGAAGACGGTTAAGCAGGGAGGACTAGGGCTTGATTTTGTAAATCCTCAGAGCATCTCCACTCGTCCCCTCCAAATAACATCCGGCAGTAGCGTTTTTGGAGTCGGTGGGGGGGCGCGTGATACGTCCAATTTGCATCACTATTTTGTATCATAATTTACTATTATTCATTGATATATTTCATATTTAGATAAGATACTTATGTTATTTCCTTTGCTTTCACATGTTTGATGATCATCGGAGGAGTTGCTGCCGGAGTCAGGATTCTGCTGGAAAAAGGACCATCAAGAGACCATATTTTGAAGATCAGGAAAATTCTAGAAAAATACCCAGAAATTATATTTTCCCAGAAGACTCATTAAGCCAGAAGGGGGAGTCGAGAGGAGCCAGGGGGGCCCCACACGCCAGGGTGGCGCGGCCAGCCCCCTGGCCACGCCAGCCCTGCGTGAGGCCACCCTAGCCCACGTCTGGTCTCGCCCCTCCGCGTACATCATCGTCCCCGAAAACCTAAGTCAAGGGGGGGGGGGGCTCAGAGTTAGACACCGCCGCCTCTGCGGGGCGGAAAACACCAGAGAGAGAAAAACTCTCCGGCAGGCAGAAATCTGCCGGGGAAATTCCTTCCCGGAGAGGGGAGATTGTCGCCATCGTCATCACCATCGCACCGGACTTCATCGGGATCATCATCATCATCATCTCCATCACCAGCACCTTCAGCTCCACCATCACCACGCCATCCCGCTGTAACATCTTGAGTTGGATCTTGTTATATTCATAGGGGAAACTTTCTCGGTGTTGATTACTCTTGTAGTTGATGCTATTGAGTGGAACCATTGAATTAAGGTTTATGTTCAGATTGTTATTTACCATTATTTCACCTCTGATCATGATCCATATGATGTCTTGTGAGTAGTTCGTTTAGTTCTTGAGGACATGGGAGAAGTCAAGATGTTAGTAGTGAATTATTGTTGAGAAATATTTAATGGTTTGATATTGTTGTGGTGCTATTTCACTAGTGGTGTCATGTGAACGTCGACTACATGATACTTCACCATTTATGGGCCTAGTGAGATGCATTGTGTATTTGGCTACCGATTGTGGGGTTGCTGGAGTGACAGAAACCTAAACCTCCGTTGGGAAACCATTGCACCAGGGAGCGTAGGATCTTAGAGTTTAAGGCTGTCGTTAGATTTATCTTAATTACTTTCTTGTATTTGCGGATGCTTGCAAGGGGTATAATCACAAGTGTGTATTTATCCTAGTAAGGGTAGTGCGCTAGCACAGGTTCACCCCCATAACACCTATCAAACCAATGAATACTATTGGCTCTATGAAGCGAAAGCTCTTGACAGAAACTCCCGTGTGTCCTCGAGAACGTTTGGTTATTATAAGTACACAACTGGCTTGTCCTTTGCTGAAGAAAGGATTGGGCCACTTGCTGCAATTGTTACTACTGTCTTTTATTTACTCGCACTTTATTTACTCGTATTACCAAATACCCCTGAAAACCTGTTTGCTAGTATTTACAGTGATTAATTGATCAAAACCGCTCATCAACACCTTCCGCTCCTCGTTGGGTTTGACACTCTTATTTATCGAAAGTACTACGATACACCCCCTATACTTGTGGGTCATCAGGGCGCACCCCCTATCCCAAAAGAAATTTCCTCTTAGTATTATCACAAACACCTTGGGTGCAAGAATGGCATGGCGAGCGCTGGAACGTTCTCATGTGGCCGCGTCCTCCACAGCACTGCGAGGGATGGAAGGAAGGGCATGGTGAGCGCTGGGACATTCTCCTGTGGTCGCTTCCTCCACAGCATGGCGAGCAGACAAGCGGACGGCCGACGAGCAGAGAGCGGCGCGCACGAGTGGTCGACATCGCCACAGGCATGGTGTTGTGGCGGCCGGCCATGCCCGCGGGTAGTCGACGAACTAGTGATAGCCTAGTCGTGGCGGCCGGTGGCGCCCGTGCGCGGTCGAGTGTCCACTAGTGAAAAAAAGGCCTTCAATCCCGGTTTATAAAGCCTATTAGTCCCGGTTGTAGCAACCAGGACTAACAAAGCGGGACTAAAGGCTCCAGCCTTTAGTCCCGGTTGCTTACGAACCGGGACCAATGGGCCTCCACGTGGCCCGGGGCATGTGCTGCGGCTGGAGTACCTTTGGTCCCGGTTCGTAACACGGACCGGGACTAAAGGTCCATTCGGAATAAAATTGTATTTTCTGTTTCGGAATTTCTGTATTTTCTTTATTTCTTTATTTCTCTATTATCTAATCATCTCTATTCTCATATCAAATTAGATACTTATGGCTCTCACTCCATATCTCATATCAAATTACAAGTACTTGTGGTCCTCACTTCCCGGTCGGTTACCCATCCTCACACTGCTCCACCCTTAGCACGCTTAACTTTTCCATTCCTTCCCTACTAGCTTCCAAGGCTGCGCTCGTGACTTCTTGATAATGGTATGCTACCAATTCTATTAACCTATACACTTTGGTAATATATGATATTACTTTTTTAAATTCCAAATAAATTCACAAAATAAGAAATAATGATTAAGTATAATAAGCACCAATGAATTTTAAATAATCTTTATGTATAATTTAATTATTAATTTTTAATAATTAAAATATTCAAAAAAGCCAAAATACTTGAAAAATCACAAATTCGAAAATTAATAGACTTTGTTAACCGAAACAAAGGGAGTACATTTTTCCAAACATACTCATCCAACATGGCTCAAAGGGAGTACATTTTTCCAAACATACTCATCCAGCATTTTTCCAAACATAATCATCCACCTAATTATTAAGGTTAAGACGATCAACATGGCTATTGTAGCCTTTTAGCTTCCAGAATCTCCTAGCAATCTCAAAGCCTAGGCGAGCGTCTAAAGCGGCATATAACATTTGGTTGAAGCTCAATGGAACTTTTTCCCAACCAAATATTAGTTCATCTTCTTCATCATCATCATCTTCTTCTTCTTTTTCTTCTTCTTCTTCTTCTCCCTTCTTCTTGTACTTCTTCTTGTCCTTCTTCTTTTTGTCCCTCTTCTTGTTCTCAAGATGTGTCCCAATAGTAGCATTGGCCAAATCATAGAGACTCGGCGTTAGCTTGCTGGTGGGGTTTGGGGCAATCTTTTGAAGATCGTACGCAGACGGAATAACAATTCCGTATGACCTCAGCATGCGCAGATCATTGCTGATAGCCGCACCACAAAATTTGATGGTGGTGTCCTTCAAGAAGTCCTTGAGTAGTTGTGGCACGCCATTGGCCTTACAAATTTGGAAGATCAATATCTCGGACGCCACCGAGAGTTGAAGGACGGCGGCACGCTGAGGGACCTCGTGAGTGGTGAACTCACAATCCAAGCCCACGCACTAGATCGGTGCGGCGTCGACGAACCGTCGCTTGACGGCGCGGATCCACTTCTCCACCCTCGAAGCACGGAGAGTCTCCGTGATGGTGAAGTTCATCTCTTCGATGACGACGTAGTAGAGCCGAGATCTTGGAAAAAATTGCTCCTCCATTGAGAGGGAGAGAGAGCTCTCGAGGGCACCGGCGGTGGTGATATGCGTGTGGGAGATGTTTGGGGAAGAAGAAGATGAGAATGGTGTGCTTAAGATGATCAATATGAGTGCTATATATAGTAGAGAGAGGGAGATAAGAGGACGCCGGCGATGTGTGTGAATGCAGTCGAGTTCCAAAGCGCGCCGCCGGCGGTTCCCGAGAGCATGCACGACGATCTCCGAAGCGACGCTCGTTAATGATCGATCTCCGAAGCGTCGTCGTAAAACTGGCGTGGGAGAGGACGGTTCGTTTAAATGGGCCTTTGGTCCCGGCTCGTGGCACAAACCGGGACTAAAGGGTGCCCTTTAGTCCCGGTTTGAGCCACGAGCCGGGACTAAAGGCCCAAAGGCATTAGTCCCGGTTGGTAGCTGAAACCGGGACCGAAGGGTCCATTTGAACCGGGACTAATGCCCCCTGGCCCACATTTTCAAATGAACCGGGACTGATGGACCCTTTAGCCGCGGATTGAATAGGTTGGGGACTAATGGGGGCGAATGGAAGCCCTTTTTTCCACTAGTGGTCGACGACCCGGTGCTGGGCTCTTCCGTGCTGACCGGCGGCGCGCATGGTTGACATCGTCGGCCTGGCCGTGCCGGAGAGACGTCGCTGGCCTGGGCTCGTCACGGCGGCCGGCGGCGCACACGCAGTCGACCACGCGGCGCTGGACTCCTCCGTGCCGGCCGGCGGCGCGCGTGCATGGCGTCGACATTGCTAGCTAGCCTGGCCGCTTGTGCATGGCGTGGTTAAGGAGAGAGAGGATAGAGAAAAGAATTAATAAAGAAGAGAGAGAAGGAAGATGGGGAAAAGAAGAGGCTGGCAAGTGGGCATGAGCTGAGCAAAATCTACCGCCGGCGCCCCCGGTCTCTCTCCTGTGTGTAGGGGGTGCACAGGGAGCGACGGATGGATTTTTTTCCCTTCGCCGGCTCTAAAACAAATTTGAGTAGGCCGAGTGGGGGTGATTTTTACCTTCGGCGCCCCTAAATAGTGTTTGGGGGGGGCGTTTGGGAGCATGAGTAGAGATGCTCTTAGAGCATGTACATTGGTAGCCACTTACTTAGACGCTTAAGGTATCAGTTACTCTAGACATGTAAGCGCCGTCAGCTTAACAAACTTATTTACATTGAAATTTAGAGCACCCGGCGCTTAATAATGAGTCGCTGCTAAGAAAACGGCTAGAAACAGCCCCAAACTGCCGGTATTTTATTCTAAGCGCCCCGTTGTACATGGCCTTAGAGGCTAAATTGCAAAATGGCACGACGAACATACCACCGTACCAGTTGTTTTACAATTTTAGAGTAGTAGATACTAGGATACACCGTAAAATTTGCGTTGATAAAGGACACATGCAACGCTCTTTGCAGTGGGCACGTCATTCCTAAAAAAACATTATAGCATTATAAAATCATCAACACATCATTTTTATTATAGTGAACATACCATCCTATGTTTGCAAGCTAGTATCAATTTCTTTATGGTTGTTCGGGGGTTGTTCGGGGGCGCACACAGTGCAGTTGCATCCGTCGGGGACGCACTCAGCACCCCAAGTGCAGTCAGGGCATCCCGTGTGCCAATGGGCTACCCCACGACAAACATGGAGGCAACTTGCACGATCACACGGTATAGGCGTTTGTTTAAGTACAGATCCACAATTTTCAATTCCAGTAACTTTTGATGCCTTCACCCTGTTCACTGAAACCTCTGCCAAAAAAAATTTGAATAGAATACAGGAACATTACATTAAGGCGGTAGGTGGTTTGTCAAGATGCGTGAGAATGCATATCATGGGAATAATACCTGATGATAGTACGAGGAGGATGAGAGTAAGGACCAGGTTATGTGACATCTTAGCTGAATGTGGTGTTGATAGGAAGCCTTGTCCGCTGGGAGTTGAAAAGAAAATGACATTACAGAATGTCTTTTTATAGTGACTCAAATATCAGCGCACGCTTTTTTAAACCTGGAATCGAATCAATTCATATTAATTGCATTTAATTGCAATTAATTTAGTACTAATATAGGGCTCAGCGTAAAAACACCGCTTGGGATCGGGCTCCCGGTGGTTTGCTTCCCATGGGACCAGCTTGTAGTGGCTGTAGGGTTGGAAGCGTTTGGCCGTAATCTCTTCTCTACTACTAATATGGCTTGAGGTCGTGATGGTCTTTACGTTTTGGTACGTCCGCTTTACGCTTTCGTCCATCTCTGATTGCCTGATGCCATTGTGTACCGGTTCGGCATTGTGCGAGCCGCGAGAGAAAAGATCCGCACGGCGGTATCTCCCTATCCCTCTTCGCCTCCGTTGCCCACCTCCCGCCGTGTTTGTCGATACTCCGACGCCGCCCCTGCTGTCACCTGCTCTGCCGACACCAACCCACATGATGTCTCCCCACAAGGACGCCACTAATCCATCCCCTCGAAGGTACCCCTGCTCTCCACCGTCATGGATTCGGGCCTGCTCCCCGCCGCTATAGATCGGCCGGATGCGGCCTTGCGGTCGCTGCGAGTGCGCTGGCGAGCTGTCCACCAGAGAAGGCCATTACCTTGGCCAAGGTTAGGTTGATGCCTTGATGGTGGAGAAGGCCACACACAATCCAACCACATGCATCCCACGCGCACAAGCTGTCGAGCTGCGCCACAACAAAGACTAGAAGGGGTGGGGGGGCTCGCGGGATCAGATGAGGCGGTCGGTGGCTGGAGAGAGAAGGAGGCGGCCGCTGGCCACAGACGGAGATGCAGCAGCCGGACGCGTGCGTTGGCGGAGATGCAGCGGCTGATAGCCGGATGCACGCTGACTTTTTATGCGCCGACGGAGATGCACCGGCTGACAGCCGGATGCACACTCTGATTGTCATCCCATTTTTGTTCGAATTTCTGGGTTTGACTTTCATAAAAGCCGTGTCGTTCATTGCACAGATTATAGATCCATTTATTTTGGAAACATGCACCACGCTGCTGCAAATGTTCTGATTTCAGTGTAAGTATTGAAATTGTAGTGGTAATTTTTTTTCTTCAGTCTGTGTTGTCCAGAGGTGTAACATCAGGTGTGGATTTTTCTTTGATTCGTCAAGTGAAGTGATTTATCTGTTTTAAAAAATGTGATGTATGGATAGTATTTTTTGGTTCCATTGGCGAAATTGGTTGTAACTTTACCTATTCATTCTCCGGATGCGTGATCCAACAGTAATGAAATAACACTACAATTTTCAGTTTCATGAATTGAGAAACATGTTGAAAATGATAATTCAATTGTGAAAAAGGTTTCATGAAAATGCATACAAGTTTGTATAACATTATGTTCAATCATGTAAATGGTGGAACTGATTCGAAAAAAATAAATATGATCATGTTATGTTCGAATACAAAAGTAAAGATGATATCTACAAAACGGAAAAGACTTCACAATGCGGAACCAATCAAGGCGAGGGGTTATCCAGTAAAAAGCGGAAACAAAATTTTGAAGATATCGTTCGGTAGCTAGCGGCTGTGAGTTGTATTTTCCCGCGTTACTCCGGAGATGAGGAGGTCGAAAGATTATTTTCTAGACAGTCTTTTTGGTTGAGCAAATATTAGTGTTTGGATGGTCTTTGTGAAGCGAAGTGTAGACGTTGCTTTGGATTTTTGTTCTCCAGATTCGATCTCGTCACACCGGCCATCGCGCTTCGGTGACCTACTGGGTGTGCAATGTCTTCTCAGTTGAGCACATCAACAATTACATCCGTCAAAATGACAATGAGATCAATTATTCCGCCCGGCGTGTATGATGAGGACGATGACGACATACTTTTAACCATTAGCAAGATGTTAGTTAGACTGTTAAATAAAAATCAACCCGTAAGCAACGCACGGGCAAATGTGCTAGTATTTCTATACTATGCCTAGCGCTAACAAATATAAGGAGAACCCCTTAGATAGCGGCCCGCTCTTGCTAATCGTTCTCATTAATCGTTCCCGTTTATCACTACCGTAAAAAACACCTGTTAATCAGGTTGCTTCAAGCGCCCCACCCTGGATGGTTTCCAAAAAACATCCTTTAATCACGTTGCTTCCATGTATGCTCTCATTCTATTTTCCAGATCCATAAAATCGTGTATGATTCCATCCAGTATCCATCCAGTACTGCATATGATGCTTCCATTTCATTTTGTACATGTATCTATCGTACTCCGTACAACAAAAATGCGTCGAGCACTACAGGGCATGCTTCGTAATCAAACCCCCCTTTTTTCTGCAAGCAGTGATAGGATTCGGTTTTGCTATGAACACTGGTGGAAAAAGGGCCTATGGTCCCGGTTCATTTGGGCCATTGGTCCCGGTTGCCGAACCGGGATCCATCACTCGGGACCAATGCCGGTCCCGGTTCCAGCACGAACCGGGACCGATAGGTCTCCACGTGGACGCGCTGCGGCGCGAGGGGGCCTGAGTCATTGGTCCCGGTTCGTAGGACGAGCCGGGATCGTTGATCCAGGGTTTTTTTTCCCATTTAGGGTTCAGGGTTTTATTTGGTGTGTTTTGTATTCAATTTAATGGTATTATATATATACAACAATAATGAAGAAACCACACTATATATATATATATTACACATCATGGTCACGAATATATTATTCACCGTCTCATCCGTCGTGCTTGGTCGCTATTACAATCGGTAACTCACACAAATTTGATTTTACATCTTCTTTTTTACAGTTCACCCTTCTAAATGAACCGGGTAATAGTATTCTCCTTTCGGATCTATGACTTGTTCTAATAAGAATCCGGCAATTTCCTCTTGAATTGCTTGCACGCGTTCCCGTGGTAGAAGACCGTCCCGCATCCGTTCGATCTAATTTAAAGAAGGGGATCAATATATATGAATGAAACTAAACACAGTTGATGGTAATAAAATAATGTTGAGATTATTGTTTATCGTACTTCAAGTTTTTTGATGTTTCGGTCTGCACCCTTCTCTTTGGTCGTCTGGCGAATGAACTCGCAGACATAGTATCCACATAAGTTATTCCCAGCTTCTTGCCTCAAGCACTTTACGAGAACGGAGTTCAATCAAAATAAGAATCAAGCATGATAATTGTATTGAAACTAGAATCAAAGAGATACGTGGATCTAGCAAGTAGTACTTACATTTAATGGTTTAAATATAAGCTCTGGCTTCCAAACACCCCTAGTGTTGGCGGTGAACCGTTTCGAAGCCTTCTGGAGGCATTCCTGCATGTTCACCCAATTTCCTAAAGGTGTGCGTTTTGAGTCCATGACTTTGACTACTCCTTCGTCAACACTAATGATTAACAGAATAAAGTGGAAGCTGCACAGACATAATGAGTCAAATAGCTTAACATCGAGTAAAGCGAAAACAAAATGTGTACAAGACAGTAACACTCACTCGAAGTTGTAAGGAAATAGTATTTCCCTTCTGTTGCTGAAATACTTCAACGATTGTACCAAGTTATCCTCTGTCTCTTTGGGTTTTTTTTAGAGTATCTTCATGAACGAAATTGCAGTCAACGAACCCAAGGTCAAAGATTCCTCCTCGGTCGCATTCGAGAATCTTCATTCTGCATATATAATTAGTATAATGATGAGTAAGATTATACAAGCAACGAATGAGCTGAGCTAGAAAGACTTAATAATACTTACAGGCAATAGGCACTGACAATAGTTTTGTCGAGGGCGTCTTGTTGGTAAAACTGAAATAATTCTAGAAATTCCATCAGTAAGAAGCCATCTCCATGACCGTAATGGTGGTGTTTATATCCAGCATAGATCCAGTTTGTGGATTCAGCACAGGCTTGTATGTACCAGTTATGCAATCTCCGCATTTTTGTTGGTAGATCTTTGACTAACTCGGGTTTGACGAGAGGATTCCCGTACCGGTATTTGTACGCTATTTGCTGGTACCCCTCGAACTCATCCAGACGGCTCATGTACTCAGCAATAGACAGTCCATATAATTTGGCCTTTTCTCCGTAGAGTTGAATAAACTCCGGATCAATGTTCGGATCATGCCGCTCCTGGGCTCTCCACTCATTGGTATCGTACACTTTGAGCGGTTCGATCGATTGATTTTTCTGTTGTCCGAGCTGGGCAACTTCTTTCCCGACTCTCCGCTCTTTTGCCTCAGCCGACTTGGTAATAGAGCGATTATAGTCAGGTGTGAGCGCTATGGGTTGGTGAAGCTGAATCTTAAGCGCGGCTGCTTTGGCTTTATCTTCTGCGGTGACCGGGAAGATCAATGGCTCCGTCGGCTTTGGATTTTTCTTGTTAGCCATGTCAGTCTTCCACTGTTGATAATGGGCATCTGCGGCCGTAGCAATTTCCTCATCTGTCTTCTCGTAAGGAAGCTTCTTCATATTCTGATGAGGTACTCTTGGGAGGGGCGATAGCTTACGTTTCGGTGATCGGAACGTGCTCTTGCTGCTGCTGGTGGTGCTGCCCCTCTTAGTATACTTCCGCTTTAGTCTCTGAGGCTCAGGGGACGGAGACGGCTGACGCGGCGGCGGAGACGGCTGAGGCGGCGGTGGAGACAGCTGCGGTGAGTGGTGAGGCGGTGAAGGCGACGGTTGCGCTGGAGAATGGTGAGGTGGCGGCGAAGGTGGACTGCTGCTCTGAGGAGTGGGTGGCCTTGGCGGGACATAATTTGGAAGCACGATGTGCTCCTTTGGCCATACAATAGTCCCCCCTTTGGCTTCTCCTACTTCAGTCAGGTCCCTATCTTCCCCTGCAGGGTGGTCCAGCTTCAGCTCCTCAAAATCTTGCTTGACATCATCCACCATGACGACAGCGTACCCTTTTGGAATCGGTCTGCAATGCCAAGTTCCGTTAGGCGCAGTTGGTACGGCCATGCCGACCGCCGCTGTCACCCTTAAGTTCATAACTTGCACCTTTAGCTCACAAGCTGTGCTCTCCGTGATATCATCCACTGGGTAGCGTTTAGGAGGAGCCATCGTCAGTGCATCATCATCACCATCGTGGAGCTGGGTGGAAGCGACGCTGCTTTTCTTATTTGATAGGGCGTCGATACCATCGAATGCAGCTTCTACCATGTGCCGCTGAGATTGGCTGCTGATACCTTGTTGTCTAAGTCTGTCGAGTTGATCCTGCTGCCGCTTTAATGCTTCTTCTACATTACGCAGCCGGTCTGCAGCTGCCGCTTTCTCAGCTGCCTCCCTTTCCTTTCTCCTCTGATGACTTTTATCGGGGTATCTCTTCATTTCCGCGGGGAAGGCAACCTTCCACGGCTTGGAGCCCGGTGTGCCTCGTGCTCGTCCGGTGTGTTCATCATTTTTGAGGGCTCGTGTGAGCTCGTCGTTCTCTCTATCGGGAACGAACCGTCCCGCTTCCACATCTTGTACAACACTTCTAATATCTTCGATGGACAGTAGGGGATGATCTTTGTGTTTCTGGGTATATATTGCCCTCCCTTCTTCGTCCAACGTGCCCCCATGGCCGTAAAACCAGTTTCTCGCCCGTGGTGTCCATGTTGTGGGCTCTGGTCTGATCCCGGCAGCAATATACTTGACCTCAAGTGCATCCCACTTAGGCATGCAACCGGCGTAGCCAGCAGACCCCATATTATGGTGGTACACTTTCTTAGCAGCGTTCTCTTTATTTATTCTCGACCTTTCCAAAGCTTTCTCCGATGTCTTGTACTTCACAAAATCAGCCCACTGGTGTCTTAACTTAGCATAGCCGGCTTGATTAAAATCCGGAGTCTTGTCTAACTTGACAAACTTAAGGTACAGTTTCTTCTTCCAGTTCTTGAATGCCTCGGCCATCTTGATCAGAGCAAACTTCTTTACTCTTTTAAGTAGCTCCTCATTTGCTTCCTTCTCCTCATCTGGAATCACATCTAGCCTCGGCAGGAGGAAATTAAGCATAAGCCTGTCAAAAAGCTTATCTTTGGCGACGTCGCCGACAAACAGGACTCCACCGCTGCTTGGCCGATTCCATTCTTGAACGATGATCGGGATGTGGTCCCTCACAAGAACTCCACATTGCTTGACAAATTTTTTTGCGACATCTTCAGGAGCTAGCGGTTGGCCGTCTACACCGACCACTTCGATCCTATAACTCACTTTGTTGTCCAACTTTTTGGTTGGGCCTCGTTTTGTTCTGACGGAACAAGTGCTCGATCCGGAGGGCTAAAATAAGAAAGAGTGTTAATATATGCATGTATATATATAGACAGTCGGGCATTACAAAAAAACATATATACACCTCGCCGGAGTTTCCGAGATTTAAGGTTCGGCCGGAGCCGTCGTCTTCTCCCTCGTCGGCTTCTCCCTCGTCGCCTTCTCCCTTGTCAGCTTCTCCCTCACCGGCTTCTCCCCCGTCCCAGGCTTCTACCTCACCGGAGTCGTCTCCTCGATTGAGAGATTCATCTCCCTCACCGGAATCGTTCAGAAATGTCCTGGTGACATCAATATCTACATTTTCTCGGATCATTCCTTGGAGGAAGTATTCATCATCTTGACTTTTTTTTATGTGCTGGATCCATAGTTTCTGCAATATACCGACATTTGTTAGTTAGAATACATGCTATATATTCAAAATGCACGCTAAAACTAATTTTAACTAATTCTAATTCTAACTAACAAACTAACACTAACTTCTAACTAAGTACTAAGGGCATTCCTATTCGGCGCTTCAAGCGCCTGTTACGGGTGGACGCCTGAAGGCATGTTCTTGACCGGACAAAAATAATAGATTTTTATTTCTATTGGGCCAGCCCACTAAGATTTTAACGTCTGTGGGGGGTGCGCGTCAAATAGGAATTGCCCACAGCACCCAGCGGACAAAAGAGGCCGAAAAAACAGCACCAGCGGGCAAAAGAGGCCCAAAAAACCAGCACCGCGACGCGTCGGCCCGCGTCAGTGCGTCAGTACGTCTTCTCCAACGCGACGCCCGCGTCAGTGCGTCTCCCGTCGCCTCGAGTCCCGCCGCGTCAGTGCTTTGGGCGCCCCGCCGTCACCTTCAATGTCTGCCGCGGCATCAACGCCGGCGTGCCGATTGGGCTGCCGCTCGGTGGCATTCATTGCGGCCGCTGGACGCCCGGCCACTGGCCCCTTTAAAAGGAGGCCAACGGAGCCGCGGCCACCAGCCTCCATCGCCATAGCCACGGCAGCCGCCAGAGCCACCACATCCCGGCCACCACAGCAGCCATGGGGTTCTGGAAGAAGGGCAAGGGCAGCCACGACCACGAGGCCGGCGGGTCGCGCCGGTCTGGACGCCGCCAGTCTCCTCCACGCCGCCAGTCTCCTCCACGCCGCGCCAGGATGGCCTCGCCGCAGCGCCAGCGTGATCGCCGGTACATTCCGGTGAGTCACTGCCAGGCGATGTACCAGTGCGGCCAGAGCGTGGACTGGCCGGACTGCAGCCTCCCCGGCGGGTGGCACCTCAACAGCCGGCGCGTGCCGGTCCCGCCGGTGCCGCGCTTCGCCTCGGAGCGGGTCGCCGAGATCCACCGCCGGCGCGCACTGATGCCAGCGCGCCTCCGCGCCGATCCCGCCTTTGGCTACGATAGCCAATGGTGGGACAACTTCGGGCCGCGGGAGCGCGACCCGGTGCGGCGGGCGGCCTTCCTAGGGGAGGTCGCCCTCAACCCCTACGCCGGCGTGTACATGCCGGAGCCGGGGCCAGAGCCGCCGCAGGCAGATCCCTTCATCGAGGAGATGGAGGAGGACGAGGAGGCGCCGCCGGAGGTGGGCGGCGACGACATCCCTGGCGAGGAGCCCAGGGACGACACCGACGACTTCGTCGGCTGCGTCGCCTACGGCATCCTCGACGCGATGGACCACGGCGAGGCGCCGCCACCCCCGCCACCGATGTCCGAGGAGGAGGAGCTCCGGGTCGCCGTCCTCGTCTCCGAGGAGGAGGAGAAGAGGCGGTGGGCCGGCATCGACATGGCGCTGGCCATGTCCGTGCACCAGCAGCACGGCCGGCCACCGTCGCCTCCTCCACAGCGTGCGGCGACTCCACCGCCGCCTCCCCCACCAGGCCCGCCGCCGCCGCCACCGCAGCGTGCGGCGACTCCACCGCCGCCTCCTCCACATGGTCCTCCTCCACCGCCTGCGGCCAACTGGCCGTGGCCGCAGTCGCCCTACATCATCCTCCCCGACGAGGACGACGAGTAGGCTGCGGCGAGGATGACGACGCCGACGCCCCTGTGCCCGCCCCGACGAGGGCTTTTTTATTTTTATTTTTATTTTTCTATGTTTTTTTAATTTCTATGTATTATATATATATAAGTAATGAAAAATTTGCGTACGGCAATTTAAATGCAAAATTTTAAAAAAGAAAAAATTGGCCAAAGGGCCGGCCGGCCGGGCCGGGAAGCTCCCTCCCGAGGAGCTCACCGTCGAAGGGGGGCGGTGGTGCTGGGGGGCGGGGCGGCCGCAGGGTGGCGTCGGGGGGCGGCGCTGGGGGTGCGGGGCGGGCGCACGGGGCCGGGCGTTGCGGCGACGCTGGGGGGGCGGCGGCGCAGGCCACCTGCAGAGAGAGAATGTGATGAGCGGCGGCGCGGGGGGAAAAGGGAGAGGTCGCGGCGGCGGCGGCGCTCTCCGAGGACGGCGGCACGAAACTCGGACAGCCTGCCGGCGTGGTTTCGCTCCGCGCGCAAAAGTCCTTAGCAGTTTCGGCCGATTTGGGGGGAAGTGGGGGAGGAAGAAGGGCCAGTTATATTTGGAGGGGTCATTGGTCCCGGTTCGTGGCACCAACCGGGACCAATGTATCAACGGTCCCGGTTGATGCCACAAACCGGGACCAATGACCTGGGCGAGGGGCGCTGCTGAGCCGCCACGTGCCCATTAACGGTCCCGGTTGATGCCACAAACCGGGACCAATGTCCTGGGCGAGGGGCGCTGCTGAGCCGCCACGTGCCCATTGTTTTTCTGTTTTAACTTGCTGTTTTCATTTTAACAGGAAAAAACTTTCTTCTATTTAAAATTTGAAAAAACTTTCAAGAGGAAAAGTGTTTCAATTTAAATAACTAATCCAAAACCATTTTCTGTTTTCAAAATTATTAATTCTAACTAAACAATTTTACTATTTTTAATAAAAAATACACTAACACGTTTAAAACGGGCATAAGAAATTCAAAAATGATCCAAACAATGTGAAACCTTCGCGTGGTGTCATATTATGTGTCATAGTTGCAAGGAAAAATATTGAACTTGGAAAATTGCAAACGTCATAAAAAATCCTTCACAAAATGACCTATCATGTTCGAGGTTTCATGGCATTTAGGTCAAACCACCAATGTTATGGCTAGAATCAGGGCATAGTTTGTGATAATGTGCCCATATTGTGCACACATGTGCATCTTGGGATGGCTTACGATGTTGCAGGAGGAAGTTTTCGTTTTCGACGCATGAAATAGCCAATTTCCATTTTTGAGGTGCTGAAATTGGGGTGTTCTATGAAGGAACCACCAAATTAAAGTTTGGCATTGGCACCAACCCATTTTTCAAAAATACTAGACCACCTTAGATGGACCAATTCCCAACCGGTGTATCAGAAACCTTACCGTCCATCCCTCATGAAAAAGATAAATTCCTGCCGATTCGATAGGAGGGTGCCCAGATTTGAACTACAAGTACAGGATATAATGCTTGTGAATTTTTTTAAAAATCATTTATAGGTTCACAACATGCTATTTCACTAGAGATCTACTTCAAGTTTAGCGAGGCTCAGCCCCGGGCTAAGAAGCTTCAAGCCCGCCGCTTTGAATATAGTTTGAAACGGGCATAAGAAATTCAAAAATGATCCAAACAATGTGAAACCTTCGCGTGGTGTCATATTATGTGTCATAGTTGCAAGGAAAAATATTGAACTTGGAAAATTGCAAACATCATAAAAAATCCTTCACAAAATGACCTATCATGTTCGAGGTTTCATGGCATTTAGGTCAAACCACCAATGTTATGGCTAGAATCAGGGCATAGTTTATGATAATGTGCCCATATTGTGCACACGTGCATCTTGGAATGGCTTACGATGTTGCAGGAGAAAGTTTTCCTTATCCCACACCGACAGTTTAGTTAGATGACACAAAAACCACCTTTAGTCCCGGTTGTACCCACCAGCCGGGACTAAAGGTTAGATAGTTTCCCGCGCCACTGCGTTCCCGCCTATTTTCTTCCCGCGCTTTCCACCTTTTCCCGCCTCCGTCTTCCCGCCATTTTTTCACTATATATATGTAGGCTTGGCCTCCATTTACATATCACATCTAGACTCATATCTGCAAACCTCATCACTCTCTCCCATGGCCTCCATCGTATCTCTAACCCCCAAGGAGGCGGAGGCGCTTTGCGCCTCAAACTACCCCTGCCCGCCGGGCTACCGCGTCCCCACCGGCTGGATGCTGAGCGTCGGAGGCGTACCGGTCCCTCCTGTCCCTCTAGGTGTGGCGCGTCAGATGGCCATCACGAACCACTACTACTTCGAGCTCACGCCAGAGCAGCGGAGGAATCCCCAGTGGCATCCCGACTACAACTCGACTTGGGACGCCTTCTTCATCAATCGGCGTGAGAGTGCGCTTGCCAGGCACGAGGAGGACGACCCACCTTGTTCGAACTTCAACGAGGCCGGCCGTCGGCTGTGGTGGCGCGGCCGGACTCTCCAGAGCGTCATGGCCTACCGTGGCCCCCGCCTGTGCTACCCTCAGTCTCAGCCCACGCGTGCTCACCCGCCGAGGTTCGACTACCACGACTCCGATGCCATCGATGACAACGTCGACGACTACGACGACTACAGTGGCGATGTTTATAGGGCTAGGCATGACTATGACTGAATCACTCCAATATTATGTGTCATAGCTGCATGGAAAAATATTGAACTTGGATAATTGCAAACATCATAAAAAATCATTCACAAAATGACGTGTCATAGTTTTCATATATTACATAGATTTACATAGGGTTTAGGGTAATTCTCCTTCGTCGCGTATGTCGATCCCTTGCCTATGATCGCTTCTTAGGCCGTAACCATGGAGCATCTTCATTATTTAACGGGATGCAAGGGTCAGTTTTCACGGTGAAGGGCGGAATTTCTTCAAACTTATCATAATCTGCTGACATGTCTGTCTTGTCCTCGACTCCCACGATGTTTCTTTTCCCTGAAAGAACTATGTGACGTCTGGGCTCATCGTCTGATGTATTCGTTTCCTTATTTTTCCTTTTTTCGGTCTGGAGGACATGTCCTTCACATAGAAAACCTGAGCCACATCATTGGCTAGGACGAATGGTTCGTCTCTGTAACCAAGATTCTTGAGATCCACTGTTGTCATTCCGTACAGCTGGTCCACCTTTACCCCTTCTCTATTCATGTTGACCCAACTGCACCGAAACAAAGGGACCTTAAAAGTAGGTCCATAGTCAAGTTCCCATATCTCCTCTATGTAACCATAGTATGTGTCCTTTTTCCCATTGTCACATGTTGCATCAAAGCGGACACCACTATTTTGGTTAGTGCTCTTTTTATCTTGGGAGATCGTGTAAAATGTATTCCCATTTATCTCGTACCCTTGGAAAGTCAATACAGTCGCAGATGGTGTCGCGGCCAACAAGTAGAGCTGATCTCCAATAGTGGTGTCATTTATGAGATGTAATTGCAACCAAGTGCCAAAAGTCTCCATGTGATTTTCTTTAATCCAGTAGTCATCCTTCCCCGGGAACTTAGAGCGTACAACATTCATGTGTTCCTTGATATACGGAGCCACGAAGGTAGAACTTTGTAGAACTGTGTAGTGTGCTTGATTCAAAGAATGCCCGTCCCTAAATATCATTGCTTTCTTTCCTAGCGTGCCTTTTCCACTCAGTCTCCCCTCATACCGTGATTCAGGAACACCAATCGGCTTAAGGTCAGGAAGAAAGTCAACACAGAACCCAATGACCTCCTCTGTTCCATAGCCCTTGGAGATGCTTCCTTCTGGCCTTGCACGATTACGAACATATTTCTTTAAGACTCCCATGAACCTCTCGAAGGGGAACATATTGTGCAGAAATACAGGACCGAGAATGGAAATCTCATCAACTAGGTGAACTAAGAGATGCGTCATAATATTGAAGAAGGACGGGGGGAACACCAACTCAAAACTGACAAGACATTGGACCACATCCTTTTGTAGCCTTTCTAGACTTTCTCGATCGATCACCTTCTGAGATATTGCATTGAGGAATGCACATAGCTTCACAATGGGTACTCGAACATTTTCCGGTAGAAGCCCCCTCAATGCAACCGGAAGCAATTGCGTCATAATCACGTGACAATCATGAGACTTCAGGTTCTGAAATTTTTTCTCTGCCATATTTATTATTCCCTTTATATTTGACGAGAACCCAGCCGGGACCTTGATACTATTTAGGCATTCAAAAAAGATTTCCTTCTCTGCTTTGGTAAGAGCGTAGCTACTTAAGTATTGACGGCCTTTATCAGTATGCTTGTTGTATGGGTCTTTGATACGTTGCTGGTCCTCCCGTGCTTCTGGTGTATCTTTTGTCTTCCCATACACGCCTAGGAAGCCTAGCAGGTTCACGCAAAGATTCTTCATCACGTGCATCACATCGATTGAAGAACGGACCTCTAGGTCTTTCCAATACTCAAGCTCCCAAAATATAGATTTCTTCTTCCACATGGCCGTGTGTCCGGTAATGGGGTCTTTCGAAATAGATTGACCGCCAGAACCCTTTCCAAATATTACTTCTAGGTCCTTCACCATACCAAATACATCAGCACCTTTAGGGAGCTTAGGCTTCTTCCGGTGATCTGCCTCACCATTGAAATGCTTGCCTTTTTTTCTTACTTGATGATTGGTCGGAAGAAATTTACGACACTCCAGGTACACAACCTTCTTACATTTATCCAAATATGTACCTTTAGTCTTATCTAAACAGTGCGTGCATGCATTGTATCCCTTGTTTGACTGTCCTGAAATATTACTAAGAGCAGGCCAATCATTGATGGTTACGAACAGCAACGCTCGTAGGTCAAATGGCTCCTGTTTGTGCTCATCCCACACCTTTACACCTGGTTCTGCCCACAGCTGCAATAGTTCATTGACTAATGGCCTTAGATACACATCAATGTCGTTGCCGGGTTGCTTCGGTCCTTGGATGAGCACTGGCATCATAATGAACTTCCGCTTCATGCACAACCAAGGAGGAAGGTTGTAGATACATAGAGTCACGGGCCAGGTGCTGTGACTGCAGCTCTGCTCCCCAAAAGGATTCATGCCGTCTGTACTTAGACCAAACCATAAGTTCCTCGCATCACCTGCAAAGTTTGAGTACTTTCTCTCGATGTTTCTCCACTGCGACCCATCGGCGGGGTGTCTCAGTTTCCCGTCTTTCTTACGCTCTTCTTTGTGCCATCGCAACAACCTAGCATGCTCTTTGTTTCTGAACAGACGTTTCAACCGTGGTATTATAGGAGCATACCACATAACCTTAGCAGGAACCTTCTTCCTGGGGGGCTCGTCATCACCCTCAACATCACCAGGGTCATCTTGTCTGATCTTGTACCGACATGCAGTGCATACCGGACATTTATCCATATTCTCATACTTCTCACCACGGTATAAGATACAGTCATTAATGCATGCATGTATCTTCTCCACATCTAATCCTAGAGGGCAGATAGTCTTCTTTGCTTCGTACGTTGTCTCGGGCAGCTCATTATCCTTTGGAAGCTTTGGCTTCATTATTTTCAGTAACTTCTCAAATCCCTTGTCAGATAAACCAGCCTCTGCCTTCCATTTCAACAGTTCAAGTGTGGTACCGAGCTTTGTGCTGCCATCTTCGCAATTTGGGTATAATAACTTTTTGTGATCGTTTTGCATGGCCTCCAACTTCAGCTTCTCCCTTTCTGTATCGCATTGTTGCTTTGCATCAGAAATGACCCGACCAAGACCATCACCGGGCTCATCCGATGCCCGTTGTTCTTCTTCATTGCCGCCTCCCTCTTCTTCATTGTCTTCCATTGCAGTATCACCGTATTCTTCAGGATAGCTGTCATCATCCTCTTCTTCATTTTCTTCCAGCCTAACCCCTCTTTCTCCGTGCATGGCCCAACAATAATATCCGGGCATGAAACCTCTTCGAAGCAGATGGCTTTGAAGGATTCTCGGGGCAGAGTGCTCCGTTAAATTTCGACAGTCGATGCAGGGACAAGGCATAAAATTATCCACTTTGTTTGCCTTAGCCACATCGATAAATTTATGCAGGCCTGCAATAAAATCAGAATCGCGTCGGTCGCCGTACATCCATCGCATTCGCGCATCGATCTGCGTTATAATAATTAACTATTACAATAACATCATGAATAGTGAAATGACCACCCACATGGACACATATGCAAGATTTTTATATCAGTTACAGATGAAGAAGATAAGGTTGCTAACCTCGGCGGAGGATACCGTGTTGTGCGAACTTAAATGTGGCATGGACATTTCGTCGAACACCTTGTGTGTAATCAAAGGAAAAAAAAAGCTAGCACCCACACCACACACACAATCCAGCAAATTTTTGTGGCAAAGGGCAAAGGGCTGGGTATCAATTTATAGCCAGGGGAGGGTCTTTGATCCCGGTCCATGCCATGAACCGGGACCGATGACCCGCATAGAGGCACGTGTCATGCTGGGGAGGACTTGGTCCCGGTTAATGCCACAAACCGGGACCGATACCCCGAAATGAACCGGGACTAATATCCAGGCGGCATGAACCGGGACCAATACGTGTCATTGGTCCCCAGTGGCCAGCCGAACCGGGACAGATGACATTTGGGTGCTGGACCAAAGACCCTTTTTCTACTAGGGGAAGAGTCGAATTTTGAAACACTCTTTTGTGATTAACGGCTGACTCAACTTTATCTAGATTCAAATATATCTAGCACTAAAATAAGTCTAGATACATACGAATCTGGACAAAGCCGAGTCAATAATCATGGCACGAAGGCAGTATATTACATTGCATAACATTTCATACAATCACATTGACGACACACTACTTGGAAAAGGCTTATAACCGTGATGCCATTGTTAACGAAAAAAGAAAGATAGTCACTATTAACCGGTATAGATGACAGGCTCAAAAAAATGTGTCACCGGTAGATCGCGAGCTAGTCTCCGACTCGTCTAACGATGACATGCGAAATAAAATTGTGTCATTGGTAGTTCGTTCGGTGGTCGTCCTGGACTCACGAAAAAGGCGATGACAGTGCACCAATAACGTCCGTCACAGATTAAATACATATCGGTGACATAGTTGTCAATTTTTCCATCGTTGGTGGATCAAAAAACTTGCACCAAACTTCATTTTTAAGGTTGTCACTGCTTTTAGTTATAGCTGACGAGTGGTTATAATTATATGTCGCTAAATTCTGGTGTTTACCATTAGATGATTATATGTAGCTCAGTAAAGGGCATGTCCTTATTCTCTTAAGGAGGCGTGCTTAAAGAAGGGATGGGTCATGGTGCAGATTGGGGATTCAGGGGAGAAGAGGACAGGAAGTGGGAGGTGGAGAGAAAGCCATGAGGGGAGTGAGGGAAGGAGGCGCCATGCGGCGGGTGGGTGGAGCGGCCTCGCTCGCTCCTTCATTGCGCCCTCAGCTGCTGCGGCGTCCTTGCCATCACCTCAAGCTTCAAGTCCGCGCCGGCCGGGGCTCGAGATGGCGCTGCAGGGACGGACGTCAACTCAGCCGCGCCGCATGGCTTTGCCATCAAAGCGGAGCGCATTCATGGCAGGCCAGCGGCCTCCTCTTCCGCCAGCCTGGCTGCTCGGGAGATGTTTCTGTTGGAATTATGCCCTAGAGGCAATAATAAAGATGTTATTATTATAATTCTTGTTCATGATAATGTTTATATTCCATGCTAGAATTGTATTAAGCGGAAACTTTAATACTTGTGTGGTTTATGAACAACACCGTGTCCCTAGTACGCCTCTATGGACTAGCTCATTGATTAATGATGGTTAAGGTTTCCTAACCATAGACATGAGTTGTCAATTAATAATGAGATCATATCATTAGGAGAATGGTGTGATGGACAGACCCAAATAAAGCAGAGCAATTAGATCGTGTTATCGTGTTCATCTTTGCGAAGCTTTTCCTATGTCATGTATTGTATTCCTTAGACCATGAGATAATACAACTCCCTAGTATCGGAAGAAAGCTTTGAAATCATCAAACGTCATCCTATGTGAGGGTGATAATAAAGGTGTCTCTCAGGTGATCGGAAAGTACTTGTTGGGTTGTATGTATCGAGATGGAATTTGTCCCTCCCAAGTCGGAGAGATATACTTCGGGCCCACTCGGTAATCGATATCAACATCGCTTGCAAGCACGTGGTTAAGGAGTTAATCACAAAGTGATATCGGATTACGGAACGAGTAAAGTACTTGCTGTGAACGAGATTGAACTAGGTATGCCGATACCGTCGATCGAATCTCGGGCGAGTAAAATATCGTGAGACGAAGGGAATACAAATACGGGATTGATTGAATCCTGACATCGTGGTTCATCCGATATGATCATCGCTGAGTGCGTGGGAGTCAATATGGATTTCCAGATCCCGCTATTGATTATTGATGGAGATCATGTCCGCGCATTCTCGAACCCGTAGGGTCACACACTTAACGCAAATCAACGCTAGGGTAGTCTCAGGGATGTATGTGAAATTGTTTCGGAAAGTTTCGGAATTGTTCCAGGTGAAAAATGTTAGTATTTATTAATTATATGAATTGATAAATATTAACTAATACTATTTATTTAGAAGAAATAAATAAAGAAAAAAAAAGGGAGGAAGCACGCATGCATGCATGCATGGCTTGCGCGCATGCACACAGCCGCTAGAGCTGGCTTGCTTGCATGCAATAACGAGCAGCAGGCTCGTGCTCGCTCGCGCTGGCGCGCTGGCTGCGATGCAACGCGCTGCCTGGCTCGCACGTGCACGAAGCCAACGTCGCGCGCTGGCTGCCTGCTCGGTCACGGCCGACACGGATCAGGATTCGATCCGGTTCCGGCGCGTGCACCAAGCCAACAACGGCGCTGCGCTGCGCGCTTATAAAAAGGGCCAGGGCGCGGCCGGTTTTGATTGATAGAAAAATAGTTCTCTGCGAAGCCGCTGCCCGCTTTCTGAAGCCTTCTTTTTCCGTTCTTTCTCCACCACGCAAACAGGCGAAGCCCTGTCGGCGAAAACTCTCCACCATAGACACCACGCCGTCGTGTTGTCGATCCCATCTACCACTCCACCATATCTCGCTGGACCGGGAAGGCGGAGTCGTTGGTGCGCTGTACGTGTGCAACTCTCGGAGGCGCCGCCACTTGCGGCGTAGGATCGGATCGGATCGCGAGGAGGAGAAGGCTAGTACGACTACGTCAACCACGTTCTTTTGAACGTTACCGCTGTGCGAATCTTCAAGGGTATGAAGATCTCATCTACCCCTCTCGTTGATTACATCTCCTAGATTAGATCTTGGCTTTCTTGTTTGTTGCGTAGAAAATTTTTGTTTACTATGCTTCGAAACCTTTCAGTGGTATCAGAGCTAGATCTATGCGTAGATGTGTTTCACGAGTAGAACGCAACATGTTGGTTGCGGGCGTTGATATTTTCTGTTGCAAACTTCTTGTTGTGTATTTCTTATGGCGCGGTATAGTGAGATCGAAGCGGTCCAAGCCTACTTTACGCGACCGCGTTCGCGAGACCGGCTCCGCACTTGACGTGTGGCTTGTTCCATACATGCGGCTGGTGGATGCCAGTTTCTCTCACTATAGTAGTCATGGGACTTACATCGGATGTTAGCAACCATAATATCACCGTTGTGGCTTTTCGTAGGTAAGAATCGTTCTTAGCTTGCTACTCCCATAAGCCACGTAAAACATGCAACAACAAAATAGAGGCGTCTAACTTGTTTTTGCAGGGAGTGTTTTGTGATATGGTATGGCCCAAGACATGATGAGTATGAATTGAGTTGTATGCAATGATCATGTTTTGTAATCTTTCACGACTTGCATGTCGATGAGTTCACAACCGGCTGGAGCCATATGGTTGTCTTTATAATTGTGTATGACCTGCGTGTCAACTTCTTATACGCCATGTAGTAGCTTTACTTTATCGCTAAATAGTTAGCAATAGTTGTAGTTGCTATTCGTGGTGGAGGCAATCATGGTGGAGTGATGGAGATCATGCCGGTGCGCACAAGATGGAGATCATGGCGCAGAGATTGGCTATACCATGTCACATAAAATTATATGCATGTGATGTTTATCCTTTTATGTATCTTATTATGCTTAGATCGCGACGGTAGCATTATAAGATGATTCCTCACTTAAAGATCAAGATAAAATTGTGTTCTCCCCTCGTATGCGCCGTTGCGAAAGTTCGTCGTTTTCAAGCACCTCGTGATGATCGGGTGCTATAAACTCTACGTTCACATACAACGGGTGCAAGCCAGTTTTGCACACGCGGAAAATACTTGGGTTTGACTTGACGAGCCTAGCATGTACAGACATGGCCTCGGAACACACGAACCGAAAGGTTAAACATGAGTCATATGATTGATATGATCGACACTGAGTTGTCCACCATTGAAACCACATCTCTTCTCGTGAAGATCGGATTAGGTGTGGTGAATTTGGATCGTGTTCACTAAACAACTTGAGGGATGTTGAATTTAGTGGGAGTTCATCTAGTAATTTGATTAAGTTGAACTAGTTATCATGGACATAGTCTAAATTGTACTTGCTATGTTGTAGATCAAATGGCAAAGTCCAACTTCAACTTCAACGTGTTTGCTGAGAAAGAAAAGCTTAAAAACAATGGGTCTAACTTCACCAACTGGTTCCGCAATCTGAGAATCATTCTCGCTGGCGGACAAAAAAGCCTATGTACTTGACAAAGCGTTAGGTGTCACCCCTGCTGCGACTGCGACAACTGAAGAACTAGCTGACTTCAATGCTCGTAGAGATGATTGTGATGCGATTATGAGTACCATGCTGTTTTCTATGGAACCGGAACTTCAAAATCGTTTTGAGAAGTACCGCGGGCCTTATGAGATACTTGAGGAACTGAAAACCATGTTTCAGACTCAAGCCCGTTCTGAGAGATATGAGATCTCTGAGAAGTTCTTTAACTGCAAGATGGAGGAAGGGAGTTCCGTTAGTGAGCACGCCATTAAGATGTCGGGCTACACTCAACGCCTTGAGCAACTGGACTGCAAGATTCCAGAGGAGCTCAAGATTGACAGAGTTCTGCAATCACTCCCTCCTAGCTACAAAGGTTTTGTAGTTACTCATAATCAAATTGGTTCCACTGATACGATCACTGAGCTCTTCGCTAAGCTGAAAGCTGCGGAGGTGGATATCAAGAAAGACAATCATGTGTTGATGGTCAACAAGACCACTAGCTTTAAGAAAACTAAGGGTGCAAAGGGATCTTTCAAGAAAGGCAAAGGCAAGCATGTTGCCCCTGCTGAGAAGAAGCTCAAGTCTGGACCTAAGCCGGACACTGAGTGCTTCTATTGCAAGGTCAAGGGTCACTGGAAGCGCAACTGTCCGAAGTACTTAGCGGACAAGAAGGCTGGCACCATCAAAGGTATATTTGATATACATGTTATTGATGTCTACCTTACTAGCGCTCGTTGTAGTGCCTGGGTATATGATACTGGTTCAGTTGCTAATATTTGTAACTCGAAACAGGAGCTACGGAATAGACGGCGGCTAGCAAGGGATGAGGTGACGATGCGCGTTGGCAATGGATCAAAAGTTGATGTGATGGCCGTCGGCACGCTCTCCTTAGTTTTGCCTTCGGGATTAGTTTTAAACCTTAATAAGTGTTATTATGTGCCTGCGTTGAGCATGAACATTATATCTGGATCGTGTTTATTGCAAGACGGTTATTCATTTAAATCTGAGAATAATGGTTGTTCCATTTATATGAATAATATCTTTTATGGTCATGCACCTGTTGTGAATGGTTTATTTCTTCTGAATCTCGAAAGCAATGAAACACACATCCATAACATTGAGGCTAAAAGATGCAAAGTAGATAGTGATAATCCAACTTATTTGTGGCACTGCCGTCTAGGTCATATTGGTGTAAAACGCATGAAGAAACTCCATTCTGATGGACTTTTGGAGTCTCTTGATTTTGAATCATTTGACACGTGCGAACCATGCCTCATGGGCAAGATGATCAAAACCCCGTTCTCCGGTATAATGGAGCGAGCAACGGACTTGTTGGAAATCATACATACCGATGTGTGCGGACCAATGAGTATTTCGACGCGCGGTGGATATCGCTATTTTCTCACTTTTACTGATGATTTAAGTAGATATGGGTATATCTATTTAATGAAACATAAATCTGAAACATTTGAAAAGTTCAAAGAATTTCAGAACGAAGTGGAAAACCATCGTAACAGGAAAATTAAATTTCTGCGATCCGATCGTGGAGGTGAGTATTTGAGTTATGATTTTCTCACGCATCTTAAAGCAAGCGGAATCGTTTCGCAACTCACGCCACCCGGAACACCACAGCGCAATGGTGTGTCTGAACGCCGGAATCGAACTCTATTAGATATGGTGCGATCAATGATGTCTCTTACAGATTTGCCGTTATCATTTTGGGGTTATGCATTAGAAACCGCTGCATTCACTTTAAATAGGGCACCATCTAAATCCGTTGAGACGACACCGTATGAACTATGGTTTGGTGCTAAACCTAAGTTGTCGTTTCTTAAAGTTTGGGGATGCGAAGCTTACGTCAAGAAGTTGATGCCGGACAAGCTCGAACCCAAAGCGGAGAAATGCGTCTTCATAGGATACCCTAAGGAAACGATTGGGTATACCTTCTACCACAGATCCGAAGGCAAAGTGTTTGTTGCTAAGAACGGATCATTTCTTGAGAAGGAGTTTCTCTCGAAAGAAGTGAGTGGGAGGAAGGTAGAGCTAGACGAGGTTATTGAACCTTCTCTCGAGTTGGAGAGTAGCGCAGCACCAGAAATTGTTCCGGCGCCGCCTGCATCAACAAGAGAGGAAGCTAATGATAAAGATCATGAAACTTCGAACGATGCTACTACTGAACTTCGCAGGTCGACAAGGTCACGTGCCACTCCTGAATGGTACGGCAACCCTATCTTAACCGTCTTGTTGTTAGACAACAGCGAACCTGCGAACTATGAGGAAGCAATGATGAGCCCAGACTCTGAGAAATGGCTAGAGGCCATGAAATCCGAATTGGGATCCATGAGCGAAAACCAAGTGTGGACTTTGGTGGATCCTCCTAGCGACCGTAAGGCCGTTGAGTGCAAATGGATTTTCAAGAAGAAAACGGACGCGGATGGTAATGTTACTGTCTATAAAGCTCGGCTTGTCGCAAAAGGTTTTCGGCAAGTTCAAGGTGTTGACTACGATGAGACTTTCTCTCCCGTAGCGATGTTTAAGTCCATTCGGATTTTATTAGCAATTGCTGCGTTTCATGATTATGAAATATGGCAGATGGATGTCAAGACTGCGTTCCTCAATGGCAACATTGATGAAGAGTTGTATATGATGCAGCCCGAAGGTTTTGTCCATCCTAAGGATGCTAATAAAGTGTGCAAACTTCAGCGTTCCATTTATGGACTGAAGCAAGCATCTCGGAGTTGGAACCTTCGTTTTGATCAAGTGATCAAGAGTTTTGGATTTGTTCCAAATTGCTACGAAGCTTGTATCTACAAGAAAGTGAGTGGGAGCTCGGTGACATTTTTAGTACTATATGTGGATGACATATTGATTATTGGAAATGACATCGATATGCTTAACGATGTGAAGAGTTATTTGAATAAATGTTTTTCAATGAAAGACCTAGGGGAAGCTGCTTATATATTAGGCATCAAAATCTATAGAGATAGAGAAAGACGCCTAATAGCTTTAAGCCAAAGTACATATCTGGACAAAGTTCTGAAGAGGTTCAGAATGGATAAAGCAAAGAAAGGTTCATTGCCCATGTTGTCAGGTAAGATATTGAGCAAGGCTCAATGTCCAGCTACAGTAAAAGATAGAGAAACTATGAGCAAAGTGCCATATGCCTCGGCCATAGGTTCTATCATGTATGCCATGCTGTGTACTAGACCGGACGTGTCCAATGCTCTTAGTTTGACGAGCAGATACCAAAGTGATCCAGGAGTGGAACACTGGACAGCCGTAAAGAACATCCTAAAGTATTTAAATAGGACTAAAGAAATGTTCTTGGTCTATGGAGGTGACGAGGAGCTCGTCGTAAAAGGTTACGTCGACGCTAGCTTCGACACCGACCCGGATGATTCTAAATCTCAGACAGGATACGTTTATATTTTGAATGGTGGAGCTGTGAGCTGGAGAAGCTGCAAGCAAAGCGTGATCGCGGGATCTACAACTGAAGCGGAATACATGGCTGCTTCGGAAGCGTCAAGTGAAGGAGTTTGGATCAGGAACTTCATCACTGAGCTTGGTGTGGTTCCAAATGCCTTGGACCCACTGGAGATATTGTGCGACAACACTGGCGCCATAGCACTGGCTAAGGAACCAAGATATCATCCAAAAACCAAGCACATCAACCGCCGTTTCCATATAATTCGAGATTATATATCAGATGGAGATCTGAAGATAAGCAAAGTACATACAGATCTGAATGTCGCAGATCCGTTGACTAAACCTCTTCCACGAGCAAAACATGATCAGCACCTTAATGCCATGGGTGTTAGATTGTTGCCAGATGTAAACTAGATTATTGACTCTAGTGCAAGTGGGAGACTGTTGGAATTATGCCCTAGAGGCAATAATAAAGATGTTATTATTATAATTCTTGTTCATGATAATGTTTATATTCCATGCTAGAATTGTATTAAGCGGAAACTTTAATACTTGTGTGGTTTATGAACAACACCGTGTCCCTAGTACGCCTCTATGGACTAGCTCATTGATTAATGATGGTTAAGGTTTCCTAACCATAGACATGAGTTGTCAATTAATAATGAGATCATATCATTAGGAGAATGGTGTGATGGACAGACCCAAATAAAGCAGAGCAATTAGATCGTGTTATCGTGTTCATCTTTGCGAAGCTTTTCCTATGTCATGTATTGTATTCCTTAGACCATGAGATAATACAACTCCCTAGTATCGGAAGAAAGCTTTGAAATCATCAAACGTCATCCTATGTGAGGGTGATAATAAAGGTGTCTCTCAGGTGATCGGAAAGTACTTGTTGGGTTGTATGTATCGAGATGGAATTTGTCCCTCCCAAGTCGGAGAGATATACTTCGGGCCCACTCGGTAATCGATATCAACATCGCTTGCAAGCACGTGGTTAAGGAGTTAATCACAAAGTGATATCGGATTACGGAACGAGTAAAGTACTTGCTGTGAACGAGATTGAACTAGGTATGCCGATACCGTCGATCGAATCTCGGGCGAGTAAAATATCGTGAGACGAAGGGAATACAAATACGGGATTGATTGAATCCTGACATCGTGGTTCATCCGATATGATCATCGCTGAGTGCGTGGGAGTCAATATGGATTTCCAGATCCCGCTATTGATTATTGATGGAGATCATGTCCGCGCATTCTCGAACCCGTAGGGTCACACACTTAACGCAAATCAACGCTAGGGTAGTCTCAGGGATGTATGTGAAATTGTTTCGGAAAGTTTCGGAATTGTTCCGGGTGAAAAATGTTAGTATTTATTAATTATATGAATTGATAAATATTAACTAATACTATTTATTTAGAAGAAATAAATAAAGAAAAAAAAAGGGAGGAAGCACGCATGCATGCATGCATGCATGGCTTGCGCGCATGCACACAGCCGCTGGAGCTGGCTTGCTTGCATGCAATAACGAGCAGCAGGCTCGTGCTCGCTCGCGCTGGCGCGCTGGCTGCGATGCAACGCGCTGCCTGGCTCGCACGTGCACGAAGCCAACGTCGCGCGCTGGCTGCCTGCTCGGTCACGGCCGACACGGATCAGGATTCGATCCGGTTCCGGCGCGTGCACCAAGCCAACAACGGCGCTGCGCTGCGCGCTTATAAAAAGGGCCAGGGCGCGGCCGGTTTTGATTGATAGAAAAATAGTTCTCTGCGAAGCCGCTGCCCGCTTTCTGAAGCCTTCTTTTTCCGTTCTTTCTCCACCACGCAAACAGGCGAAGCCCTGTCGGCGAAAACTCTCCACCATAGACACCACGCCGTCGTGTTGTCGATCCCATCTACCACTCCACCATATCTCGCTGGACCGGGAAGGCGGAGTCGTTGGTGCGCTGTACGTGTGCAACTCTCGGAGGCGCCGCCACTTGCGGCGTAGGATCGGATCGGATCGCGAGGAGGAGAAGGCTAGTACGACTACGTCAACCACGTTCTTTTGAACGTTACCGCTGTGCGAATCTTCAAGGGTATGAAGATCTCATCTACCCCTCTCGTTGATTACATCTCCTAGATTAGATCTTGGCTTTCTTGTTTGTTGCGTAGAAAATTTTTGTTTACTATGCTTCGAAACCTTTCAGTTTCCGTTGCCTCTTCAAGGGACGACGCGGGCATCGGGCCAGTGAATGCCGTGACCCAATAAAGTGCCGCCGATGCTTCCGCTCGGGACACCACTCACTCCACTGTCATCACCCTGCTGAGCCTCCTCCAAGCCCGACCACAGCAAACCCAGCTCCTTCTCGTCGACGTGCAGTAGAGGCGCCTGCTGCCACCGCTGCTCCTGCCTCTGCAAGCTCCTGGGCAGCTCCGGCGTCTACTGCCGTTGTCCCGACCCCTGCTGTCGTCGCCATGCCGCGCCTCGACGACTTCCCTAGGCCGGGGGAAGTTTTCGCGGTGATCCCGGCGACGCCGGAGATGAACGCTGAGGCCGCGGCGCTCCTCTCCCTCGCGGCGTATGCGCGGTTCGAGCGGCAGCCGTCGCGGGATGCGTTGGGAACCATGGCATGCGCCATCTCCTCCACGTTCGGCGTGCTCGAGGACGACATCACCGTCTCCGACCACTTCCCCGAGCCTTTCTTGGTCAGGTTCAAGTACCCTCACCACAGGGCGGCGGCGGTGTCCCGCCACGACTTTGTCTTCGACGGCTACAAGATCCAAATCCGGCCATGGCGGCTTGAAGACAATGCCGAACAGGTGAACATGCGCCATCATGTGAGACTCTGTGTTGAGAATGTGCCTCTGTATGCTTGGAATATTAGCTCTGTTCAGCAGGCTATCGGCAGCAACTGCTCCCTGGACTACATCGAGGATGCCTGCCTCGCCAAGACCTACACAAAGGCGTTGTGTGTCTGGGTCTGGGTGGAGCACCCCAGACTCGTGCCGCGCGTCAGCTGGGTGACGCTGCCAGGGCCGGCGAGCGTCTCTGGCGTGCCTGAGCGTGGAAGACGCGGCCTTCAGCGTCGATGCATCGTCCACCTCGACATCGTCGAGGACATGACCACGGAAGAAGCTCCCATGTCGGGGCACTGCACCTGGAGGTGGGGTTACGTCGACGGCGATCGGGTCATGCGTGACCGCACAGAGCCCATCCAGGGTAATGACGACAGGCGGGACAGAGGCCGGCGTGACGACGACGACGACGGCCGTGGTGACCGCGACAGGCGCGGCCATGCACCGGCCAGTGGATGGCGTGACAAGCTGAGGCGCAGCCTCTCGCGCTCCGGCCGTGACCGCGACGGCGACGGCTCGCGGCAAGACAATGGGCGCCAAAGGGACCAGTCTTCCAACCAAGGCCGGCGTCGTGCGGCTGCGGTGGAGCCAGTCCTGCAGCTGGCTGTGCCAGAGCCAGAGCACGTCTCAAGTGCTCTGCCAGTGGCTGAGCTGGGCATGCCTCGGCCTACTGCGGACCAGGCGCTTCGAATCCTCGCGGGCTCCCTGGCCAGGCTTGAGCTGGGCGCGCCTCGCGCTGGGCTCTCGCCTTCGTCCCGCCGGGGAAGATCGCGGGCTCGCTCTGCTTCTCCTCGGGCATCCAGGCGTCGTTCGCGGGCGGCGCGCACCCCGCCTGGGACGCCGGAGTCTGCGTTCTCTCCATCGGCGGTGTGCCCAGCATCCCCATCGTCCAAAGGCAGCTGCCCTCCGGTCCTGCTGCTATCCCGTGGCGACGGGCTCCCTCCTTCCCGCATCACCATCTCGCCGTTCACCGCCAGCTCGGCCAGTGCTGGTGCTCGACGCACCCTGGACCTGATCGCGCCTACATCCTCGTCCATCTCCCGCCCGCCTGGGTTTGAGGGATCGCCCAGGTCCCAGACGCCTCCTCTGCTGCTCTGTGGTCCTCTCCCAAGGACGCCCGACGCTACGCCGCGTCCTACTTCTCCGCCCCTGGAGCCGCTGTTCGCGGAGCTGCAGCCTCCGCAGTTGTCGTCACCATTGTCTACGCCTCCGCGGCGTCCGGCGCTCCGCAGGAAGACACTTGCTGGCATGACCTCCGTGCGCACGCCGCAGGGATATGCACTCAGGAGGACCAGTGACCGTCTGCGGGCAAAACGCAAGGCGCAGCCGATTGCCGTGGCCGCTGAGACCATGCTCTGTCGCGGCCTAGGAATAATCAAGGACGGCGAAGTCGTCACGGAGATGGCGATCCAGGAATTTTCCAGACGCTTCGAGGGGCAAGTGGAAGACGATGTCATCGCTTCGCTGAGGGACTTGTTCAAGGTTGGCACCGCTGAAGATGAGGCTGTTGATGCGGCGTTGATCGGCCATGGTGGCTCTGCAGGCCTGGACCTGGAAGCTGGCAGCGCCGACCCTGCCAATGTTTGATTGCTGTAGCTGCTGTCTGTTAGCCGTCGAGCTCTGTTGTTTACTAATGTTAGCTCTAATCCTTAGTTCCTGTTGTACTAGACTCTGGGTGCTTGTGTGCGTCGTGTTGCATCCTGCTTCTGGGCGCATGTTGCCCTGTGTTGTCCCATGGCTAGCCACCTGGGCTGTGGTCTGTTGTCTGCTTTGTTGGAGTAAAAATTGTTGTCATGTTAGAACAGCTCATTGACTGTCTTGGGTGGAATGTTCGGGGCCTGAACGATCAAGATCGTAAAGATACGGTGCACGCAACGATTTTCAGATTCTTCCTGCCACATTGTGTGCCTCCAGGAGACGAAGCTCGAGTCGATCTCCCCTTTTGACGCGGCCTATATTGGTGGCTATCGTCTAAGGAGTTTTGTGGAGCACCCGGCGAACGGGACTAGAGGAGGGATCCTTCTTCTTTGGGATGAGCGAGTTGTTCAATTGTCCAACGTCACCCTCTCCGAATTCTGCCTTTCGGCGGATGTTCACATCATCAACTCCACGGGTGAGCGGGACTTCAAAATCACTGGGGTTTATGGGCCGACGGCTTCCAACCGGAAGGATGACTTCTTTGCGGAGCTCATCTCCCATAAGCCTATGGCCGGGGTTCGTTGGCTAGTGATGGGAGACTTCAACCAAATTAGAAGAGCTAGAGATAAAAAATAGAGGGATTGCCAACCGAAGTCGCATCAACCGTTTCAGGGTGGCTTTGCAAGCTTGCGAGCTAAATGAGATTCACCTCCAGAACCGGCGCTTTACTTGGAGCAATGGGAGAGAAAGACCAACTCTTTGCAAACTCGATGCTTTCTATTGCAACTCCGAGTGGGATATTACTTTTGATTCGCATGTCCTCAATGCCCTATCCTCGTCGCTGTCGGACCATTGCCCTCTTTTGCTATCCGACGATAGGGGTCCTCGCAAGCCTCGCACCTTCAAGTTTGAAAACTTTTGGATTAAGGTTCCGGGGTTCAAGGATATTGTGTCTAATGCTTGGAACAAACCCTCCAACCACCTTGAGCCTTGCCATAGGCTTTTTCATAAGATGAGGGAAACGGCCAAAAGTTTATCCGGTTGGAGCCGTGGCCTTTTCTCCAACTCCAAAGTCTTGTTGCACGCCGCTTTGCTTGTCATTCTTCATTTTGACCGTGCCCAAGACAACCGGTTGCTTTCCGCAAATGAGTCGCACCTCCACGCAAGTTTGAAGAGAAGAGTCATAGCTCTAGCCGTTGTTGAGAGGGCTAGGAAGAAGCAATGTGCCCGCATTGCTAACATAAAGGAAGGGGACGCAAACACTAAATTCTTCCATATGCGGGTGAATGCCCGTAGGCGTAAAAACCACATTCAACGGCTAAAGCACAACCAAGGATGGGTAACCGATCATATTGCAAAGGAGGAGATTGTCTCCAACCATTTCCATGCTATCTTGGGATCGAGGGCGACGCGCACGAATGACTTCAATTGGGAAGAGCTCAACTTTGCTACCTTGGACTTGCATTGCCTCGGTGCCCCTTCTTCCGAGGAGGAGGTCAACATTGCCATTGCCCAAATGCCTAGCGACAAAGCTCCCGGCCCCGACGGTTTCACAGGGGCTTTCTTCAAAAATTGCTGGGATGTCATCAAGGGGGACCTCATGAGTGCCATCCATCTTTTTGGGGACCTTCATGTGGAGAACTTCCATTGGCTAAACTCCGCGAATATTGCACTTGTTCCCAAGAAAGATGGGGCGGAGGAGATTGGCGACTACCGGCCCATTAGCCTTATACATGCAATCGCAAGAATCATTTCCAAAATGCTTGCTCTCCGGCTTAGTCCTTTTATGAATGACCTTGTCTCCAATGCTCAAAGTGCCTTCATTAAGAAGCGAAGTATTCATGATAACTTCCTATATGTCAAGAACCTTGCCACTCGATTCCACAAAGGGAAGACGCCGGCCCTCCTTTTCAAGCTTGACATTCGGAAAGCGTTTGACTCCATTAGCTGGGAGTATATCCTTGACCTTTTGCAAAGGAGGGGGTTCCCACACCGTTTTCGGGATTGGATTGCCGCTTTGTTTTCCACCGCTTCATCTAGGATCCTTCTTAACGGCGTCGCCGGGAGACCTATTGGTCATGGAAGAGGCCTTCGGCAAGGCGATCCGCTCTCGCCTCTCCTCTTCGTCCTTGCCATTGATCCCCTAACGCAAATCCTTGAGGGTGCCACAACCCATGGGCTTCTTCATAAGCTTAGGGGACGCGACAACATTTTGAGGACCTCGCTTTACGCGGACGATGCAGCCATCTTTGTGGCGCCTATCAAACAAGATATCCAAAATCTTTCGGTGATCCTGCAACGCTTTGGGAATGTCACCGGTCTTTGTACCAACTTTGCTAAGAGCTACGTCGTTCCGATTAGATGCCGGAATATTGACCTCGAAGCGGTCCTTGAGGGTGTTCCAGCAACCCGTGCCTCCTTCCCCTTGCGATACCTTGGCCTTCCGCTCTCGGTGTGGTGCCTTCGGCGTAGGGACTTTCAACTCCTTGAAGATAAATGTGCCGGGAAACTTCCAACTTGGAATGGAAAGTATGTCACGTTGGCCGGCCGCACCGCCCTAGTCAAGCCGGTCCTCGCTTCTCAAGCCATCTACCACTTGACCCCCATCCCCATTGCGCCGGGTACCTTGAAGCTTATCAACAAGTTGGAACGCGCTTTCCTTTGGGCAGCTAAGGATTCCACCTCCGGGGCCAAGTGCAAGGTAAATTGGGAGGTTGTGTGTCGTCCGAAGAAATATGGTGGCCTTGGGGTGCTAAATTTGGATAAGTTTGCTACGGCACTTAGATTGCGTTGGCCATGGTTGGAATGGAAGGATCCCGACAAGATTTGGGTTGGCTTCGGGAACCCTTGTAGTAATGAGGACATGGCGCTTTTCTACGCCTCTACCACCATCTTGTTGGGGAATGGTAGGAAAACCCCATTTTGGCATGCTCCTTGGCTTGGCGGGAGGGCTCCCATTGACATTGCTCCCCTCATTTACGACATCTCCAAGCGCAAAAAGTGTATGGTGGCCAAAGCCATTGCGGATGGTTCTTGGGTAGATTGCATCAATATGGATGGGAACTTCTCCATGGACCACCTATCCCAATTTGTGGACCTTTGGACGCAAATCAACAACATGCAACTTGATGAGGAGTTGGAAGATGATATTTCATGGAAACTCACGGAGAACGGCCAATACTCTGCGGCTTCGGCTTACCAAGCCCAATTCCTTGGCCTCGTTCATTCCGTCATGGATAACATTGTTTGGAAGACTTGCCCCCCCCCCCCAAAGTAAAACATCATGCTTGGCTTGTCCTCCAAAACCGCCTATGGACCGCCGATAGATTGCAAAATCGTGGCTGGCCTAATTGAGGCCTTTGCCCTCTTTGCAAGCATGTGACGGAGTCTTCCAATCATCTTTTCGTCCATTGCCGCTTCACCGTGCGAATTTGGGAGCTTCTTAAACAATGGCTTGGGCTCATCGGGGTAAACCCAAGTCTTTGGGCGGGCCTAAGCACAAATGAGTGGTGGAGCCAGCTCGCCTCCAGCTCTTCTCCGCAACGCAAAGCTTTGGCGTCCCTACTCTTACTCACCATTTGGGAGATTTGGAATGAGAGAAATGCAAGAGTTTTCAAGAATAAAAGCTCGCCCACCTTTGTAATTCTAGAGAAGATTAAGTGTGAGGCACGTTTATGGGTGTATGCGGGGGCGAGAAATTTGGGTTCCATCATGCCGGGAGAGTAGACTTTTATTTCGATATCTTTACTTTCTTGTAAACTTCTCCTTAATTAATCGAAAGAGGCAAAGCTTTTGCCTCATTAATTTCATTACAAGAGGGAGAAACCAGTTGCTCACGGTGGAGAAAGAGATAGGGATGAAATGAGGATATATCTAGTGCAGTAGTGCTCCCATACGATTCGAATGCTACCAGTTTTCAGCATGATTTGGACCGTCCATTTACATTCAGGCCTCGTTTGGCGAAAGAGTTTTGTAGTGGTTTATCGAGTATTATTTTGGGGGGATTTGGTGAAAACACGTGTTTCACCTCCACCAGCTAGCAAGCTTCGCTAGAGAAGAAGCGATCAGGTTCATGTACTTTGCATGCGTCCACCCGCGAGAGGAATCTGTCAGGCTTTCACGTGCTCTGGTAAAGGAAGACGTCAGCTACATTTACTCATCTACCCGCGTGACGGGAGTACAATGCGTCCTGGATCGAGCGCAATAGAAAACGCGAGGGAGGAGGAGCGGCGCAGTTACACGTCTACCCGCCGTGTTTTTGGGAGGATTTATGGGGTTTGATCTGCCAAAACCTGCCAAAACCGGCCTGCCAAATGATTGAGTTAAATTTTTTAGTAGTATTTTTAGGTTAGGCTGGGATAATACTCAATAATCCCTGTCAAAACACCTCCACCAAACAAGGCCTCAAGGGGCACGATGAGCTCCCACGGTCCCACCTCATATATTTGCAGCACGGGACTCAAAAGAACAACTTCCTTACAAAATCAGCCGCCATCTCTTTCCCATGAACCTGCAGGCTCAAAACACACCTTTCGCCAACTCTCCAGAATCTAGGCTATGGTTAGGAGTTCCAAATTTTTTTTGAGAACAAGCAGAAGAGCTGCTCGTCATTGTATTAAGTGTATGAGAGAAACATGATCCAGTTTATGAGGGAAACCGGACTCAAAAACCATACAAATGAAGCCGAACGGCATTCAACGCACACTCGAAGCACACAACAAGCACACGACCTTGCCCAACCACCGGTCAAGAAGACACACGATCGAGACATAGGGCACCGAAATCGCGTAACAGCTAAAGCAACAACTCGAAGCAAACCCTAACTCAAGAAGTCACGCGGCGACGTACAGCCCGCCTAGAGATCGGCGAGTAAGCTGCAGGACCTGACCTAACCTTGAGGAAGTGTTGCCCAAGAGGTGTCGACGACAGTGTACATTGCGCCTAAGACGCCCACACTCCAAGCAGCGGCTGACCTTGACTCCGAAAGCCGACATGGGACTCCACAAGCAACCCGGACAGCGCCTCCAAGGAGGGGACGACGCAAGAGCGCCGCCACTGCCTGACCAAACTTAGTCTAGGGTTTCCCCCGTTGCTTGAGAGAGGGAGGCTGAAAGGACCTAGACGACGCCTTCAAGAAGGTGACGACGCTCGCAGGCGTCGCCGTCATCCTGCAAGAACACAGGGATTTCTCCCAGCCCTTCCATCCGCCCTCACAGTCCACAAGAAGGCACCTCGGAACCGCCAGTCGTGCACACTACCCACGAGAGGCCAACACTTGATAGAGGCCACAGAGGCGGCGGTGACCACTTCCAGCATCACCCCAGCAGCCCTAGCTTGCTGCCGGCCCTCCTTCCTCATCCCCTTGCAGGAACGATGCACAAGCCTGGACCAGGCAGAGCGCCACGAGAACGACTGGCATCGCGCGGATGTGGTCCGCGGCCCAGGTCATACCCAGAACAGGCCCGTAGGCCCAGGTCAGACCCATATCGGACCCGTAGGCCCAGATCTGGCCTCGTGCGCTTGCGCCGCCGGCGAGCGGACCACGCGGAATTCCTATTTGCCGCTCGTTAGCGGCGCTTATCGTCCCGCGCCGCGTACCCCCACCATATCCGGGCGTATTTGGGCCTGGCCCATGTTAGTCTGTTTGCTTTTTGTCTTTTCTGTAACGTTTTCATTTTTCATTTTTCTGTTTTCCTTCTTTTTTTGTTTTTCTTCTTTTTATTTTTTTCGTTTTTTCTTTTTTGTTTAAATTTGAAAATTGTTCAGATTTCAAATTTTGTTCAAATTTAAAAATTGTTCATATTTCGAATTTTGTTCAAATTTGAAAATGGTTCATATTTTGATTTTTGTTCAAACTTGAAAATTGTTCATATTTCGATTTTTGTTCAAACTTGAAAATTGTTCATATTTCAAAAAAAATTCAAACTTGAAAATTGTTCATATTTGGAATTTTGTTCAAATTTTAAAATTATTCATATTTCGAATTTTGTTCAAACTTGAAAGAAAAAGAAACAGAAAAATAAAGACAGTAAATATTATGGGCCGCGGCCCAGTTAGACACCCATGCAGAGGGGGTACGCGGCCCTTCATTCTTACGTCGCCAACGGGCGGCGTATAGGAGGCCCCCGGACCACGCTCCTGCACCACCGCACCACACCAACTCCTCCCAACGCAGCAGCCCCTGCGCCAGCAAGCTCGATGGACGGCCCAGCTGGCCCGTGACCGGAGCTCGTATGCTGAGCGACAGCGCCGCCAACCACCACCACCGCGACCCGCCACCGCTCGCCCAGCCCCCCTGCCGCACGCCAAGATCTGCCGCCGCCAAGGAGCCCGCAGGCCCCGCCGCCGCCAAGAGGAGCCGGAGCGTGGGCAGCGAACCGCCGATTCCCGTCGAGGCCCCCCGCCTAGTGACCTCCACGAGCTGCGAGTAGACGCCCCGCCGCCGCCGTCGGCCACGCGGGCTTCGCCTGGCGGCGGCGCAGGTGAGGGCGGGGATTTACTGGAGGTCCTCTAGGGTTGGAGTGTCGCCCCCCGTGTCGCCCTTGGCGAGAGCGACGCGGGGCCTCCGTGTTACTAAAGTTAGGAGTTCCAAATTGAACGAGGGCCGCCGCCATCCCGGCCTGTGCCGTACGTTCTCTACCTCCTAGAATGTTGCTACTCATCTCAATGCACAGAGTACGTCGCCGCTGCACTTCAATCTAGATCGGCTGCCGCTACCTGTCGTCTAAATCAGCCGCAGTTGCCTTTGAGTTAGACCGGTGCCGCCGCTCGATCTTGCTTTGTTTCTTTCATTGCAGAACATGTGGTCTGGAACGGAAGTGTTTTTCTCGATGGATTGTTATGCATCCTCCAAGTTATCTCTTCTAGGAATTTGTGGCAAGTCAATTGAGAAGGTAGTAATGCTAGTTGAGCTAGGTATTCGCAGCAAGCAATTTGGTATATCCCTGAGACCAGGAAATCTGTGTGAGAGAGATTAGAAAGAGGACCGCGTGCAAACAATACTAATGAACCGGCCGACTTCGCCGGCCCGCCTATAGAGCGTTTGAGATGTAGCCTGCTAGGATGCTCGGCCGTGTTGTGTTGCTGTCCGTTGTAATTTTTCTTTTCTTTGAAAAACGTTTGGGAGTAGTTATTTTAGAATAATTGGAAGTAGTTATTGTCACTAGTGGGAAAAGGCTTATAGATAGATGTTTTATCAGTGGAGCACATTATTCAATATGCTCCACTAGTATTTACTAGTGGCGCATTTGCAAATATGCTCCATTGATAATTTTCTTACTAAAGGCGCATATTGTTCAGAATGCGCCACCAATATCCACGTGGGACCTATCAGAAGGGTCATCGACAAAATATCCTGTCTTATCAATGGCGCATTTGCTATATGCGCCACGCATATTTGACCTATTAGTGGCGCATATAGCAATATGCGCCACTGATAACTCCAATATCAATGGCGCATATGCAATATGCGCCACGCATAACTGGCGGGAATTTTTTTCACCCGCCACCCCCCCCCCGTGGGTCGCCTTTTTAGTCTTTTAAAAAATAAAAAAAAATAAAAAAAGGTTTTTAAAAAATTCAAAAAATCAGATTTAGTTATGTTATGTGATCTAGTAAGTAAGAAAAATAATAAAAATAAATTTTGATCTTTTTTACAAAAAAACTTTATGTCTCGGTAAAACGGCCATAACTTTTGCATACGAAGTCGGATTAAAAAGTTTTTTATATGAAAAAGTATCTACACGAAAAGTTACATCCAAATTCAATAGAATCTCAAAATTCAAAAGGGAAAATAGACTTTTTCACACTTTTATATTTTTCATTTTTTTTTTACTTTTAGATCAAAATTTATATTGGATTAAACTTTTGGATTAGTTATATACACACATATAGCACACATGCAGATATATACACATATATACACACACATATACACACACATATATGCATACATATACACACATATACACACATATACACACACATACACACACATATACGCACACATACACACATATACGCACATATATATGCACACATGCATACACATACACACATATACACACATATACACATACATATACGCACATATATATATGCACACATATATACATATACACACATATACACACATATACATACATATATGCACATATACGCACATATATACACACATATACGCACATATACGCACATATATACGCACACATGCATACATATACACACACATACACATATATGCACATATACGTACATATACACACATATACGCACATATATATGCACACATGCATACATATACACACACATACACACATATACGCACATATACACACACCTATATGCACATATACGCGGATATACATACACATATAAACACACATATACACACATATACATAATACATATACACATATACACACACATATACGCACATACACACACATATACACACAAGCACATATAGGCCTTAAGAGGATTGATATGATAGTAATATCAATAAGAACTTGGGTAGGTTAGGGATAGCTCATGCACATAGAATGGAGAATTTAAGCGTGCTCAGCCCGGAGTAGTCTAAGGATGGGTGACCTAGCGGGAAGTCAAGAAATTCGGTGTGATTTGAAAATGTTCCTCATGTGATAAAATCCTCAAAAAATTGAAATAAAATAGTTTTTTCATATTATTTCGATTTTTATAATTTTCAATTTTTTTTGATTTTTTTGATTTTTGAATTTTCAAAGGCTACTAGTGGCGCATATAGCAATATGCGCCACGCATAGGCAAATTATGCGTGGCACATATTGAGATGCGCCACCCATAAACTGTTACTAGTGGCGTGGCATTGGTGACGCATCCCATATGCGCCACGCATATGCCAAAATGGTGCGCCACCAATAGCCTTTTTTCCACTAGTGTGTATTAATTGTCTTATAGTGAGTTTAACCCAAGCTCATGTGGAGAAAGATCAGAACCATCCAGGCTCTCAGCATAAGAGTATGGGAATAAACTTGCGACTTTTCAAGATTGGTAGAATCAAAAAAAAACCATGTTATGCATCCAGTCTTCATACTCACTGTAATAGTCTGCAATACTTTTGCAGCAAGTAGGACACTAAACTAAAAAATACACATAACAATTGTATAAAGATCCAGTCACAATAAGAACCATAGTTTTATATATAGGTTAAATAGCTTAAGAGGCTATTAGCTCTTAAATCAAGAATAATGACCATAAATTATTGCCAATTGTAAAAAAAGGACAGTAATAACTGTATAAAGAGATCTATCAACCGTTGTTAGCATATAAGAGGCACATTTGGCTTAAACACTGAACTGGTAGCATTTTTCTGAACGTGTGCAGATTCTGCCTGTAACAATCAAGAGAATACAAATAAATTAGCAATATTTACCCTGCTAACATGTCTAAATTTCATAATTATTTGATCATATCAAAATTCTATGATTAGGGTAGAAATAATTCCAAATAATACCAAGATTGAGATGAAGTACCCTAGGGCTAATACAAATATAGCAATCACAAGTATAGTTACGTGTCTTTGAAACGACGTACACATCACTGGGAACCATAAGACGTATTAAACAGTCTTTTCCATATTTCAAATCAGCACTTATGTGTCCTTGAAATCCTTGACACAAGTGATGTGTCCTTGATAACCACAGACCAGACAAATACTGAAACATGTGCAGCTATGAACTTCTACAAACATTAACATACCTTGACCATGGCGCTACCAACTCGACGCGCAGTAGGAGGAAGGATTCCTTGACAGACCCGAGGAGACCCGCATCGACGAGGCGGTTGCTGGATGGAGAAATTTATAGCTGATCTACAAATAGGATACTAATTTCTTTAAATTCTGAATGATGTTTACCATCCATGATGGTTTGCTAAAACCCTTCCATGAAATCGGTGCTTGGAGTAAATGGAACTCAAAGGCACATAACAGTAACATATACAATGATAATGGAATATTTCTTGGCAAAGCAGAAGCATACTCCACCTATAATCGGCAGGCGAAATGGCTAGAGATGTTATTTTCTTTTCGTTTTGTACCGTTTCAGTATAGTTATTCCATAGCAGGCAAACTCAGATTTTAATGCATGTGCTAGCTAGCTATTGTGGGCCTCTTTTTCTGGAAGAAAAGGACAGGGCCACCACTCGCGGTAACAAAGAACTCCGGCTGACCAATCCCACTCGAGATCCAATGACCGGTAATGCTCCGTGGAGGGGGTGGTGTGAGGAGCCGGGTAACCAACCCGGCCTGCAGCTTAAGATAATATGGTGGTTTCACTATGGACGAAAAAAAAAAGAGATACCCCACTTTCTAAATTGTTTACTAATTATACAATTTTAAACCTTGACCCCGGAAATAAGGTAACTCTCAATGTATTCACAACTGATATGAGGAAATAGCTTAAATACCATCATTTAAATAACAACATATCATGCTCAATTAATTATGAATTGGCAGAAAATAAGGCAACAATAATATGCCGGTTCATTTAAATAACAACATATCATGCTCACTTGACGACATGTCTATTTTTATCAGAATTCAGACGATTTGATGTAAATGTTAGGCAAGGTCATGCGTAGATATAAATTATAACCAAATCAGTTCCTTCATTGTATAAGCTATAGACGCACAGTGAGTTATTTACTCATAGGCATTTTGTCAAACATATAGCATGCGCATTACGGAGTGAACAATTAAGAAGGAGAAAGGACTCACAACCTAGATCGGAGGCTGCCAACGCCTCCCCAAATCTCCATCATCGCAGGTCTCCCACTACTACGTTGCAGCCAACTCGTCCAGGGCATCCACGAAATCAAGATCAAGGTTTGTCGCCAACAACCGCTGCCTCCCAATATCTCCCACCGGCTCAGCATTCTCAATGCTAACCCCGCGGCGAAGCCATGGCGGAGGCTCCGGTTTCGGCTCCGAAGAGGATGGCACGATGATGAGCGGCAGCGGATGCGGCTCCGGTGGCCCATGCCAGATATATCTTCAGTCTTCCATAGGAACCGCGGGTCAACGGGCAGCGGTGGCGGAGCAACGGCAACGGCGGATTGTGCTTGGGCGCTCCGTCCTTGGCGGCAGCGGCGGCACTTGACGCCCTCCGCATGCTGTAATCCTCCTTCTCTGGCCACTGGAGTAAAAAAAGACGCTGAGTCTGGACCGCTGTTCACCTCGTGATGCAAACGGTCCGGTGCGGTGCGTCCCTGTTATTGGACCACTGCACCTGTACCAAAATTTGAGGGTAAAGGTCTTGCCCGCACCTGCACTATTAGGGTAACAGGTTACCCTAGGTTTGGCCATGTGATACGTATCGCTGCACGGTGACATGCCCATCGTCGTCAGTGGGTCAGTCCAATGACCTGCAGGCTTCATCGATTTCAGGGAAGTGAGGAGAGGCCTGCACGGGGGAGATCCGCTACTGGAGAAGATGATTGGAGATGACATGCTTTGCGAGCTCGGGGCGCTCCCCAAGCTTTAAGCGCCGCCCGCAGCTTCATCGTGTTCCGGCGGCCGGCGAGTTGGCCTGCTCCGGTGACGGGGGGGACTTGGAGAAAAGAGGAAAGGAAGATGGAGGAGCCGTAAGGGGGCGGCGGCGTGCTCTGCCCCAACAATTTCACTCCGATGCCGGCGGCTCGTCTGCTCATGCGGAGGCGCGACAGCGGCAGTCTGCTCGCTCGAGAGGAAAAAGGTGAGGAGCGGTGTCTGGACCTAGTTTTTTGCGGGCCGGCCCTTTACCCCATTGGTAACAGAATCGCGGTGCGGTCCAGCGGGTAAAGCGGGACAAACCGGACCACGTGCATCTATATGTTCACCATCCCTCGCGTGGCCGCATCGCAACAGATTGCCAGAGAAGGGGCATAATATGAGATATAGGGCAGGGAGGGGAAGGGAAGCGGCTGTGTTTGCCATTCCCCATTGTCGTCTGCTTGCTATTTCCGCGTCGCCAGCTCTCATCTTTCCCCACCTATGAGAGGGGAAGAGTGTTGGCCCGTGGGTAGTGCGGCAGATCTCTCCTTGCCTATAAATAAGTTACATAATAAGAATTGCAACTTTATAATCGTCATCAAGTGTAATGCAGTATCTGTTCTGGCATAAAACATAGCATAAAAAGCAAGCTAGCATTTTCAGAAGGGGCATTAGTATTATGGAATAAAATCACTATTGGTCATATACCAAAAACAAAACATAATTGGCCATATCATTCAGTTAAAACAACAAAGGGAATATTTATTGTCCATTTGTTTCATTGAATCTGAACTGTTATCATGCAAATTCAGGAAAGAACATGGATATCACCGCAACGGTGATAGGGGTAGTCCTAAATCACTCATGGGCTGGATGACGGCCCATGGCGGGTGACCTTGTAGCGTACGCGCAGGACTTAGTCTAGGATTCCAAGTTGTATCCGCTCCGGTACCAACGTGTAGCCCACGTCAGGCGCCTTTATAAGCCCGGCGTGGAGCAGCCCTTGAGGCAGAGAAGTTAGAGACCAACCTTACGGCCAATCGCATAGCGAAACAGCCAACCTCATCATTGTAACCGAGCACTTGTTGCCTTATAGTGAATTATAGCAGCACGTAGGGTCTCGCCACCGTTGCGGGATCTGAAGCTGGGTAAACTCGTGCTACCACCATCCTGGATCGCTCCTCCGTGTTCACCCCCTTCCACAAACCGCCATATCCCTACCCCTATGGCAGATCTGTTGACGAAACCACGACAGTTGGCGCCCACCGTGGGGCTTAGCGCGTCTGGAGCGCGGATCCAGGCGGGATCCGCCTTCGCAGGCATCGGCGACACCGTCGCCATCGGGCGCGTCCTCTACGATTCCGGCTTCCCCATCGTCCCAGCGGATAACCTCTGGGTTCCGGCTAGAGAAGACCCTGCTCGATTCACCGTCATCCCAATTGGAGATATCCATATCTTCATTGGAGAGACAAACCCTACCCCCGCTACGGAAACCAATTTCCGGCGGATTGGTATGGCGGAAATCCCCAAACGGACCGCTTTCGAGCTGGATACGGAGGACTCATCCGATCTGGAACTTTCCAAGTTGCCCAGATCGGATCTGAAAAATAATCCCACCCAGCCCGCCCCAGAGGTAGAGGAAGTGGTGGAAGACCACAGTGAATCCGCCATGAGCAATCTGGCGTTAGAGACACCGCGGTACTGCCTTGTTGCGTTCGCAGGTATCACTTCGGGATCTACCTCCAATGGAGAAGATAGCTCAGGTGAATCCATCCTAGAGGCACTTAACGAAAGTGGTGAATCGGATGACTGGGATAGCAAAGGCTATGATTCTGACCATTACGATGCCGCCATGAGGAAACTCGAGGCAGAATTGGCGCAGCAGGCACTTGAAGAGCAACACGCAGCGGCCAAGCAGGTGTTTGTCACCAACAAAGGAGATGATGTTGGGCAGACAACCGGTGATCCGCCATCTCAGGCAGCCCACGACGGAGATGCCGGCAATGAGCAGGGTAACCCGCCACCAGCCGCCGATCCCACCGCGGAGCAACTTCCCGAGATTCATGGCGGACCCAGGCCGTTACCCGCCATCCCCGAGGACCAGCACCAAGAAGACTTCACGACCCCGCTGGATAAGGTCGTCTACGGAACTCTAGCAGATCCAATCACCCCTGACTATGTCAGAGATGTGAACGATCTCGAGAAGAAGAGGCGAGCACTCCTCAAGGAAGCAAAGCGAGTCGAGAAGATGGGCCAGCAGGTTGATGACGACATTGCTAAAGCTCAGGACACGCTGAAGCGCGCAAGGAACATGGAAGAGAAGTATGCCACTCTCATTCAGAACCAGATCAACGAGGGAGGCGACCCGCAGCTGGTACGAAACCTTGAGTTCACCGTACCAACAGCGGAAACTCTGGCCAGGATGTACATCAAGAATCCGCCATACGTGGACAAAAACCACGATGAAGTTAGGGCTACGCCCATCGAGAACATCGTGGCCGCAAAGGAGCTATTGGAACATAACAAGAGTCCAGCAGCTCTAGAAATAGCGGTTAAACTGATGACCAAAGCATTAGTGTAGCAGGAAAAGGCTACGTCGTCACGGCTGCTCGAATCTGATCCTGCGCTATGCAGGTCCAGTACTGCGTCTAAAGCTCAGGGAGCTGGCAATAATGGTGGTCGTCCTGACAACGAATCTCATACCGGATCCTCGGAGATCCGAAGAAGAGAAGCTCGCAATCGGAGACACGCCATCCCAATATCCTCCGATGACGACAAACCACATGGCAAAGGCCCACAGAGAAATCCATCGCCACCCCGCAAGAATTACCCGGCTTACGGATACCAACAAACCACTGCTGCTCCCCGCCATAAGACCAACATGCCGCCACCAAAGTATAAGACGTTCGAAGTCCCTAAAGGAGGAATCGTCATACGCGACAATGATGGCAAACGAGGACGAAGCCGTGACGCTGGACGCAGAGACGATCCGCCACGACGGGAAAACAGCAGGGATGGCGGATCCAAGAGAAGGGATCGATCTCGCCATGATGACGGCCCGCATCGTGACGGTGACAAGGATAAGCATCGCTCCACTCGCCGCCACGATGACAAAGGGCAAGGCTCCCGCCGCCATGACGGTGACCCATCGCGAAGAACGGACGGAAGTCGTAGCTGCAGAGAACAGTCGCAGGACGGTGAGAGTAAGCGCAGACGCGACCCTTCGCCATCCCCACCAGGGAGCCCCCATGGTGGCGGTGGTGGTGGCGGCGGGCCAGCAAAGTCGCGCAACTCCCGCAAAGATCCGCCGGACCAGAAGCCCTACGATGCCCGTACCCATCTAAACGAGATTGCCAAGTCTCAAACGGCCTTCTTCCTCGGCCCAAAGTGCTTTGGACCACGGATTCGTGACGAGCCCATCCCGTATGGGTTCAAAATCGAGAAAAATATCCGCCAGTACAATGGAGTCGATAGGCCTTTGACCTGGCTACAAGACTACTTCAACGCAGTACAATTCGCCGGGGGATCTCCCAACGTCGTTGTCCGCTATTTGCCCCTGATGCTATCCGGCACTGCGAGGCAGTGGATCAATGACCTAGCGGAAAACTCCATCCAAACCTGGTTCGATATGCAAACTGCGTTCACGGAAAATTTCGAGGGGACTTACAAGAGACCCCACAACATTGGTGACCTCCAACGGTGCCGACGAGCCGACGACGAGACCTCCCGAACTTTCCTCGCGCGATGGCTGGATATGAAGAACTCCTGTGAAGGGGTTACTGACGAATCCGCCATCCTCGCGTTCATTGACAGTTTGGAGAGAGGCCAACTGCTCCGCCATCGTCTGTTGCGGGAAAGGAACGAAGGGAAATTGACCCTAAATTCCATGATCACCATCGCAAGCAATTACGCGGCCGCCGCCGACGACGCCCGCGAATCTCTGAAGGCTTCCGCCATCCAGAACACTGGAAAGCGGAATAGCAGTAACAAATGGAAGAATCCGCCAGAAGAGCCGCAGGCCCCGGACATGGTGGCCACAGCCTTCGCTGACAAGGGTCAAAGCAGCCAGCGCGGCAGGGGATGCGGAGGTGGCGGTGGCCAACCGCGGAGTTCTGCAACTCCCGCTTCGGCGCCATCCGCCCCCGTGTCTTACGACGAATACCGCGATATGCCATGTTTTGCCCACCGCGACGCCTCAGGAAAGTGCAACCACACCAACCGGAACTGCAAGTTTGTCAACGACCTCAAGGCGGATCAAGAAGCTGGCTTCAAGCGCAGCCGGCGACAACGGCCTCGTGGCAAAGGAAAAGCGGATAAAGACAAGGAGTCTAGGGATGGCAGTGACATGGATGAAGACCCTGCGCCCAAACCCGCCGAAAAGGCAGAGGGTGGTGCTGGCAAGGGTAACCCAATCAAGGACAAAAAAGGTGCCTTTCACACATTCCTTGGACCCCCCACGGCTAAGGCACAGAGAGCTGCTATGCGCTCACTTAATGCCACCGTGCCAAAAATCCGCCAGTACGTCAGATGGTCCGAAGTACCGGTGCACTGGAGCCGCGAAGATCATCCAGAGCATATCCCGGATGGCTATTACGCCATGGTGGTATGCCCTGTAATCCATGGCTATGAGTTCTCCAAATGCTTAATGGATGGCGGCAGCAGCCTGAACATCATGTACGTGGAAACTTTGACAAAACTCGGCCTCACCAAGACCCAACTCCGCCATAGCGCGGTCACCTTTTATGGGGTGGTTCCTGGTCGCCAAGCTAAGTCCCTCGGGTCCATCACACTCAAGGTTGCCTTCGGTAGTGAGGAGAACTACAGAGAAGAGCCCATAACCTTTGAAGTAGTCCCGTTCAAAAGCACTTACCACGTGATCTTCGGGCGCCCCGCTTTCCACAGCTTCCATGCAAGGCCATGCTACATCTACAATCAACTAAAGATGCCAGGACCGGATGGCATAATCACCGTTTATGGCAGCTTCAGAAAGGCAAAGGAGTGCGAGGAAGGAGAAGCCGCCTTCGCGGAAGCAGTGTTCTTCGGTGAGGAGTTCAAAGAAATCCACGCCGCAACGGACCCCGCGGAGATGCCGACATCCAAGCAGGACGTTTCCGCCACCCCGCCCACCTTCAAGCCTACAGTCGATACAAAACAGGTGGAACTTGTCGCTGGCGATGCCGCCAAGACTACCGCCATTGGGACGAATTTGTCCCCCGCATAGGAAAACGCGCTCGTCGAGTTCCTCCGTGAGAACCGGGACATCTTCGCATGGCAGCCATCTGACATGACGGGTGTACCCAGGGAACTCGCCGAGCACGCTCTGCAGATAATTCCTGGCTCAAAGCCAGTAAGACAAGCCATGAGACGCTTCGGAGATGAAAAGCGCCGCGCCATAGCAAAGGAAATTTCCAAGCTGTTGAAAGCAGGCTTCATCAAGGAAGTGATACATACCAAGTGGGTGGCAAATCCGGTACTAGTTCCTAAGAAAAACACAAAAGTTCTGCGCATGTGTGTAGATTACACTGGCCTGAACAAGGCATGTCCAAAAGACCCTTTTCCCTTGCCTCGCATTGACCAAGTCATTGACTCGACGGCGGGATCGGAGCTACTGTGTTTCTTAGATGCCTACTCCGGATACCACCAGATCAAGATGAAAAAGTCCGATCAACTCGCTACGTCGTTCGTAACACCTTATGGCACATATTGCTATGTCACAATGCCATTCGGTCTGAAAAACGCAGGAGCAACGTATCAGCGCACTATGCAAAAGTGCCTGGCGGATCAAATCGGACGAAATATCCACGCATACGTGGATGACATCGCAGTCATGTCCAAGAAGCAAGATGGCCTTATAGCGGATTTGCAAGAGACCTTTGACAATCTCAGGAAGTACAACATGATGCTTAACCCAACGAAGTGCGTCTTCGGGGTCCCAGCTGGACAACTCCTAGGATTCATCGTCTCACACCGCGGAATTGAGGTTAATCCAGAGAAGATCAAGGAAATCCTCGACATCTCCCGGCCCATCGACCTAAAAGACGTGCAGCGACTCACAGGCTGCGTGGCAGCAGTGAGCAGATTCATCAGTCGTCTTGGCGAGAAGGCTTTGCCACTCTACAAGCTGATGAAGAAATCAGACGAATTCGTCTGGACCGACGAGGCAGACGCTGCACTTAAGGATTTGAAGAGAGTGTTATCCACTGCACCAGTCCTAGCGGCTCCCGAAGACCAGGAACCCATGTTACTATACATGGCAGCAACCAATAGGGTGGTCAGCATCGTCATGGCGGTAGAGCGTAAGGAAGAAGCGCAGGAGTATGGCGTACAGAGACCAGTCTACTATGTCAGCGAGGTCCTGACGGAATCCAAGCAGCGCTACCCTCACTACCAAAAATTGGCATACGGAGTTTCCTAGCTTCTCGTAAGTTAAGGCATTACTTCTATGACCATAAGATCACAGTGGTGAGCAAAGCCCCACTGAAGGACATTATCAACAACAGCGACGCAACAGGACGAGTTGCGAAGTGGGGCATTGAATTGGCCTCTTTCGACATCGACTACAAGCCTCGCACCGCCATCAAGTCTCAGGTGTTGGCGGAGTTTATGGCGGATTGGAAAGAAGCACAGGAGACTACGCCCGTCCCAGAACCAGAGCATTGGGTGATGCACTTTGATGGCTCAAAGTTGCTACACGGCTCGGGGGCTGGAGTGACGCTCAAATCTCCTAAGGGAGATGAGCTCAGCTACGTTCTCCAGATTCACTTCCCCACCACCAATAACATCGCGGAGTATGAAGCGCTACTACACGGGCTACGTGTCGCAAAGGAGATCGGCGTACAACACATCATGTGTTGTGGAGACTCTGACCTTGTGGCTCAGCAGGTGGCTGGCACATATAAAGCTCGGAACGAAGTCATGGCGGCATACAGAGATGAAGTGGACGAGATGGCCAAAAATTTCCTCGGCTACGACATAAAGCATGTACGGCGAGAAGATAACATGGCGGCCGATACCTTGTCCAAACTGGGATCCAGCCGTAAGGCAGTTCCGCCAGGCGTATTCCTCGAGCATCTGCACGTACCATCAGTTAAGATGGTGGATCCAGAAAATCCGGAGATAGCGAGCTCCCCTGTTATGGCGGTTTTGCCTAGCAATCCGCCATGGGCAGAGCCCTTCCTGGAGTATCTGACGAACAAGAAGCTTCCCGAATACGAAGTCCAGAAAAGACAAATCGAGCGTAGAGTCAAAGCGTACACCATCATTGATGGCCAACTCTACAAACGAAGCACCTCGGGAGTTTTTATGAAGTGCATATCCCAAGTGGATGGAATCGAGATACTAAGAGAGATCCATGAAGGCGAATGTGGCCATCACGCCGCCGCCAGATCCCTAGTAGCTAAAGCATTCCGCCATGGGTTCTACTGGCCAACAGCCAAAGCAGATGCAGACCGCATTGTGGAGCTCTGCCATGGTTGCCAGATGTACTCCAAGCAAACCCATATGCCCGCCACAGCACTGCATACGATCCCTATAACTTGGCCTTTCGCAGTCTGGGGGCTGGACATGGTGGGTCCGCTAAAAACAGCACCTTCAGGATTTACGCACCTTTTGGTAGCGGTAGACAAATTCACGAAGTGGGTGGAAGCTAAGCCCATCAGAAAGCTTGATGGCAAAACCGCCCTAAAATTTGTGAAGGACATTGTGGTCAGATTCGGCATCCCACACAGCATCATCACCGATAATGGCACAAACTTGTCTGAGGGAGAAGTTGAGGAATACTGCCATCACAACGGAATCCGCCTTGACCTAGCATCTGTGGCACATCCACAGTCTAATGGCCAAGTTGAGCGGACCAACGGACTAATCATGTCAGGGATCAAGCCACGCCTAGAAGCACCGCTACATAGAGCAGCTAGAGCCTGGGCAGAGGAGTTGCCATCTGTACTGTGGAGTCTACGGACCACGCCAAACAGATCAACCGGCCTTACCCCTTTCTTCTTAGTCTACGGAGCAGAGGCAATCTTGCCAAGTGATGTTCAGTATGATTCTCCAAGAGTCGAGGCCTACAAGGAAGAAGATGCAGAAGCGTCCAGACAACTATCTGTGGACCTGCTAGAAGAAGAGCGCGACCTCGTAGCCCAGAGATCCGCCATCTACCAGCAGAATCTCCGCCGCTATCACAGCAGGCGAGTTCGCCAACGCTCGTTTAAGGAAGGTGACCTGGTGCTACGCCTCAAACAGCAGAAGTCCCACAAGCTATCCCCGCCTTGGGAAGGACCATTCGTCATTAGCAAAGCTCTACTGAATGGTTCCTACTACCTCATTGATATTCGCGAGCTAGATAAGCGACCAAGTAAGAAGCGCAAACGAAGAGACCCTGACGATATCTACGACGAGACAGATCGTCCATGGAACATCGCACAACTACGTCCTTTCTACACTTAGCACTTTTCTAGCTATGTAATAGGCACCTCTATATGATCAATGAAATAAAGCATTTGGTTCACTCTTGATTTTTTCCGAGTCTTTTACCTCCTTTATTGTTCATTTAGATCGTATAGAACCTTTTGCGCAATTGTGCTCTGCACTTGCGTATCTTTAAATCCGCCATAAGCGGTCCGCGTAGCTTTTTTATGTTTTGATCTTCATTCGATGTTCTCTGTGTGGATTCCAGAGTAGTGACTTCTTGACGATCCAAGCCGCCATCTGCTGAGGGTTCTGGACGGTTGCTATTAAGTATCGTCGCCCTAGCGGATTGTTCGTGCGAAGATTTCGCCATCTCACGAAAAGTCAAGCACAGAGAGCCGGATGGCGGATCGCATAATCCTACGCGTGAAAAATTTTAAGTGTTGTTTTTTGGGCATGGCAAAAACTGCAAGTTGCATAAAACTAGGCCTGGCAGTTTCTTTGCGCAATTAAAACCACTTCATAAACAACAAACTGCAAAAGTTCACAAGCATTTTACTGATCTGCCACAAGCAGATCAGTCACAGTGCAGACACATCACACGCAGTTTAAGTTTAAATTACAGACCCACTCAGGGGCCGAATTGATGCAAAGTATTTTTTCCTGCCATGTTGCAGGGCACATCTCAAGAAGATGGCGGAACCTTGGAGGACACCTCGTCACCGCCATCACCACCTGCAGTTGCCGCGGAGGCGGATGCCGAAGCTTGGCTTGGCGACCCTGGCAGCTCGTATGCTTCATAGTACACGTTCAACTGAGTGCCAAGGGCACACAGTTGATCGTATCCAAGCACGCTCTGCCGGATGGCGGCCTCGTCCACCGGCGCGCCATCCTCGCCGCTCTCAGGGATGCCGGAGGTGAGCTGGTCCAGGTCCATGTCGGGGTAGTGGGCCTTCGCCAATGTCAGCGCTGTTCTGGCACCACCCCGAGCAGAGGACAGCTTCCAATCCGCCACCAGCCCTGGCACCAGCAGCAGCTTCTGCGTGAGCGCGATGGCGGAAAGGTTGGAAGAACCCGCTATCTGCAGGCTCCCGCACGCTTGGCGACCAGCGCTGAGAAGGCCATCAAGCTCCTTCCTCGCTGCGTCGGTGGCCATGCGCAAGCCCTCAGCGGTGTCCACCTCGCTTTGCCCCAAGGAAGCTGCATGGCGGAAAAAAGAAGATGCGTCACGAACTACATAGCAGAAGTTGAAAACCAAGTTATAAGAGGTGGTACCTAGCAAGTTGTCTTGGAAGTGATGGAGGAGCTCGTTAAAGCCTTCACGCCGCTTCTCAAAGTCAGCGGCGGCTTTGCGGAGATCCGCTATCTCCTTGTCCTTCTTCTTGCCCTGGTTCTCCTGGTCCTTCAGCTGCCTCTCGAGGGTGGCGTTTTCAGCCAGCGATTTCCGGAGCTGTTCATTCAGCCCATCCATCGCAATGGCGTGGCCTTTCTTCATCCCCTCAAGTGTGGACTTGAGCTTGGTAGCGTCTGCATGGCGGAATTCTGTCAGTTCAGCGTTTGATTGAATAAGCGTAAAGGAAAGGAACCTTAAGGTTAAATACCGCTATTCTCAAGCTGTTGCCGCAAATCCGCCACAAGAACGCCTTTCTCTGCCAGCTCCTTCTCCTGCGAGCTGACGACCTGGACCAGATCCTCCACCACCTTCTTGTAATTCTGGCAAAATTTGAAGTGTTAGTCAATCTTAGAGCTTTATGCCGGATGTGAATCCGCCATAACGCTCGGGGGCTACTCACTGATTCTTTTTTAGTCACTCTTAGAGCATCATGAACGAAAATCCGCCATGATGCTCGGGGGCTACTTATGCTGATTTTTTGTCTTCTAAGAGCTTTATGCTGGATAATTATCCGCCATAACGCTCGGGGGCTACTCAGTATGAAAATTAAGTTCTCTATAGAGCACTGTGTGAACTACCAGCGCTCGAGGGCTAAGTTATTCAAAAACTTACAGAAGTCAACCTTGGAGCCCCATAGCGGATTAAATTTGCGAATCCGCCATGGCGCTCGGGGGCTACTGGGAGTACATACCTCCTTAACAATACTGGTTCTCTGAACGAACGCCGCCATTGCAGATGACACATGGTTACTGGCCTCCTCTTGCATATTGTCAAGGCGGAAAAGAGCAGTTGCTTTCTTCTTCCATTTTGAAGCTTCCTCAGCTCCCGTATCCGTCTGGATTGCTTTTCCGCTAAAACTCACCTTCTTAGCACCCTTAGCGGGGCGATCTGATGGTCCAGCACTTTTTCCTGGAGTATCCGCCACCTTGCTGGTATGAGGAGAAGAGGCGGAAGGCCCAGTTGGGCGAGCAGGAGCATCTGGTGTAGGTGGAATGGCAGCGGGAGATGGCTTGGCTAGTGGAGGTTTCGGGCCAGAAACCTTTCTTCTTCTGTGTGCAAAAGAGACAGATCAGAAAAGTTATGCATGGTATGAAGGCGAATTGTGATTATACTTACTTCCGCTCCGGTAAATTTATAGTGGCGGAATGTTCTGGCACGGTGTCCAGATGGCCGCGAAGGGCAGGGGACGAATGGCGAGAGATGACTCTCTTGCCCATTCCACGAATGTGCCCGCCAGCACCGCGAACGCCGCGAGGAACCGCCACTACAGGCTCATCCGCCACTACCTCTTCTTCCGCCACCTTTTGTCCTTTGGGAGACGAGGATGTCTCGTCCTCATCGTCAGTAAGATCCTTCGTCCGAGGATAGCGGACGAGACCGCTCAGCTCAGAGGGTGGCAGAGAAGAGAGCTGTGGAGAAAGGTGAAGTTATTCAAGGAAAATTAGCTTTTATGGCGGAATATGGAGAAGCACTTACCTTTGGACAACTGCCATTCTCATACATGGGGATTCTTAACTTCAGAGGCTCATCTCGCCCCACCTTAATGATGTTGCGGATTCGAAGCTCGATCTCCTCAGTGGATAGTTCCTCCTTGGAATAGCGCTGGGAATCGTCTATTCCGCCATACTCGCACATCAGGCTTGGGCGATATTGAAGAGGCTGAATTCGCCGTGAGATCCAGCAGTAAATGGTGTCAGCACCTGTCAGTCCAGAGAAGACAAGTTTCGAAATCCGCCGTGAGCATAATTGACATTCATCATCCATTGTGAAGTCATCCATGACACCCCAGCTATCCTGCTCCTCGGCGGGGCCATCAGTAAAAGACCGCAGGCCGAACTTCCTTTCAGGAGGGGCCTGGTTAGCCTGATAGAAGAAGGAACCCCGCCATCCCTTAGCAGAGTCATGAGGGACAATGTAGGGGTAGGATTTCCCGTGCCGAGGAACAAAGGAGATTGACCCGCAATTGCGAGGATTCCCGTTTGCGTCCCGGTTATGGCGGATATTGAAATATAAGCGGAATAAGTCTCCGCGCGGGCTGATGCCTAGATACCCTTCGCATAGCGCAACGAAACCTGCTAATGCAGTGAAGCTATTCGGAGCAATGTGGTGCAGCTGTAACCTGTAGTGACGGAGAACTTCCCTCAAGAAGTAGGATGGCGGAAGGCTGAGGCCACGGTCAGTGTGGGATTTCAGCATAACGACCTCTTCATCTGAAGGAATCGGCGCCGCTTCACCAGGCACAACCCGCCATCTGGAGGTTTCCTTAGCAGCTATACGGCTTTCCCGCTCCAAGGAAGATAGAATTTCCTCGCTTAGACTGCAGGGGTCCCAATCCCCTCCTGAGGTTTCGGGCATGGCGGACTCTGTGTCAGAGGATCACACAGAGCCCTCGGCAGTTTCAGACTTTGAAGTTTGGCGAGGAGATTCGGGCTCCATGGCGGCCAGTGGCGTGGCGGTAATGATTTCTAAAAGTTCAAGCGAGGACGAGGAAGACGAGGCCAGCTTGTGGCGGAAAATGCTGCCGGCGGCGAGGTTTTCTGCGGTGGCTCGCCGGAGATAGCGAGGCTCTCGTGGAGGCGCTGAAGAGAGAGAGTGCGACGGGGGAGAATGAAGGGGTGACCGGCCGGGGATGAGAGGACGGGGTATATATAGACCCCGGGCCTCGAGATTCGTGCCCGCCATCACCACCGCTCATCCTGATCGCAGAAACCCTAATCTGGCGACACGTGTCCGAGGGTAAGAAAGTAACTTGGTAAATCTTGCCCTAGAAGGAACTGTATGCCGAAATTTACGGCGGATTTCAACGGTATGATCCACTGGATCCCGAAAATCTCGCTAAGATAACTACGTCGCTTGATCCGTTATTTACGGCGGATTGATAGATGGAAAAAGGAACCTCAAGATAACCGCCATCCCAGTGAAGAAGAGCTATGGCGGAAATGACTTATCAAGGACAAGCATGGCGGATGCAGATGGTGATCTTGAAGTTCCCTGGGGGCTACTGTTGGGGATATACCAAATAGGTATACTAGCGACGTAGTCCTAAATCAGCAAGCCAGGGTGGCCCATCAGGGGTGGTATGGCGGATTCGCCATACCGGGCGGCCCAGTTGCTGAAGATGGCACGGCGGTACTGGACGCAGGCGCTTATGGCGGATCCGGAGACAGGCCCATGGCGGGCTACTAGCGGTGAGCTCATGGCGGATCCGGATGACGGCCCATGGCGGGTGACCTTGTAGCGTACGCGCAGGACTTAGTCTAGGATTTCAAGTTGTATCCGCTCCGGTACCAACGTGTAGCCCACGCCAGGCGCCTTTATAAGCCCGGCGTGGAGCAGCCCTTGAGGCAGAGAAGTTAGAGACCAACCTTACGGCCAATCGCATAGCGAAACAGCCAACCTCATCATTGTAACCGAGCACTTGTTGCCTTATAGTGAATTATAGCAGCACGTAGGGTCTCGCCACCGTTGCGGGATCTGAAGCTGGGTAAACTCGTGCTACCACCGTCCTGGATCGCTCCTCCGTGTTCACCCTCTTCCACAAACCGCCATATCCCTACCCCTATGGCAGATCTGTTGACGAAACCACGACATATCCCTGGCTGCTAGCACGGTAGATGAAGTTGGGGGCTCTCAGGGGGCAAATTCAAATGTGAGATTCGTGTAGAGGAGGAAGCGCTCCACATCAGACAACGACAACGACCATGATAAGCAAAGCAGCAAGAGCCCTCCATCCTTGGTGCACGGAACTGGATCAGGATTACACACGCAGAACTGAACTTTAGGAGACGGACGCATCTACACCCTAAGGATTGACCTAAGGTGAGAGAACTCTTTTAGAAGGCTTGCAATAGTTGAACACACATAAGAAATCTTCTAGATGGCCTCATTTCTAAAAAAACAAATCATTTATTCCTTTATTTGGCGGGAAAAAACTGACATCTGTTGTACACAAATTCTGCGGCCGCATTAATAAATCAGTTTTGTTCCTTCGGTCATATTTTCTCCTCTTAAAAGAAAAAACATGCAGCAACTCTACTTATGCCAACTTTCTCTTATAGTATAGGCAAAACAATAACGTAAGAACAAAAATCAGAAACAGGCTGACTTAAAAGGTTTTTTGCTAGGTCAGTGTTCTACTTGATAAATTTATGAGGATAGCTGATCTAAAAAAAATACTTGTATCATTAGTAAAGACTGCTAATTAATAATATATAGGCATTTGATGATGTAGGAATTCCCAGAGTTGCGAAGAGGAGTGGCATGATTCAGTACATAGCACATAAAAATGAAGAGAAGTAGTCTGCTAGAAATAACCACAGTGACGATAAGAATCAAGTCAGCCTACGAAACAACGCAAGTATTCAAGTTAAAAAAGATATGAGGGCTGCAAGAAATACTTGTGTATTTAAAATCCTACAGCTTTTTGTCAAATTATCCACACCCAATCCTGCCTGAATAATTAAAATTAAAATTTATGTATCCTGTTGTTATAAATTCCTGCAATTTACTCAGTTGGACCTTCTATGTATCCAACAGGCGGTAAGAACCAAGCTTAATTATATAAAAATAGAATCAGAAAATTGCACAAGCATATTAAACATATCGCGTACCTTCTAGCTCTCACAAGACTATCTTCTGCCTAGTAAAGTCTGTGAAAGGTCAACCATGTGATCCCCTATAGAACGTAGGAAGAGCACAATAAAGGATATATAAAATTTGAAGGGAATAAATTTGATAATAAGTTACAGAATATCAAAGTTTGGGGACCAAAGTACCAGTGTATCATCACTGAACATGCAGAATTGGTTCGGCTCTACAGAGTTTCAAATGTCCGTTTTATGTGCACAACTTCAAACCGAAATTTTACCAATTTAGCAACAGAGCATGATTGGGTTAGCAAGCAAACTAAGAAGCGGCAGGTCGCATAGATGCACCTGGAAGCTACACACAACAGCAGAGAGCTTGAGAGATCTCGTAGCTCTCCTGGCTTACAGCTTTACCTAACTGAGTTTTTTTTGCTATTTTGTAACTATAATACTATATCATATTTTAGTCAAGTTTCTCTAATTAGTGTTCCATGCAAAGTACCACATATTCTAATTTCTCAGCTGAACACCTATTTAGTTGCAGGAATGCTTATAGTCCAGGACTTCATGATTCTGAATGTACTATAACTTACAAAATGAGCTACTGATTGCATATTTTACATAAAAGCTTAACATAAGCTCTTAGGTAGTTAATTGGAATTGAGTTCATAGAACAATACTTTTCAGGAGCATACTGACATACAGTGATGCATTTTTGGCACAACATTCCACAAACAAGCAAAAATGCCAATTTTCAAAAGGAGGAGCAAAACAAAAATAATGATACTCATGGACAAAAAACCCTTAGTGATCTACCTATCATAAAATAACACATTGGGTTTTTGATTTCTCGTGTATGCTCAACAAAGCTGTTGAATCAAAGAATTGCCCACGGTAAATGGGAAACAAAGTACAACAGCGGCTGTTCTTCCAACAATTGGCAGACAAAGAGAAATAAAGAAAGCACCAGAATGCTGAAAGAGGTACAAAAAAAATAGTTACCTATATGTCTGAGCCTCCATAGTCCAGAAGGAATCTGATTCTCCCTTCATATCAAGCTCATGACATGGTTACAAAAAAATAATAGATTATGTCTGCTCAAAATCCGGACCTGTTGTAGTTAGAAGACAATGACAAAATAAACCGGGTGGCTTAGAGAAAGGTCATCTGTGTTCAACAATAGATTTCCAATGTAGATATCCATAGCATAATGCAAACTTTAGTTCAATAGACATTCTCTATATAGCAAAACTGTAGAAGTTCCGAGTGGTCTAACAAAATTAAGTTCTTATTGCATAGCATACAAATTCAATCGGAAAAAACCATGTAGAATTATTATTTACTTACTGTACCATAGAAGGAATTATTTACCGAAACCACTCACAGAGCTCCAAACACCATTTCGCATGTAAATTAAGATAGCGCCAAAATTGTTGCGTAATGCAAGTGACCAACTGAGCTTAATTAGAATGGACAACATAAAATGCAGTGCCTATATATTCACGTCTTTTCAACCTAGCCCCCTTCAATCCTAAATCCAAGAAAATACTCACTCAATGAGCTAGCTAGATACATGAAATCCAAATAGAAAATCAGTTTGTGGTCTTTCTTCTAAAGACATATGTTTAGGATCTCGAGTATCCTTTAGAATTACATCAATCTACCAAAAAACAATTGCAAAAATCATCTCTAGGAAACAACGGAATCTCTCTGAAATTGAATTTCACAGAAGACGTAAGACATAATCACCCTTACAAAAATGAGGGAGTAGTAGGAAAACTGAAGAAAAAGGAGGCCGATTGCACCAAACGTTGATGCACATACCATGTTGACCATTAACTCATATGCTTCAGTGTACCGCACCTATTGAGACAAAGGTCAGCGCAGGGAACTTGGCTCTAATGATGACATTAGAAATTTTCGTTTGAGGGCAAAGTAGCTATAACTGGATATTGTACCGTTCCAAATGATGGCACATGTCGTAGAGATAATTGATTCAGGTGATCGGAGATGGGCTTGTACCCAGCAAAGAGCACGTTCAGCACGACTGTAGCACCAACAGCGAGACCAACCAATTCACCAACCTGTGAGGCAAAACATCACTGAGTTCATCCCTTCTGATATATCAGAGCTATGAAACATCAGCAATCTCAAAGAGTTATCATGGAGCAGTGGTCTTACTGCTCTGTTGTCTGTGGCCACTCCGGAGACGACAAACATGAGGTAGAAGGAGATGATGAACTCAAGAGCCACCGCCTGCGTGTACGACCCTGACGGCGTCGTCCCGAAGAAGTGCTCGCGCCCACCGCCGAACACTGATACGTCTCAAACGTATCTATAATTTTTGATGCTCCATGCTTGTTTTTACACCATTTGCCTTATGTTTCGTTACACTTCGTGGCGTTTTTATGCGATTTCCGGAACTAACCTATTGACAAGATGGCACAGTGCCAGTCCTTGTTTTCTGCTGTTTTTGTGTTTCAGAAATGCTACACAGGAAATATTCTCGGAATTGGACGAAACAAGTTCCAGAACTCCTATTTTTCCCGGACGAAGGATGAGGACCGAAAGAGAGCCGGAGGGGGGCCAGGGGCCAGCCTCACACCAGGGCGGCGCGGCCCAGCCCCTGGCCGCGCCCCCTATGTGTGAGGAGCCCCTGGCAGCCCCCTGACGACGCCCATTCGCCTATATAAAGCCTCGGGATGGAAAACCCTAGAAGAGTCGGCAAAATTTCCAGAACAGTTCCGCAGCGCCGCCGCCGTCGAAGCCAAATTTCGGGGGACAGAAGTCTCTGTTCTGGCACCCTGCCAGGACGGGGAAGTGCCCCCAGAGCCATCTCCATCGGTCTCCATCGCCGTCTCCGCCGTCTCCATCGACCTCACCGCCATCTCCATCAATCTTGCTGTCTCCTATGATGAGTAGGGAGTAGTTCATCCCCGGGGCTGAGGGCTCTATTGGTAGCTATGTGGTTCACCTCTCTCTCCCATGATGTGATCTTTATGTGATCGTGAGCTTTGTATCATGTTGAATAAGTAGATGCTACTCTTCATCATTATGTGTACTCTAGTGGTGTTATTAAAGTAATCTATTCCTCCTGCCATGGTGTAACGGTGACAGTGTGTGCATCATGGTGGTACTTGGGCTAGGCTACGATTGTGATCTCTTATGGATTATGAGAATAATTATCACTATGATAGTATTGAAGTGATCTATTCCTCCTTTCATGGTGTAATGTTGACAGTGTGTGCACCGTGTTAGTACTTGGTCTAAGCTGCAATAATATTTATCTTGAGTTATGATTTGATTTGGATATCTCTATGAGTGGTGTTTGTCAAGTACTTGATGAACTTTAAGGGGTGCTTCTATAGCCACTACACAATGATTAGTGTTATTCAATAGGAGAGTAATTCAGAGTAGCATAGTGAAGAAAATTTATTTATTTGTTCAATTATGTTATATTTGTTGGGAGTGTGTCCACTAGTGAAAGTATGATTCCTAGGCCTTGTTTCCAAGCTTTGCACACCGTTTACTTGCTGTTTTGTTACTTGTTTGCTTGCTGCCATTTTTATTCCAGATTGCATTTACTACTTGTAATCATCTATACCACTTGTATTTCACTATCTCTTCACCGAACTAGTGCACCTATACATCTGACAAGTGTATTGGGTGTGTTGGGGACACAAGAGACTTTCTGTATCGTAATTGCAGGGTTGTTTGAGAGGGATAGCTTTGACCTCTTCCTCCCTGAGTTCGATAAACCTTGGGTGATCCACTTAAGGGAAACTTGCTGCTGCTCTACAAACCTTTGCACTTGGAGGCCCAACACTGTCTACAAGAACAGAAGCGTGTGTAGACATCAAGCTCTTTTCTGGCGTCGTTGCCGGGGAGGTAAGGTAAAAGGTACTCACATTCTTTGGTTACTAAGTCTTTTAGTTGCTGGTGAGTGCTCGAAGTTATTTCCTTTAGATTCTGTAATTACATATTTTTGTTTCTTGTTTTTATTTTTACTACTTAGGCTTAATAGAAAATAAAGAGTTCTTTAGTCTTTTTCCTGAGTTTAGATTTGAAGAGAAAATTGAAAAACCTTTGGAGCTTAATTTGCATGCCAATAGTATTGTTAGTATGAATACTTTGAATACCGTTGTTGCTAATGCTATAGAAAAGTCTAAGCTTGGGGAGGTTGGTTTTGTTAAGCATGATATTTTTAGTTCCCCAGCTTTAGTGGAGAAAGTTTGCTCTAATGATATTTTATCTCCCCTATGTGATGTTCCTATGCCTGTTACCTATGTTAGTGATCATGATTGGGAAAAGCACTCTACTTTTGATATTGAAAATCTTTTTTGGTACCAATTCTAAGGTTAATAATTGTTGTACCATTAGTACTATCCATGTTCCTTCTTATGATGATATGTTTGATGAGTATGCTTTGCGAAATAGCTGTTCTCTAGTTTGTGATGATACTAAACCTCTAGTTTATGATGGTCATGATGACGAGTATAATATTTTCAGTTCACCTACTTTTGAGGAAAAATTAGTTATGATTACAATATGCCTCCTGTTTTTGATGATTATGGTGATGAGAATAATTTTTCTGTTGAATCTGCTCCTACTATGATTGTTCATGTGGGGAGTATTAATCCTTTTGTGCATGTGGCTCATGATAGGGATGCTTTATGTGATAGTTATATTGTTAGTTCTATTCATGATGCTACTGAAAGTTATTATGAGAGAGGGAAACATGGTTTTATGGACCTCAACAATATTGAGTTTCCCCTCTTTATGTTGCAATTCTTGAAGTTGTACTTGTTTTGCCTTCCTATGCTTTTTGCTTTGCGCTTTCATGACTTGTCTCTTTACAAGACTATTTTTCATAGGAAGTGGTTTAGATTTAAATGTGTTCCATACTTGATTTTTGATGCTCTCTATTGCTTTACGTTCCTATATGGCGCCTTTGCCTCAAGCTCTTATATGGCACCCACATGAGCATCTTTGCAAATTACTGCGCCTAGCTCAAAGGCGTTAAAGAAAATCACTCTTGGGAGATAACCCATTGTTTATTTTCAGTACTTTTTCTTTTATTTGAGTATTGGAAGTTATTACTACTATAATAACCACTCCTTATCCTTTTTATTTCATTGTTGTGCCAAGAGAAGCCTCTAATTTGAGCGAGGTAAGATTTGGGGATGTTGCTGTCCTAAAATAGTTTTCGGTGCTGCACCGTAAAAATTAGTGAAAATTCTCTGTATATCTTTTGGACCTGCAATTTCTTGTGCACATGCCCCAGGTTATATACAAACTTTCATTAGTTGAACACTTTTTGATTTAAGCAACATAAAACCCTCTAAAAATTCGATATTTGTCAGTTGTTCTGTTTTGACAGATTTCTGCCAATATTTGTTTTTGCCGCTTTATCGCTTTCTTTTTGAATTCTTTTGATCACAGAACTTTTGGGGAAGTTTCTACAGTAGTATATACTTTATATGTGGTGGTTTTGAGTTGAAACCTGAAGCAAAAGGGTTGATTATATGATATGCTTACACTAATGTTGCTAATAGAATTGTGTTTAGTTTTGTATGAAGGAAGTTTTCAAGTGTAGGGATTGGAGAATGATGAGATGAGTTGAAGAATGGACAAAAGCTCAAGCTTGGGGATGCCCATGCATAACCCTAAGAAATATCCAAGAGGTACAAGCGTCAAAGCTTGGGGATGCCCCCGAGGCACCCCTTCTTCATCTGCAACAATCAGGTCACCTTTCAAGACACTATATTTTTATTGCTTCATGCACTAAGTGTTTTTCTTGGAGCGTCAGTTGTTTTTGTTTTCAGTTTTCTTTTGCTTTGTTTGCTGCAATAAATGGTTAGATCACATCAAGTTTGTTTTGGAGAGAGCTATGCTCCGTTTTTTATTGCCAAGAACACTCCGTTTTTCACTCCTATCGTTTCAACGAGTATTCTCTTTTTTTGCTACTGCGGTTAGCTTGCATTTTTCACCTTGATTTTTGTTCAGATCTTGCTATATCTTTGCATCAAGATGTATTTGGACCTCTGGTCCATATTGGTATTTATCAAAAGAGTTTCCTCAAAAAGGTTTGAATGGTGTTGGAAAAGAGAAAAAGTTTCATGCAAAAAAGTGGTACAAAAAGGAGCTTGTTTAGACTGCGGCTTAGACTTTTTCATATCGTGCTTGATGTCTTTTTGATAGTATGCTTAGTTGTTTTGCTGTAGCATGACTTGTCTCAAATAACTGAGATTTCTTAATGAGCCTTTGAAAAAATCATGCGTTGTTTTCATCATTTGGAAGCATTATTTTGGTTTTCTCACTAGTGGGAAAAGGCTTATAGATAGATGTTTTACTAGTGGAGCACATTATTCGATATGCTCCACTAGTATTTACTAGTGACGCATTTTCAAATAGGGATTTCTATTTTTGTGCCCAGTTTTGCTCAGTTTTCCCCAGCCGCTTAGTTTTTCCACAGTTTTGCCCAAGCCCTTGTCTGAAACTCTCACAAGGAGCTTGGACGGGAGGAATCCCGTTAAGTTGACCGTTGGTTGGTGCTGGCAAGTGGGGCCGCTGTTGGTGCCCCGCAGTGGACACGCCTCCACTTATCCAGATCATCGTGGGACCCACAACTTGTCCACGTTAGCGTGCCGGACCCACAGCTTACCCAGGTGCCCGTTGCAAAATGGGAGCCCGAGCCAGCCCCGCGCCCATCCCCGTGCCCGTGCCATTGCTTCCCCCTTCTTTCCCCGCGCCCCATTGTTCTTCTTCTCCGCCAGCGGCAGCCCTTCTCCGGCAGGCGGGTGATGTCTAGTTTCTCCTCGACCTCCCGTTCTTCATGGCCGCAGTATGGACCCGTGCCTTTGACAAGATGCCCTGACTGCCCACGCCAAGAGCCTCTGAAGCGGTCGATCTGTAAGATGAACGACAACGGCAACCGTGGACGTGAGTTCCTTGCATGCGAGAGCTTGCCATATAGAGAGGGGGATAAGGTTAGATCTCGCTCCAATTGCTCTGTTTTCTCTCGATTTTCTTGTTATTCCCTCGAATTTGGGATTTAGGGTTCACGTTGTTATTTTCAGATCCTGAAGAAATGCAGGTATTTCGAGTGGATCGATGTGTACGGTCAGAGGCTTAAATTGCAGGAATCAATTGGCGGTATTGGGGAGCGCAATTTGGGAGGGGGGTACTTGTTGTAGAGAATGCGGCGGAGAGAGGGGTCGTCCCGATTATGCCTAATGCTCCCAATGCAGAACTGGTGGAAGTGAAGGGAGAACTGAAGAAAATGAACAAGCAGTTAAAGTAGCTGATCGAGTTGAAGAAGCAAGCTAATCTGATGGCTGGTTGTTTTTTTTGTTGTATAATTGCAATCGAATTCTTATCATTGCTCGTCAAGCGCTTGTTACAATGGATCCCTTGTTACAAATCCATTATTCAGTTACATGTACTTGTAGTTGTTTTCAAAGTTAGTGTGTGCATTCACCGAAATTACCAAAAAAAATAAGTGTTAGGGAATATAGGAATGCTAAAGATAGTTGATAATTGTTAGAGGGGTGACAAATAATGCATTCACCGAAATCCCACAAATATTTATGTCTCATGTTTATACCAAAATTATACCACTTTTGGGATGTTTCAAATAACCAAAACTATATCCCAAACTATATTCCCTAAAAGAAAAGGAATGCTAAAGAAAGTTGATAATTGTTAGAGGGGTGATAAATAATCCATTCACCGAAATCCCACAAATATGCCAAATATGTATGTCTCATGTTTCTACCAAAATTATACCATTTGTGGGCCGTTTCAAATTGCCAAAACTATATTTCCTAAAAGAAAAGGAATGCTAAAGATAGTTGATAATTGTTAGAGGGGTGATAAATAATTCATTCACCGAAATGCCCCAAATATGCCAAACATGTATGTCTCATGTTTCTACCAAAATTATACCACTTTTGGGCCGTTTCAAATTACGAAAACTATATTCCCTAAAAGAAAAGGAATGCTAAAGATAGTTGATAATTGTTAGAGGGGTGATAAATATGTACGTCTCATGTTTCTACCAAAATTATACCACTTTTGGGCCGTTTCAAATTACCAAAACTAAATTCCCTAAAAGAAAAGGAATGCTAAAGATAGTTGATAATTGTTAGAGGGGTGATAAATATGTATGTCTCTTGTTTACCACTTTTTAGTTTAACATTTTTAAATCGTGGAAAATAATGCATAAATAGAGGGAATATAGTTACGTGGCAAAATGATCCATAAATGCACACGGATCGACTCCACCAACCGTTGATCCACCGACAGACAGAGAGAGAGGGGTGGCCACGAAGAGAGAGAGAGGGGTGGCCACGAAAAGACGGATAGGGGTATACTGCCCGTTAGATCAGTGGATCAACGGTTGGTGGAGTCGATCCGTGTGACAACTGCTCAACCAATCAGGATAAGTTTGGGTTTCTGTGAGCATTTGTGACAGTACTTGAGGGCAAAACTGAGTAGTACTAAGAAACCAAGGGCACGTAAATAGTAAATAGACTAAGGGATTCAAATAAAATAATTACAAAATGAAAAATGCGTGTTTTGTACAATATAATTCATATTGGGCTACATCAAATTATTTGCAATTCAAATATACATGAGTGTAACAATTATGGTCTCATTTAGACAAACTATGTTTTGGGGAAGATGTTTTGCAAAGGGGTTTGAGTGGAAAACCATGCATCTTCATAGCTACTAGTGATTATGAGAAGTGGCAATTTGTGGTAAAACATGATTTATCTATGTTTGTTAAGGTGGCAGGTTGCGTAGGAAGACTCCATGAGTAGGTGCCACTATGTTTTTATTTTTTTGGATTTTTTTGCGCATGAAATGACTCAATTAGCTATGTTAATCTCATTTGTTGACTCTCTGTTGACCAGCTACTTGAGGGTAGAACTGAGTATATTGCACTTGCCAGTCTAAGTACTCGAGGGGAAAACTGAGTACATATAAAATTTCTGTATAAGGCCCGAGGGTAGAACTGAGTACACCAAACGTCAAAGGGTTAGCCTCGTGTCGCGGTGCACGCTGCAGCCGTGCATAGCGAACGCGTGTTGCGGTACACCAAACGCCACCTTCGTCTTTATAGAGCCCCTCCTTCTCTCTCTCTCGACGCTTGCCCACTCTCTCATTCTCACTGCAACCGCCTCTCCTGTCCCATCATCTTCTCCACTTCGCATCGAAAAAAGCCCTAAGAAAAAACCCCGGCGATGGAGAAGCATGAGATGCCCATTGCCGACGTAGCCGCCGGCGCATCGGCCGCCGCCCCCGTCCAGGCCCCCGTTGCTGCTTCCGACGTAGGCACCGGCGCATCAGCCGCCGGTGCAATGGCCGCCGCCCCCGTCCAGGCACCCGTCCAGGCACCCGTCAAGGCCCCCGTCGATTGGGATCTGTACGAAGACCCGTACGAACCAGTGCCGTACGTCGCGCCGGCGAACCCCTACGACACCAGCATCGTCGAAGACTACCCGGAGGTAACCCTTTGTTCCCTTGTTCTTATGCTATTTCAATCCTTTTGTGTTAGATCTAGCGTTATTAGGGTTCGTCTGTTCCTAGTTCAATCCTTTTATGATAGATCTAGCATTATTAGGGTTAGTCTGTTCCTAGTTCAATCCTTTTATGATATATCTAGCGTTATTATGATAGATCTAGCGTTATTAGTATTTGTGATTTGCTTTAGTTTAAGATTCGGTTAACTTATGTGAGTAATCAATCCCATCCGGTTAATTTGTGCCGATGATGATGAATATCTGGGCACAAATTGATTCAGGGTTTGGTCTGTGAACAATTGGTGTGTACAAATTTATTGTGCATGATCTTTGGTTCACTGACCCAAATCCTAGATATAAGTGTGTCCAATATAACTGAGGCTTCTTTTTTTCGTGCCCATATTATCATGCATGATCTTTTGTTCACTCTCTGTTCCATCATCGCTGCAATTGACTCCGTGTTTTTCGATCTTTGGTGCTACGTGACAGGTGTAGAGCAGCGACGTCGACAGCGACAACGAGTCCTTCCACACCAAGACTCGTCACGTCCTCAGGAGACTGCAGTCCGGCCATTATGATCGCCACTTTGCTCGAGGCGTTTACAGGTGCCCCTTCTGCAACAGGAGGCTCCGCACCACCGACTTCAACTACCTGGTGAATCATGCCGAATCCATTGGCAGTGCCCCTGGCGGCGCTATAGTTGGAACGACCGTGAACGTGTATGCGTTCATGGCCAAACACAAAGCACTTGGGATTCACCTGCGCAGCCTCCAAGCTTAATCCCATGTAAAATATAGCTTATGTTGGATCTAGGGATCGGTAGTACTGTTGGATCTGTCCTGAATATATATATATAGGGTGGGACTATTTTGTAACTGATGATAGAATATTGTTCTATACATGTGTCCGTCTATATATGGGCCGATCCATTGAAAAAATAGGAAATAGAAAACCCACCTGGAGCCCATCATGCCTAACCTCCCCACGCGCGACCTTATCCCCACCACCTGCTCGCCCACCCACTATCAACAGGCACCGGTGGCCTAGCCCCCTCCACCGCCGGCGACCAAGCCTCCTCCGCCACCGTCGGAGATCCCTTCTCTCCCACTGCCGGCACACACAGCCCCGCTCCTACCCACCACGAAGCCAGTCCTGCCAGGCCGCCACCCCGCGACGCTGGCCCTGCCCCCCGCACGCCGCTGGACCTTGCCAGATTGCCCTCCGCCGGTCGCGCCCTTCCCCAGCTTCTCGACACCGCCGCGGTGCTCCCTCGTGCTGCCTTGAGCCGGCAGTGATGCCCCCGAGCCTCCTCTGGTTCAGAGCGGCAGTGACGCCCCCGAGCCTCCTCTGGTTCAGAGCGGCACACTGCAGGTGCCCCACGCCGCCGATTGGAGATGCCCCGCGCCGCCGCCCCTGTTCCTCGTCGGATTCCTGTTGCCCGTTCTCCTTCCTGCCCGAATCAGATTCCCGTCGGATTCTGCAGCGTTGGTGACGCCTTCCTGCCCGAAACAGACCGCCCTAGACTGCTCCTGCAGTCCTGCAGCTGAGCCAAGCGGCGCCATTCAGTCCTCTGAAAGCCGGTCGAAATCAAAGCCGATGAGGTTGCTAGTCGTGGTTCTTTTTTTTTGCCTCTCCTTTTTTTTTGAAAAAAATATGCAATGCATACTTGATCTGTACGGTAAATTGAAGAAATTTCACTGAAAAATGCCATTAGGAAAACCACGGAAGTAACACAAACTTTGTTTGAGAAGTACATACTTCTGAAAACGCTAAGTACATAAAAATTTAACCGCTGGAATTCATGTCTACATCTTCAATTTTGAAAAATTTCAAATAAATAACTGCAGGTCCACGGGGAAGTACACCGAGTAGCTTCTGCAAGTACAAAACATTGAGTTTAGTAAGTACAAATGGTGATGTTGTTAAGCTCATATGTATAATTTGGAAGCGCAAAGCCTCGCGGAGTGGGCGATTTGTGTGGAAAAGAGTGTGTTGTTAATTGTGGTATCATGATGATATAGAATTTCCTTTTTTTCTTGCGAGGAAACTGATTAATTTTTATTTTGTGCTATAATGCACGAACATGTGCAGAAGACCCAAGAAAAAATCATTCATGGAATTGCACTTAGGCAATCTCAGGCAGTATAGAATGATGAATTTTGGAAGCACATAAAATCCCGATGAAACATATTGGTAAACTATTAAAAAATCACTAATATTATGAAGCATAAGAACAATATAGAACAAAATCTCGCCAGGGAAGTACGCTTAATACAGTCTTAGAAATTCAAATATTCGATTTTAAGAAGTACACACCCCAGCAGAACATAGGCGAAGTACACAATTTGTTTATTCGGGCAAGTCCACGAAATGAAATATTACTAGTGAGGTCGAAAAAAATGTTAGGGAAGTACACACTTTGCCTTTGAGAACTACACAATGTTGATTTAGAAAGAACACATTTCTAAAGAGTTCTATGAAAATCCAAAAAATTAATCGCGGGAAGTACAACATGGTAGTGCTCGGAAGTACACAACTCCGTTTATAAGAAGTACACAAGTATATTTTTTGAAGAAATGTAGAACTACTATTCAAGGAAGTACCAAACTATGCAATTGGGAAGTACCAAACTCCGTTTATAAGAAGTACAAATATTCAGTTTTTGGATGTGCAACTTTCACGTTAAATGCTAGATAAATGATAAAATTATCTAAAAGGAAGTACCAAACTATGCAATTGGGAAGTATATGCAATAATATTGGAAAGTATAGGAAATAATATAGGGAAATACAAAACTATGCGAGCGGGAAGTATATGCAATAATATCGGGAAGTACAAAATGTTCAATTTCGGAAGTGCATCTTTCACGTGAAATGCTAGAAAAATGATAAATCATGTAGAGGAAGTAGAAATGTTCAGTTCTGGAAGTGTATATTCCACATAAATATGCTAGAAACATAATAAAATGAAGGATTGCAAAAATGTTAAAAAAAGATTCACAAAATTAATGAAGTACAACAATTGATTCTAGGAAGTAGACACGATGATGATGAGTAGTACAAATATTCAGTTTTCAGAAGTGCTGAAGTGCTATAATACAATATGATAACGGAGCGAAGTACAATATTGTGATGAAGGGAAGTACAATATGATAACAACGGAAGTACAACATGATAACAGAGGGAAGTACAATATTGTGACGGTGGAACCAAAAGAACACCGTATAATAAAGTTACCGTTGTTTTACTGAAAAATTCTTTAAACACCATAGGGAAGTACAAGCGCATATAACAAAGAAGTACGAGATACATATCCTCGGTAGTACGAAAACTCTGTTTTCTCGGGACGGACATATATCATGCAAATCATATCATTTAAAGCTCCGATCGCCTCTATAGTAGGCACAAATGATTTGCATGGTAGAACAAAACTTTAATTTCATTACTTTTTGCTTTCCATGACGAATCAAATAGTAAAATTTCCCAATTTTGAATCGTTAACTTGCGAACAACACAAATCATATGAAGTTAAAACTATATAAATTAATCTTTAACTATAAGGAATTTGCAAAAATAGTCTGAACAAAAAAGTTGCGCATTTTCCATAGCTTTCCAATGGTATATCATTTGCATCATTCCAATAAGCGGTTAAAAAACTATAGTCAAATTAGTCTACATGTTTTTTGGATATCTCTGAATTCGTTATTTTTAAAATTATTGAAAAACTGTGCAGAATTTGAAAAAACTTAAAACATGAAAAAGTTGCGTCTGCTCCATATCTATCCAACGCCATATTATTTGCATCATTCCGACAAATCGTTGAGAAAATCTGCTCAAATTACAGTCCGCCCGTTTTTGAATAAATCCGAATTCCAGTATTTTCAAAATTGTTTAAAATCCGTGACGAATTTGAAAAAACTTGCAGAGATAACAAAGTTGCGCAATTTCAATAGCTTTCCAATGGCGTATCATATGCGTTATTCTGATTTGTGGTTTGGAAAATAAGTGAAAAATACGTTTCAGACATGTTTTTGAATGCTTCCGATTTTCAAAATTAAACTTAAACCATTGAAAATTAGAAAAAAGTTTTAACATGAAAAAGTTGCGGATTTTCCGTAGCTTTCCAACGGTATATCATTTGCATAATTCCGAGAAACAATTTACAAATTCAAATAAATAGCTACGTAGATACAAATTAGCAGTTCAAGTTTGTAAACGTGCAGTACGATTCTGTCATACAAAGCAGTATAAACATGTGTCGTAAGAAGTACAAACATGTGTCGTAAGAAGTACAGAATATGTACAGAATATTATTCGGTCATCGATGACAGAATAGTCTCCATGTATATATATATGCTATGTTGGCTGCTGCATGCAGCTTATCATATATTTTCTCGATTTATTATGCTGCTGTGAATTTATCCTCTACTAGCTTCTAGATTTGCTACTAGATTTATTAACATATTGGGCAAAAAACGAGGGCCAAAAGGCAACAATCATTAAAGAAAGACAGAAATAGAAGCTTCTCTAGATTTGATACTAATTTGGTGAAAAGAGAGATAACTGTTACAGAGAGAGAGGGGAAAAAGGCGCTCTGAAAAATGCCAATTTGGGCCGAGAGAGACAAAACCGAGCTCTCATGTAAAACCAAACGCGGTCTCGTCCTGTCCCACGCGGTCTCATTCTACCAGCCCCACGCGACGCGGCCCCACACGACGCGGCCCCACACGTCAGCACGGAACGGTCAACTAAACGGCAACCCTCCCGTCCGAGCATCTGCGAGGGGTTTCAAACTAGAGCGAGGGGAAAACTGAGAAAAAGTTAAGCGGCTGGGGAAAACTGAGTACAACTAACGACCTAGGGGCACGAAAATAGAAATCCCTTTCAAATATGCTCCACTGATAATTTTTTTACTAGTGGCGCATATTGTCCAAAATGCGCCACCAATATTCACGTGGGACCCACCAGAAGGGTCGTCGACAAAATATCTTGACTTATCAATGGCGCAATTACAATATGCGCCACGCATATTTAACCATTTAGTGGCACATATTATGAAGAATTCGCCACTGATAAGTCTGTGGGACCCACCTGGGCCCCACTGGCCTGACCCCTGCCAGTGTTATGCATGGCGCATATAGCAATATGCGCCACTGATAAATAAAATATCAATGGCGCATATTGCTATATGCGCCATGCATAACTAGTGGGGCCCACACCTCTGAAAAGGTGGCAGACTTATCAGATAAGGTCGTCCAGATCTATAAGTTGGCAGCCCCACCACCACCATTTAATTCTTCTCCATCCAATACCAAACTAGATCTAGGTCGTCCTCCTCCTCCCCACCACCTCAATTTCTCCATTCTTGCCTCCATTCTTGGTTTTTAAACCTACTTTGCTCCATAGTTTTGAGAGGGGAAGCCTCTCTAAGTTGTAGATCTACTAAACCAACTAGGTGAGTTGTTGGAGAACATGCATGTGGATGTTTTGTGTGGCCAGTGGACGTCTCGCGTGCGGTGTACACGCATGCATGCTTGTGTGTGGTGCATGAATATTTACAGGTGACGAAGAAGCAAGAGCATGTTGCTTGCTACGGCGTGGTGCATGGATGTTTGCCGAAATGTTGATTAACTTCTGTTTTGGCAAATTTTTGCACTACCCATACGTCCTATTTTTAGGAGAGTTCATGCCAAATTTTTCCGGCGACGATGCATGCATGCATGTGTGTGTGTGTGAGTGCATGATGATGTGTGATTCTAAGGTACTCTCTTTTCTCTATACCACGCAGGCAACCATGGTCAGACACATGAGCGAAGGTCAAGTGGCTAGATACAAGGAACGCGTGGTGGCCGACATGAGGATGAACAAGAGGACCCACATAAGATGTCCGTGTCTAACATGCAAACTCGGGAGCTTACTCGACCCTGATTCCGCAGACCTGGAGAGTCACCTGCTCACGCGTGGTTTCATGCCCGGCTATGATTCTGAAGATGATGAGGACGTCAACAATGGTGTTTCTGAAGACGAGGGCGTACATGATGATCATCACGAAGGAGATGGCGGCGGCGGACATGATGATGATCATCACGAAGGAGATGGCGGCGGACATGATGATGATCATCACGAAGGAGATGGCGGCGACGGACATGATGATGATGGAGAAGACGCGGCGTCGATGGGCACACAGACACGACTAACCTCAGCCTTGCAGGACCCACATGTTTAGGAACTGCTCCTCAAGGAGACGAGCAATGCGAAAGCTGCTGCCAGAGAGAAAGCCAAGCTGGAGCAGATGGAGATTGACGGGAAAACTCCGTTGTTTCCTGGGTGCCGACCCGAGGATACACGCTTGAGCGTCACGCTCAAGGCTCTGGAGATGAAGGCGGAAAGCAAATGGACCGACGTAAGCTTTAATAAAAACATGAGATTCTGGCAAAAACGTCTTCCCAAGGGAAACACGTGTCCAACTAATATTGAGGAGGCGAAGAAAATCGTGTGCCCTCTGGACCTGCCGTACGTTAAGTACCACGCCTGCATCAATGATTGCGCACTTTATCGGGATGAGTACGCGGAGAGAACCACATGTCCGGTGTGCGGCCAAGGACGATACAAGATAGGGAACAAGAAAGTACCTCAGAAAGTGGTATGGTACTTCCCTATCACTCCCTGTCTGCAGCGGTATTTCATAGACCCTAAGGAAGCAAAGCTCATGCGATGGCACGCGGATAGGAAGAAGACCGAAGATGATCCGCATAAGGGCAAGATCCTGACACACCCTTCGGATGCTAGCCAGTGGAATGCACTTGACATCGACTTCCATGAGTTCGGGGCCGACCCAAGGAACATCAGGCTTGGTATGAGCACCGATGGACTCAATCCGTTTGGCAACCAGAGTAGCACGCACAGTACCTGGCCCGTGTTTGTATGGCCGTACAACCTCCCTCCATGGTTGTGCACCAAGCAGAGATACGTACACATGTGTATTCTGATTTAGGGGCCAAAACTGTTAAAAATATAAGCAATTTACCATAAGATTTAATCCGAAATAACCAATAATAAAGCATGATGATAACTGCAGGAATTAACCTAATCATGCATACTAGCAGAATAGACGAACAGATCACGTCTACTCCAAACGCTAGTACAAGAAACTGTAACAGAAACTGAAATAGGTAGGAGCAGATTACATACGGTGCTGCAGGAGGGTTCGCGTTCGCGTTCAGATTCGCGTTCGCGTTGGCACCAGCGTCGTCGGCCATGTCGTCGATGTAGAGGGCGCTGATGTCCGGGAAGAAGTCGTCGTCAGGGAAGGAGTCGTCGGTCGACGTGATGCCGTCAGTAGTCGCGCAGAAGCGCTCCCCAAAAACATGATCGCCTCTCACCCGTACAGGTTCACAAGAGGCGGGGTTCCGGAGGCCTACTGTCCCGTCGTCCGGTGCACGCCGGAAGAGGGGATGGAGAAGGTGTGGCGGCGGCGCAAGGCTCTGGAGGCGAGATGTGATACGGTGTACTTAGGGTTTGCGTCTAAGCCTGCTTATATAGTGCCGGTCGGGTAAGACGTGGGCCGCAGCCCACGTCCGAGTTAGTAACAGCCTACGATCCGGAAAAACCGAAAACGGCTGATAGAAAAATAACTCGCACATTAATTTTCCCGAACAGCAAAAAGATAAGTAAGCTCGGCACCGAGGCACAATTCTGCAAACCGCGGCGCGTGCGCGTCGTGACGAGGCGAGGCGAGGCGTGGCGTGGCGAGGCAAGGCGAGGCGGGCGGCGGAGGAGGAGGAGCGCGCGTGTAAGTCTCTCCTTTTCTCTCACTTTAGGAGGTAGTAGAACACTCCACTATATATATTGGTGCAACTCCCCTCAAACTAGCAAGGTGGGACTAAACTTTGGTGCCATCCCATGCTAGGCATGAATGGGCCAAGAGAATTTTAGAATTTGTATTGGGCCATGGGCTAATAGCCCACAACCAAATTCCAACAATCCCCCACAAAGCCTCATTGGCACATCTCATCACATCACATCAAATAATTCCAGAATATTGTTTATATACCGGTACGAGGTGGAGACTGTTAAGTTGAACTTCCACTTAGAACTTCATGCTACACTAGATTGCAACTTGAATAGTGGACTATGCCTTGAACTACAAGTTTGGTGCCCTCTAGTTTCACACAAAACCTAGACCGATACTAGGCTGCCGCAAGGCTTCCCCGCGGTTTGGAGCTTATGCGTCATACTCCATGGCCTTTCATGAGTTTATTAGAGAGCACCCAACTCCCATAGACTGCGACATTTGACAGTCAGACTCATATAGGTGTGTTCTTCAAAAGATGTTCTGCATGGCAACATCTTTGCTATAAACAAGACACTTAGAACACATTAAGACAAATATCAACCTGCCATGCAGAATAGGAGAGTATTGCATCTATATGGAGTGGTAGTATAGTGTAAGGATACTCTCCTCTCAGCTGACCAACAGCTTGTCTCCCAGCTCTAATTCACGGGATCTCCGATCACATAGAGTGGGTTACCACTGTGGAGAACTCAAAGTGTGGGTCTCAAGCCCATCTCCCTCGATGCATTATCTATCACATTGCGTGATAGACCCTTTGTGAAGGGATCTGCCAGATTTTTAGATGTTTGGATATAATCCAACGCAATAACTCCGGAGTTTCTCATTTTCCTGACAGATTTCAGTCTCCTCTTCACATGTCTTGATGACTTCATATTGTCCTTAGAACTGTTTGCTTTGATGATCACAATTTGATTATCACAGTTCATAGGAATTGCGGGTATAGGTTTTTCAACCACAGGCAAGTCCATCAAGAGCTCTCGAAGCCACTCTGCTTCAACAGTGGCTGTGTCTAATGCTGTGAGTTCTGCTTCCATAGTTGACCTCGTTAGGATGGTCTGCTTGCAAGACTTCCAGGAAACAGCGCCACCACCAAGCGTAAACACATAACCACTTGTGGCTTTAGTCTCATCAGCATCAGAAATCCAATTTGAGTCACTATACCCTTCAAGTACCCTTGGATACCCAGAGTAGTGAACTTCATAGCTCGCAGTGCCACTCAAATAACGCAAAACCCTTTCAAGAGCCTGCCAATGAACATCTCCAGGATTTGACACAAATCGACTCAACTTGCTAACAGCAAAGGAGATGTCAGGCCTCGTAGCACTGGCCAAATACATAAGCGAGCCAATAATCTGAGAATATCTCAGCTGATCTTTAGCATCCTTAGGATCTCCCTAATTCTTTCGAACCAACATGCTAGGATCATATGGCGTAGGAGAAGACTTGCAGTCGCTATACCCAAAACGACTCAAGATCTTTTCCACATAGTGAGATTGAAGCAGTGTTATCCCACCATCGTCATCTCTCAGTAGCTTGATGTTCAAGATCACATCAGCCACTCCTAGATCTTTCATCTCAAAACAATGAGATAGAAAGTCTTTGACCTCCTTGATAACATCAAGACTGGTCCCGAATATCAGTATATCATCAACATACAGACATAACATGACTCCTTGGCCCCCACCATGGCGATAGTACACACACTTGTCAGCTTCGTTAACAACAAAGCCTACAGCAGTTAAAGTTCTTTCAAACTTCTCATGCCACTGCTTAGGTGCTTGCTTAAGACCATACAAAGACTTTAGCAACTTACATACCTTTCCTTCTTGACCACCTACCACAAATCCATCCGGCTGATCCATATAAATCTCCTCATCTAACTCTCCATTTAGGAAAGTCGTCTTAACGTCCATTTGATGAACGAGAAGACCATGCGAGGCAGCCAGGGATAGTAGTACTCGGATAGTGGTCAATCTGGCCACAGGTGAATAAGTATCAAAGAAGTCTTCGCCTTCTTTCTGGGTATAACCCTTAGCAACAAGGCGTGCCTTGTACTTCTCAATAGTACCGTCAGGTCTAAGCTTCTTCTTGAACACCCACTTACATCCTACAGATTTGCACCCGTAAGGACGATCAGTAATTTCCCAAGTTCCATTTGCCAAGATGGAATCCATCTCACTGCGAACGGCTTCTTTCCAGTAGTCAGCATCTTGAGATGCATAGGCTTCTGAAATAGAAGTGGGAGTGTCATCCACGAGGTATACAATAAAGTCATCACCGAAGGTCTTTTCAGTCCTCCGTCTCTTACTCCTAGTAGGAGCTCTATTGTTATCCTCCACAGGATTATCAGAGTGTTCTATCGAAATGGTGGGTTCAGGAATTGTAAATAATTCTTGACTAGATGAACTAGGCATCTCCTGATTTGATGAGCTAGACGAACCTTTCATTGGAAAGATGTCCTCAAAGAAAGTCGCATCATTCGACTCCATAATAGTACCAACACGCATGTCAGGTACTTCAGATTTTACTATAAAAAATCTATAGCCAATGCTATGAAATGCATATCCCAGAAGAACACAGTCCACGGTCTTTGGCCCAAGCTTTTGCTTCTTGGGTATTGGCAAATTTACCTTTGCCAAACAACCCCAAGTCCGTAAGTAAGAGAGTTTTAACCTTTTCTTTTCCCATTCCTCAAATGGTGTAATTTCTTTGTTCTTTGTGGGAACCCGATTTAGGACATGACATGCAGTCAAGATCGCCTCCCCCCACCATGCCTTGGAGAGACCCGAAGTGTCTAACATGGCGTTAACCAAATCAGTTAGAGTATGGTTCTTTCTTTCAGCCACCCCGTTAGATTGGGGCGAGTAGGGAGGCATCCTCTCATGGATTATACCATGTTCCGCACAAAAAGAATCAAATTCATTGGAAAAGAACTCTCCACCACGATTGGACCTAAGCCGCTTAATCTTTCGATCAAGTTGATTTTCTGCTTCAGCTTTATAGATTTTGAAATAGTTCAAAGCTTCATCTTTAGATTTCAGAAGATACACATAACAGTATTTGGTGGAGTCATCAATTAATGTCATGAAATATTTCTTTCCACCTTTTGTCAACTCACCATTCATCTCACAAAGATCTGAATGTATGAGCTCTAGTGGTGCCAAATCTCTTGCCTCCGCAGTCTTATGAGACTTGCGAGGTTGCTTTGCTTGCACGCACACTTGGCACTTAGAGCCCTTGACATTAGTAAATTTCGGAATTAAACTCATGTTGGCTAGCCGCGTCATGCAACCAAAGTTAATATGACAAAGTCATGAATGCCAAATATTGGACTCATTATCATTGCAAACATGATTAATAACTTTAGTGCATAAGTCTGACAAAGAGAGGCAGAACAAGCCTCCGCACTCATAGCCTTTCCCAACAAATTGTCCATACTTAGATATTACAACTTTATTGGACTCGAAAACCAACTTAAAACCATCTCGACACAGAAGAGATCCACTGACGAGATTTTTATTGATGGAGGGAACGTGCTGCACATTCTTCAGCTGTACGGTCTTCCCCGAAGTGAACTTCAGATTTACCGTACCAACACCTTGAACAAAAGCACGTGAGCCGTTTCCCATCAGCACGGAGCCAGCCCGTGCGACCTGATAAGAAGAAAACATGGAAATATCAGCACATACATGTATATTGGCACCGGTGTCTATTCACCATTCAGGCGAATGACAAACTGAAAGGATAGTAGGAAATATACCATACCCAATATCCTTCATATCGGTATCACCAACAACAACATTGGCAGAATTGCCGCTGTTTCCATGTGAACACTTATCAAAGCGTTTAGGGCAGTTAGGAGCCCAATGATTCGGATCACCACACACATGGCAGGATCCTTTCTTCTTATACTCAGTCTTCTTCTTGAAGTTGGTAGTCTGTGAGGCTTTGTTCTTGCCGTCAAACTTTCCCTTTCCCTCAAACTTGTTCTTATTCTTGGACTTGTGGGACTGGAAGTTATTTTTCTGCACCACATGTGCACTAGAACTTCCATCAAAGCCTCGAACACGTGTATACTTTGCTCTCGCCTTTTCCTCAACATGAAGAGAACCAATGAGATCCGAAACGGAAAACTCATGTCTCTTATATTTCAGAGAAGTAGCAAAGTTCCTCCATGAAGGAGGAAGTTTGGCAATAATGCCACCGGCCACGAACTTGTCCGGTAAGGTACACTTGAACTGCTCGAGTTCTTTGGCAAGAGACTGTATCTCATGAGCCTGCTCCACAATGGGACGGTCATCAGTCATCTTATAATCATAGAATTGCTCCATGATATACAGCTCAGTGCCAGCGTCGGAAACACCAAACTTGGCTTCCAGCGCATCCCACGCATCCTTGCCATTATCAAATGACATATAGGTGTCAACAATGTTGTCACCAAGAATGTTGAACAAAGCCCCCATAAATATGGTATCGACTTTCTGAAAAGCTTCCTCCTGAGCAGGAGAAAGATCTCCCTCAGGTCTGCCAAGAGAGGCGCTATAGCAGCCTAGGTTTTTCAACCATAGAACTGCTCTCGTGCGCCATCTCTTATAATGGACACCATCAAAAGGAGGCGGTCTGGTAGCCGCGGCCGAACCAGTTGGACGCAGTTGCCTATAATCAGGTTTTTGGATTGTTGAAAATATAAGCAATTTACCATAAGATTTAATCTGAAATAACCAATAATAAAGCATGATGATAACTGCAGGAATTAACCTAATCATGCATACTAGTAGAATAGACGAACAGATCACGTCTACTCCAAACGCTAGTACAAGAAACTGTAACAGAAACTGAAATAGGTAGGAGCAGATTACATACGGTGCTGCAGGAGGGTTCGCGTTCGCGTTCAGATTCGCGTTCGCGTTGGCACCAGCGTCGTCGGCCATGTCGTCGATGTAGAGGGCGCTGATGTCCGGGAAGATGTCGTCGTCAGGGAAGGAGTCGTCGGTCGACGTGATGCCATCAGTAGTCGCGCAGAAGTGCTCCCCAAAAACCTGATCGCCTCTCACCCGTACAGGTTCACAAGAGGCGGAGTTCCAGAGGCCTACTGTCCCGTCGTCCGGTGCACGCCGGAAGAGGGGATGGAGAAGGTGTGGCAGCGGCGCAAGGCTCTGGAGGCGAGATGTGATACGGTGTACTTAGCGTTTGCGTCTAAGCCTGCTTATATAGTTCCGGTCGGGTAAGACGTGGGCCGCAGCCCACGTCCGAGTTAGTAACAGCCCACGATCCGGAAAAACCGAAAACGGCTGATGGAAAAATAACTCGCACAGTAATTTTCCCGAACAGCAAAAAGATAAGTAAGCTCGGCACCGAGGCACAATTCCGCAAACCGCGGCGCGCGCGCGCGTCGTGACGAGGCGAGGCGTGGCGAGGCGGGCGGCGGAGGAGGAGGAGCACGTGTGTAAGTCTCTCCTCTTCTCTCACTTTAGGAGGTAGTAGAACACTCCACTATATATATTGGTGCAACTCCCCTCAAACTAGCAAGGTGGGACTAAACTTTGGTGCCATCCCCTGCTAGGCATGAATGGGCCAAGAGAATTTCAGAATTTGTATTGGGCCATGGGCTAATAGCCCACAACCAAATTCCAACAAAAACAGCCAGGTGTCGACATGCATTTGTATCTCGGGCTGTTGAAAGAAGAGCTAGCCACGCTGTGGGAGACGCCTGCTCGTACGTAGGATGCATACTCAGAAGATTATTTCGCTTTGAGAGTCGCGTTGTTCACGACGGTGCAGGACTATCCAGGTTACAGTTACGTCTCTGGCCAAGTGAACCACGGACACAACGCATGTGTCAGGTGCATGGATAAGTCCCCGCATCTCCAGCTACCAAGGGATCCCGGTTCCTCGAAGACCATGTTCCAACAGACTCGGATGTGGCTTCGAATGGATCACCCGTGGAGAAAGCGCGAAGACCTGTTCAACGGTAAAGAAGAGCTTGAAAAAGCCCCACGTCCGAGGAGCGGTGAAGTAAACGATGACATGCTGGAAAACTGGGAAGAGTGCCCTTTGCCGGGAAAGAAGCGTCCGAGGACAAAGCCGCTGCATGGTGTGTGGAAATCAAGGTCTGTTTTCTGGGACCTGCCGTACTGGAAATACCTCCACACGCCCCATAGCCTTGATGTCATGCACGTCACAAAGAACGTATGTGAGAGTCTGCTGGCCACTATCGTCAACATGCCGGATAGGACCAAGGACGGGCCAAAGGCAAGACACGACCTGGAATTCCTTGGCATCAAGAAAGAACTTCATGGTCCGCCCGATAACGATGATGATGATGATGATGAGATGATGGACGAAGATACTCAGGGTCCCCGCAAGAGGGCTAAGAGGAGGGATGTGGTGTTTCCCGCTGCTTGCTTCACTCTAAGTGAGAAGGACCTCGAGCAGTTTTTTAAGTGCCTCCTAGGAGTTAAAGTTTCTCACTGTTACTCTGGGAACATAGGCAGATATCTAGATGAAGCAAAGAAGAGGTTTAGCGGGATGAAGTCTCACGACTGTCACGTGTTGATGACAGAGATACTTCCCGTTGCGATCCGAGGGATAATGGATGAGCATGTCCGTGAGACATTGTTTGGCCTCTGCAACTTCTTCGACGTCATCTCGAGGAAATCTATCGGCTTGAAGCAGCTCGACGCGCTGCAAGAAGAGATCGTCGTGATACTGTGCGAGCTTGAGATTTACTTCCCGCCCGCGTTCTTCGATATCATGGTGCATCTGCTCGTTCATCTCGTGGATAACATCATTAATCTCGGTCCGACATTCCTGCACAACATGATGCCGTTCGAAAGGCTGAATGGTGTTATCAAAGGATTCGTCCGCAATAGGTCCCGTCCAGATGGAAGCATCGCCAAGGGCTTTCTGACCTACGAGTGCATCTCGTTTTGCCAGAATTATCTACGCACTAAGGAGGACGACACGGACGACCCTGTTGGTCTGCCCAAAAGGACGCACCTCGGTAGGCTTGCCGGATATGGTCACCGTGAGGGTTTTCACGCCTTGCATGTCGGCGCGAAGGGTCGACGCCCCGACTTTCTCCGGGCACACCTCGTCGCGCTACAGCACATCGAATTGGTTGACCCTTGGGTGGAGGAGCACAAAAGCTTTGTAGAGCAGAAGTTCATTGACCTAGGTCGGCCGAGGAAGAAGGGAGACGTAACAAGAGAGCACAACTCCAGCTTCACGGCTTGGTTCAAGGAAAAGCTTCACGGCCTGCAGTCGACGCCTTCTACGGAGGATGAAAAACTCATTTTTGCATTATCACAGGGCCCCGGGCATAACATGAGGACATATCAGGCCTACGACATCAACGGATACAGATTCTACACCGAGGAAAGGGATAGGAGTAGCGAATATCAGAACTCAGGAGTAACGATGCTATCCTATGCCGATGACGAAGCCACCGTCAAGGAAAGATTCTTTGGAAGGATCGAGGAGATCTGGGAGCTCGACTACGCCAGAGAGAAGGTGCCGATGTTCCGTGTCAGATGGGCCAAGAGCATCCAGAAAGAGGGCCGGTATTTCACCACCATGGTTATACCCGATGCCTCCGCGAAGAACGCCTCCGCAAAAAACGAGCCATGGGTACTCGCGAGCCAAGTTGACCAATGCTTCTTCATCACCGACCTGTCAAAGCCAAGCCGTGTTGTCATGAGGAGGGGCAAGAGGAGCATCATCGGAATGGAATGACCTGCCAACGACCAAGACTTAGAAAAGAAGGGCGATCCAAAGATCGAAGAGGAATTCGACAAGTACTCCGACAAGCCGACTGCCGCAGGAAGAAGGAAGACCACCCTACCTACTAAAGGTTGTCCGTTCACGAGAAGAAACCTCAACATTCCCGGCCTAAAGTATTCAACCGCGAGGAAGAAGGGCAAGAAGATTGCAAAGAGACGCTAGCTCTAGCTAGCTAGCGCGGAATCGAGATCATGACATTTTTTGTGTATGCATGCGTTTACTCGAATCTATATGGATTCGTACATGTGTGTGTATGGACATCGATGTTCGTGTGACATGACGATATTCGTGGTTTTTTGAATAAACTATTATGATACTCCTCGCAAATAAAGTGAGAAAATATTTTTAGTGTTTTTCTTAGTTACTATTAAATTTTGAAGTAATTAGTACTTGTTAGAAAGTGTGAAAATAAACTATTATGATACTCCTCGCAAATAAAGTGAGAAAATATTTTGAAGTAATTAAATTTTGAAGTAACTAATATTTGTTATAAAGTGTGAAAAAAATTTGTGAAAAAAAATGTAAAAAAAGGTGTGAGGCAACCAGGATTCGAACCCTGGATGCCCCTAATGCAAAGGGTGTGTGCTGCCACTGAGACAGAGAAGTGTTTGTGTCAAACAGAGAGCCTCGCGGTATTTGACTAAGTGTCAAATATGCATGGCGCATTATGCGATGCGCCACGCATAGTTGACACTTAGCCACATACCGATTTGGCCGACCGAGCTCCTCTTCTTCCCCTCATTTCCCCCGCGCGCGCCTAACCCTAGCTTCCAGAGAGACGCCGCCGCTGCCATTCTCCAAGCCCTCGTCATCGCCGCAGAGAGACGCCGCTGCCCCTCTCCAAGCCCTCGACCGCAAGCCGCGCCGCCTCTCCAAGCCGCCGATCCGCCGCAGAGCAGCGGCTGATCCAGATCAGAGGAGGAGCAACCGCCGCCGGCCGTTCATCATCGCCTGCGCCCGCCGAGGAGGAGCAAGCACCGCCGGCCGTTCGTCGTCGCCTGAGCCCGCCGAGGAGGAGCCCCCAAGCCCCAAGCCGCGCCTCCTCTCCAAGCCCTCGACCGTAGCGCCTCTCCAAGCCCTCTCCGCAGCGCCTCTCCCGCCGCAAGTTGACCTCTCATCCCGCCCTCTTCTCCTAGGTAACAACCTTCTCATAGCTATCATTCGTTCACGTTGGAGCTATCATTAGTTCTGTAGTATCTTCGTTTATCTGAAGTTGTATATGAATGTTGCAACTTTGCTCTTAGATCGAATTTCGTCTGTCAGTCTGTCAGTCTGTCATTTTTTCTGGAAGCATGAATCGTTGTCTCGTCTGTCAGTCTGTGTGTTTCGTGTGTGATGGTCAGCATTGCAAATGCTGCTCGTCACATTACTGCCTATTGTTATGTGTTTTCAGTTGTTTTATGCTCAGAGCTTAACTTTGTAAGGCAAATGGTTTAAGATGGTTGTGTAATTCTTCGATGTCTGGTTAGTTTCCTAGATGTAAGTATGTTTATGTTGATTCCTCATGGAATCAGCAATCTAATTGTTTGTCAAGACTATTTTGATGCGTTGTCAACTGCTGTTAGTATGAACCATTACCATGACATTTTATATGTAGTATTTGACAGCTTCTGCTTAGTCAAAGTACGATGATAGCAGAACAGAAAGACAAAATGCAAATGAAGCTGAACACAGATCTCACAAAAGTCATCCAAACCAGGCTACAGAGCTTCAGAAACCACAATATTTCTGAACACATTACTTTGAACATAGATATCAAGCCATGAACTTCTTTGAGTGCACCAAACCAGGCTACAGAGCTTCAAAAACCACAATATTTCTGAACACATTACTTTGAAACATCAACAGAGCTTGCAGATTGACATGAACGCCTCAATAAGAGAGTTGTATTAGGTATTCAGAAAGAATTTTATTTTCATGTGTATGACAGCTACCTGTAAGATTCTTAGTTGATGTTAGGACAATTACGGCTATCATGGAAGCCAACCTGCTTACACTTCTTACACGTTTTAGGCATCTTCTTTTTCTGTCCATCCTTACTATGCTGACCACCCTTGTCTAAGTGTTCCCAATATGTATGCTGAATCAATAGCTTATAATCTTTAGCTGACTCTAGTTGCACACATGCTTGATGTTACGGTCTTGAATATTGCAATGCATAATGAATATAATACAAAGGCATCTGCAAATGACTGATATATAGAAAAATAACAAGGGCTGCAATGCGTAAACCTTCACCAACTCGTTAAGCACATGCATGATGTTCCAATCTTTTTTATTGGCTCCAAGGACTGAATTTTAGAAAAAAAGATGGGCAAGTCTCGTGGTACTTTGTTCTGAATAATATGTAATTTTTGTATACTACAAGATATGCATTTTTTGAGATTGACCTGATGCATAATCCAAACAGAGCATGTGTATATGCAAGTGTTCTTAGTCCACACCTCTGATGCTTGTGTTAGTAAAATGTAATTGGATAGGGTATGTACTCTGATCTTGATATTATGTTCTCCACATTATTCTGCAACTCTTAAGATACAGAATCCTTTCATTTAGTATGGCACTATGTAAATGACAAATATTTTTCATACATCTGTTAAACAAGAAGGTGCACTATACATGATGACATTCAACACCAGTTTGCTGCTGCTGTTTATGGTGAATACTTTGCTGCTGTGCTGCTGTTTATGGTGTACTTTGCTGCTGTTTATGGTGTACTTTGCTGCTGATGAATATGATGCTGCTGCTATTTATGGTGAATACTTTGCTGCTATTTATGGTGTACTTTGATGAATATGATGTTGCTGCTGTTTATGCTGCTGTTTATGGTGAATATTGTGCTGCTGCTGCTGTTTATGATGCTGTTTATGGTGAATTTGCTGGAATATGTGAATTGCTGTAGGTTATTTCTAAATGAGTTGCCCATTTCTCCCGAAATGTCGATTTACTTCCGTTTCGGTTGAGAAATGGGCACTCCTAGGTCAAAAAAAACATCAAAGGTCATGCCAAATTTTTCAGTCGACTCTAGCTTAATTAATTATTGTACTAATTAAATTATTACATATTTTGTATGAAGTGCCGACATGTCGAGCGGAGACAAAGACGTCGGGGCTGGCCCTTCTCAGCCCATGAGCGTTGAAGAAGAAGCAAGAAAAGCCAACCTAAAGTTTTGGCGGCTTGGCGATGACTTGAGCGGGTCCGACGAGGAGGCCGAAGAAGCTGCAGCCGATGAAGTTGGCGAGGAGGCCGAAGAAGGTGCGGCCGATAAAGTTGACTCGGATCCGGAGTCCGAATATGACTTCGAGGCCGAAGAGGCCGAAGATGGCGATGACGCCGGAAGCAGCAATGGCGACGAGGAGGATGACACAAGTAGTCATGGTGGCGGTGACCGCATGGACGTCGGTGGATCGGACGCCGCCGCTAAGAAGAAGAAGAAGGAAAGGCAGGATCGGATGCCGCCGGTACTCGGCACCAAGCTCGAAGAGTTCACGTATGTGAAACCGAGTGGCCAACCCGTGGAGCCTGCGAAGCTTGCCGCTGGGTACGGCCTACAGCTCGGGTGCATCGGGCGGGAGAGCATGAGCATCAACTAGAAGAACATAAGAGCTAAGGGCAATACGCGGTTGCATGAGCTACTCATTGAGAAGCTTCACAACCGGTACCAGTTCCCAGAGCCGTTCAATAACAAGAAGCTCAAAGGGAACAAGGTCAACAAGTTAGCCCTCACGAGGATGAGCACAGCCTTGAGCAGCTGGAAAAGCCGAGTGAAGAAGAGGATTCTCGCCGGCAAAAGTTGGGAGGAGATAAAGAAGGCCGAGTCGATGCTCGACGAAGATGAGTTCATCAAGTTCAAGGATGCGTGCCTCACTCCGGAAGGTATCGAATGGACCGAGTGGGGGAGGCGTATGCGGGACCTCAACATAGGTAACCAACGCTGCGGAGGCGGCGGTTACTGAGGAAAGAAGGCCGTTTGGGCAAAGGAGGACGCCGAGTATGCCCGTCTAGGGAAAGAGAACCCGTGGCACAAATTCAAGGACGAGCAGGTGATGCAGTTTGTCCGTGCCCGCTACTATCTCCACCCCGAACTCAAGGAATTTGTTACCGACGACGATGATGTGAGGAAGTTCCAGAAAAAGCTGGTAAGGAATTTACCGCGCATCTCGATCGAGTCGATATGCGTTCTAAATTTCTAAATGGCCATATATTTCCTTCTCTGTAGAGAATCGAAGAAAGATCTTGTGCTTCAAGTGCGAGCTCGTCCCAGGGGTCGACGGCGGACCTGCGGTGGGACACGCCCTTCAACAGGGCGATAAACATGATCAAGGGGAGAGCCAAGTCCTTGCCGCCGACTTCAGCTAGCCGCGTGGCCGGCTATGGTACGTACGACAAGGTTGGCGACTTCAAGAAAGAGGACCCCGAGGCGAAGAAAGAGAGGAAGGCCACGGCAGCGGCGGTGGCGGCCGCCGCCGCAAGTGAAAGACGCGAAGTTGAAAAGCTCCGGGAGCAGATGTCGGACCTGATCGCCCAGCAAGTGCAACAGAAGCTCCGCGAGATCATTCCCGATGAGCTGTGGGAGGGGCTTGCTGCTTGGAATGCGGTAGGTCGACGAGGGGCGCTAGTGGTGCCCAGCATCTCCGGTAGCAACTCTATCCAGCATGTGTCGCCGGATGTGGTGACTCCCGATACCGCCAACATCAAGGAGGCGTAGCCGGCGGCCGCTCCGGTGCCCCCTCCCGCCGCCGCCAACACGAACGCGCACCCGGAGGTCTGAGGTCGCTCTGGTGACACCACCTCCCGCCGACGCCAACACCGAGCAGCCGATCGCACCGGTGCCTCCTCCCGCCACAGCTAAGGCGCAACCGACGGTGCTTCATCGTAAGGCATCTCGGCGGGAGAATGATACCGGTGTCTCGACATTAACCGAGCTCAACGCCATCTCCAAGGTAATGACTCTGGCCAGCACATTTCATTTCCTTTGCCTTTGATGACTATAGCTAGCCAGCGACATCTCACGATATGCGTGCAAACTTGTTTTCCCACAGGACACACCTTGCACACTTTTGCATTTCGTGGACGGCGAGCTGAAGGATGTTGCCAAGGGCACAATGATTCAGCCAAATAGCACATTCATGCATCACAAGGAGATGGTCTCAGCGGTGTTCAAGGTCCGGCTGGCTCAGGTGTTGCCGGGATGCGAAGACATTGACCCCCCAACCCAACCTCAAGGCGCCGATGAACATAAGACCCTTGCGGGTTGCTTCGGCTGGGTCTTGACATGGCCGAAGACCCAGATTCGGCTTGTGAAGGAACAACAAGTTACTCAGCCACTGCCACGCATGGAAAAAGTTACTGAGCCGCCGCCATGTTCGGCACCAGTTACTGAGCCGGCGCCGCCACGTATGGCGCCACCGCCTCAGCGGCCACAACAAGTTGTCTCCACCAACACCTCCCGTCACCAGAAGTTGTTGGCCGCCGCTTTACCGCAGCCACCACCAGCACCACATGGCAAGGCCGTCGCTGCATCATACCCAGTACTGGTTGAGGACATCAACGATGATGATGATGACAACCCAGATGACTGGCTCAACACCGACGCCACCGACTCTTTGTTCATGCCAAACATGGAAGAACCCTACCGTGTCCATGAAGATCAAAATGCTCGCACCAAAGCATGCACGCGTTTGGACTTCCATGGTGCCCTAGAGGAGACGCCTCCGGATGCTGGCGCCGCTGATCCTAAAGTCAATACGGGAAATATTTTCAGCCCCAACACACTCCATAAGGTGGTGAGCGGCGATGATCAGTTGGCAACCGACTGTGGTGAGCAGTTGGAAACCGATGGTCCCATCCAGAAGAAGCACCACTGGAAGAGGACCAAGAAGGATAAGCCGTCTGCGAGCCAGCAGCCGATCGGTCCGAAGAGGCCCAGGGTTCACAATGACCCGATGTCACAACCCGCTAAGGGCACCTTGCAGGGCATAATTCATGAAGCTGGAAAACCAATTATGACCGAGGAGCAGGTCGCCCACGCGAGTGGAGCGATGGTGAGCCTTATGCACGGTATTTTGTTTCTGGAGGAGGGCCTTCTTAAGGAAACAAATCCATCGTACCCCGTTTTCATGGTGAAGGTTCCAGCGGACGTGGGCTTCATTGATGATCACCCCACGAATATCTTCTTCATATCGTACGAGGACGTCTTCAAGCTTTTCAACGCCAAACGGCTGGACTATAACTTGGTCCGCCTATACGCGCTCCAGCGGGCGATGAAGGTCAACAGAGAGGAGAACCCTGGCGTCGCGATAGCGGACCCCTACTTCATGCGTGAAGGCATGTTGATGAATCCAGCGAACCGTTCCAGAGCAAAGGAGTACCTCCAAAAGTTCCTGCTGGACAACAAGAGTACAAAAGACATTCTTCTTCCTTACTTTCCCAAGTAAGTGCACACTCGCTCGGCCGCCGTAATAACTTGTCATTTCTTAGTTTTCAATAGCTCCTTTTCCAACATTCTTTCGTTTCAACTGTTTTGCGCAGAGACATATACTGCACATTGATCCTCGTTGCCCCGAGGTACTCGGTAGCCGTCTACTTAGACTCGGGGAGTGAGGCAAAGACAAAAAACTACGCCTACATCAAGGGTGTTCTAGATGATGCTCTCGAGGGATACGCCGGGAAGGGAGGCGACTTCAGGAAGGGGGCGGAAAATGTCAAGGACGGCAGACACATGTTCAAGCACGTAATCAAGTTCCCCTACGTCAAGCAGCCGCCTAACAGTGTCAAGGAGGCCTTCTACGCCCTCCATCACATGCGGGCGATCATCCAGAACAAACGCATGCTTACGACGCCAGCTAGTGTCCGAGGATGGGCCGAAGAGCATGCAAGGATCGAGGACGCTGAACTTAGGGACGACTTCTTCCGCATCCAGAATCAGATTGCGACTATCTTGCAAGAAGATGTCATCACAAGGGGCGGAACCTTGTCCTACGCCAGACCGTTGGCTAAGCGCGAGATCGAAGACTGGCTCCGAAAATAGCGTGACACTAGGACATGGACAACGAAAGATTGCTACAAACCGTTCCCAGAGCCATGTCAACCAAAGTCTTCATGATTCTTCCTAGTCGTTTTCGCGTGTATGTCAATCATGTGTGCTTGAGTCATAAACTTTACCGTCTGCAACTCATTCCGGTGTTTGTATGTGTGTGAGGTGTAAACTTATAACTTGCCTTAGTCGAAAGCATCGTTGTTGGACTTATTTACTTTTGTATGCAGGATACTTATATATAACTCTTTTCTTAGCTCGAGTACTTTCCTTTGTCGACATGCATGTGAATCCTTTCATTCTTTCGGTTGCATATGATATATGGCTTTGTCGACATATGTAACTCTTTTCTTATAGCTTGAATACTATATATATGGCTTTGTCTACAGAGATGCCGAGATGCTACGTGGTGTACAAAGGATGGGTACCAGGAGTCTACGATGAGTGGGGGGATTGCCAGAAGCAAGTGAACAAGTTCAGCGGCAACTCCTACAAGGGGTATCCGACGAGAGAGCTAGCGGAAGCTAGGTGGAGGATCCACCTCCTAGGAGAGCGGAGAAACAACAACCGGATGAAGACCTTGATGATCATGCTCCCGGTCTTGCTCACCATTGCGGGTGTAGTCTACTCGGTCTTTTGGTGAGATGTGTAGTGTGTGTAATGTGTGTAATGCATGGACTTGGGCTATATATGCTCTAACACTTCTAATATTCGGGAACTTTGTCACTATTATGGTTCTAATTGTTTGTGATGATGATATATTTGTTTTGTACTGCATGCTGTGTATTCTGCAGTTATATTGTATACCTATATATATTCTTGTGTATTGCTGTATATAAATACCAGAAAATATCAGTTTTTTTTGGACCTGTACGAAATATCAGTGGCGCATATTGTAGGTGTCTAGTGGCGCATATAGAAATATGCGCCACGCATAAGATACTAATGGCGCATATGCTATATGCGCCACTAATATTCAAACTATGTGTGGCGCATATTGAGATGCGCCACCAATAAACTGTTATTAGTGGCGTGGCATTGGTGGCGCATCCCATATGCGCCACGCATATGCCAAAATGGTGCGTCACCAATAGGCTTTTTTCCACTAGTGTCTCCTTGATGCTTTATTTGGGTTGACTTGGCACATGCTCACACATGTTAGACTCATACAAAGTCGCCAATAGCCTCTATGATCATTTAGTTTTTGACTTTTGATGCCATCTTATGCTTCTTTTAATGTTGCTTTGTCGCTTTACATGATTATGGCCATTATTGCTCTCTTAGTTAGTCTCTCCCAGTCTTTTGCTAGCCTTCATTTTGTACTGAGTATGAGCTCTACTCGTGCATCCAACTCCCAAAAACCAAGTTTGCCATTGTGTCCACTATAAATTCCTATGCATGGTATTTGCAAGCTATTCCAAGTAAATTTTCATGTGCTACCTTTCAAAAAACCTTCAAAATACTTCTCATTTTGTGACACTGTTTTTAGCTCATGGGGACGTAGTGGTCGGATTTGCTATCTTCCATATTGCTTATTCCAAAAAGAAAAAAAAAAGAGAAAAAAAGAAAGAAAAAAGGCACTCCTCCATGGTATGTGAATGTTGGTGGGCACCCGATGGAATCGGTTAGCCATGGTTTGAGAAAGGAAAAAAGGTGGGGAGGAGTGCCAAGCTTTATAAAAGAGCACAAAAGTGCCAATCTCTCTCTCAAAAACTTGCTTCATTTTTGTATGGAAGATAGTAGGAACCCCATTGCCAGTCGTTGACAAAGACAACCACCTCTCAAAACCAATTTTTATCTCTCTGTTTTACAAATGAAAAGCTCTAGCACATGTTTAATCACTGCTTCCCTCCGCGAAGGGCCTTTCTTTTACTTTTATGTTGAGTCACCATCTTCTACCTTTATGCACCGTCTAAGAGAGCATAGTTGTCATTCTGAGTATAATGTGCATTGTCCCAAAGTTTTCATTGATTGATTCATGATCATGGTTTCACTTGTTCTTAAATTACTTGTATCTAGTCACCCTCTTAAACTTGAAGGTGTCCTATGCATTTATGTTTCGCTATTCCATGAGGGACAAGCTGAAAACCATTTACTATGTTTTTCCATATGATTTGAACACACGTTTGACTTTCATTATTTCATTATTCATGATCTTTTGTTTGTGTTCTATTTCATGTTATAACATGATTGCTAAGTTTCTTATTGTCAAGATTATGTCTTTCATCCCCATGTTTTAAGTTCTTTTGATCCCAGCACTCAATGCTTACTTAGATGATCAAGATTGTGTAGGTGCATGTCACCTCAAAAATTATTTCTTTTGTTATCACTTACCTACTCGAGGATGAGCAGGAGTTAAGCTTGGGGATGCTGATACGTCTCAACCGTATCTATAATTTTTGATGCTCCATGCTTGTTTTTACACCATTTGCCTTGTATTTCGTTACACTTCATGGCGTTTTTATGCGATTTCCGGAACTAACCTATTGACAAGATGCCACAGTGCCAGATCCCTGGTTTCTGCTGTTTTTGTGTTTCAGAAATGCTATACAGGAAATATTCTTGGAATTGGACGAAACAAGTTCCAGAACTCCTATTTTTCCCGGACGAAGGACGAGGACCGAAAGAGAGCCGGAGGGGGGCCAGGGCCAGCCTCACACCAGGGCGGCGTGGCCCAGCCCCTGGCCGCGCCCCCTATGTGTGAGGAGCCCCTGGCAGCCCCCTGACGACGCCCCTTCGCCTATATAAAGCCTTGGGACGGAAAACCCTAGAAGAGTCTGTGAAATTTCCAGAACAGTTCCGCAGCGCCGCCGCCGTCGAAGCCAAATTTCGGGGGACAGAAGTCTCTGTTCCGGCACCCTGCCGGGACGGGGAAGTTCCCCCGGAGCCATCTCCATCGATCTCCATCGCCGTCTCCGCCGTCTCCATCGACCTCACCGCCATCTCTATCAACCTTGCTGTCTCCTATGATGAGGAGGGAGTAGTTCATCCCGGGGCTGAGGGCTCTACCGGTAGCTATGTGGTTCACCTCTCTCTCCCATCATGTGATCTTTATGTGATCGTGAGCTTTGTATCATGTTGAATAAGTAGATGCTACTCTTCATCATTATGTGTACTCTAGTGGTGTTATTAAAGTAATCTATTCCTCCTGCCATGGTGTAACGGTGACACTGTGTGCACCATGGTGGTACTTGGTCTAGGCTACGATTGTGATCTCTTATGGATTATGAGAATAATTATCACTATGATAGTATTGAAGTGATATATTCCTCCTTTCATGGTGTAATGTTGACAGTGTGTGCACCGTGTTAGTACTTGGTCTAAGTTGCAATAATATTTATCTTGAGTTGTGATTTGATTTGGATATCTCTATGAGTGGTGTTTGTCAAGTACTTGATGAACTTTAAGGGGTGCTTCTGTAGCCACTACGCAATGATTAGTGTTATTCAATAGGAGAGTATTTCAGAGTAGCATAGTGAAGAGAAGTTATTTATTTGTTCAATTATGTTATATTTGTTGGGAGTGTGTCCACTAGTGAAAGTATGATCCCTAGGCCTTGTTTCCAAGCTTTGCACACCGTTTACTTGCTGTTTTGTTACTTGTTTGCTTGCTGCCATTTTTATTCCAGATTGCATTTACTACTTATAATCATCTATACCACTTGTATTTCACTATCTCTTCGCCGAACTAGTGCACCTATACATCTGACAAGTGTATTGGGTGTGTTGGGGACACAAGAGACTTTCTGTATCGTAATTGCAGGGTTGTTTGAGAGGGATAGCTTTGACCTCTTCCTCCCTGAGTTCGATAAACCTTGGGTGATCCACTTAAGGGAAACTTGCTGCTGCTCTACAAACCTCTGCACTTAGAGGCCCAACACTGTCTACAAGAACAGAAGCGTGTGTAGACATCAAACACCACCCGCAGCGTCAGGCTCGCTAGCATGGATCCTAGCACCTGAGCCAGCACATAGGACGACACCTGCAAACATTGACATTATCATAATGGAGCATCAGAAGTACTCAGTATGCATTCTTGGATAGTTCATTCCATTGAATGTCCCTATTCGCAGGTACATGCTTCCATGGGAAGCGTCGGCAGGTTGCAAAGCCGACTGTGGCGGCGGGTTTGAAGAATCACAACATACACACAAAGTACTTAGATATAGCCTCATTACCTTCGATCCGATTTATCACAAAGATACCCTGGAATGCTTTTTTGAATGCTAGATTTACCTAGTGATGTCAATGGCATGACAAGAGACAAAATCTATTAATCTATCATTACAAAACATGGGTATGGATAATTTACAGTAATATCAATTTTACAAAGACGAACTACACCTGCAACTGCAAGGTATTTGGCATCTATTACCTCTTTTTTGTTTGAATAGTCTTGTGCCAATCCTTCCTGAAGCAGCCCCAAACAATATCTGGGCATTTTCCGGAACACGTTGGAGGCGGCGTCAACAACATCGTCTCTCGCCACGCCATGGAGGACCACACGGCTCCTAGTGCTCCCCTAAATTTCACCAATGCGCAGGAGGACCAAAGGCCACTGGAGCTGGCCAGAATCCATATCCACCTCGTCATCCCCTGTCAACATCACATCCGGGCCTCCGTAGCCGAACGGCAAGCTCCAGCGTGACAGGAGAGGACGGACGGCCGCCGCTGCCGCCGCAGCCGCAGCCGCCGCTCAACGGGAGGTGGAGCAGGCTCGCGGCTTGCGTCGAGCCTAGTTGGCCATCATTCCCTGGTCGGTGTGCTCAGGACGGTGCCATCCATGATAGGCTGGATCCAGGAGGTGCGGTAATGGCCAGATGGGGACGGGGCCCGGTGCGGGAGGCGGCGACTTGTACTCCGGCAGCGTGAGTTGAGGCGGGGTGGCGGCTGCTCACGTGATTTGTTGCAGCGGCGTGCTCTGGGAGAGAGAGAGAGGAAGAGTGAGAAAGGTAGCAGGTAGGTTGGGATGAGAGAGAGAGAGAGCAATCATTGCCATGCATCCAGGACTTCCAAGTGCGGTTGGGTCGGGGCTTTCCCACAGTCATTATTTACGGTAGCGAGAGATCACCTGGTCACCACGAAGTGGGCCAGAGTCTAAACAGGCCAATTCATGTCAGAGGAAATATACCGCTCGCTGTAACAAAAGTTCACTTTCATCAACCATAACGGATGGCTTAGGTGGCTCCTTGTCCTAGATCAAACGGCCTTAAACAATCGCGTGATAGGTGGCCTCAGCTTGTTGGGTCAGTCCCAAGCTTAAAGCTTAGAGTAATGATAAAGGACAGGGTTCTTTTTGCCATGTGCCCGGTGGAGCAAGTTGTGGATGAATCCTGTCCACTGAATCTGAATGCACGGCTAACATTACCTGGAAATTAAATGCATTATAGCACTAGACAAGGAAATCCCAAATCCATCAGCGGCAACCAACAGGAGCTGAGCGACTGCTAGGGAAAATGCGGCCTCATGCACTAATAGTTTCCTTGAAGAAATATGAAGCGACCTAGTTCAATCACCGATATGTGGGACCATGCCGTGCTAGTTCTTCGGAGCGACCAAGGCCAAACCAACTTAACCAAACGACGCCGGCATAGCAATCGGATCCCACGACAGCGACCCCTAGATTGCTCTGCAGCTCTCAAACCTAGGGAGCTTGGTGCTCCTTAGGGATATCTTCTCTTTGGGATATCAAACCAAAAAAATAGGAAAACCAACAAAAACTGAATGGTAAAAAGGAAACAGAAAAACCAACCAGTAAAACTAGGCTAGAAACTTCCCCAAGCTTCGTAAAACCGGAAAAACCAAATTCATGGGCTGGTCCAATCATAGAATTATCGTTGGGAGTGCAGTCCTGAGTGTACGCGTCGACCCCGTAGCTCATGCTACAGGCATCAAATAGGAATGACCCTAAGCGCCGTGTTACTATTGCTTTGTCTGGGCCAAATTGTACGTGACTTTATTGTTTCGTTTGATCTTCCGAAGTTGGCATGTGTACGCTCTTTGTGTTATGGTCATGGGCTCGTGCAACCTGTTCCGCTTGGGCTTCTATGTTCTATCGTACATCAGCTTCAAAAGAAACTAGATGGATACCCCACGCGTTGCAGCGGAATTATCCTTATAAACTATATTATGTGAACAAAGACGCATAAGTTAAAGTTGTCAATGGGAATATGCAAGATTTGATCTGTCCATAGTTCTCTCATCAACAAATAAAGAGTGGTTCTTTTGGCTTCAAACTTTACAAACATAAAGGACAAATAAGTTATTTGTTGATCATCCATCTCTTATTTCTCCCAAGGACTTGCATGGCACCGGTTCAGTTCCAAAATTCCAAATTATGAATAGCACTAACATTAATAGACTTTTTCTCTCAAGGGAGCAAACAACCAACATACTGACTGTAGCATACAGATTATGTAGGCAAATTCTTTGTGGTGGATTGCTTGGACTTTCAACAAACAGCTTGTCGACAAACATGAAATCTGCACAAAGAACATGTACACAAATACTAGAAGTATAGATAAATATTTCTCTGAAACATTCTATTGCACACACCCAAACACACTGCATCAGCAGTCATTCATTCTAAATCGGTGATGGTTATAGAATCCAGATCAAGCGGAATATCCTTGAACAATGACAGTGGCTTCTGATTCGATAAAGTAGAAGGAATTAAGAATTAGGGAATAAGGAGGAATCATGAATTGTGGAATCCTATTTACCTTGCTGATAGGAGTATTAATGCAAATGGTACATGAGTTCTGTTTGAAAACTGCAATGAGTTCAAGCAGCTCGAGTTGTAATTCGATCTAAGGGCATGGGTAATTAAATGAGATGCCAGCTCAGTTTGGCAAAGGCAAATAATAGAGTTATTTAAGATTTTTTTTAAAAAAAGAACAAACACCATAAAGCAGTACATTACCAGTAGTTGGGGTCGAGATGAAGAATTCATCAATAATTGCATGAACACCTCATTGTAGCAACCAAATACGAACATATCTACACTCATTTGTAATATATAAATACATATATATCTAAAAAGTTTAAAATAGATAATATGAGACAGAGGAGTATAATAGATGAGTTTTGGATTCACACAATTTTTGAAAAGGACAGCAGCGTTGCACAAAAAAAGCAACAGACGATAAAAATAAATAAAAAACCACATGTTAGAAAGCCCATATAAAGAAGCAAGCCCTGCAGCCCACGTGAAAGAATCAGTTGTGGGCTTGTGGCCTCGTGCACGTCCACATGAAAAATAAAGCGCGTGAGGCAGAGCGGAGCTACAGTGAGATTTAGCTAATTCTCAAACGACTGAAAATTAGCAAATCCGTGGAAAATTTGTAGTTGTTATATTTGAGACTATTTGTAGTTCTTGTAATATTTAGTTCAGTCTAAAAAGTATTTAGGGTTCTATAAGGAGCTACCGATGTGGGAGTCATCCATCAATCCACGGAAGTCATTGCCGGCACCCCAAACGACCGATCTGGCGTTCAAACCAACCAGACATGATTTGAGGACTGCCGGTTGAGATGCTCTTTACTACTGCTAATCGCCGTCTCTCGCAGCGCGCGCAAGCAGGAAGGAGATGTCAGGCATGCGCTCCGCTCGCTGCGCCGCGCGTGTACACACGCATTCTCGCGTACAATTCTTACAGGACCCGTCACTTCGAGTCAGCCTGTCTGCCCTGCTCTCGCCGCCATTAATCTCCTCCTGCTCCTCGATCGCACACATCAGCCCTGCTCTGAGCCTGACCTCCGAGGCGTGCGAGGCAGGAAGAGAGAGAGGCGAGACTGCAGCAGGATTTTCACCAAGACGGAGTGAATGAATGATCGGGAACGCAACAGTGAAGCTAGTTGTTCGAGTTGGATAGATAGAACGGGGGCAGAACGCGTTGAGCTTTTCCGCGGCCAGCGAGCCGGGGAATGCGAGAACTGAAAGCACGGGGGAGGGGAGGGAGAGAGAAGCATGCAGCAGGCAATGGCGCCATGGCATGGCATGGCCCAGGGACGCGCACGCAGGCACATGGATCCAAGGCTCGGCGCTCCGGATGGGGACTGCTCGTCTGCGCCTGCGCGCAGTGCATACTTGGGCGGTCGTCGCATTCATTCTGATCTCACATCCCGAGGAGGTCAGCCAGCGAGTGAGTGGGGAATGAGAGGGTAGGCGGAACCGAACTACTCGCAATAAATCTCTCATTCTCTTTGCTCTCGCGCGCCCATTCCCTTGCTCGCCTTCCCTCCGTTTTGTCCCCCCTGCCCCGTCTCATCTTACCGTACGTTAAAATGGGGCCTAGTGGGAAACGTGAAATTGGGCCTTAAAAATTATGTAATGATAAACTAAAATATACTTCCACTTTATTATATGATTGCCATATGTTTTATTTCATACAATAGGTAGAATAAAACATTACTTCAACAAAACAGCACCACTTAAGGAATAAACTAACCTCATGTTCTACTAAAAACCATCATTTGTCTGCCATTTCTTAAAATAAGATCTTCAATTATATCTTCATAATTAATCTTCTCTGGGATATCATTTTCATGTGCTATTGCCGCCAATCTATTGAGCCTTTGTTGTGTCATTGTAGTTCAAGTAGGATTTTAGCAACCTGAGTTTGGAAAAGCTCCTTTCCGCCGATGCAACCGTGACGTGAATGGTAAATTGAATTCTTTATGCAGTAGCAACAGGACAATAGGGGCGTTTCTTCAAATAGTTCAAAATATTAATAGGACCCATAAATTTCTCAAGTTAATCTTGAATGTAAAACTAATTCAAAAAAACAATTCCTCTCTATCAATATCTTTATGTTCTGGAATCTTAGTCCCATCAATATCAAGAGCAGATTTGGTGCACCCGAGCACCAGTGCTCCTGGTTTCTAAAATATTTAAAAACTATATTTTCATGTTTAAAAAATCATAAATTTTATTCCGTGAATACATACACATGTCCTGGAAACTCGTGGGAACTTTCGATATAAGTTGTTTTTATTTTGAGCTATAGAAAAATTACAATTTGAGGCTATGTATAGGGATTTTTTTTGTCAAAAATTTGTATTTTTTGTCTAGCTCAAAATACAAATTATTTTCCTACGAAATTTCTACCATACCTTCAGAATGTTCATATGGATATGTGTGTATGTAATTTCATATATTTTTTTAAATTTTAGAAATATGTTTTTTTTAACCAGGAGCACTAGTGCTCATGTGCCAAAAACACTTTTATATCAATATCTTCTTATTCCGGTATCTTAAGTGCAAGATTAACACAAGCAGATCTAAAACTATTATCATCCACAGATTGCAGTCTATCAGAAGTAAACCAGAGAAACCAAATACTTCTTCGTACTGTTTAAATCTCCTGTTAACCGAAGCTATAGCTTGATCAACAGTAGGTATAAAATACTTGATCCTAAATGACTCCTTTGCAGATTGTAAATCAACAGATGCATCATGCGCTGATCATTCGCCCTCATGAAATTGTCCTTATTTTTCTTTTAAGGCGGTGATACGTGCACGCACAGTGTCACCGCAGGACGGCACATCAAGGACGCGGATCCCAAGAATGACGAGGGAAAGGGATAGTCGCTAGCATGGAGACGAGAAGGAGATGGCCCAACGAGGAGGGAATTAAGACAGACGCAGCACAGAAGCAGGCAGACAGAGTGGGAGGGAGGATCAGTGTTACGCGTAACTCCCCTGCGCCTTGGTCCTTGGACGTTGACGAGTCGTCCCATCCGGCCGGCGCTGGGGTCGATCGAGGCGGTCTATGCACTGGAGCTGGAGCTGGAGCTGGAGCACACACGGAAGGCGTTTTCTCACATCACCTCTAATCTCTGCGGCTCAAGTCAAACGCACTACCGGCCTGTTAATTTGTTGTACCCCAGAAATTCAGGGCGAGCCGGAAAATTTGTTGCCTTGGTTGCGTCGGATAGATGACGATCGTCCTGATCGCCATTGATTTGCCCTACACATCTTCATCTATCTAGGCTAAAATAAAACACTGCTCCCGCGCCGGTGGAATTAACGATCGACCATCCCAGGCGTCAGCTACGTACTACGCAGTACGCACCAGTCCCATCCGGTGGATTCAGTCAGATTCAGCCGCGCGCGTGCACCAGGCAATCACAGAGCTAGGCAAAGGATGGGTCACCTCGGACGGGACACGAGAGCGATATGATGTCCGCTCACCGGCATCGCCCCGGCCGCCCACGCTCTTTCTCCCCGCCCCGCTATCTCCCCGCTTCTCCGCGTCACCGTCACCGACACCGCGCCGCCCCAAACCGTAATTCCTCCCTCATTACCATCGATCGTACTTCCTTCACTGGATAACAACTGAGTACCGGCCATGGCCATGCCGCAGCAAGATTATCCCCTCCAGCGCTACGGGCACGTCGAATTGATTGCCGAGCTAGAATTCGCAGCCGACCACCACCAGCTGCCACGCCGGTCCATATCCTTCATCCGGCGCCACTGCACTTAGCTAGCAACTCATGATTTGCCGACTCTAGCTACCTAGTGTAGTCTGTAGTGTACGTACACATTCCCATCACGTACCATCCAACAAACCGGTCGACGTCCCTGCGTGACGACTTGCACAGGCACCGGTCTTCTACCCAACTGTGTCAATTTAACTTAAAAGATGCACATCACGGAAAACCGGTACAGCCGCCATGGAGAAATGAGGCGATCGTACCTAGGGTTTCCGCCCCCTCGCGGGTGGAGGTGTTTTTGTTCTTCCTTTAGGAAGTTTCGGTGTTTTCTTTGAAGTGGTGAGGCCACGGCGAAATCCTTAAATCGGAGTAAGGTCCTCCCCACTCCAATATGTTAAATATAAATATATTGTCTAGCCTCTTTTCATCAGTTTATACTTTTGGTTCAGATTTCTAGTGCATCATATTTATATATGATATCAGACCAAAGAGGTTTCAAATTCAAGATCCTGCTCACGTTGTATTAAAGAAAAAGATTTTGCAGCCTACACCTAATCCACACTAAGGACTAAACGGTGAGTGTTAAAATATAAATTATTTGTCTAGCCCCTTGCCATCAGTTCGGACTTTTGGCTAGGGTGGCTAGTGCATCAATTTTATACGGTGGTGCGTCTAGCACCAGCGAACAATGCGTGGAATTGTGTGTCTGGCGGATCTTTTGAGATCATGTCAGTTTTCATGTTTGTTGATGTGGTTGCAGGTCTTCTTCCAATTTATATGGTTCTTATCATTGGCGAAGTTTGTTGTTCTCGTGTGTCGGTCCTTTGGAGCCTTAGCACGATGAGTTCACGTTTATCTACTACAACAAGCTCTACTATAAGTCTTCGATAATCTTTCTTCGATTCCAATGAGGGAGGACCGAGGACGGCAGCGCGCCTTCCACTCACTCGAATGCTTGTAGCCGCCACTAGGTGGTGCAACAGCCGATTTGTAATTTTTTATTACTATTTTCGAATAGTTGCCAGGGGCATCCCCGCCTTATTACTTTTGAAATTCATTGTACTACTGTTAATGATTACCAATAGATTTGCGAAATTTTCACAAAAAACATAACTTATAGACCCTTGTAATACGAGTGTACTTAACATCTGCAAATATGCGAGCTAACCTTGTCATGATGACAGTTGTGGATGCGTGAGTTGTGGCCATCACGGTATTGAATGGGAAGGGTCCTGAGAGAGGGACCCCGATCGAGTGCATCCTCTCAATCATGCACCATTACATTCTTGCTGCTACATGCATTCAATTTTGAATTGGATGTTTGTATGTTCGGTCCTGGGCTGGATTTATTGGCTTGGCAGCGTGGAGGACGCTGCATTGGCCCGCTTTCTGACTCAATATATACTGGGACTACAAAGGGCCCGGTCCCCGCCCGGTGGGCTCAGCGTCCATTCGGGACATGCTCTTTGTCGCTTGAAGGGCAGGTCATGTATGGGTCTTTCTAAAACTTGCACAAAAAGGGTCAAACGTTAATTAGAGCCACATGGAGTGCGGACTTATTTCTCTAAAATCGTACTCCCTCCTTGCTAAAATGTAGTGCATATAAGATTTTTAAAAAGTCAAACGATACAAACTTGGATCAAGTGTGTAGAAAATCTATAATTTTATACAATATCTAATCAATACCATTAGATTCATCGTGATGTATATTTTCATATGGCATACAATCAGTATCATGGATATAAATAATTATGTCAATAAACTTGGTCAACTTTTACATTGTTTGACTTTTAAAAATATTATATGCACTACATATGTCCAGGCCGTTCACACAAAAAAAATCATTCTTACTTGGGTCGATTCCCCTTTTTCTTTTGTAGTTTCTTTGATTAGCCTCTTCTGGTTTCTATTCTTTAGAAACCTTTTTGTTTGTTTCTCTACCTTCTCCTCCTCATATGTATTCTCATTAGGGACTTTTGTAGTGCCCTCGACTTATAAATGAAAATTTTACCGTAGGGAAACCTCTATGGTTTCCTAGTAAAAAAGAGGAGTAGTTAAAAGTTTCACGAAACTTTTTTAATGCTTACATGAAGATTTATGAACATGTAGGATTTCTTGAAAAAATACATAGTATTTTGAGCTACACAAAAATCAAATAAACTATGGGTGATTAGGCACTGAAGTTCTTTGATATTGGTCTTCAGAATTTTCTTTTTGTGTAGGTCATGATTGAAAAAATAATTCAATGTAACTTTACATATACATACTAAACACATGTATGTATTTGTGTACATCTTTAGAATGTTTTCATGCTTTGTTTGGAGTTTCTTCTCATCAGAACTCATTAGGTGAGTGGAGATAACTCAATATTTTGGCCACATTTCTGGAATTTGTTTTGTGAGGATCACTCTTTTATTTATGTTAAGGTACATGTGAAACTCTAAAAAACGAAAAAGTACATGTTTTAATCAAAACACAAGTGTAACTCCGGACCTCTATATCTGGTGATGCACATCATTTATTACATTATTCATAGTTCAAAACATCCGTACAACAAAATGAAAACTCCATGTTGCTCTAACAAAAATGTACTTTAGAAATTGCCTATATTATTATGTTCTTGTATGTTTATTTTTTTGGCACATACATCAATTCATCCATACATAAAATAAGTTTCCCCTTCGGCTTACTTCTAGCGCACCTATCCAACATCTCATCACTGCCACCATGAGGATTTTGTGTTTAAATTTTAGCTCAACGGTGATATGGTTTGTCTAGATTATAACTGATGATCCTTCTTGATGCAATTCTTCCTTTATCTTCATTTTATGACATAACCACCCACGACATAACCCCGCATGGCCATCTTCATCATTCCTATTAGTATATGTACCACCCTAGCTAGGTGCGACTACTCTATCCTATTGGATAGCTATCATCTCGACCGCCACCTAACAAAAGGGTTGGAACTTGAAGAACCCTAGAGGGAGGACCATGCAAATACCCGTTAACAAATCAAGTGGATAAACTTGTGCATTTCTTCTGAGATCGCATACTTAAACATATACTTTGTGAGGCTGAAGTCTATGGAAACAACTAGTGAATTCCCATAGCAAATGGGGTTGGTTGCCCAATAAAAAATGAGACTCGATGTGATAGATATGATTCATATATATTGTGCATTTATTTGGCTAGATAAGAGCATACCACCAAGAAAAAGTATATAACAGATAAAAATATTAATCTATTTTGGGTTGACTCATACAACTCAGATAGAGAACTATAATTAATATCTAGCCACATACAAGGGCATGCAATCTTACTGGTAGTAAGTTAAATGACCATGGGAGGATGTTCTTATGGGATGAATTGTATAATACAAAGTACTTCTAAATGAAGTGTACGCTGACAATATATTGTGACAATACTATTTTGACAACTTGTGGAAAACTAAAAATTCAATGTTCTAAAAATCATTCTGCGAGCACCAGACATTACAAATGGGCTAATTTTTATTCAAAGAAAATCTTGCGACAACTTAAGGTAAGTGAGATCTCAATATTTTGCATTCTCCCTCTGTCCATAGTTACAGTGCATCCTATGTTTACTCATAGTCAAACTTTGTAAAAGTTCAACTAACTAGTTAGGAAAAAATAACATGTAATAAATCATTATAAAATGTATTTGCATATTATATGCATTCACTATTATAGAGGTTGATAACTATTTAATATGCTTGGTCAAACTTTACAAAGTTTAATATTTATCAAAATCTAGCATGCAGGGTAAATTCGTACAGATGTAGAACTTCGCCAATGAGAAATAGCTTTTATAAAGATGAAATCTACACTGCATGTCAAGATAATTGAGAGCTCATTCGCTGCCCACTGGGTACGTGACCCCCTCCCCCCCCCCCCCCCACTAGAATGTTAATTCAGGCCAAGTAAAGCCATTTTCGGCTTGGTTTCCTTGTAGAACAGAAATATTTCGTGTTCAAGACTGATTTCAATATTTTAGTTTGGAATATTTTGTCAAATTTAACTCACAAAATATAGTTGTGTTGAATTTTTGCATATATGAGTTGACTTTGTCCAAAAAATTAAAACTAACATTCTGAAGCTATTTTTTCCACCAATAATCCATATTCTAATAGAAAACAAACTACGATGAGTTTTATACAGCTTGGATCATTGTTTATAGGGGATTAGGGGATGCTCACATACTGGCAGCGAGGCTATTTTTCACTCTAATATTGAAAAATGAAAAAACTGCATACAGCCTACATGTACTGATTGTCGATGCAGAGGTATCACATTGACGTCACACTCGGAGATCCAATCAGTATTCCTCCATTCCGCCCCCCTCTGTCACTTCCTTAATATCTACCCATCCAATGAAGAATGTGCATCTACTTCATCCATACCGGTTTATTAGAGTAATACACATTTAAAGAAAAAGTTTGACCATAAATTTGGTCCACAAAATATGAATTATATGTTAAAAAAATTTACATCATTAGATTTGTACCACCCTAGCTAGGTGCAACTTTGCAATCCTATTGGATAGCTATCATCTAGACCGCCACCTAGCGATTAGGGTCGGAACTTGAAGAACCCTAGCTGGAGGACCTTGCAAATACCTGTTAACAAATTGAGTGGATAAATATATGCATTTCTTCTTGGACCACTGACATGAGCACATATACTTTGGTAGCCTGAAGTCTATAGAAGCAAATTTTGAATCTTCCCACAAACTAGAGACTCCGGGTCCATAAAAAAATTGAGACTTTATGTGATGGATATGATAGATATTTCTTGGCTACCTAACATTATATCCGCATGAAATTGGTATTATGGTATAACCGTTATTTTTTTTACTCATGCAACTTAGATAGGGACAGGGGCGGAGCTGCGGCCGGTGCTGCCCGTGCTCTAGCACCGGCCTTGCAGCCACTAAGCAAACAACATTAGGTGAATTTTAGGGCTATGAATATGAAAATCCTATGTAACTAGCACTAGTAAGCAAGTATTAGCACCATCCTTGGGCTGAATCTGGCTCCGCCCCTGGATAGGGAACTACAATTTAATATCTAGCAACATGCTCCCTCTATTTCTCAAAAGTAGGCATATAAATTTTGGTTAAGGACAAATAATGTAAAGAATACTAAGATTATAGAAAAAACTATTTACACCTATAATTTCAAATTAGTACCATTAAATATATAATGAAAAGTATTTTCATATTATATCTATAGAGTATTTCAATAGCTTTTTACTAACTTAAGCAAAGCCAAAAGTGACTGAATTTTTAGAAAAAAATTGTTCTAAGGAACGAAGGTAATGGAACATGGCTAGGGCAATTAATCATAGTTGTAGAAAGTTAAATAAGAGGGTGCATATTGAGTGCGATGAAATGGCCATGGGAGGATGTGCTTATGGGATGACTTGCAAACTAAAAAGTACTGAAGAATAAAACAAAAGTATTTTCCACTTAAACATGTCACGAAAATATTATTTTACACCATGTGAAAAGTTAACAAATAAATGTTCCAAAGAGAATCATTCTACGAGCACCGAATTTACGAATAATGAAATTTTCTTCAACGAAAAGCTTGCCACAACTTAAGATAAGCGTCTCGATCATTTATACATGTAGAAGTTTTTCAATGAGAAGAGCTCAAAAAATCAAATGATAAATGATTTTTTTTAAGATGAATTATCCACTGCGCATCAATCTAGTTTTCAGAAATCGAAGAAAAAGTGCACAGAACGTAGACGTAATGATCGTCGATGCAAATTAAGGTGCAGGGTATCACATTGACCTCGGAGGTCCAATCAGTATCCCTCCATTCCCTCCCTCTCTCTCTCTTCCTTAATATCTACCCATCCAATAAAGAACACAGATACTATCAAATTTCCATTCTTTTAACATCCGCCTCGTCACCGCGTCTCCCCCTCCCCCTTCCCCGCAACATATACCACGCACCTCACCATCTTTCGGTGGGCTCTCCCTCACTTCTCTCTCCCTCCGGAACAGACGCCCCAACAGAGCCAAGCAAAGAAGCTACCTCCGTTTTACATATAGGAAGGACCAGCAGCAGCCGGGAGCGAGGCCGGAGAGGAAGGCGAGGAGGGCGGTGAGGAGTCGGCGGCGGCGGCGGCGGCGGCGCGCACAGATAGCGGAAAAAGATCGCGCAAAAAGGGTACGTACTTAGGCAGCCATCCACAGCCGGCGTCGGATCCGATAACTTCTCTCGCCTTCTTTTATCCACTAATCTCTCCTCTCTGCCTTTCATTCTAGTCTCGTCCTACAACTACGCTAGTTGTGTATATTTCTCTTCTTGGTTCCAGTTAACTACGCTTTTCGCCATTGATCCAAGAAAGGCACATGCCAGACGTCTCTTGGCATTCAGAAGTGCAACAAACGATTTTCTTCTCTCTTGTTTCTCTTCCATTTTTGTGTATATGCGCGCCCAAGCGGAAATGAATCGTTTTGTGATTTCTCTCCACGTATTTGTGCCGTTTCCTAAAAAGCACGAGAAAATATACCAAATATGTACGCGCATTAGTCCGCTTTTCAGGCATCGTTCATTCTTCCTAGTATTTGGCAAGGGAATAAAATCGCCGATTCTTTCTGCTTGCATACCTTCTTCCTGTCGATTCCATACTTGTACCTATCCACCTCTGCATCTCGCTTCCCAACAACATACAAATTCGATCGAGGTTCTCACCTTATTTCGTGCTTCCCCTTTTTCGTTCAGCAGGCTCGAAGAAGCAAGGACATGGCCTCGTCGTCGGCGTCGTCGGTGCCGGCGCCGGGTGGCGGATCGGTGATCACCCTAGCGGCGTCGTCGGCGGCAAACGGCGGCGGCATGGGGGTGTGCGGCACGGGGTCGCCGTGCGCGGCGTGCAAGTTCCTGCGGCGCAAGTGCCAGCCGGACTGCGTGTTCGCGCCCTACTTCCCGCCGGACAACCCGCAGAAGTTCGTGCACGTGCACCGCGTCTTCGGCGCCAGCAACGTGACGAAGCTGCTGAACGAGCTGCACCCGTACCAGCGCGAGGATGCTGTGAACTCCCTCGCCTACGAGGCCGACATGCGCCTCCGCGACCCAGTCTATGGTTGCGTCGCCGTCATCTCCATCCTCCAGCGGAACCTCCGCCAGCTCCAGCAGGACCTCGCCCGCGCCAAGTACGAGCTCTCCAAGTACCAGGTGCCGTGAAATCCATTCATCAGAATATCAGATCACAATCTTTTCTCTTGATCATCGCTCAGTACATATCTAACTCTAACTGAAGTTCTTTTATTGATGTTCGATTGATTCTTGATCTAGGCGGCGACGGGGCCGAACGGGTCGCAGGCTATGGCGGACTTCATCGTGCCCAACGGCGGGGCGGCGAGCTTCATCAACGTGGGGAACTCGGCAGCGGCGCTGGGTGGGTTCGGGCAGGAGCAGCAGTTCGCGGCCGTGCAGATGCTGTCGAGAAGCTACGAGGCGGCGGAGCCGATCGCGAGGCTGGGTGGGAACGGAGGCTACGAGTTCGGGTACTCGTCGACGATGGCCGGCGCCGGATCCGTACCGGGCCTCGGCATGCTCGGCGGCTCGCCGTTCTTGAAGCCCGGCATCGCTGGCAGCGACGACAGGGCCGGCACCGGGCAGTAGCTAGCTAGCCACAGGCGGTTGCTCTCCGTCATGCGTGGTATTAATTTACATTCTGCACTGTTCTCTCGTTTTTCGCTTCTGAATTCTAGATCGATCTTGAATAAATCATCAAGACATTGCAAGAGTAGTCTCCTTTAGTTCGTTATTGTGCAATGATGCATGCCTGATCGATATTGGAATTGTTGAACTGTTTCAAACCAATTAATGTCGATATGATTAGTTACGTGCGTTCTTTTGAATTTAACTCGTGCTCAGTCGATCAGTCCGGACAGCATCTGTTTGCGGACTACTCACTACTGTACTGTTTAGCTTTTACTAGTACTTCTGCTGTTGTTATATCATCAAATGTCCATATGCACTGCATCCACACATGCAACACACTCGTAGTAGTGTGGTAAATATTGTACATGTATACTTCATGGATGATTGGTTTTGCATCAGAGTAGGAGCTTTCACACATAGTATTTGACTGTAGGTTTAGAAAGTTACTGCTAGAAGTTAATAGAATCAACATGCATGGGTATTCTCTTTCATGTATATAGCCAGCTATGCTACCACCTAAACACCTCACCTGTGACGCTGTGACATTAGTACTGGCATTTCATGTCTTCTGCGTGCAAGCTCCCTAGCTTCCAACAATATCTTGTTGCATATATCGATCTGTCTGTGGTCACTATCGTGATAGGTTAAACTTAAATATCTAATCTTTTGTTCAAAAAAATAGAAGGAAACTAGTCGTGAATAGCGAATAGTTTGGTGCTGAACTGTTGATACAATAGCATCCTGTCGTCAGCTTCAACAGTGGCACACCAATTTTAGCAGTTTTAACAATTAAACTAGTATATTCTATAAAAATGATCCGTCAATTCATTCTGTATAACGATGACTACGTACAGTTTGTCGACAGTTGTCTGTATGTATGTTTCGTCTAACCAGTAGTACCTCCATTCCGTAAAACAAGTTTGACCCGATTTATAGAAAACACTATCATCAATTATCATGCTATATGTTTATAGTATCCTTATCGAAAAAATGTTTATAGTATGAAAATACAATTCATGTCTATGTAATAAGATTTACTTTTCATTGCAGAAGTTTATATTTTTTCCAAAAGTTTGGTCAAACTTTACACTGTTTGAATTTTGACTAAATTTATGCGTCTTGTTAGTACTATATTATGCATTATATCTAAGAAAAATGACAACTATGTCCTTATTCATTTACATATTGCCAATGTTTTACAGGTTGCTGACAAGAAAAAAACACCAAGTTGTGCTGAAGACTGAAGTGGTGAAATGTCCTGAATTGATATCCATGTTGGGAGTGTCAACTGAATCCTAGTTCTATTTTGTGTGTGATGAATTAAAATGCATGTTTTTAGCTTATTTACTCTCTGCTTCCATGCGTTGTTTGTTAGTACTTCTGTACTGTTGCATGCATGCATGCATGTTTGTCCCTGACTTCTACTACCAACTCGATCAGACACTTCTCCCTTAATTATATACTACACATACACGACACATACACGATTGGTGGATCGAAGGTATGACTATCCGTTGGTTATGTTTGTCTCGTTGTTGCAAGAAGAGAGTTAAGCACTGTCTGAGTGAACAAGTTAAATTAGGTGTATGTTTCTACTTCTCTCGAATTGGAAGAATCATTTAGCCGACAGTAATATATTACTCATTTAGTTATCCTCAAATCATTGTCTCTTGCTCATAGTGCATGAAAAAATCATTAGAAATAAATACTGGAAAAATAGAGCAATACTAATGTCAAATTTCAATTTTTCCGCAACCATGCGACCTCACATAGAAATGTCGGATGACAATTTGTTTTTCTTATAGATATGTCAAGCTTTGGACTGTTTCAGAAATAAGTGCTAAAAGGACTTATATTTTCCCCGGAGCCAAAGTGCAAGTCAATTTAGCATTGCTTAGGGCGGAAATCCACAACACTTTTGGTTCCTCTAGGGCGGAAATCAAGTTTGGCTCATAGGAGTAGATGCACCAATCGTCAGAAAACATATATTTATTGAAAGTAATTTTAACTAAAAGTGTTACTTTAACGATTTGATTTCTTACAAACTTATCCGCTCGGTTGTTGATTCACATGATTAGAATCCCTAAAATTTGTTGTAAGGATTTACTAGCAAAATTTTTTAGAGAAAATTTTCTTTTCAGCAACACTACGCACTTTGATCAAATTCAAAGGGTTCTACAATCATGCAGGATTTAAAATGACATGCACATATATCCAATCCCCGGTTTTTATGAATTCTGCGTTTTGAGAATCATGTGATCAAAGAGGGCTTTTATGGCCTAATTGTTTCGTGTTATTGAAAGCTGTGGCGGTCGATTTCTGCTTTAGAAGGCTAACTATATGGGAGGTCGCACACCTGATTATGAAAAAAATCTCTTTTTTTCCTGAGTAATAGTGTTACCATAGATAAATTTCATGTTCCTATGTTTTTTTATCGACTTTTGGTTTGAACCAAAAAAAAGAAAACTTAAAGAACATGGAGTAGTTTGATAATTACCGCTAGATCAGTAGTAGCACTAGGAGTAGGGTTGACTTGTGACCTGGCTATACGATTGGATTGGACATGGCCTACACATGCTAATGACCTAGCTCTAGGTCCTGCGCAGCATGCGCGCGCACTTGTCTGTGGTGAAATATGCTGCATCATTGCATGAGATCCTCTCTAGGACTGGTCAGGTGGATGGATCGAGCAAGCGTATACTAGTAGACGTACCTAAGCAGGCATTTACTATGAGCTAGCTAAGAGCATCTCCACTCATGAGCCCGACGAGGCCCCCGGCGCCCTCTTTTTCCATCCGGACGGCGAAAAACAGCCCAGTCGCGCCCCCGGATCCTCGATTTCGCCCGGATCTGGGCATTCATCCATCCGGCGAGCCCAGGCCATCCCCGGCCTTCCGGGGCGCGCTCGGGGACTCCGGACGAAACAAATTGCCGCGAAACCGCCGAGAATATTCGCGCGCGTTCCCGCGGGTCGTGTGGCCCCGACCTGTCGGCGACAGTGGGCGGTCGTCGTCGTCATCGTCTCGTCTTCCGCGCATCGTCTTCCCCGCACGCATCGTCTTCCGCGCGCTGTAAAGGCTGCCGCCGCTGGCCGGCCAGCCACGCGGCGAGGCGAGTTAATGCCAGCGCGGCCATATAAACGCGGCCGGCCGCGTCTGGCCAGCCACATTCGCCACCATTCGACCAGAGCACACCTCGCCCACTCGCCCACGCCGACGATCCCCGAGACCATGGCGAACAACTCCGGCGACAACGGGGCGGCGAACAACGGCTTCGGCCGCCGCTCCCTCCACCAATGGGAGGGCCGCCTCCTCCATGCCGCCGGCTACATGGCGCCGCCCGACTTCCGGGCGCCCGGAGGTTGGCGCCTGAGCGCCGGCGGCATCCCCATCCCGCCGCCGCCGACCGGAGCGGCTCTCGACGCCGCCATCGACGAGGTGCTCGAGACGATGAGCGACGAGCAGCGCGCCGAGCCGCGCTTCTTCCCGGACAACCGGGAGGCGTGGACGGCATTCTTCCGCCGCCGATACGAGCGGGAGCTGGCGGCCTACGACGGGCCGCCCCCTCCTCCGGCGCGGAACAACGCCGCCGGACGCCGCCGCTGGTGGAGCGCGCCCGGCAGGACGCTCGAGTTCGTCCTCGAGCACATCGAGAACGGGAACGACCCCGTTCTCGAGATGCCGCCGGCGCCGCGGCCCACGATCTCCCGCCGCCACGGGAGCAGCTGGATGCTGCGCCGGATGGCGACGTCCGGCTCGTCCGGGACGGCGTCGTCCGGGTCGGCGACGAGATCCGGCTCGCTGTCCTCGGCATCGACGCCGAGGACAGTGAAGAGGGAGCCGGCGAGCGCGCCGAGGCGGAACAGCGGCGCCCTCGTCATCCGTGACGGAGGGGCGCGCGCGTCGCCGCCGCGCCGGCGCAGAAGGCAGACGGACGCCGCTCAGAGGGCCGCCGAGCTCGCCGAGGAGGAGGCGAGGCGCGCCGAGGAGGCGGCGACGGAGGAGGCGATCCAGCGCTCCCTCCGCGACGTCGTCCCCGCCGAGAACACCATGCCGCTGGACGCGGCATTGGAGTGGTCTCGGCGGGAGTGGGAGCGGGAGGAGCGCGAGCAGCAGCGGCGGCTGCTGGACCTTGCCGCCGCCCAGCGTCGCGCCGAAGCTGCGACCCTTCCTCGCCGCGGCGCGCCGCCCGTCGTCAAGCTGGAGGAGTCCAGCGACGACGAGCTCTACCGCCCAACGCCGCCTCGTTTCGGCGACGCTGGGCAGGGCTCCAGCCGCCAGGCGCCGCCGCCGCAGGACGGCGACTCCTCCGACGACGACGGCGCCGACTACACCACGCAGATGTACAGCCGTTTCGGCATGTAAATCGGCGTTAGTTTAGGCCGAATTCATATATATGTCGAATTTGGCCTTTTTATGTAAAATAACTCTATTTTCGCCTTATATAATATAAATATCTCTAGTTTTCGTCTAATTTCGTCTGAATTCGTCAAAACTCGCCCAGTTATACTTTGAATTCAAAAATCGTCCTGAGCTCGCGGCTGGAAACATGGGCCTCCCCAAACCGAAATTTTCATCCATCCGGCGCTAAATAGCGCCGGATTTCGGCCTGGGGGCCTCAAACGGCTGGGATGCTCTAACACTTGTCTTGAATTCCTGCACTGCGCCGCTGCGGCATTGCTTGTGCTTGCCTTGCATCGGAGGCAATTGCGTGGCCGCCGGGGAAGAGGAAGCTAGTAGTGCTGCTAGCAGTGTAGAAGGCTTCTGCGCTGAAAAGATCCATGAGAAGATCTTCACAGCCTACGACGAGCCGTAGGCTGGCAGGTCAATTGACGCCTGGAGAGGTCACATCCTGACGATCCAGGCAGTGGTCAGTCTGGATAGCGATCTTTTCCGCGGTGAATCCCCAAAAAGATCACTGCGCCGAGCTAATAAGCTAACCGGCCGGTAGGTTTATTTGGGAAGAGGTTCTCTTCGTCTAGCACTAATTCAACAAGCTAGGCCTAGTGCTTTTGAAGCTAGGTCTTGTGCATTTGAAGCCAGTAGCTGGCGCTGGTGTCGCTTGGTTTCTCGCTGTGCTCCATGCCTCCATCGCATGGTGCGATCGTGCGTCGTGGATCATCATACTACCACTATGCCCTGTTGACCAAGCAAGTCACTTCTGAGCACGCATATACTGTATGTCATTCGGTTTTGATCATCCTTCCATAGTACATCCGGATGCAAGTGCAACCCTCTAAAATTTGGCGCTTTAGACAAAAATAACCCAAACTTGAAACAATCTCACAAAATGAACCATCGGCAAAAAAAATTCACAAGAATAACCCTTTTTTGCCGCGCCATTCACGGTGGCGCGGCTGAGTAAGGAGCGGCGCCACTACTAGTGGCGCTGCACATGCTGACACGGCGACACGGCGGGGCCCGCTCGGTTAGTGCGGCGCCACTGTGAGTGGCGTGGCTGTGGCTTGTGCGCCGCCACTGAGCACGGCGCCGCACTTTAGAATTGCCATCGTCTGCGAATGGCAACCAGCTGTTCGCATAATCATGGCGAGGCAAAATCCGCACGTCCAGATCTGCCTCCTCTGCACTGTAATGCTTGGGTCCTTGAACTTCGTGGCGTAGGCTCATGTCGGCTAGTCAATAAAACATATGCATTACTGACAAAGTACACATGTTCCCTGAGGAGACACTGTGATAACCCATATTTTATTCAGTATCTAAGAAATCAGTCCAGCTACTATTTGATTCCTGTGCAACGTCTGTAGCTATGATCCATGCATGCACTCCTTTGTCTATTCTACTCCCTCTCAACCGTGCTAGCTTATTTGATTTTTGTGCATGCATGTAGCTGATTAACTCATGCAAGCCACTTGATGTTTCTTGATTCCGCACATCAGTGAGACTAGTATGGATACTAGTATGTCGATGGTAGCTTATAAAGACTATAAGCTTAACTTGTGGAGCATCTGGCCATACTTTCTTGGTGAAATCATCTGATTAATCCTTGTTTGATAAATCTCTGGTATCACGACGGCAAACGTATTGTACCGGTCATAGTTTAGGTATGAGACTGTCTGTATTTTCCGCTGGGGACGGCTCTTGTCATTGAACGTGTCGGTGATGGATCCGTAGGAGCGATCGACATCAGTAAGTCAGGGTGTCCGGGTCTTAGCGGGTAAAAGAGCACTGCTCGGCTAGCACCTGTGTGGAGCTAGTCGAGACTGTCGATGTCGGAGTACCCCTCTGCAGAGTGTAAAAGCGTGAATATTCACCCCTGTGACTTCCGGGTAGGGAATGCTTGCTGTCATGTGTGAATAAAATTTTACAACTAATGTGGGTTCAACTAAGGGGTTAGTTTTACCGCGTAAGTTAGAAACGATCTGACTTGACATTTTCATTCTGCCTTATTCATTTGATTGAAGTATTTCGGTATCTAGTTCCAGGATTTTATGCCATGCTAGAATCGTACACTTGTCTTGTAATTATATCTGCAGCTGTTTAGATTTTGTTATGTAATTTGTTGCAAATGCACTTGTTCACCACTGCTAGTAAAAAAGTTAGACTTAGACCATAGCAGCATTATTATTTGCTTTTATGATAATTTTTTTACTAATGATTGAGCAAGCAAAATTTTGCATGTTTATTTAAAATAAATAATTATGTTTTGGTGAATTTCGGGGACAAAATTCTAATAAGGAGGAGAGGATGTGATAACCCATATTTTTAAGTTATTAATTAATCTAAGTTAAACCATAATTGATTTCTAATATCTTTAATTTGTTTGCTAAACTCTCATATTTGAGTTGGATGCTACTCTTTGCATGCAATAGAAAATAGAGGAGTTAATCAAAGTAACCTAATTTTTATTGTGCGTTCATACCAGTTGTACTAATTCAAGCATCTATTGTTTAACCTAACTAGCCTAATCAGTAGTTCGCATGCATGTGTCGATGGAGATAATTGTAGAGGTAGAAGTAGCTGAGCTAGCTTCTTCATGCAAGTCGTATGAGCCATTTTGTTAATCAGATGTATGCATGCACTCCTGTGGTATTAGAGTAGTACTACAAGATATTTTAAGGAGGGAGTAGTGGCTTAGTCATTCTTGATTTCTACGTGGAGCTGTGCATGACCACAGGGAGTGAACGGTTGACTAGCCGACATGTGTACTTTGTCAGCAATGCATATGTTTTATTGACTAGCCGACATGAGCGTACGCCACGAAGTTCAAGGACCCAAGCATTACAGTGCAGAGGAGGCAGATCTGAACGTGTGGATTTTGCCTCGCCATGATTACGCGAACACCTGGTTGCCATTCGCAGACGATGGCAATTCTAAAGTGCGGCGCCGTGCTCAGTGGCGGCGCACAAGCCACAGCCACGCCACTCACAGTGGCGCCGCACTAACCGAGCGGGCCCCGCCGTGTCGACGTGTCAGCATGTGCTGCGCCACTAGTAGTGGCGCCGCTCCTTACTTAGCCGCGCCACCGTGAATGGCGCGGCAAAAAAGGGTTATTCGTGTGAAAAATTTTCGCCGATGGTTCATTTTGTGAGATTGTTTCAAGTTTGGGTTATTTTTGTCTAAAGCGCCCTAAAATTTGGGAGGACGTGGCTTTCGAAAAGGCAGAATGCATGTTGCAGGGCGTGGCAGCAGTAGCAAGCAGTACGCAGAGAGAGTGAGAGGGGGATCGGAGAGAGAAGGTCATCAGCTGGGCCTCCCAGAAATGCCGTTCGATTCTGCAGGATATATTCATTGCACATCTCCCTGCATTCATGGCGGCATGTTTACGTACCGGCACAGTCGCACGCACAGTCGCTTTTCTCTGGCCCTAGCAATGCTCTCCCGCACACGCACCTACAGTTTCATATTTTGTTCATTGTTCATTTTGCAATCTGATCACTTACCGCGCTCCACTAAATCGTTCAACCTATGTATATGGATGATTATTCATTATTGAGAGCATCCCAGTCGCGGCCCAAAATGATAGAGCAGGCAACTCCAATACCGACAGGAAGGCGCCACTCTCGTCAGCGATCCAACACATAAATATTCATCCACACAGCCTCTCCTATTTGCCCAAAATCTCTCCAACCCCTACCGAATAGCCGTCGCCCGCCTTGGGTAGACGCCATGTCTTTCACCATCGGCGCCTACCCAACGCAAATTCCTCCCACTACCTCCTTCGATGCCGGACCATGCTCTTACCTAGTCGACAAATCAGATGTGGAATGTCATGAATAAACGTTTGATCATTCACAACATGATCATTGATACTGAGTACACTACTCCAATGATTGATGATCACCCATATGACGAGCAAGACCCTCTTACCCAAGTTGATCACCAAGTGTCGACCTAGTTTCATGCTTTTCTATAGACCCATGCAGAAATCCGGGAGGAACGGGTTCATCGCCAACTTCGAAATGTTCTATCTAAGCAATTATGGTTGCACAACGTAAACCATCGAGTCTTGCTCTAGCTAAACTATTGTTTGAATTGTATCAATTATTGCATTATGCTTTTTTGAACTACTCTTCACATTTTTGCACAATTTATGTTTCAAAACTATGGAATTTAGATAGAAATTGGTTAAATTTACAAACAAAATACTAAAATTCCTATTTGGGTAGGCATGTAGGGGCCACGGCTGAAGAGAGGCGTTCCCCTAGGCGACGAGTAGTGCTGACGCCCCATATGGCCATCAGGTCATGTACAATGAGAGTGCTTAGAGAGGGTGCTTACAAAAATAAACCAAGCATTTTGTTAAGCATTGGTGCTTATTTGTATAGGAGAGGTGTTTAGTTAGGCATCTGTCTAGTCTATATAGGCACTAGTGCTTAACTAAAAACCGGTTTATTTACCTAAGCACCTTCCCTAAGCACCTAGCATTGTAGATGCCCTCATGTCGTTGTTTCCACACATGGTATGTGGGTGTGGCTAGCAATCTATGAGACACAATACACATAAAAACATGATACTCCTACTTTAACAACTCTGTTCAAGATAGGTACGCTTAATATCGGTCCAGCTGAATTAGTTTAACCCCGACGAGTGTTGCTTCGATTAGAGCATCTTTAGCCATGTCCCCCAAAAGAACATGCTAGACAGACCGAATGAATGACGCAGGTGCAAGTTGCCACTTTTGGAGGTCAAGCGGAGTGGGAATAAATATGTGAAAGTACTCCCTCCGTCCCGGTGTATAGGTCCTGCACGTACCTCTAGGTTGTTATTTTGATAAATACAATACAAATTTTATCACATAAAAATTATACCATCAGAAAGTACATAATCTAAAGTTTTTATTGATATATATTTTGCAGTATATATCTTATATTACATTGGTCAAAATAACAATCTAGGGATACGCGCAAGACTTATAAACCGGGACGGAGGGAGTAGCAAAAGAACACTAGTCTCGACCATGCGTTCAAAGTTTCCGCCGCCAAAATGCTTTAGCTAAAATATTACAACACATATTAAATCCAGCGATGAAATTGAATTAAAGATAGACCAAGCGGCGAGCCTCCGTTACCGCGGAGAAGTCAAGAAGATGAAGTTTGGGTTGAAGCCACCGAGCAAGCAATTATCGGCTTACTCGGGGAGAACATTGACAACGCTATCAGGAATTTGGAACTACCTTCACTAAAAGGCAGTGGCGGAGCCACATTGTGAGCTGTGTGGTCAATTGACCACACAGGTTTTTAGTAAATCCTTTGTACACAACTATAAATGATGTAAAAAATTATAGAAAAAATATAAAAATTCATGTATTTGACATCACTGAGTCGAAATGACATCACAGGCCTTGAGGCCTGGCTCCGCCACTGCTAAAAGGTACCTAAGGAGGCTCCTTGAGAACATGTTGAGGTGAAAGCAAAGTAACTTACAAGCAATAAGAAGACTAAAATAAGACTGAAAATAGCAGAGAGCACAGATAATGTTCATATGACAACTGGGTGGTATGAAAAGCTGTCAACAATTATAGCATAATAGAAGGAGAGATCCTCCTCTTTTGCTTTACTGCAAAAAATGGTAGACTGGATCTGCTTATTGCGGGCCTTCCTATGGAGGACAGTGGCAGCAGTGACAGTGACAGTCATGAAGATGATCCACACATGAGTTAAGAAGGAGAAAAAATGAGTGAAGAAGATCAACACATGAGTGAAGAAGAAGAACAAATGATTGAAGAAGATCAACAAATGAGTAAAGAAGATCAAAACATGAATGAGGAGGACCAAGGAAAGATATGGACGATAAGTATGTTAGTAAATCCTTGGATCTATTAAACTTGCTCAATGTTCTAGCATATATTAGTTTTAGATGTGAATCCTTGTAGATTTAAATCGTACTATGCTGATGTCTAGATCATTTCACTTGGTGAATGACTAGCAATTCAACATTATTTACACAATATTATATTCATGTAGAACCTGTATATAGTGACCATGAGAAAAGGTGGTACCATGAAGAGTTCATTTTTGGAAAGACAGTAAAGGTGAATTGGAACCAAATGATTATCTGAAAAGAAGTGTTGAGAACTACCCAAGACCTACAATTAAACCCAATGTCGACAGATTGAAAAGCTCTGTCACACAAGAAGATTGCACTTTGGCAGGTTTCTGACTATTTTCCATTTAGTTCAAACTTCATCTAATGTAGTTGTAGTTGACATACCTTGTCGTTCTGTTTCAGGACTTTAATATGATTTACACAGATGAATTCATATTACGGTTGCTACATGAACCGGACATGGTAGTTGTGAACTGCACAACAAGCCTGAAGACATGCTATATGAAGATGAGTTACAATCAAGAATTCAAGATAGTTGGGGTGACACTATGAAAAAACACAATCTAAAGGAGAATGATCTTTATCTCTTCAAGTTTACGGATGAGAGAAATTCAGCTATCAAAGACCCCAACATTTGGCTTAGGCTAGTCATTCAAATACTTTAAGAACGATTAATCTTCTATCCTTTAGATGAACCGATGCACTACTAATTGTGAACTATGTGGTGAAGTTGCTACTACCAAATTTTATGTAATGTGAACTGTGTGGTGAAGTTGCTACTAGTAATTAAGTATCCAGTACACATGCCTAGATTAAGTTATTATGTACTAAGAAGAACCTATTATTTATATGTATGTGAACTATGTGGTATATTCATAAATATCATGTATGTTTGTGGATTATGTATTGAGAAGTTTCTGTACATACATGTGAATGCAAGAACTACTAACGCAGTTGTGGTTTACACGACAACTGGCTAGATATGTTCTTGCAACAATGAGTTTCAGTTTTGAATTTGGGATAAGTATTCATAACTATTTTTTGTTTTGTAAAGTATAATTAATTTGTGGGATAGATGTGAATGCAAGACCGACTAAAGCAGTTGTGTTCAAAATAACAACTGGCAAGATAAGTTCTTGCAACATTGAGTTTAAGTTTTGAAATTTTGAATTTTGGATAACTATTCATAAATACTCTATGTTTTTAAAGGATAATGAATTTGTGGGATACATGTGAATGCAAGAACTACTAAAGAAGTTGTGTTTTACATGACAACTGGCTAGATAAGTTCTTGCAATATTAAGTTTCTTTTTGAATTTTGGATAAACATTCATAACTACTCTTTGTTTCTTAAAGGAGAATGAATTTGTGGATCATCAATTGGTGGGAATACATGCTTAGTCTACTGTCTATTTTTAACTCTCATTTCAAAAATCAAAGGTTCCCTCGGTCTACTAAAGAAATATATGGGCCGTCCTAGAAAATATGGGTCAAACAAAGAGGTATTTACAAGAAAGGGGTCTTGGACTCATGGTGCAAGTGGGAAGGTGTGCTCTCTCTATTCTACTTGGGAAACCAAAATGTGGCGATCACTCTATCTCTCTTCTACTTGAGAAACCAAAGAGACAACTAGTGCAACCTTTCTCTCTGCTACTGGAGCAGTTCCCGGTGAGTTCTCTTTCTCTCCTTGAAGCAGTTCTTCCATTTGCTTGATTTCTTTCTGGGTTCTATCTGTCTCCTTCTGATCTACTCCCTCCGTTTTAAAATATAAGATGATTTAGCTTTGTGAAGCAAATGTATATAGACATCTTTTAGTGTGTAGGTTCACTCGAATACACACTAAAAGGTGTCTAGATACATTTACTTCACAAAGCTAAAACATCTTATATTTTGAAACAGAGGGAGTAATATCTTATTAATTTGCAAGTTCTACACTTGAGTTCTTTGGAAGCGTTTGTCGGTAAGTTCTTCCCTTGCTTCCTTTGATTGATTCAAATATTTGATTTCATCTTTCTATGGTGGTTTTATCTGTCTACTTTTGGAATTAATCCTCATGTTCTAGAGCTTCTTTCTTCTTCTTCATCTGGAACCAGGAATTTTCCTCTAAAGATCTATGAAACTGCTCTATATAACGCGATGTAGTATTGTTGTTGCTTTTGTTCCTGCATAGTGATATTATGTACTCCCTCTGACCCATATTACCTTTCACAAATACAGATGTATCTAGACACATTTTAGTGCTAGATACATCCATATTTGCAAAAGGTAATATGGGTTGGAGGGAGTAGTAGTATTCAATGATTTGTCGTATGCGGTGTTCTGTAGAAGCATCCTCCCCATTCACTACAGATTTTGATTGTACATTTCTAAATCAATATGAAAAAGAAAGAACGTATCCAAAATAAGGATTATTCTCTAGCAGTTAGTCTCCAACATCTTCTTGCAACATTGAGTTAGGGATACATTATGATGTGATGTTAAAAGGAATATAATGTGCATTTTTTGTTGTTACAGAAGCATTTCAACTTCTACTTATTGAAACATTGAGTTAGGGTTACACTTTGATGTGTTGTAAAAAGGAATATGATGTGCATTGTTTGTTGTTACAGAAGTGCTACATTTGTCACTAGTGTGTTTGTTTTTGTATAAATAGTGTTGTAGTTTTCATGGTGTTTTCATTGCTATGACAGTGGTGTAGTTTAGATACTATTTTAAGTTTCACATGCCATTGGTAAGGTTTGACTTGTTCTTTGTGTTGTACTCCCTCCGTTCGGAAATATAAGATGTTTTAGTTTTGTGAAGTGAATGTATCTAGACATCTTTTAGTGCATAGGTTCGCTCGAATCTATACACTAAAAGATATCTAGATACATTAGCTTCACAAAGCTAAAACATCTTATATTTCTAAATGGAGGAAGTATATTCATGAATGATCTTGGTTTCCTAGGTTGTTTACCTCCTTCATTATTCAAATTGGTATGGCAGCCATATCAACCTCACCAATATACTACATATCTGTGAATATGGTCTTGAAGAATGGGCCTCTAATGGATTCAAGAACAAATAGGAGACCTGCATGATAATATATCACATTATTAATGAAAAGGGAGAACCAAAGTAGAATTAAAAATTGAACCTCTAGTAGTAGGACGATGAAATAAACCATACCATCAACCCTATGGAATGGCTTCTTCTGCAAGAAGGGTCATCAATACTCACATCAAAAATTTCAGCATTTTATTCTTCATAATATAAAATCTCATAATCTTCTTCATCGTTTTCATCATCACACTCATCTAACTTGGGTAGTGTAAATGTCACAACATCATTCGTATGAACATTGTGTGACATCACAAAGTCATTACCAAAATGGTCCCTAGATGATAGTTATAGGACCATCCTTCCACAGATAGAACTCAAACCTATGGCCTCTAGCCATAGCATGCATCCACTTGTCAGCGAAGTCATTGAGATGTTCCTTGAAGTAACAAGGGACAATATGGTAAAAGAAATGAAAAAGGAAAAAGAATATTAAAAAATTATGCTAGTACATGATTATGTAATAGAGTTAAATATGTAAGAAAATAAAAACAAAAGTTATAAACAAGATCATGTACCACAAATTCATCATAGTGTGATGGCATGAAGATCTTGAATGATCTTACACGCTGCTTAGAACGCCCACAATTCTCAATCGTCTGAGCGCACACTTGACAGTGCCATCCTTCCCCAAGAGGAACTTGTTGTTCCACTTCCATCTATAAATGATCAAGAAGACCAGAGCATACTAGAGTCACAAAAAATCAAGATAACATGACTCCACCACATGAAACCATTTTTCAATATTTTCTTACGTCCATGGTTCAGCTTCAATATGCTGTCCACAGAGTTGATAACTATTACTTTCTTTTTTCACTCTTGGTAATAACCTATTTATTTGTATTGTTTTATACTTTTATTTCATGTTTATGTCATGGATTCTCCTAAAATAGTTAGTTTTCTATCTACCATGCTAAATTGATAAACCATTCTCATTTTGTTTAGTCCCTGCTTCATTCTCTGCAATATCACATTAGAGCATACAAAAGATCTAACATTTAAAAAAATAGCCAGATCTATTTATAGTTAACATAGCTTTATTTAGAAAAATAGCCTAGTCCTATTAACAGTTGATATAGCCCAAAAAGGGAGCAGCATGAACAACAATAATATAGCCTCTTGAATTGTTGGATGTTTTGTAGTTCAACTTGATATTTCTAGTAGCAGGCAAGAACTTTGGGAATGAATTTTCTTTGATGCATAAAATATGAGAATATCAAACAGAAAGGGGTCATCTTGCAATTGTTTTTTTATTCTACAAATGGAAAGATGAAATTAATCAGATGATGAAGATCCAATTCGAAACTATTTTTAGCACAAAATGCGTCAAACTCTCTGAGATCCATACCTAGAATGCATGAAGGATATTAAGATAGTACAAACAACACACACTGCTATGCATGAAGCAATTTTTGTAGTCTGGCACATTTCACCTGTAGTCTAGTGCCGAGGTACTGAGCAGTAGTGAGCAATGCTTGTCCGTTGAAACTTGATTTCATTCTATCTCACTAGTGTCCATTAGGTGGTTTCATGCCAGTTTAATCTTTATTTTCAATGCTAAGATGTAGTTGTGGTTCTAATCGATGATGTAACCTAGGACCGAAAGCTGATGGGTTTCTTTGTGGGTCATTTCTCCTTTTTCCAAGTAGTTGACCCAAACCTGATGGTTTTTATATCTCTATTTTATTTTATAGGCTATATCGTCACACATTTTGGATGGTTACAACAGCCCACGTAGAGGTACAACACTCTTTTGTAGCAGGCGTATGAATGAACCAATTCATGGAGAGTACTCAATTAAAAGAGGCAATATCAACAGGGTTGGTTTCAAGTTGAACCAAGATACCATGATGCAATTCTGCCATGTGAACACCATTGTTTTTTTTACATTGCTAATTGTTAGAATTGATGCAATAGAAGACTGCATTTCCCTCAATGTGGAAAAGGTTGATGACGTTTGTGTCATGATGTCATGTTTGTGTTCTGCTGTTAGGTTTCTAACATTAGAGAACAACCTAGTAGTGCTTATCAAGTTTGAATTCTAGTGTTATGTTTGTGTTCAGCTGTCAGGTTTGTGATTGTAGAGAACAACCTAATAGTGCTTATCATATTTGTGTACTGCTATCATGTTTATGTACTACTGTAACGTTTGTGTTGTGCGTTATGGTTAAATTTTTTGAGGCAGATTTGAGTGACTTTAATTGTTAATCATTTGAAGTATTTTCCAAACTGCATTTAATGAGTTGTTGATTTATGCAGTTTGAAAATAGGCTCAAATGGTTAACCATTTGAGGCATCTAAAAGTGTCTTTAAGTGTCTCTAATGGTTAATCATTTGAGGCAATTTTAAAACTGTCCTAAATAATCTACATTTTGAGGTATTTTGTAAAACTGCCTGTAATGCGTTGTGGATTTGAAGCCATTTTAGCACTGTCTCTAAATGGTTAACTATTTGAAGCACTTAAAACTACCTCTAAAGATAGACCTTTTGAGACAAAATTGCCTCAAAGAGTAGACCTTAAAGGCACTTTTGAAACAATATCTAATGGAGAGAAGCTCGTTACCGGGTGACCGTGTCCACGCTCAACGCGCGACACTCTCACTCGGGTGGGACCCAATAGCCTTATCACTTCCTCCTACCTCCGTGTCCCCATCTTCCCATCTCTCCTGATCAACATAGTGCCATTTCTTGATCTCTGCTCTTGAGCTTCGTCCCTCCACCAACACCTAGAGTCCATCTTGCTGGAGTCGTGACTTCTCCGCCCGCCTGTGCCACCTCTCGGAGCAGGTAACGTTGAGGCTCGCCGCTAGGGGCGGGCCCACTTCAAATCATGGGTATTCAGTTGAATACCCAAATATTTTGATCAAAATTTCATAGTTGAATATTCTATACAGTACATATAATATAGATGAACTTTCATTCGATGACATGAAGTCCTAACTAGCTGAACTGGCTTTGTTTACAAGAACATACGTTTATAACGTTAGGTTCAGGGTTCAAATCCCCCTTTGCACCTTTTCTTATTTCTGAGGATTTTTTTGCATTCGTTAATCAACATTCACATAGTGTTTGGTTTAAATCCCACTTCTGCACCTTTCCTTAACGTTAGGTTCAGGGTTCAAATCCCCCTTTGCACCTTTTCTTATTTCTGAGGATTTTTTTGCATTCGTTAATCAACATTCACATAGTGTTTGGTTTAAATCCCACTTCTGCACCTTTCCTTATTTCTCGGAAATATTTTTTTGCATTCGTTATTGAACACTCACATAGTGTTTCTTGTACTATCTTCGTTGTTAGAAAATTATACGAAGTTACATATTTAATACATTTAAATTGGCATATCAATATGCTCCTCAAGAACAATTATCCTTGGTTTCTCAACCAAATATGATATACATATAATCATTATTCACACTACAATAGCTTTTATATTTTGTTGTATATGTATACTAATTTTCTCATCATTTTGAATACCACACTCCAAATTTTAAGATATAGTAAATAGACAACAACTAATATCAAAGGGAGAGGGTATCAATTTCTAAACCCCCTCATGTTTTGGATTTTTGTCTGTAAATTTGAATACCCATTGTCAAAATCCTGCGACCGCTCCTGCTCGCCGCGGCGGAGAACGCTAAGCGAGCAAGAAACTTTGGGTTGGTGGTGCGGCGTGCGTCACGACGGGGACGAACGGGGAGTGCCAGAGCTTAGAGAGACGGCTGGGGGCAATGGTGGACCGGTGGAGGTTGAGCTTGGAGTAGGGCAAGAGGAGGCTGCGGGAGTGCTGCCGACCGCGGTCGCAGGCGGCCTAGCCGACGGTGGCTGTAGGGGCGGCGCGTCACCCGTAATGCGACAGTGGCGCTTCCCTTCTTGCTCCTCTCTGGCGGACGGTGCTGCTCTCTCTTCCCTTTGCTCTTCTTCTCCACCTTCATTTCGACAGCACTACATGATCGGTCGGAAATTCGATCGGAGATACGGTCACCCGTAAAATAGCATCGCCCCTCTAATGGTTCATCGTTTGAGACACTCAATACTACCTCAAAAAGTCAAACCATTTAAGGCACTTTTGAAACTACCTCGAATAGTGGTTATGAGTCTTTTGGAGAAACTGCCTCAAATGATTAACAGTTTAGAGGTTGTGCAAAAACCAGTATCCCTAGAAAAATACGGACGTGGTGTAGTGCGCGACAACGCGCTCCTCGGGCGATAACCTGGACCGAGCGGCCGGAATGATCATAAGATTTATGACAGGACGACGACGAGATGGGAATTGTATGCTGCCGATGGACCGAGAGGAACAAGATCGAGGGGGCGACGCATGTAGCTAGAGCGTCACGCAATGATGGCTGGATCGGCCGGGCCGGGGGACGAAACGGCAATGATGACGACGACGGTGGCACCACAGCACAGCGCGGAGCGGAGAGATGTTGCCACCATGCCCTACCCTACTGCTGCTACCTCGATATCCCCCATTCCCTCCTGCATCCGCGCGTTAAATGCGAATGCTTCTGCGCAGCTGTCGGACTCGCCCCGGCCCCGGCCGGCGTCGGCCACGAGGCCCTGCCGCCCGCGATCTCCCCGTCACGTCTCTCAGCCGGCCGAGCACGCGGCGCGTGCGTGCGGGTGTGCGCGTTAATGCGGCGCCAACGCCCGTCGTGTCGCCGTGACCGGCCAGTGACCGCCGTGGTTCAGCGATTGTCGCGCCGTGGTCGATCGTGACGCGCGCGCCGGCGTCGATCGGCTCCGCTTCCAATAATCCATGTCGACGTCCGCGGATTTGACGGGAAACGCGATCGCCGCCGGCCGGAGGCCGATCAATTGGCTGCCGGCGGAGGATTTTGGGAGCTACTCCGCGGATCATGCTCCGCTGTGCTACGCTGGCGGCGGCCGGCCCGAGGGGCGCGTGCGTGCGTCTACGCGTAGCGGCATGGAGACAGCTACAGCTAGCGAGGTAGGCCTAGGCCCCGCGCACGTCGCGTCTCGTCAGGGGCATTCACCGGCGTACGGCGGCGACGGGACAGGGGGGTATTCCATGATCTGCCACGATCGAATAGTTGTGCGCGCAGCTACGACACTGTTTACGGAACGAACGGACTGAGAGAAATAAGGAGGGAGCAAGATGGTGGTGCGTGCGTGTGTGTCAACTGTGAAGAAGAAGGGCGCGGTACATGCTGGACAGTTACTGCAGAATGCCATCGCCGATGATGGCCGGCCGGTGTTGTAGCTGCAGCAGGTGATGCAAAAGGTGACCACCTGTGGTACGCACAGGTCAATGTGTGGTGCAACAGTAGTAGCCATCATTTAAGAAACGCTCCTGACTCTTGCAGCGTTACTGTGCCTTTGTGTTTTGGTAGACTTATTACGGTCCAGATTTCTCTAGTGCAAGTAGTACGTCTATAGTTTTTTAAAATAAAATTATATTGGTTATTATATTAAATTGGCCTATTAGCTCAGTTGGTTAGAGCGTGGTCCTAATAAGGCTAAGGTCGCAGGTTCGAGACCTGCATAGGCCAACATTTTTCTTTTTGCGAACGAAATTTTCACATGATGAGCTGAATAAAAAGCCTCTTGAATCGCCGACCTAATAAGGAAAAAAGAAGGGTTGACCGCCTCCGCCTCACGAATTCTGCCGGTGCCCCGGCCCCGGACTTCGGTAGTTTTCTGTCTGAATATTTGGTGTGCCGATCTTGTCGATTTTGAGTTTGTGCTCCCGCAGATCTGTTAACTTCATGCTACTACGAAAGTTTTGTGGTTTTGGAGTATTTCTTTAGCGTTATGGTGAATATCTTGTGGTCCGACGCATATACTTAGATGGGATCATCCTCGCTCAAGAACCTTCGATGCTCAATGCTCTCATCTTTCTGGATGGGTGTCTCGAAAGTTCATTCTGAAAATCTTGAAAGGTAATCAAATTCGCAAATTCATACAGGTGCACAATTGGCGGAAAGTAGTTTTGACTCTCGGGCTCCAGCGATCTATTTATTTTAAAAAACTTTAAAAATGTTTTTCTAAGTTTTAAAAAATTATGGACATAATCAAATATGTAACCAACAAGCATGCAAATATTTGACTCCTGAAATTCGTTTTATTTTGGACTAAAAAAAGATAACAAAATCTGAATTTTTTTGTAGATGTGAAACATATATACTTAGATCTACATGTTTGTCATTTTTGTGTGCCCCTGTTATTTATTGTAGCCGAAAATAGAAATTATTTGAACTTGAATGTTTGCAGGTTTGTCAGATAAACAGTCAACTACAACAGAAGATTATTTTCACAAATGTTTGGTACTCATGAATATGATTTTTTTATTTTTATTTTGAAAACCGAGATCACTAGTGCCCATGTACAACAAATCTCTACTCCACAATTGGGGATGTCATTGATGTAGTCTGGGTAGAATTTTTTTACCGAAGACTGGGAGATTTCTGTATTACAAAGATTGATATCAATGAGAAGGTGGAATAAAAAGATTTTAGTATAATGCTTAATTATAGGAGTTACTATATTTTTTCTTGGTCTATATTATCCAAATAATGTTGTCAAGTACTACCTCCGTTCCAAGGCTTATTACATTTCGAAGCAGATGTAATATATGAATGAATTAAATCTGATTCTAAAAAGGTTAAAAAATGTTTATTATGGACCTCCATCATACTATGAAGATAAAATGGTTCGGATTTTTTGCTCTCAGGTGCATATGCACCCTTTATTTGAAATTCATTTTTAATATATTTGAAAATGTTAAAAAATCAAAGAAAAATATTTTGTGTACATCTCCATGTTCTACGTGTCCACGAAGTCTTTGCAAGAAATAAATGAATTTTTACATGGTCTATGTTAAATGACAAAATTTGGTACTAAAATAAGCTTTAACGCGACGTATACTTTTTTCTTTTTTGCACAGGTCATGAAAATATCTTTTTTCCACGAAACTTTGTGTCAGTAATGTAGAATGTGAAGGTATACATGCGTATATGTTTTTCTTAATTTTTGTGACATTTTAAAATTGATTTCTAGATAAATGGAGGATATGCATATGGGATCAAATGTGCATTACCGAAACATTATATTAAATTGAATGTTCACTATTTTACAACATACCGGCCCACTAGCTCACTGCGGCCCGTGAACGTGGTGCTAATAACGCCAAGGTCGCATGTTCATGTTCGGTAGTCCTAAGCATTTTCGCTATGCGTAAAAAAATATCTTGCTGTACTTGGGAAAAAGATGAAAGTTTAGACAAAATGCAAGAATCCCTCATTTAAGCAATAACATCAGATAGTTTTGTGGTTTGCAGCCATGGTCTTCTACATCGTGACAAAACGATTATCATAAAAACATTCCTCTTTTTGGGATGTGGCGTCCCAGCTCCCGAGCTCATATGCCACAGCTCAAACAAAAAAATCAAGGAAGATATAAAATCTTAATTTTTTGTATAGTGAACATGAACATGTATTATACTGCACGCAAGAATTCTATGAGAAAAGACACATGAGTGGCCTGTGCAAAAAGAAAATCTGAATAATGTAAACAACAAATCTAGATGCTCTAAAATGCACCGATTTTTATTTTTCCAGACCATTAGACATGTCATTTCCCGAAAGTGTGGCGTGCAATTAGAGCACATTCTCATGTTCATTAGACAAAAATCAGATTTCTTTTATTTGCTATTTTCAATGTTTTATTCAAGGAGGATATAAGCTTGGGTTCAAATGTGAATTTGCGCTGTTTTTAATGAGTCATTCCATCACATGAACCCATCAACTGGTTATTTTTCTTCTTCTAACAAATTCCTATTTCCCGCAAACACCGTAGGCCTATAAAATACAAAAATGAAATATTCTCAAAACTGAACACCAGTCGGCAGAATATAGCATCGATTCATGCAGATTATATCACGAGTATTAGATCCAAAACCTGGGATTGCCTGTTATTTTGCTCGTGCGAACACAAGGGCGGAAGGGCCCAAAGAAAATATGGGTCTCAGCAGACGAACCGACTTAGCAGCTTGAGATCCATGCTCAGACATACGCCTCCAACACAGGACCAGCATATGCAACCAAAATACTCAAACTCAGGAGTCACCGTGCCAGATCAATCTTATATGAAGTGTTTACAGTCCTGTAGGCAATGCCCACTTCAATATACAGGCAATTAAACAAACAGGGAAAAGCGTTAACATTTACAAAAAACATAAGAATCGTCATGCTATCAATACCATCGATCCGTATTATGGTAGGAGCAATGGTCTTCTGCATCGTGACCACGATCAATCGCCTCTATATCCGAAAATGACTGATTCTGCCTTCGTTAAGTCCAGGCCTTATATTACTTATATTGCTTCTACCTCCCTGGCTTGGATGGCATCGGAGATGACGGCGGCTTCAAATCAGGGTACTGCATGAAAAATACAAATCATCTAAATGGATTAGGACATAATCATATAGAACTGCATATTTTTTCTACTGGTGTGGAGCAAAGTGCCTGGTATCATTTTCAGGAATTAACTATCAAGCTGATACATGCATCAGGTTTACAAGCATATACTGCAATGGAGTTAACTGCAAGTATGAAGGCATGCAGTCAGCCCTGTGAGAAAATGTTGTTAATATTTGAGCACGATATGTAACTGTTATTAGCTAGGTGGAAGTATAATGATCAACAATTTCAGAGCGTGTTCAAGAAAAAAGGTCAAAGCGTGATGAAAGGCGGTAACAAGGCAACAGAGTCCTACATTTGGATATGGTGATAATGGTCTTGTTGAATTTTTCACCGCTGAAGTACTTCCATTTGGTTCTTCATGACCATCTTTGATACCATTGCTTTTATCATGCTGATCATCTGAAGTTAACGGTTCTCCATTTTTCTCATGTTGTCCATCTGTTCCTTCAGTGGTGGCATCTGTGTGTGTCGAACTTATGCCCTTCTTTTTCTTTGGGAAAACATGAACAGATGGGGGGAGATAGTTTTCTTGAATTGCCTGATAAATAGAATGATTTAGTACTAAAACAGTAAGTTATTATGTACTAAATCCACAGTGTCATAACTAACCTGCCAACCTTCTGGGCCTCTTATTCCTCCTTTGATTGCATAGGCTTCCTTGAAACCATTGTTGAACAACAGCTCAGCCACTTTTACTGAATTACCATCAAAGCTACCTTCCACAGCACAAACTTGGGTTGGTAAAAGATTGCAGCATTTGTTCAAAGAGTACAACAATTATTTAAACATATCTTTGGCATGCCAAAGTATACATTAGCATCAGTATTATCAATGTGTAAGCCAAACTGTCATTATCTGAATTCTGAATTCAAACTAACAATCTCCAAGAGGCAAAATTTACATTCATTTTCAGTAGTCATTCTGGTTGATTCAGTATAACACTACAACATGGCAAGAACATTTAAGGTTAACTAATTAGTTAAATTATCTAGTTACTTAGTCACAATTTCTTTAAATGTTAACTCACCATATAGAAAATAGAATAAGAAAGGTTTATCTTTTGTATTTCATTGCCCAGAAATAGTTATAACGTCTCGCATGTAGGGTAATTCACTGTGATATTTTCGTTATCAATCTAAGCATGTTATACTGATAACTGAATGTTTCGGTTAACAGAGCAACAGAAAATTCTGATTTACAGTAAGCATCTACCACTATGTCGTTTTAGAAACGCATAACGTGGTTATGGAAACAGGGTTTTGATCCCCGGTGGGCTGGGTACAACCACCCCACTGGCCACCCAAACAATGGTTGGTTGTCATGCTAAGTTGACGAATACAACAGCATTGGACTTCTACTTCTAAGTTCTGCGTACTGCTGCATACAAATACATCTAGCACTACGCACATTGATCCAGTGAATTCTAATCCATGGGGAGCTAAAGCATTGCATCTGAGGCCAAACCCAATCGGCACACATAACTAAAGCATTCAGCAATGCAGGTATAGAAACCGAGGTACCATGGGGAACTCACTTGTCAAGGACGCAGACGACGGTGTTGGCCGGGTCGGGGAACCTCTTTAGCACCTCTCTGACGAACCCCTTCTCGTCTTCCTCGTCGAACTCCACCTGCACGGCGCTCTTCTCGACGAGCCTGAGGTTGGGCGGCGGCATGAACTGCACGCTCTTGCCCCGCCTGATGTCCAGCAGCTGCGCCTCCGGCACGTCCCGGAGCTTGCGGAAGGCGTCGAGGGCGCCCACGGCCTTGTACTTCCTGAAGTACTCCTGCGCGAGCGGGATGACGACGAGCCACACGAACACCACCCCGGCCACGAAGAAGGGGTTCCGGTTGTTGAAGTCGTCGATGGCCACCACGATGGACTCGAGGCTCACCTTCCCGCCGCCGTCCGCCTCTGCCGCGAGGGCGGGGAGCGACGGCCAGGAGGCGGCAACCGCGGGGAGAATGAGCACGAGCTCGCCCCGCCAAGGCGCAGCCGCCGCATTTCGTGCCGGGATTGCCGTGTGGGCGTGGGGGGTTGGGTTTGCGGAGGAGCTGACGATCCTGGCCGCATTGGGCGGCGAGAGATGGTTCCGGCGAGGATTTCGCGGGGGTTTGAGGAGATTTGGGAGGTGGGAGCTGGTGATTTGGAGGAGGGAGCAGTGTTCTTGGAGGCGGAGGAGAGCCATTGAAGCAAGACGTTTGAGCTCTGCACGAGGATAGAGGAAGAACTCTCCACTCCCCGGGATTCTATCCGGTTACTTGCTTTTTTCTTCTTCGGAAAATAAATCACAAGCCACAGAGAAAAAAAGGATAGCGAAACATGCGGACCTTTAAAAAACCGGACTGGAGGCGGTCCGACCGAAGAAACCGAAACCGACGGGCTCGCCGATTTAACAAGAGAGTCTTTCAAATGGCTGTAAAACTTTCCCTCCAATCCATAGTAAACCTTGAGATGATTTAGTACAACTCAGCACAAAATTATACTAAACCAACAACAGCACAAAATATGTCTAGCTTGTGATTAGGTCCAGTACCAGTGGGTTAGCATTGTTAGGCGTATTTTAGTACATGCGAGATTTAACTCAAGGGTAATTTTTCTCAAAATTAAACAGACTTTTTCTTGGATGAAGGGGGCGATCGCCCATGTGAATGCGACCTCATTTTATTAAAAATGGAATGCATGGTGTGCGATGCAGCAAATAGCCCCTAGAAGATATGGGGTGGGAGCAAACAAGAGCTACAACACATGCTCACATCAAGAGAAGAGGATGGTGATGTCTAGCCGGCGCGTATCAATAAAGTGAGAAAAACCCTAACCCTAGATTGAAATTCAATTTCATGTTTTGTACATCCAAACAGGATTTGGAATTATGTGCTATTTTTTGATTCCAACAAGAATTTCCATACACATCCAAACAAAGAAATTGAAAATGGAGGCCATTTCATTTTCATCTTAGATTTGAAATTTTCAGTCCAATTTATTTTCGAGCTAAAATTCCTACATCAAAACTGACCCGTAGTGATATCACGTTAGTACGACGGTGCTCAAATGATTGCAAACCGGTAGTTCCACATGTGGCGGCGTGGTCTTGCTCTGGCACAGCAAAGTCAGCAGCACAGCTCTTACCCAAACGCAATGTAGGGGATATCAGCTGTCATTTAGAGCACAAAACATGACCTGCCAACGCCCTAACATCTAACAACAAGATATGCTGCTAAAAAAATGGTACACACCGATGAGGGACATATGGTTTCAGGCCAGAAGACAATTAACACTCAAAAGGTTGCTCCACGCAAACATCAGAAGACAACAGAAATCCCCATCTCCATAAATATTACCACTCCCAAAGAAACAGTTAGGCTGCATCATATACTTCATTTCAAGTCAAATGAGTGATTGCCACGAGGCATAAAAGAACACAGTCTGCGAGTACGATAAAAGCCTAAAACTCCTCTAAAATCACCAAAAAAGCTCTTCTGGTCAACAGGACATCGTCAAACTGAAATCAACCTCCATGAAGCCGCCAGCTACAACTACAGCCTACAGGAACAGGTCAGGTACCTGTCCAGTTAAGAAAGAGAGAAAACTCTGTTAGTTCACCATTTAGTGCATGCGATGCAAATAAAAACATGGACTGAAACTCTTGTGGCATCATTATAGCATAAAAAACTAGCAGTAGTAAGCAAAGAGTACAATGTATTAAGGGAATGATGGAAAATGTTCAGGCATATGCCCTGGACTTTGATATTTATGGGTTCTAGACTCACTAAACAAAATGCTACAGCCAGAAAAGACAGATGTAGTAGTTAGTAGTGTAGAAGGGTAGAGGGAGAGAGGTATGGCGGAATATGATGGATGTATTATTGAGCCTCTCGGGCGAGTATATATAGACGTACAACGGACCGACTTGGAGTACAAGACAAGGCATAGACTTGGAGTACAAGACAAGTATCCTATCTCTATCCTAATCTAGCCGTGTACAACATGTATACTCTAACATCTCCCCGCAGTCGTAGCGGTAGCGTCGTGAACAACTGGAACGTCGCGAACGGTCAGACTAGAGAGAAACCGAAGTAGACCAGTGCGCTGACATCCCCCCGCAGTGGTAGCGGGGACGTCGTGGACGGTGTCACATCGTAGAAGCTTGGACTGTAGAGAATGCTGGTGAGGAGCTCAGGCGAGGTGGTAGCCCTTGTGCCGATGTCGAGGGAGCCGAGAGCGGTGGGTGCTGCAACCTTGGTTGAGGTAGCCGTGCGAGGGGTCGTCGTGGTCGATGTCGCGGCGAGTGCCGATGACGAGGTAGCCGCAGATGAAGCCGTATGCGCGTAGGGCGCCGTAGAAGGACGGAGACTCGTCGAGGCAGTCGTCGGGGAGAGCGATGCCGAAGTCGATGCAGTCCGAGCCGTCGAGGACGAGGTGCGGCCATGGCTTTGCCAGAACCAGGCGCACGTCGGGGACGAAGGCATACTCCGGTTGTGCCAAAACCGAGTACGCGAAGACGAACACGGGGACGAGGCGCTGCGACCAAGCTTGCTAGACTCGGGAGCGCGTCGGGGACGAATGCACGTGCCGGTGTTGCCAGTACCGGGCGTGCGAAGAACGGGACCAGTAGAAACAACTTCACGCCATGTCGGAGAGGAGACTAGCAGAGAAGGCCTCCACGACGCTTGCGAGGCGCACAACGACAAAAGGTGCCGATGCAGTCCGCGGTTGTCGGAGTAGACGAGCAGGTGTAGTCGAGAACGAGGCGATGACGCTGGCGATGAAGTCGTGCTGGACGTAGACGTAGAAGGCGGCGAACCAACGACGACCAAGAGTGGCCATGCTGGATGCCTAGACAGGCGAAGGGGTAGTCGGCGAGACCTGCGACGGCCAGGAGGGCCATGCAGGTTACCTGGGGAGATGCGGCGGCAGTACTCGAAGTAGGCAAGGAAGAACCCAGCGGCGCGACGAAGACCATGTGCGGACGGCGACAACCCGCGCCGAGGGAGGTGGCGCGGTGGAAGCCAGCGACGTCCTCGTGAGGTGACGGCGATGACCGCGTGCAGCGACGCAACGGCCCGATGGGACGGCGCGGCTGCTTGGCGCGAGTCGGTGCAGCGGCGTGAGAACCACCAGTGACGTACATGCCGGAGAAGGCACGTTGGTAGCCGGCAGCGGGGACCAAAGGCAGCGACGCTACGGCCCGAAGGGGCGACGCAGCGGCAGCCCGATGCTCGAACGGTGGTAGGCGCGTGCTCGGGGACGTACTTGGCAGAGACGAGCGCCAGATCAGTTGATCAGACCGACGGCGGCGCTGTTTGCCAAGTCCTTGACGACGGCACACAGATCGGAACCCGTGGCGTCGTTGTTGGTGAAGTCCTTGGCGATGATGGCGAAGACAGACCAGCGATGGAGACCGCGCAGGCGTGGAGCCGGCAGTGACGCACCGAGGCGTCCCTCGGACGACGCATCCGATGTTTGCCGCGCGGTTGGTGAAGGCGAGCCGGTCAGCGCGGAGTCGGCGCCGGCGAGACGACCGCGGCAGCCTACCGAGGTAGGCGCAGCAGCCAGCCGAGGGACCGCAACAACCGGCAAGAGCCGGCCAAAGCGGCGACGGAGCCAGCGTGTCGGCCGCGATAGCCGGCGTATGGGTGGTCGCAGGTGCGGTGTCGACGCCGAGGTTGGAGTAGAGGCGCTTGGTGACGACGGCGGTGGGCGACTCAATCCGATCTAAGATCGGTAAACCAAAAAAGAAAATGCCGATCAAGCGACCGGCGAGAAAAAGACTATAGGGCAGCCGATCAACGGATCGGCGGACGAACCCTAGGTCGGGTCGCGCGGCCCCCGGCGGAGATCATGGAGATCGACCTCCCCGGAGGCGGCACGGTGCGGAAGCGTGGGCGGCGGCGGCTAGGGTTTGGACCGGTTTAGGCTGATACCATGTAGAAGGGTAGAGGGAGAGAGGTATGGCGGAATATGATGGATGTATTATTGAGCCTCTCGGGCGAGTATATATAGACGTACAACGGACCGACTTGGAGTACAAGACAAGGCATAGACTTGGAGTACAAGACAAGTATCCTATCTCTATCCTAATCTAGCCATGTACAACATGTATACCCTAACAAGTAGAAACACAGATACGGGCATACAGCACCTAACCAGTATATGTACAAATTAAACTACCTACAAGACATAATGATAGTATGATACACTAGCAAAAAAAAGAGCAAATATGGAGGCCATTTGAGGCAAGGCTGTGAGGAATTGGTCCACGAGGAACTCGTCAACTAGAGAACATCCTTGTACTATGAAACCACTACATTTTATCTAGGGCCCTAACTTCCGAGCACCCCACAGAGAACCTGCAGGTATTTCGAAGCTAGCAAAAGACCTGTTAGTTTGATCTCCACAGGACCGAGTCCAACGACTCGATCCAAACCTTGATTCGCGCCCTGATCGGGGGCGTCCAACCGAAATATGGTTGGTGGGCCCCTGTGGCAGCGCTATATAAAGAGGTGGAGGGCCGGGGCGCACAGTACGAGGTTGACCGTGCTGCCTATCGCTCCACCGATACTCCCTCCCGATCTAGGGCTAGCGCGAGTCACGGGAAGCACCGCCGCCACCACATACTCACGTTCTCACCACCACTCATCGCCATGGCCACCGACTCGAGTTCATCGAGCCAATGAGCAGGTTACTTCTCTCTCTCTGATCCCTCTCTCTCCCAGATACTTGTCAAATCTTTACAGTAAAGGTTACTATCGAAATCATCTAGACTAGATTGATTCAGATTGGATTCAACAATGGTATCAGAGCTTGTTCTAGTTCTAGTTTTTCGGTGGAAAAGATTTCAAAGAGCAAACCCTAGTTTCCCCACAGTCAAAAAAATCCCCAAAAGAATCCCCAAACCGAAAGTTACAAGAGAGGAAAAGATCTCACCGGGTTTTGAGCCTCGGGCTCGCCGGCAAAGAACGCCGCCGTCTCCGGCCGCGTCTGTCCCGCTCGATCTCGATGCGCACCTCCGAGGGGCATCTGAGAAGAAGGACCGGGCAGTGGAGGGGCTTGCCCCGCCACGGCCGAAAGGGAAAGGCCCCTTCGGGGGCAGAGGGCGTGCCGCCAACCACTGCCGTGGCCCGACGCCGGCGCAGTAGAGGAACAGGAGGGGAGATGGGGTGGCCACGCCGAGCCGCCGTGGTGGCCGTCGCCGTCGACGGTAGAGCTCCGGGCGGCGCCATCCTCCTCTCGGGTGTTTAGCCGCCGCCACGGGCGCAAGAGCGACAGAGATGAGGAGAGGAAGGGATTGAAAGGGGAATAGAAAGGAGAGGATGCTGGCCGTGGGTTGCAGCCGTCGCCGGCGACGCGCCGGCGGCGCGCCGGCCGCAGGCGCTCGGCCCTTTCCAGCCGCCAGAGAGTGCGGGCGAGACAGAGGTCGGGGGCAAGTGGCTAGGGTTTTCCAGTGAGGATCGCTCGGGGGCGTTTTTGTTCGGGCGATCGTCGCGGAGGACCGTCCGATCTCCATCGGACGGGCGACAGTGAGCGGCGCGGGGCGCAGCAGGCTTTGGGCCGTCTCGGGCTGGGCCTGCAGAGCGAGCGGCGGTTAGTAACCACAGCACAGTGCGCCGCGCGCGAAAGGCAGGCTGTGGGCCGCGTGTGGCCACGGGCCAAATCAGTTTTTCCCTGTTTTATTTACAGGACACAGTTTTAATTGTTTTGTTCAGTTTTTTGAGCAAATTTCAAATAGTTTCCTCTATTCAAATTATTCCAACGAAAAATTTGTTTAGAGATTGCAAAAGTTACAGAAACTTTTCTGAAAAGATTAAAGTTAATGAATTTTTATTCATGTTTTCGCTGCATATAGTTAAAGTAATTGCTTTAAAAGCAATAAAGTGGTATTTAATTTTTTTGAAAGATGTGATAAAGTGATTTTAAAAGTGATTATGTCTCTGTTATTATATAACCAACGTTGTTAATAGCATGAACATAATTTATTTATTACATGTTAAAAGGTGCACTTATCTCTATTTTTGTCCAACGGTGATGTAGTTTTAATTGCACAAACAGTTGTATGTGTTGATTTATACCAACGTTAGATTAATGCATGCAATTGTTTTGTTATCTCACATCTTTGTGAATTTCAGGAGGCTACAGTCTGATGAGTTGCCTCAAAGACGTTCCGACGCTCAGGGGTGACAACTACACTGAGTGGAGGAAGAAAGTTGATCTGGCTTTTGTCTGCGCTGAGGTCGACTGGGTTGTGGATACTCCACAGCCGGTCAAGCCGACAGAGCCAGTCAGAGATGCAAATGATGATGATGCTGCATGGGAGAAAAAGAAAAAGAACTTTGCTCCAGTGGAGCTGGCATATGTGCTAGAGAACCAAAAGTGGGTCAATGCAAACAAAAAGTGCATGGCCTTTATAAAGAATACGATTGAGAACGCCATTGCGGGCTCAATCGCAGAGTGCACTTCCGTTGGGTAGTTTCTGGAAAAGATAAAGAGTCAGTTCACTGGCTCTTCAAAGGTGTATGCTACCCAGCTGCTCAAGCAGTTGGTCACAGAAAAGTACACAGGAGGTGCGCATGGCATCAGGGAGCACATCTTGAGGATGAGCAACATGGCTTCTAAACTGAAGCCCATGGATGCTGATCTGGAACTAAAGCCTGCTCTGCTTGTTCACCTTGTCATGGCTTCATTGCCCAAAGAGTTTGATAACTTTATTATCAACTATAACATGTCCCCTGATAAATGGGACATAGAAAAGATGATTGCCATGTGTGTACAAGAGGAAGATAGGCTTAAAGCCTCAAATGGTGGTTCCATCAACTATGTCAAGGACAATAGGAAAAGGAACTACCAGAACTTCCAGAACAGCAATCAAGGTTCTCTCTCCAAGCCATATGGCAAAGGTCCCCAACAGTATCATCAGCCCACTCTCCCAGTGGATAAAGACCAGTGTCTCCACTGCAAGAAGACTGGGCACTTCAAGAAAGACTGTCCAGAATGGCTCAAGTCCATAATGGCAAGGAAAGGTATAGATACAGTTTCTTTTGTTAATGAATCCCTGTATTCATAGTTTTCGAAATCTACTTGGTGGATTGACTCAGGTGCAACTGTTCATGTTGCTAATTCTTTACAGGGATTCCATTCGACAAGGACTATGAAAAGAAACGAAAGATGCATTGAAGTTGCGAATGGAGTTCAAGCAGACGTGGAAGCTGTTGGCGACATCTCCTTGGAGTTAGCTGATGGTTTTTCGATTCTGCTTAGAGATGTTTTATTTGTTCCTTCACTTCACAGAAACTTAATAAGTGTATCACGTTTGGATAAAGACAGTTATGAGTGTTATTTTGCACACGGTGAGTGTACCATATGGTTTAAAGATGCTTGTGTGGGTGTTGCTTTACTTCACAACGAGCTTGATTTGTTATCCTTACGTGAAAAAGTGCATTCTGTGTGTAATGTGAATGAACAAATTTCCTTGTCGAACAAAGAACAAAAGAAAAGAAAGAGAACTCATGACTCATCGAAGTTATGGCACTGTCGATTAGGCCATATTTCGAGGGGAAGAATCGAAAACCTCGTTAAAAATGATATTCTTCCTCCGTTAGAGTTCTCCGATATAGAACAATGCATAGATTGCATAAAAGGAAAGTATGTAAAGCAAATTAAAAAGGGTGCAAATCGAAGTACAGCGACACTAGAAATCATCCACACTGATATATGTGGACCATTTTCTGTGAAAAGTGTGGATGGCTATGACTCGTTCATAACATTCACAGATGATTACTCCCGATATAGTTATATTTATCCAATTAAAGAAAGGTCTGAAGCATTGGATAAATTTAAAATATTCAAAGCAGAAGTTGAAAATCAACATGATAAAAGAATTAAGATAGTCCGGTCCGATCATGGTGGGGAGTACTATGGTCGGCACACTCCATATGGTCAAGTACCTGGACCTTTTGCAAGGTTCTTACAGGAAAATGGAATAGTCGCCCAGTATTCTATGCCGGGCGAACCTCAGCAAAATGGAGTAGCTAAAAGACGCAACCGTACTCTTATGGATATGGTGCGCAGTATGATGAGTTATTCCACCCTGCCATTGGGATTATGGATGGAGGCGCTTAAAACCGCCATTCACATTCTCAACAGAGTACCAAGCAAGTCGGTGCCCAAAACACCGTACGAGTTGTGGACAGGGAGAGTTCCCTCCCTGCGCCACTTAAGGGTCTGGGGGAGCCCAGCTGAGGCAAAAGTATTTAATCCAAATATTGCAAAGTTAGACCCCAAAACAATAACTTGCCACTTTATTGGCTATCCTGACAGATCAAAAGGTTATCGTTTCTACTGTTCAGACAAATACACAAAGTTTGTAGAAACGAGACATGCAGTCTTCTTGGAGGACGAATTGATGAGGGGGAGCATGGTACCTCGGAAAATTGATCTTGAGGAGAAGAGGGTGCATGCACCTAATCCGATGATTCAGGAGCCATTTTTCTCGCTACCTGTTGTGCCTGCACCAACAATCCCTGAGGTTGCGGTGCAAGCACCTGTTGTAACTCCATCCGTGACAACAAGGAGTGAAGTTTCGGAACCTGTCCGTCAGGAGCCGACTGAACCCTTCGTTGAGCACGAAAGGGAGCTGCAGCAGCCACCTCTAATAGATGTACCAGAAGTTGAGGTACAAAATGAGCCAGAGAATGAGGCCCTTAGAAGGTCCAAAAGAGTTAAGAAATCAGCTATTTTGTACTGATTATAAAGTTTATAACACAGAAACAGTTCATATGGAAGGTGATCCCACTTCATATGAAGAAGCTATGGGAGGCCCCAACTCATCGAAGTGGCTAGAGGCCATGGAAGATGAAATGAGGTCAATGAGTTCCAAAAATGTTTGGGACTTAGAGGAAATTTCCAAAGGAGCCAAAACAGTAGGCTGCAAATGGGTCTACAAAACAAAGTATGACTCTAACGGGAACATAGAAAAGTATAAAGCGCGTCTAGTGGCAAAAGGATTTACACAAAGAGAAGGGGTAGATTACAATGAGACATTTTCTCCAGTCTCATGTAAGGATTCCTTCAGAATCATAATGGCACTAGTTGCACATTTTGATTTAGAGTTGCATCAAATGGATGTAAAGACGGCATTTCTAAATAGAGATTTAGAAGAAAAAGTGTACATGAAACAACCCAAGGGTTTTTTCATGGAGGGGAAGGAACACATGGGATGCCGTCTAAAGAAATCCATTTATGGATTAAAGCAAGCCTCTAGACAGTGGTATCTAAAGTTTAATGATACCATCAAAAGATTTGGATTTAAAGAAAATATTGAGGACAACTGCGTTTATGCAAAGTTTAAAAGTGGGAAATATATTTTCCTAATCTTGTATGTGGATGATATCCTGCTTGCTAGCAGTGATGTTAGTCTTCTGCGAGAAACAAAGAAGTTTTTGTCCTCAAACTTTGATATGAAAGATCTTGGTGAAGCTTCATATGTTTTGGGCATAGAAATTCACCGAGATAGAAAGAATGGAGTGTTAGGACTATCACAGAAGGCATATTTAGAAAAAGTTCTAATAAAGTATAATATGCATAAGAGTAATGCCACACCTGCTCCGATAGTCAAGGGCGACAGTTTTGGGGAATATCAATGCCCCAAGAATCAATATAAGATCGATCAAATGAAAGCAGTACCATACGCTTTGGCTGTTGGAAGCTTACAGTATGCACAAGTGTGCACTCGCCCTGACTTAGCTTTTATCACCGGGGTACTCGGTAGATATCAGTCAAATCCAGGCATAGAGCACTGGAAGATGGTATAGAAAGTATTGCGCTATGTGCAAGGCACAAAAGACCTCATGCTAACCTACAGAAGATCTGATTCCCTAGAGATAAAAGGGTATTCAGATGCAGACTATGCGGGAGACAAAGATGAAAGAAAGTCCACAACTGGATATGTGTCACTCTCGCAGGAGGGGCTATTTCGTGGAGAAGTTGCAAACAGACGATAGTTGCATCATCCACGATGTATGCCGAATTTATAGCATGTTTTGAAGCCACAAATCAGGTGTTATGGCTAAAGAAATTTATACCCGACTTGAAAGTAGTGGATTGTATTGACAAACCAATAAAGATGTACTGTGATAACCAGCCTGCAGTATTTTATGCTCACAACAACAAGTCGAGTAAAGCTACCAGACCAATAGAAGTAAAGTATTATGTTGTGAAAGACAAAATCCAGGATCAAACTATAAGACTCGAGCATATAAGGACAAAAGATATGCTTGCGGATCCGCTAACGAAAGGCTTACCACCCAGTGTGTTCAAGGAATACTTAGCCAGCATGGGTTTAATGGCAAGTCTATGATTCCTGGATCATAAGAGGCCCAAAAGTAACAGAATTTGTTTCAAAATAGAAAAGTGTATAGTGGTTGTCTGATTCTATCGGCAATTGAGCTGTGACGATGAAACATGCTCTATGTGCTAATCCGTGATGAAACGAGTAAAGAGTAAAAGTATAAAGTTAAAAGAAAAGTTGAGATCAAGGGGGGGAATGTTAGTTTGATCTCCACAGGACCGAGTCCAACGACTCGATCCAAACCTTGATTCGCGCCCTGATCGGGAGCGTCCAACCGAAATATGGTTGGTGGGCCCCTGTGGCAGCGCTATATAAAGAGGTGGAGGGCCGGGGCGCACAGTACGAGGTTGACCGTGCTGCCTATCGCTCCACCGATACTCCCTCCCGATCTAGGGCTAGCGCGAGTCACGGGAAGCACCGCTGCCACCACATACTCACGTTCTCACCACCACTCATCGCCATGGCCACCGGCTCGAGTTCATCGAGCCAAGGAGCAGGTTACTTCTCTCTCTCTGATCCCTCTCTCTCCTAGATACTTGTCAAATCTTTACAGTAAAGGTTACTATCAAAATCATCTAGACTAGATTGATCCAGATTGGATTCAACAAGACCTTCCCTCAAGTGGCATGGGGCCCATGAACATGCATAAGGATGATACGCAAGCAGAAAGTTCATGCCTGATACGTCTCAAACGTATCTATAATTTTTGATGCTCCATGCTTGTTTTTACACCATTTGTATATTGTTTCGTTACACTTAGTGGCATTTTTATACATTTTCCGGAACTAACCTATTAACGAAGTGCCACAGTGCCAGTTTCCTGTTTTCTGCTGTTTTTGTGTTTCAGAAGTGATACACAGGAAATATTCTCGGAATTGGACGAAACAAGTTCCTGAAGACTTATTTCACGGGGAAGCTTCCAGACATCTGAAGAGCTGACGGAGGGGGGCCACCAGGGCCCCACACAAGGGGGCGGCGCGGCCTGGCCCCTGGCCGCGCCACCCCTGTGTGAGAGCTCCTGGCTCCACCTCTGACATCGTCCCTTCGCCTATATATACCCACTGACGAGAAAAACCTAAGGGCCCGATCAGTTTTCCAGAATACATCGCGATCCGCCGCCGCCGTCGACCCGAAGATCGGGAGGGTCCAGAAGCTCTTCCCGGCACCCTGTCGGAGAGGGGAATCGCCACCGGAGGTCTTCTTCATCGCCATGCTTGCCTCCGGAGCGATGAGTGAGTAGTCTACCTTGGACTATGGGTCCATAGCAGTAGCTAGATGGTTGTCTTCTCCACCATGTGCTTCATGTTTAGATCTCATGAGCTGCCCTACATGATTGAGATCACCGTTATGTAATTCTATGATGTTGGTTTGTTGGGATCCGATGAATATTGGTGTTTATGATTAAGTTGCTGTACTGAATTATATCTTTTGTTATCTCTATGTTGTTTATGATCTTGCATGCTCTCCGTTGTTAGTAGCTATCTTGGCCGAGTAGTTGCTAGTGACTCCAAGAGGGGGTATTTATGCTCGATAGTGGGTTCATGTCTCTATTTCACCTGGGGGAGTGACAGAAACCTCTAAGGTGGTAGATGTGCTGTTGCTACTAGGGAGAAAACAACATTCATATGCTCAAGGGCATATGCTTTGTTTACATTACACACTTTGCTTAATGCAATTATCTGTTGTTCGCAACTTGATACTTCTAGGGTGTTCGGATGATATCCCCGGGGGTGGATTATTAGTCATAGATGTAGTTGGATGGCGGTCTATGTATTTTGTTGTAATGCCCAGAGTGAATCTCATAGTGATCTTCTTGACATATCACGTTATCTTTATTCTATCAATTGCCCAACTGTAATTTGTTTACCCAGCATGTTATTTTATCTATGGAGAGACACCACTAGTGAACTGTGGACCCCGGTCCTATTTTAATCATATTGCAATCACCTGTTTACTTTTCCCGCACTGTTTACCTTACTCGCATATTACTACTGTTTTCCACTCGATACACTCATAACCTTTGTTTCAAGAAAACCGGTGAGATTGACAACCTCATCGCAAGTTGGGGACAAAGTATTTGTTTGTGTGTGTGCAGGTTCCACAAACACCTTCAGTCGTCATCGTCTCTCTTCTCCTGATCGATAAACCTTGGTTTCTTAACTGAGGGAAAACTAGCCGCTACACTCATCATACCTTCCTCTTGGGGTTCCCAACGGGCTGGTCATCACCACGCACAAGGACTTACTGCTCCCACGTCAACTAAACGCCACAGTCTTTTCTGGCGCCATCACACGAGTAGCAGCTTCTTTTCTGGCGCCGTTGCCGGGGAAGAGAGAAGACTTCTGCGAGGGGAGTTCTTCGCACACACATTCTTTACTTTGTTATTTGTTTTGCTTTACTTTATTTATTTTACCTGCACTGCTTTTTATATCAAAAACCCAAAAAAAATTAGAATCCTTGGTAGTTGTTATTTCTTTACTTTAGTTTATCATGTTGTTCCCTGAGTTCGTTCTGGAGGACCTCTCTGTAGGGAGTGGTTCGATTATTGGCAAAAGTAACATTGAGGAGTTCTTTAATCACATTAGTATGCATGAGGAAGATGAGGAAAAGCCTTTGGTTGAGTTAGCTCCTAGCTATGAAGTTGCTTCTGCTCATTTAGTTCACATGTTAGAAGCTAGGTTTGCTAGTCTTAATTCTCCTATGCAATACATGTTCCTTAAGCTTCATGAAATTGAGGATCCCGAAAAGAAAGCTTTTATCTTAGAAACCTTGCGCACAGAGTTTAGAGATGTTGCAATTGAGGCTAGGAAAGTTTTTAAGAAGTTTAATAAGCTTGGCTCGCCTGTTAAGGTTGGTACGCCCGATGATTTTAAAGTACCAATACCGTATGAACTTATAGGAATTCATGATGCTTGGGAAAAGAATTCCAGTTGGATTTGCCCTGAAAATCTTTTTGATGAGAGTAGCGTGCCAAAGCGTGATCGTAAAGGAGTTTCAAAAACTCAGTTGAACACATTTTCTTTCATTGTTGAAAAGATCTCTGCTGTTGATCTTAATGCTTCATCTGATATTACTTGATTCGCACTTTTCTGCGCCTAGCTCAAAGGCGTTAAAGAAAAGCACTCTTGGGAGATAACCCATTGTTTATTTTCAGTACTTTTTATTTTATTTGAGTCTTGGAAGTTATTACTACTGTAATAACCGCTCCTTATCCTTTTTATTTTGTTGTTGTGCCAAGAGAAGCCTCTAATTTGAGTGAGGTAAGATTTGGGGATGTTGCTGTCCTGAAACTGTTTTCGGTGCTGCACCGTAAAAATTCGTATAAATTCTTTGTATATCTTTTGGACCTGCGATTTCTTGTGCATATGCCCCAGGTTATATCCAAACTTTTCTTAGTTGAACACTTTTTGATTTGAGCAACAGAAAACCCCTCAAAAATTCGGCCTTTGTCAGCTGTTCTGTTTTGACAGATTTCTGCCAATATTTGTGTTGGTCGCTTTATCGCTTTCTTTTTGAGTTCTTTTGATCACGGAACTTTTGGGGAAGTTGCTACAGTAATATATACTTTATATGTGGTGGTTTTGAGTTGAAACCTGAAGCAAAAAGAGGCTGATTATATGTTATGCTTGCACTAATGTTGCTAATAGAATTGTGTTTAGTTTTGTATGAAGGAAGTTTTCAAGTGTAGGGATTGGAGAATGATGAGATGAGTTGAAGAATGGACAAAAGCTCAAGCTTGGGGATGCCCATGCATCACCCCAAGAAATATCCAAGAAGTACAAGCGTCAAAGCTTGGGGATGCCCCCGAGGCACCCCTTCTTCATCGGCAAAAATCAGGTCACCTTTCAAAACACTATATTTTTATTGCTTCATGCACTATGTGTTTTTCTTGGAGCGTCAGTTGTTTTAGTTTTCTTAGTTGGTTTAGTTTGTTTGTTTGCTGCAATAAATGGTTGGACCCCAACAAATTTCCCTTTGGAGGAGATGTACTCGTTTTCATTTGCAAAGAACGCTCTAGTTTTCACTCTTATTAAAAATCGAGTGTTCTACTTTTTCTGCTACTGCTTTTGGTTTTCGTTTTCGCCTTGATATGCGTTCAGATCTTGTCATATCTTTTCATCAAGGTGCATTTTTGCCTCTGGTCTTCATTGGTTTTCATCAAAAGAGGTGTTTATAAAAATTTCAAATGGTGTTGGAAAAGAGAAAAAGCTTTGTGCAAAATAGTGGTACAAGAAGGAGCTTGTGTAGACTGCGGCTTAGGCTTTTTCATGTCATGCTTGATGTCTTTTTGATAGTATGCTTAGTGGTTTTGCTGTAGCATGACTTGTCTCAAATAACTGAGATTGCTTAATGAGCATTTGAAAAATCATGCGTTGTTTTTATTGTATGGAAGCATTATTTTGGTTTTCTCCTTGATGCTTTATTTGGGTTGACTTGGCGCATGCTCACACATGTTAGACTCTTACAAAGTCGCCATTAGCCTTCATAATCATTTAGTTTTTGACTTTTGATGCCATCGTATGCTTCTTTTAATGTCGCTTTGTCGCTTTGCATGATTATGGCCATTATTGCTCTCTTAGTTGGTCGCTCCCAGTCTTTTGCTAGCCCTCGCCTTGTACTGAGTATGAGCTCTACTCGTGCATCCAACTCCTAAAAGCCAAAGTTTTCCAAAGTGTCCACCATACATACCTACTAGCAATTTGCTATTCCAAGTAAATTTGACTCGCTTTTATATTCTCTTCAAATTAAACTCTTACCAGTGTTATGCGAAATTCGGTCAGTAAAGCTCTCACGAACCGGAAGGCACACTTTACTTTTTCCTGTTCTTAAATTTTTTGACATTGTGGTCTCTTATGTTGAGTTGTTATGCTTGCAAGTTGTAAGTTGGATTCTAGCCCAGCCATGCTGTCATGGGGCAAGCTTTCAACATTGCACTTCTTTTTGAGTTGATATCGTGATCTTTTGTTTATGGATGCCCGCTGTGTGAAATGAATTGGGAATCATGTGAGGATCATGGAGTTTTTATATGTGTTAGGGAAACGCCGGGCCGCCAATCTAAGCCATGCATAATTCATGGTGGAAATTTGCAGCATACCCATGGTGAACATTCGACGACGCATCTCACAATAAAAAGCTAAACAATATAGCAAATAAAAGAGATGTCGAGGTGTTCATTGTCTGCTTGTCCTGTCATTTTGGTGTGGGCTTGTTCCATGTCATCGGGCACGGAGGTACCCCATTGGCGGTTCTCAATGATATGCATATACTTACAATGACAAGAGCCTTGCTTGGGACTCTAAGTAAATTAGCATGGTTTGGGTACTCGTATTCACGGGACACGAGGTTTTCAACTTATGATTTGTCAAGCATATGCATCATAACTGTTCTCGCATTAACTTTAACCATTCAAGATGCTTATGATGGGGGCAATGAGAGCTCAAAGCCGGTAAGTACCATAATTTTTGAAGGTTATAAAACTTGCAATCACTGCTTCCCTCTGCGAAGGGCCTTTCTTTTACTTTTATGTTGAGTCACCACCTTCTTTCTTTATGCACCATTAAGAGAGCATAGTTGTCATTCTTAGTGTGATATGCATTGTCCCAAAGTTCATTGATTGACTCATATTGTTGGTTTCACTTGTTCTTAAATTATTTGTATCTAGTCGCCCTCTTAAACTTTGAGGTGTCCTATGCATTTATGTTTTGCTCTCTTTGAAGGACAAGCTGAAAACCATTTGTATGTTTTTCCTTATGATTTGAACACACGTTTGACTTTCATTGTTTCATTATCATGATCTTTTGTTTGTGTTCATTTGCATGTTTACAACATGGTTGCTAAGTTCTTATTGTCATGATTATATCTTTCATGCCCATGTTTTAAGTTCTATTGATCCCAGCTCACCAATGCTTACATATATGATCAAGATTGTGTAGGTGCATGTCACCTCAAAAATTATTCTTTGTTATCACTTACCTACTCGAGGACGAGCAGGAGTTAAGCTTGGGGATGCTTGATACGTCTCAAACGTATCTATAATTTTTGATGCTCCATGCTTGTTTTTACACCATTTGTATATTGTTTCGTTACACTTAGTGGCATTTTTATACATTTTCCGGAACTAACCTATTAACGAAGTGCCACAGTGCCAGTTTCCTGTTTTCTGCTGTTTTTGTGTTTCAGAAGTGATACACAGGAAATATTCTCGGAATTGGACGAAACAAGTTCCTGAAGACTTATTTCACGGGGAAGCTTCCAGACATCCGAAGAGCTGACGGAGGGGGGGCCACCAGGGCCCCACACAAGGGGGCGGCGCGGCCTGGCCCCTGGCCGCGCCACCCCTGTGTGAGAGCTCCTGGCTCCACCTCTGACATCGTCCCTTCGCCTATATATACCCCCTGACGAGAAAAACCTAAGGGCCCGATCAGTTTTCCAGAATACATCGCGATCCGCCGCCGCCGTCGACCCGAAGATCGGGAGGGTCCAGAAGCTCTTCCCGGCACCCTGCCGGAGAGGGGAATCGCCACCGGAGGTCTTCTTCATCGCCATGCTTGCCTCCGGAGCGATGAGTGAGTAGTCTACCTTGGACTATGGGTCCATAGCAGTAGCTAGATGGTTGTCTTCTCCACCATGTGCTTCATGTTTAGATCTCATGAGCTGCCCTACATGATTGAGATCACCGTTATGTAATTCTATGATGTTGGTTTGTTGGGATCCGATGAATATTGGTGTTTATGATTAAGTTGCTGTACTGAATTATATCTTTTGTTATCTCTATGTTGTTTATGATCTTGCATGCTCTCCGTTGTTAGTAGCTATCTTGGCCGAGTAGTTGCTAGTGACTCCAAGAGGGGGTATTTATGCTCGATAGTGGGTTCATGTCTCTATTTCACCTGGGGGAGTGACAGAAACCTCTAAGGTGGTAGATGTGCTGTTGCTACTAGGGAGAAAACAACATTCATATGCTCAAGGGCATATGCTTTGTTTACATTACACACTTTGCTTAATGCAATTATCTGTTGTTCGCAACTTAATACTTCTAGGGTGTTCGGATGATATCCCCGGGGGTGGATTATTAGTCATAGATGCAGTTGGATGGCGGTCTATGTATTTTGTTGTAATGCCCAGAGTGAATCTCATAGTGATCTTCTTGACATATCACGTTATCTTTATTCTATCAATTGCCCAACTGTAATTTGTTTACCCAGCATGTTATTTTATCTATGGAGAGACACCACTAGTGAACTGTGGACCCCGGTCCTATTTTAATCATATTGCAATCACCTGTTTACTTTTCCCGCACTGTTTACCTTACTCGCATATTACTACTGTTTTCCACTCGATACACTCATAACCTTTGTTTCAAGCAAACCGGTGAGATTGACAACCTCATCGCAAGTTGGGGACAAAGTATTTGTTTGTGTGTGTGCAGGTTCCACAAACACCTTCAGTCGTCATCGTCTCTCTTCTCCTGATCGATAAACCTTGGTTTCTTAACTGAGGGAAAACTAGCCGCTACACTCATCATACCTTCCTCTTGGGGTTCCCAACGGGCTGGTCATCACCACGCACAAGGACTTACTGCTCCCACGTCAACTAAACGCCACAGTCTTTTCTGGCGCCATCACACGAGTAGCAATGCCTAAGATTGCCAAAGGCTTAAGATGATATCCTTATAAGCATCCAACTCTTAAGCCTTGAAAACCCTGATGGGACAGAACTAAAATGAGGCCCAATCAAATTGTAAGGGGAGTAATAAATATTCAAGAGTTACCTAAAGACAAACTGAACACCGATTGGCATATAAGATGCAAAAACAACACCACATGTTAACTCACATACACAACTACACATGGAGTGGACTATGTAATAAATATTGTGGTCATTGGAGGCAAGGCTGTGACAAACTGATCGGTGAGAAACTCATTGACCAAAGCACATCCTCGTACTATGAGACCACTACATTTTATCTAACCCGGTATCATTCTCTCCTCTCCCACACTCTCTCTTCGCTACAGTAACCCGGAGAGCGTCTGAGCATGCCGGCCCAAACCGCCGTCATTCTCGCCGGCGATGCCGGTCGGGAGCGGCGGCGGGGAGGTGCCGACGTCGGTAGAGTAGGTCTAGTTGTTTGCCTACGTGCAGTAGTGGGCTTTATGCCGTCGCCGTTGGAGCTCTCGGATCTATCCGGCCAGCAGTTCTTAGGGTTGGCCGCCGCCGTTGCCATGCTTCTCCGGTGGAAGCTAGCCTCGTCGAAGCTAACCAACACCGCTCAAAAAGCCATAGTTGTCGTCGTGCTCCCAGAGATGCTGAGGTGCCGCTCTGTCGCGTCTCTCCTGGCCGTCCGTGGTGGAGAGGAGGAGGGATGCGGTGGCACGGCTGTCTCGTTGCTCTGTCTCTCTCGGCCGGCCGTGGCGGTGAGGGAGAGACGCAGGCCGCGATGCGCTCCTCTGCTCTGCCGGGGTTCTGACCCCTCTTGCTGGTGGCTGCGGCGCTGCCTTCCCCTGCTCCTCCGGCCACAACGGTGGTGGCCTATGGGTCTCGGTGGCGGCGTCTTCTTCACTTGCCTCAGAGTTGCTCGGGAGTTCCTCTCTGGTGGCTTACGGTGGCAGGTCCGTCGTCCCATCCGGACTCGAAGGTGTAGGGCACCACTCCCTCTACTTCTTCTGCCGTTCTTGCTTCACCGCCGATGTTGGTGCGGTGGCTGTGGATGGCGACCTTGTCGGAATCTGGAGATGAAGCTCCTGGACCGGATCACGTTTATGTACTAGATCTAGGGTCCTTTCTGCACTTTTGCTAGGCTGGCTTGTAATTTTTCTTTTTCTAGGGGCCTTTTTGCAATTGCATAACTGACATGTTGTGATAATGAAGCAGCATTGGGTGCAGGTATTTCGAAGCTACCAAGAGAGCTTCCCCCAATTGGCATGGGCCCCTTTAACACACAATACACAACCAATACACACATCAACTCATTGAATTTTAGGAGTGGGAGAGATGGGTTCCGGCTGGCGTCGGAGCGGGAGGTGGCGGGGGTGTTGCCTCTCTGGCGAGCGAGCGCGTCGTCGAGGGGTGGCCTGCGCTGGTGTTCCCATCTTCCGCTTCTCGTCCGGTCTACCATGGTGGCGTGGGGATGTTGGCGGTGGTGCAGCACCGGGTGGCCAGCTCCTACTTCTTTAAGCGCGACCTCTGCTCCTGCTCGGGGGAGGGGGGGTGCTTCTGCTTTCGTGGAGTTCTTCCTCACCCGGCCTGCCATGGAGGCCTGGAGGTGGGGCTAGGCGACGCGGTGGCCCCTGCTGCTGGCGGAGGAATTTGGAAGCCTCCGAAGATTCGGCTTCTTGCGGCGCTTCCCATGCGACGGCCTAGTCCTGCCGCCGCAATCCAAGGCCATGAGGTTGGCCGTGCCGTGCTCGACGACGATGAAGAGGTCGCAAGCTCCTGCTTCCAAAGTCCCCCGCCCAGCCAAGTGGTTTTTTCCCCGGCTAGGATTGGGGTGGCGCCGCCGTGGCTCGGCAAGCCGTCGGCGTGTTCTCAGGACCCAATTGCGTTTTCGAGGTCCTCTCTAGGGTGTGTTATGTAAAATTTAGGAGCCATTCCGTTATTTCCTATTTTCATATGGGTCTCTCTGTAAAACTGTACCAACACTGGAATGAATCTCTGGGTCCTTTTGGACCTTACGTGTTCAAAAAAAAAACTAGCTAGCTATGAAGATCGGCGTTTGGGAAAGCGACAGTGACGTGCGTGGATATTGCCACACCACAGCTACGCATGTTAATTGTGGCGCGGTGTGTCTCATGCCACGGGTTAAAAAGTTTCCTGCGTGCCGCACCACGCCACCATTACCAAATAACATTGGCGTTTTAGTGTTGTGTTGGCTGCGTCAGCGGCAACGGCGCCTTCGTTGTACCACTACAAGACTATTCTGTACTACTGTGTCCCGAATTGGGTGGGAAGCGATGGGAGAGTGTGATGGAGTGAAGGTACGCTGCCGTGTCCATTTCATACCCGAGCAAGTTGTTCCAGGAGTCGCCGTCATCGTCCAGCTTGTTGACCACTTTCTCCTGGAGGTTCAACACGAAGGTGCCGGTATGACCACTCTGTTCTCCCATGGTGAACAAGACGAGGCCACTTTTTTCGCCGAACCATCGCAGTTTGATTCCGGTGCGATGGTCCGTCATCTTCATCTGGTGCATCGGAACGGCCTCCTGCTCCCGCATGGTTCCTTCCCTACCGGTGCGAATGTCGTCGTCTTCATCAAACCCAAAGTACGAGAGCTTGGCTACCATGATCTTGTTCTGGCCTGCTCTAACCCCAACATAGATGAGGAAGAGACGGTTGTCCGACGAGATGCCCAGCAGACGGTTGTTGGGCCTGTAGTCATGGTAAGGAACCAAGTGCATGTCCGTCCCAACCGCATCCTGATCAGTCTGATCTAGGCGCACCCCGAGCACGCCATGGTCCAGAGCCCAGAAAGCCACTCCCCGGCGCAAAACGGCTTGTCCGATGCGGCACAGCTTGGAGCTATGGATCTTGACGTCTGACTCCACCTCCGGCCCCCAGCGCCCGGTATCCGAGGAGTAGCACCGTAGCAGGGTGGAGTGCCCCCTGCCACGATTGTGGTTGTAGACGAGCAACAGACGGAAGAAGCTGTGACACTGTGGTGGGCGGAGATCGTGTCCGGTGAGTAACGCGCAGCCGTAGTTGCGTATTGCCCTGGTGTTCTTGACAGCGACTGAGATGATTAGAGGCGGGAGGACGACAATGTTGTCGCGAATCAATGGGTTGCACACGGCGAGCGTCAGGCCGTCCACGGCGCGGCCTTCGCGCCGGAGCTCGAGGACGAGCCGTCCGTTCCGCGACGCGACCGGTCGGGAGTAGTCCAAGAGCCCGCCGTCACCTAGTCGTCCCAAAAGCAGCTGGCCACCACCGAGGAAGCGAGCGCCGGAGGCCGTCGCGACGAAGCACGGCCGCAATGACGTGGTGGCGTCCCGGCCGCGCGTGGTTGGCCAGTCTTTCTCCTGGTGGAAGACGCCAACAGCGCGGTGCGGGGAGAAGCGGCCGAGAGGCGGCAGGGAGCGGGAGAGGTCGGCGGCCCTCGTGGCCACGACGCGGCCCCAACGACGGCACGTGGCGGCGCAGCGGATCACGGCCGCCAAGTCCGATAGCCTGATGAAGATGCCGGCCAGCGCGTCGTCTGAGAGAGACGCCGCCATGCCGCTTACTTTGATGTGACGACGACTTCTCTTCATCCGGCGACCCTTCCTACAGCACGGCACGGCGGTGGCCGCGGAACGACGGGGGTTGCAGTGTCGTCTGCGCAGCAGCCGCATCTCAGATAGCTGGTATCAGAAGGATCGTGGGTATTTTAGGGTTGGGAGAGAGAGAGATCGAGGGGCCGGGACGTCTCAACGCTCTATGTCTTGGACTCGTGTATACGTATCAGGCAAAGCATGTACAAATACAAGTACAAATCTTAACCGTGTAGGTTAGGAAATAGGAATATATGGGACCTATGCTGCCGCGCTAACGGGCCGCGGCCCAGGTCGCTACTCACGAGAGTGGGACGTATTAGCCCACACTAGGGAGCGGAGAATAGAGCATTTATACACATAGGCCGGAACTGATAAGGAATTAGTGGGCCGAGCCCATCTACACGATTGTCCGTAGAGGCTCTCCTCGGGACTCTGCACGTACATTGCAGAGGGAGGGATCCCCTTCCTTTGAAGATCCGACGAATAACGCCGGCATCGGCAGGCGGCAGCAGCCTCTTCTCCGTCTCCTCCATATCCTCTTCTTAGTCTCCTCCCGCATCCTCTTCTTAGTCTCCTCCCGCATCTAATCCCACGGCCGCGGAGATGTTAATCCGAGCTCATCAGCATTGGCGCACGAGGGCGGAGGCGGCGGCGGCCGCCGTGGGAGGAGGACCTGGGGGCCGCGCGGCAGCGTGTTGCGTCCATTTTCATCCCACGCCGGCGAAGCGTGCAGCAGCGAGCGAATGGCGGAGCGGGGCCGTGGGAGGGGACGCAGATGGCTCGTCTCGGTTTGGCCCAGGTACAGAAATCCGCACCCTCCTTTAGTCCCACCTCGCTACCTTTGATGCAATTTGACGGGTTTATAAACGTCTCCATCGACGATTGTATCAGCGAGTAAGACTAGAGTAGAGAGACGTTAGATAGAGTATAGGGTATTTTCCAAATGGAACACAATAAAGCACCGGGTCCGGATGGTTTCCCGGCTGAGTTTTATCAAACCTTTTGGGAAACTATCAAAGCTGACCTTCTAGACTTGTTTCGCAGTCTTCATGCTGGACAACTAGAATTATTTCGTCTTAATTTTGGTGAGATTGTTTTGTTACCTAAAGTTAATGAGGCAGAAAGGATACAACAGTACCGTCCAATATGCCTTCTTAACGTTAGCTTCAAAATATTCACGAAAGTGACCACCTTAAGACTAAACACGGTTGCTGATCATGTAGTTCGGCCTTCACAAACTGCATTCATGCAAGGAAGGAATATCCTAGATGGAGTTGTAACCTTGCATGAGACAGTTCACAAACTATATTCTAAGAAGTTGAATGAGGTAATTTTAAAGTTAGATTTTGAAAAGGCCTATGATAAAGTTAAGTGGTCTTTTCTCCAGCAAACACTCAGAATGAAAGGTTTTTCTGATGAGTGGCGTTCGTTGATTGAATCCTTTGTGTCTGGAGGTAGTGTTGTCATCAAAGTCAATGATGACGTTGGTAGATACTTCCAAACATTAAAAGGGTTAAGGCAGGGTGACCCCTTATCGCCAATGCTATTTAATATAGTGGCTGATATGCTTGCCATCATGATCGAACGCGCGAAAAATAATGGTCTCATTGAAGGAGTAATTCCTCATCTCGTGGATGGGGGATTATCCATCCTTCAATATGCCGACGACACTATTCTTTTTATGGAGCACGACCTTGAGAAAGCACAAAATCTAAAACTTATTCTTTCAGCTTTCGAGCAACTATCAGGGTTAAAAATTAACTTCCATAAAAGTGAATTGTTTTGTTTTGGCGAGGCTAAAGACGAGGTCACTGCATACGCCAATTTATTTGGCTGTGGACAGGGACAATTTTCTATGAGGTATTTGGGGATTTCGATTCATTATCGGAGACTCACACTTGCTGAATGGAAATTAGTCGAGAAGAGACTACAAAAACGCCTTAGTAGTTGGAAAGGTAAATTGTTGTCCCTAGGAGGAAGATTGATACTCATTAATTCCGTACTATCAAATATGGTATTACATATGATTTTATTCTTTCTCTTGCCTAAAGGAGTCTTACACAAACTGGATTACTACCGGTCTAGATTCTTTTGGCAAGGGAACAGCGAGAAAAAGAAATATCGATTGGCTAAATGAAGTGTTGTGTGCTCTCTTAAGGACCAAGGTGGGCTTGGTATTCATGACCTAGAGGTCAAGAATACAGCCTTACTCGGGAAGTGGCTGTTCAAGCTACTTACGGAGGAGGGGACTTGGCAAACAATTCTTAAAAGAAAATGTATTGGTCAGAAAGCGTTATCCCAGGTTATTTGGAAACCAGGTAATTCGCATTTCTGGGCGGGACTCATGGCAACAAAGAAATATTTCTTTGGTCTGGGTTCTTTTTCAATTAAGGATGGTTCAGAGATATGTTTCTGGGAAGATAAGTGGCTTGGTACTGCTACTCTTCGGGAACAGTATCCGACCTTATATAGCATTGTACGTCACAAAGGGGATACTATAGCCAAAGTTTTGGAGAATTTTCCACCTTCTGTGACTTTTAGAAGGGACTTATCTGGGCAAAGACTTGTAGATTGGAATGCCTTACTTCATCGTCTGGCAAATATCCAGCTACAAGATGGTCACGATGAATTCCGTTGGAACCTTCATGAAAATGGAAAAATTTCAGTAGCTTCCATGTATAATGCTCTTATTTTACCACATATGCCAATCGATAAAGTTAGCAATGATAAGCTCTGGAAGTTGAAACTTCCATTACAGATAAAGGCATTTGGATGGTACCTGCGTAAAGGAGTTGTTTTAACGAAAGATAATCTTGCAAAATGGAATTGGCATGGAAGTAAAAGGTGTATTTTTTGTCATCATGATGAAACAATTAAACACTTGTTCTTCCAATGTCGTTTCGCTAGAACTATATGGTCAGTCATCCAAGTAGCTTCAACCTTGTTTCCACCATGTAGTATCACCAATATTTTTGGGAACTGGCTAAATGGTATAGACAGGAGGTTTAAAAAGCATATTAGGGTGGGAACGATTGCCTTTATATGGTCGCTATGGCTATGTAGGAATGATAAAGTGTTTAACGATAAAAACTCTTCCATTTTGCAGGTTATCTACAGAGCTATTGGTACACTCCGTTTGTGGTCTGCTCTGCAGCGTCCACACGATCGCGACCTCTATATGGAGGTCTGTGCACGTTTGGAAGCTACGGCGAAGGATACTTTTTCCTAACATGGTTGGCCGCATAGCTTACGGATTGGTGCTTCTTCGTAGGCGTTTTTACAATTACTCATTATGATAAGTAATCTTGTCTTCATAGTTTCAGACTAGTCTGGTTTTTAGGCTGTGTGCATCCTGTATGCAGAGGCCGGGTGTAAACTTAATGACTATTAAGTAATAAAGCGCTCTTTATCAAAAAAAAAGATAGAGTATAGGGTAGTGTGTCTAGGGTTACACGTGGCGCAGGTAGAGGTGGGAGGTATACCCTGGGCGCAGGTGACCGGAGGGAGCTATGTCCCGCCAGACAGTGGGGGCGGGATAGTACGGGGAGGTATGCCCTGGGGCGCAGGTGACCGGATGGACCTATGCGCCACCGGACAGTGGGGGCGGGGTACAGGGGGGAGTTATGCCCGGCGCCTTACATTTTTGGGACGGAGGGAGTAACACATGAAACTTGAGGCTCTCTTTATTGAACTCTTTAATTCTTCATATTTTCGTTTACAGTCTTATGGGGTTAACACTTAATTACGCTTCCCGCAAAGCAAAATGCACTTGCCTTCTTCAACCTGCGGCCTGTACTCTCCAGTATGAATACAGGATTCTTTTATGACACAAGAGCAGAACATTCTTAGAGGCTTAGGTTTCATTAAATAGTTCTGGCTGATAAGAGTTATAAAGTGAAAGTGGTAGATTTGGACCTCATACCTGCTGTAGAAGGGCTGTAGAAGGCACATGTGAGTTTGGAAGTGTAGCTAAGATGACATTCTACAGACATCTGTTTACAAGGCTCATTTCCAGGGCGTGTCGATGTTTTGTGTCATGACTGTGACAATTTTAGCTATCAGAACTCAAGCAGAGTGATGGTTTTGTTTCACTGGGTGATCTTGTTCCGTGCTGATGTTTTTCTAGGCATATAAGAACTCAGTGCTACAGGAAAAAAATTGCTGGGCTGATATATGGGCAGAGATCTTGTCCTCAGCAAAGACACCTGACTTGCACATTACATTGTTTGATATGTGTAATCTTTCTTCTGAATCGTTCTGCTATTTGGCTACTCATATCTTTTGCACTCTCACTTGGCGTCTTCATACTCCTCTACTATTTGTTAGAGTATATCACGTCTTAGGTATATTTGGTAGTTTAAAGTTGTAATCTAGATCTATCTCTACTAGGTTTCTTAGTCTCCAAGTTTAGTACTACTATATAAATAGCCCAAGAGGCTCATTGTAAACACCGATCCAAGTATCAATATAATCATATTCCGCAATCCTACATGGTATCAGAGCGGTTCGTTCCGCCTAGGGTTTAGCCACCACCGCTTCCGCCGCGCCGCCCCCGGCGAGATCGATCTCCATGATCTCTGCCGGGGGCACCAGATCTCGTAGCTAGTTTTTTCTCCAATCTATAGTTTTAGCAATTTTCGTTCTTCCATTATATCTGTTTTTATCTTCTGCCACCAACACCAGTTAGCCTTCTCGCCAATGCTTCTGCACCGACGGACTGCCCCAAGCCTCAAGCCCCCGCCTGCACACGCCACAGCCTGGCCATATTGCATGTTACGTGCATGTGCATTAGGCAAGATGCATAGCTCAAATCCACGCCAAGCTGCAGCTTCCCACGATCAAGCCGTTGTCTTCCACGCCATCGAGCACAAGGTCGCACCTACGTGATTTTTGGTCATCATCACCAACAACTATCCCACCTTCCCCCATCGTCGCCGTCACCACCGATCGTCGTCAATGCCAACAGATTTTTTTTTCTTTTTCTTTCTTCACCCCAAACAAAATTTTCTTTTCTCCTACTAGCGACGCCGCGCAACTCCAAGCAGAAAATCCGGGTTTAATCCCGCCAACTACGACCACTACAATTCAATCGCCATCGACAACTACCACTTCTTCTTCGTCCATCACGACCTTGCCGCCAGAGTTGCAGTCTATTTTTATTTGCACGTCCGTGCACACGTTTTCTCCTTGCAGCTACTTCGTCTACTCCGACACGGCGGACAACTTCTTCGCACCGACCGTTTACGGAGATCTTCTCTGCTACCTCTACCGGCTCTGGCGGGCATGGCTCATGATGGTCCCTGTCTTCGCACGTCCGGTGCTGGCAACACCGATGCGTGCCTTCGTCCCCGACACGCTCCCGAGTCTGGCAAACTCGGCACTGCGGATCGAGCTCCTTCGACTACCGCCTCGTCTACCTCAAGTACTACTACTACAACTGCAAACACTACGGCGAATTTTCTTCGGCTCAACGACGACATCGACCTCGACAACATCAACCTCATCGACTTCATCTACGGCGACTACATCACCAACGGCATCATCGACCACGACGACAGCACGCTCACTCCCGGCTACATCGACATCGGCAACAAGGGCTACCACGTCACCTCCGGCTTATGCTCCAGTCAGACCGTCCGCTTCACTGCCGATCCGACTGCGGGGGGGTGTTAGAGTATATCACGTCTTAGGTATATTTGGTAGTTTAAAGTTGTAACTTGGAGACTAAGAAACCTAGTAGAGATAGATCTAGATTACAACTTTAAACTACCAAATATACCTAAGACGTGATATACTCTAACACTATTAGTTGAATTTGATTTTAATCATTCTACAGACTTGGCCGGTCAATTCTGATGTAACACACTAAGAATCTTGTTTTTTCATGTACTCTCAGCTGCTAGTAAATAAGTTTTCTTGTTCTTAGGGTGATCTGATTATGGAATGGTGTGTCTTTAGTCTCAACTTACTTTTCGCTGTGCGGTGGTGTAAAGCATGTTATTTTTGATCCTTCATAAAAGAGCCTTGAACCTAAATTTTAATGGGGTTCACATTCACTCCAACACAAAACTCATTGTAAGATTTGATTTGGACAGTGCACTTTCCGATTTCTTAAAGCTTCCTATGACTTTCTGTTCATCTTGTTTGGCAGCTGTGTACAGGCCGTAAGAGAGGTCACAAGCTTCGAAGCCAGGGTCCTTGAACTACATTGAGTTGAAATCGCTGTCTCTTTCTTCCTCTATTTGACTGATCCTCTGTAGACTTCCACCATATGGTTGTTCCTGCGAACAGTAAGATTCAGGGGGCTCAAAGATGCAGACCAGGATAGTTACTGTGAATTCAGTTCTTTTTTGCATGCAAATATAGGACATGGCATTATTTTGCAACTGCCACTTTGGTAGCTGAATGCATTGTAACGTTCCGTGTTATGCTATTAAGCAGATTCAAGTCAAATTCAGATTTTCTTAACCGAATGGTCTATAACTAATGTGTGTCCACTATTCTAGTTCTGTGATCTTCATTTATCGTGTCATGCTATTGGGGCTGTTGCTAATTAGATAATGACAGAATGAATTGTCAAGTGCTGCAGTATGCTATTAACTAGAATCTGCATAAGGTCAATGGACTTGTTAACTGATATCAGCACTCCTGGATCTCAGTTAGTTGCTTCCATGATATTCTGAGTCATCACTTGTAGATTAGCAGTGTACCACCTATAAGTCTATTCGTAGCTTGCTACACTCTGTAGTAGGAATTAGAGAGGCCTTGGGCGTCAAATATCCAATTTCATAGGTAAAATGCATCATTGTGAATTTTCGTAATATTCACAATATAAATGGGCCAACATTGTTCTTCCTGCTGTTTCATTCTTCCTGTTTTACTCTCTATTGCCTGCATGCAGTTTTGTGTTTTCACGTTACTTAAGTAATGCGTTTTGAATAATACATGTTGCAGCATTGAAATTCTGTATTGAGTAATGGGGGGCAATTTCATATTTTTCTCAAGAGAACTGGTGATTTTATTGGAAGAACTATTAGCTGTACAGCTGAATTTTCATAACCATGATCCTAGTCAATTCCCATCATGCTGTGATTCAGAATTTTGGAGATCGGAAAATTGGGTTAGTTCAGACAATTTCTTACATTTGGCATATCACCATCAGCCATTTCATATTGAAATCCTGCAGCCTTTCTATTGCTAGGTGAGTTATATTGCTTGGATAATAGCGGCCAACAACAACAAAGCCTTTAGTCCCAAACAAGTTGGGGTAGGCTTGCTTGGATAATAGCATACCCAGTTGAAAATGCCACATGCATAAGCTTTAATTCGAACGCATAATGAATCAATAATAAGTCCAGAAGAATCACACATACACTGTTTATGTACACCTGACTAAATTTACAGTTGGCAATTCTGTAGTCTACCAATAACTAGTAATAACACTTATAATGCACGTTCTTTGAGCATATTACACTTATACAGTCTAACACAATTCCTGGCCAGTGGTACTAGTGAGAACCTGCTCTTTGTTTAGCATTTGCCTATTCTCAAACTATCGTTGGATGGCTTGCAGGTAGCCCTCTCACGTTCTTTTTTTTTTCAAACCATGACATTCTCCGTGAAGGTAAGGCAGCAAGTTGGTTCAGTCATCTCAATCCTCTCGCAAATGATCGCCACTAATTCTAGGAACTTTCATATGATAATGATGTTTTCATTTCAGTTGTCTTGGGGTATCATGATCTGTTGGATGACATCCTGGTATTCATCACCGCTTGCGCCTACATCTCTGCTGCTGACAAAGGGAACTGTGTTTCCTGAATCTGCGCACCTGCGATCAATCATCGTAATTGGTAAAAAAAAGTATCACTCCATTCCATAATATAAGCCGTTTTGGCAAGCTAAAACAGTTAGCCAAATTGTCTTATATTATGAAACGGAAAGAGTACTGGATAGTGAGAGATTTACGCAACTTACTTTGGGTGGTGATCTGGTTCTGGTAGATATTGTGTCCATGTTAGAGAGATCGACATTCCCTGTCAATGTCGAATGTCATGTCAGTAGATATATGGATCAATTTGCAACAAAAAAGGAGATATATGGCTCTGTTTGACAGTATACTGTATTTTCTGAATGACTGTAACACCTCCCTTGTTCATCTAGATCAGCAGTGTTTCCATTGCTTGCATGTGTTCAATTTTGTGACGTCGTAATTATGTATATACAATTTTGACATGGGTATTGGACTGAAATGACATGCTTCAGCACTTCAGCCTGGTACATGTTTTTTGATGCCGCTCGCCCTTCTCAGATTGTTGTCCATTGGTGTTTTGGCTACATCATAGATCTTATTGTCAATTATCAGAAATTTCTTTCGGACCATGATAGAAGAAATAGCAAGTGCTGGTTGAATTGCTTCTGAATTTGATGTTTTCATGTATGCTGAATGCTGCAGAAAGCATCCATTAAAAAAAATATGAGTAGATTAGCTTAGAGTATATGCACTATGACATTTTCTGAGTTCATGGTCACTGAAACATTTCAACAAGTCTCTTAATTAATTGTATGATGTGCTATTGTCAATCCATTATTTAGCACCATACATTGCTGCTCTGTAAATTTCATAAACTGGTGTGAGCTTGTTGTAAACAGTAAAATGATAATGTTAGGAAGTTGTATGATATAGGAGCTGATGCAGGATATAGTAGCTCTGTTGAATATTAGGTGTTATAAGCCAGTCTCCCTTCCATGGAGTTTCTATGAACCAAGTTTGATCAAAATGGATGTCTGTCTGTTCTGACGTGATCTCTCTACAAATGTTCAAGAGTCTGCTTGACTGCTTGCTTCTTGCCTGTATATACATATGTTGGTAACAAATTTTTCTCTCTCACCAGACAAGGAAAGACCATCAAGTGATTTCCTAGAAACAATTCAAAAAGATGTAAACTCAAGCATGAGGGCTATTTGATTGACTGGCTTGTGGAAGTAAGCTTTTCTGCTGCACAAAACAAATTGACCAGAAGCCTGGCGGCCACTCTTTACATCATATTGATCCATTCCTTCTTGCAGTTGCAGGTTGCCGAAGAATATTCTCGTGTTCCTGATATATATCTGAGAGTGAACTACATTGACCGTTACCTTTCTTGCCATGAGATCAATCGCCAAAGGCTAACAATTACTTGGTGTTGCTTACATGCTCATAGCTGCGTAAGGTATTACGATCCAGCATATTTATCAATATATTTTCATCTACTCTTTATTTGCATATAGTTAGGTAGCATGCATACTAATGGTTTTCTCAATTATCAGTAAATATGTGAAGATATGTGCACCCAAAGTAGAAGAATTCTGCTATCACTGACAATACATGCTTCAAGGATAAGGTCAGTGATATATTACATCATTTTGTTCAGTGTTTGTCATTTTGTTTCCACCATTCTCCAATTTCATTGATATAAACATTTTTTGGACATGGAAGCTTCCATCCTTAATTATCTGCGCTTTCATCGACGTGCAAGCGTTGCACTATTTTTTCTGTTCCTGGTGTTAGTCCCTGTGAGGCTGTAGCCCGAAATATGCAGTTTGTTAATTGCGTTGTGTCAAGTGCTCTGCATCCGAACCCTGAACACTTTCCTGAAACTATCCCCCGTATGAACCTTGACGGGATGTTTTGCTCTATTTGACTGACCGCGACTAACCCTCTCCTTGGACTAGATTCAGAGCGGGCCGCAGGCAGATTATTCACTGCGCCATAAAATCGATCATAAGAGTATTTTAACGGTTGACTTCTATTTCACGCGCTCAGCCGAATATCTGATCTATGTGTCTGCAAGTCTGTAACCCGGCTATTATCTCTGCATGCGCTAGTCTGTACTGTTCTGTCGCACTTTATTTTCTCTTCTCATCTGCTCTTTGTATTAACAGAGCATGGTAGAAAATAAGGTGTCCTGGTAGTTATTTTGCCGGCGACTATTTCGCTGGTCGGTAGCATCGTAGTGATCCATTTGTAATGGAAGTGGTAAGGCCTGTCTAGTCGTCTCCCGGCTTGCATTCGATGCTGCACTGGAGTCTGGAAAACTAGAATATATATACATGAGGATTTCAGTTGAGGAAAACATAACTACAACGCGTGAGAAGCTAATTAGGCACTAAATTTATTGATGGCGATAGCAATGTCGCAGACTTCAAATTTTGCGGTACATGGTACTGTAGTAGATAGTTTAACATAGCATGCCTAGACAAGTAAATACTCCCTCCGATCCGTATTACCTGTCACTAATATGGATGTCATGTAATAGACATATTTTAGTGTTTAGAGAAACCCATACTATCGGCAAGTAATACGGGAGTAGTAAAATTCATCGACAGCGTCGTTTCGCCACGCAAACCAAATCTTCTCATTCTGACGCTCTCTCAGAATAGAACTCCATGTAAGTCGATTGGTCTGTCAGGAGTTTGAGCGATCTCGGCACGGACGGGACGTTGATCTCAACCAGCCCCTCCAGAACCTGCACGACCGTCGCCATGGCCGGCCTAGCGCCTTCTTCGTCCTGGATGCACCAGCACGCCACCCTGCAGGCCCTCTCTACCTCAGCGGAGTCCACGTCGCAGCCCAGCCGGGTATCCACGAGTCCTTCTAGCTCCCCTGCAGTTACCTTCATCGCGGCCAACAACGGGAAGAAATCCACCGTGCTGTCCTGCCGCTGCCTCGCATTCCTCATGCCTGATACAATCTCGAACAACATCATGCCGTAGCTATAGACATCCGCCTTGGTCGTGATGGCTGTGCCGGCTATCCACTCCGGCGCGAGGTATCCGACGGTTCCCCGCACCGTCGTCAGGACACGGCTGAAGTCGCGGCCCATGAGCTTGGCGAGCCCGAAGTCTGCAACTTTAGGGACAAAGGTGTCGCTCAGCAGTATGTTTTCAGGTTTGATGTCACAGTGGATGATGCAGTCCCTGCATCTCTCATGGAGATAGTGTAATCCCCTGGCTACTCCCAGTGCGATCTGGTACCTCGTGCTCCAGCTTAGCACTGGTTGTTGCGATTGGCTGCTCCCAAAGAGGTGCCGGTCCAGTGAGGCGTTTGGCATGTACTCGTAGACGAGTAGCCTGCCCTTTCTCTCTGAACAAAAACCGAGCAGTCGAATTAAGTTGACATGTCGAACCGTGCCAAGTGTGCTCACCTCTGCGCGGAACTGCTTCTCTCCCTGACGAAATCCTTCGAGCTTCTTCACAGCCACCATTGTTCCTTCGGTCAGTGACCCTTTGAACACAGAACCAAAGGCACCTCCACCGAGCTTATTGGAGAAGTTTTTGGTCAGAGTTTGCACATCCTGGTATCTGAATGCCATCAGTGAGCCCTTGACTGGCGCCACCTCCTTAAACCTCTTCCTCATCAAGCACACCGAAGCAACAATTATTAGTGCAACACTGATAGCAGCAATGGTGATTATGATGGACCAATTCTTAATGTACTTTCTGTCAGAGAACTCGGATGCAGCCAAACGAATTTGAATAGAACCACCTTTAGCACCATCAACACTACTTAGATCTTGAAGGTTGATAAGGTCCCCGTACCAAAGTGAGCAGCTGCCATTGAAGGAATAAGCAGTGCAGTCACGGCTGCTTAGACATGTAAGCTCACAGTTTTCAACACTACCTGGAGCAACAATATTCCGTGCTTTGCTTGGTAATTTCACATCCACCATAGTGTAGAACCTGTCACTCTGGGAGCCGTTGCTTCTGTTGCTTCCCTGAAGGGCAACTTTTCTTCTGCAGCCTTGAGTATGATCGCCCTGTGACCACTGGCCTTGGTATTGCTCACTGAAACCACGAAGGCAGCTACATGATGCCAGTGCACTCGCGGTGCAGACACTGAAAGACCCACACAATGAGTACACATCGCACCGCCCCTTGGGTGCTGACCAGGACAACATCCACTTCTTGGCGCTTTCCATCCATGTGAGGACATTGATACTGCCCGTCGAGTCCATGACGAATCTCGTGATGAGCGTGTCGCCCTTGATATCATACACGCAATAGCTCTCGTTTGCACCATCGACATAGTCGAATGTGTACATCGAGTTGGGGTAGCCATTTGTGGGCGCCATTTCTGGCATGGTGGAGAAACTGTGGCCAGTCCATTTGCCGCTGCTCGCGTACTGCTGTGTACCATTCCACATGAGGAAGAACTGGCTCGTGCCCTTTGGGTCCAGTACAATGGAGAACAACCCTGGAGCTGGGTCACTGAAAGTCTTCCAGGCGACAAGACCTGTGCTCCCGCCGGTGAGCATGCCCCGGCCGAGCTTGCCGCTAGGTAGCCATGTGTTGCCGAAATGGTTGAAGCTCTGCCACAGGATGTTGGAGGTGTTAGATGCGTCTGCTAGGACAAGGTTGCCAGTGTCAAGGATGACACCAACAGTGGACGAGGTCATGGTCTTCAGGTTGGTAGACCAGACAGCCGATCTTGAATCATCGAGTAGGACCATATTACCATCGGTTGATATGGTTAGGCGTGATGACTTTGGATTAGAGACCGGAGAGTCCCTATTTGCGACCCACACTGGTACTTGCGCTGATATTTTGTTGTACCATATGCCGATGTACCAACGCCCTGAGTTATCTGTTGCACATCAGAAGGAAATATGAAGGCATGATGGAGGTAGTGAAATTCTTCCGGAGCCTCAGTTACTTGTTATTTCTTTAGCATGCCTCAGTTTTTAGCTGAGTAGAGAATTAGTTATTTCCAAATTGAAAATGTTGAGCGGTGAACGTTAGATTTCTAGCTAAGTACATAATTTACTTTTTCTAAGTAAGAATGCCGAGTATTGAACTTCGCATGCACATTAAATTTTGCGCAACTTTAGATCAACTAAAAAAAACTTTTTCTAAGGTTGTGTGTGGCGTTGCATTTTTCTAGATAACTTTTTCTAACCTTTTATCTTTGCGGGGGAACAAATTATATATGCTACATGCATGTCTTTGTTGTACCTGGCTGGAAAAATCCCAGCGTGAACTTGCCACGCTTGGAGACCAGTGGCCTCTGGCTGCCGGATAACGGCCGGTCGACGGCGAGTGTATCGGCAGCACCGGCGGCTCCTTGCAGAGCAACCAAGCCCATGACGAACAGAGCGGGAACGAGCGCAGGGAAGACGTGTGTCCCCAAGCTCGCCATTGCTACAGCCTCCAAAGTGACAAGAACTAACGTAGCAGACACGAGCCTTTATGTACACAGAAGAAGTTGTGTAATAGCAAAACGAAAGCGAAATGCACTCATCGAGTCCAATCTTATATTACGGCGTGGACTCATCGAGTCGCGCGTATAACAACGATGGCCGCTTGTCGGTCGCTCGCCTAGGCCATACAAGTTCCCCTATGATTCAAGTTCAACGACGTGGTTGCCCCGGGTCTTCCCGTCCGCCAAGACACGAAAGATTCCCGCGTGACGCCCAGTCGATATCTTCAGTCGACTTCATTTACTACAGCCTACATGCAGCTTGTAATTTTTCAAATTGAGTGTGACATGTGCCAATGATCGATCAGTAAAAATATGAGGAGATATCACTGACACAATACATGCTTCAACGATAAGGGGAGGTTGATATATTACAGTACATCATATTGTTCAGTGTTTGTCACTTTGTCTCCACCATTTTCTAATTCACTGATAAACATTTTTTGGACATGGAAGCTGCCGTCCTTGATTATCTGCGCTTTCATCGCGTGCATGCGTTGCACTATTTTTCTGTTCCTGTGAGGCTTCCTCTAACACGAAATATGCAGAATGTTAACTGTATTGTCTCAATCTCAAGTAGTTTGCATCCGAAACCCTGAACACTTTCCTGGAACTATCCCCGTCTGAACCTTGACAGGGTGTTTGTTCTATTTGACTGTCAGCGACTAACTAAGAGTATTTTGACAGTTGACTGTTCTACATTCCGCGCTCAGCCGAATATCTGATCCATGTGTCTGCAAGTCTGCAACCCGGCCCTTATCTCTGCATGCGCTAGACTGTACTGTTGAGTCTGAACTTCTTTGTGTTCCGTTTATCCTTCTCTCGCGCTTTCTTTTCTCTTCTCGTCTGTTCTTTGTATCAACAGAGCATCAAAATAGAGTTCAAGTAGAAATTAAGGTGTCCTGGTGGTTATTCACCAGAGACCATTTGGGTGGTCGGCGGCAGCATGGCGACCCATTCGTTATTGAGAAGTTTCAGCATGGCGATCCATTCGTAATGGATGCATTCGATGTCGCACTGGAGTGGAAGAATAGAAAATATATACACAGTGTTAAGGAAAACGTAACAACACCGCAAGAAAAACCCACTGCTTAGCTTCAAAAATCAGAGCGGGTGAAGATTAACTAGACACTAAATTTTCATGACCTATGTCAAACACTTAAAGTTTTACTGTACAGTGTACACTGTAGGAGTAGAGAGTTTAACATAACACATGCCTACACAAATAAAATCCACCGGCAACATGGTATGCCCATGTGAAGTAAATATCATTCCGATTCTAACACCGAAGAGAAGTCCACCAGAAAAGGGCCCCTCGCATGTCTCTCGCGCTCGCGTACCTCCACCCCTCGCCACTGCCGCGTTCCACCCCCTTCCCCGCAACCACCTCAACTTCGGCCGCTCCCCACCGCTTATCCCGCCTCACGGTGATGGTGGACAGCAGGGGGGCCCGAGACTTGGGCGCACGGATCTCGGAGGAGGAGCAGCGGGTGGTGGAAGCGGAGCAAGATCTGGAGATTCAGGCGAGGCTGAGGCATGAAATCCTGCTCCTCCATTTGCAGTTGCATCTCCGGAGGAGCGGACCGCGATGGCAGAACCGCTGGGCTAGAGACCGAAGGTGTCCTCGGTGGATCTGCGCCTGCAGATCCGCTTCCTCTGGGTGCGGCTGGAGGAAGGAGGCGCTGGCAAGGGGATCCCTCGTCTCTGAGAAGGCCAGCGATCCTCGGAGACGCTCGTGCGGCGATCGAACTGGAGGTATCCTCATTCAGTGATTTAGGCCGGGGAGATACTGTTCAGACTCAGGGGATCAGCACTGTAGCGACCGAGAGCAGAGGTTGGACGGGGTCACCTCGATTCCCGGTCATGGCCAGACAAAAGGGGCCGAGATGCAGTTTCACGGTGATTCGACGACTCCATCGACTCTCTGATTCTCTCCGCTGCTCGCCAAGCATCATCGTCTAAGATCCAAGGCAAATTGGCGACTCACGCTAGCGATCGTCCTTCATGAAGACGAGGAGATTCTCTGGAGGGCGAACGCTAGGGGGCAGAGGGCGCAAGGAACAGAGGAGAGATGTGGACCTCGTTTGGTTCGTTCGAGCTTACCTAGGGCGCAAGCTTGGAGGACACATGGTACAGGACAGGGCGAAAGGCCTCCGACCACCATCGACTCCGCATGATGGTAGGTATAAGCTCTGCATCGGCACTTTTGGGCCAATCCCCCTTGATTGTGAGCTCGAAGGGTTGGAGCCGCATAGATTGCATGGTGCTGGCTCTGTCGGCCCTACCGCAGAATTTTGCGGTCCTAGTGCTGCAAGCGTAAGGCGAGCTCGTCGGCCAACCTGCGCTTGTCCATCAGTTCCCGTCTAGTGATATGCACGGAATAGTGGAATTTTTTATATGTTACCAATGTTTTTTAATGCAAGGTACATGCGGGGACCCAGCATACCACTGCATGTTGTAGTATGCAAGTCGTTGACATAACACTTGCGGAACAGCACTCCACAAGAATTACATCCCTCAGAGTGGTACAACAGAAATATTGCGGGTCCAAATACAAACTGACATTATTATTACAAACCAAAGTCATGCTGATAAGGAAATGCTCTCCACAATAGAACATCTCAAGTTCTTAGTGTTATTACAACAAAACGAGAAAAGAACCAAAGTAATTAAACATCCAAAGAACTCAACAGCTTATTTTATGTCTACAACTGCTCGGTTTCCCGGTCCCGTGGTTATAGCTACTAGTTAGAGTGCTCTTCATTCTGACTCCTCATCTGGCGCGGCTCCATAGCGGATGACGTAGTCCACACCTTCAACTCCTCATGAAATATCAAGCTCCTCATAGAAGATGTCTTCCTGGCTTCCGATGGCATTCAACGTTGCATCATCTAAGTCTTCACAGTCTAGCAAGGGTTTAAGAGAGTGGGGTGAGTAACGAGCGTTACCCAGCAAGTTTCTTTAGAAAGAATGTGTGTTTTATGCACTAGCTACAGCCATAGACCCGAAAGAGTCATAGGCTAATGCAATGTTTTCTCAAAGGTTTCTTGAAAGATTGCTTTTAACTTGAAAACTATGCCCGACAGCCAACACAGGTTACTAGTGCCTTGAGAGCACCTTTCCTGTAGCATTCGCAGCTCCTTCCCGGAATAAGGGGTAACATGTCACATCTTTTTATACTCTATAGAGGTGTGTCATTCCAAAAGAGATCAAAACCTTGCTGCACAAACGGGTGTACCTTCCCGGCCACACTTTCTTGGTGTGGGGCCCAGTCATTGATCCAAACCATTCACCGTACTTCTTCACACAATGCATGCCCACCCAATTCTGACAAGCAGGTAGAGCCCCTGATATTCACCCCGCAAGGTAGAACTACCTAGGCGCCTCTTGCAGACCATCATAGACATCAGTGGCCGTGGACACTAAGGGGTCCCACCCATGTGCATGTATTCCCGCAAGATATACAACGTACGGTAGCTGAGTGCCCGTTGATATGCGAACGGAATAAGATATAAATGACTTTCCCGTCCCATTCCAATCTCTTGGACAACACGGTTTTTACGGTGCAAGAATAACTGCGGCATTGGTTGTTAAATCCTAGGGTTTACTTTCCCGTGCAAGTGGAACCTCCACCACAACAATCTTACCATGGTTCCACTTGCCAGCCATCCTAGGTTATCACCACTCGGGTCAATAACCACTAGTCATATTATTCCGAAAATAGGTTTTCGAACTCTTTTGATAAGTTAGAGTTATAAGTCAGCACTTTGCAAATAGTTTCCAAATCAGTGCATCCAAAGGATATGAGCAAGGTAAACTTGCCTTGTGACTGAAAGGTAGTGGAATCAGATGCTTGACGATGCTCCTGATCTCCTTGTTCTACAAAACACCATCATTGTTCGGTAAGGACAATGTTTAAAGAAGCAAATGGATGCTATGATGCTATAATATGCAATGCATTGTGAGTTATTTATTTAATTCCCCTTTTGTGTGTTTTACCCAAGACTTTGTATTTAAAGGACTTAATTCATTTATTAAAGTAGTTTGTAATGATGAAAACAATATTAGAATTAGCTCTATTTGATAAAGGATTGTTTAATTAGGAAAAGGCTTTAGCTTTGATTTTTAATTATAAATAAGTAAGATTATTAGGGTTTTGAAATTTAAAATGGCAAACAAGGTATTTTCAAGTTAAAGAATATTTTCGAAAAGAAATAAGAAATGGATTTTGATTCAATAAGTAATTATTTACTTCAAAAGAATTATTCATACACTTTATAATTTATAGTAAAGATAATTAGGGAATTGAATTTATTTAGAAGTGTTTATTTATAGAATTGAAGTTTTTGTTTTGATTTAAAAGAATTTGGGCTTTGGCCCATTGGTTAGCCCAGCCCACCTGGCTAGACTCAACCCCCCTCGCTGAGCCACTGGGTCGGTCAAATCGACCCAGCCAGTCATCTCGCCCCTCATCTCTCTCTCCCTCTCTCGTGTTCCTCTCCTGTGACCACGGTCGCCGCCGCTGTCGCCTGCCAACCCCGGTCGCCTCCGGTGACCTCCGTCGCCGCCACCTGGGGCAAATGGTGCGCCTCGACGCCATGTACCCTCTCCTCCAATTGCATTTAGCAGACACCCCCTCGCCGAGGAGACCCCTCGCCCTCTCTGGTTAGGGTTTCGCCGGCTCCGGTCGCCTCCGAGCTCGACTACTGCCGTGATGGCTCGCGCGATGCTTGCGGGTGTGCTACCAAGCTGATTGCGGTGGCTGAGCAGCGCAGGTGGAAGCATCCCCGTTGGGGTGCTCCCTGTGCTGCCATGATTCCCTAGGCCGCGCCTGGTCGGCCACGCGGGCACTGCCCTGCCATGTCGGCCAGGTAGGCACCTGGGCGTTGGTGAGTGTGACTGACCTCTCCCTCTCACCTCCTATATTCTACTCTTCCACTGCCACAGCCTCTGGCCATTGCGGCCATGCTCTGTTGTGTAATTTTTCCCTCGCCAGACCATGAGATGTTGTTGGTCTGTAGGCTTGCTTGGATGCTTTTGTAACCTGGATATGATTTGTGTCCTAATCAAGCTATGGACTGGTGCTCTGAAATGTCAGTCAGTGGTGCTTTCTGACTGAGATGTTTGTGTGTGCATAACTGAACCATTTGGTTCAATACATGTTGTTCCTTTACTTAAAATGATTCCTAGCAAACTGAGCTCAGGAAGATGATTTAAATTCCTATCTACTGAGTAAACTGGTTTGCTGGTTTATTGAGGAGCTGTGTTGAGGTGCATGTCCACTTTGGACATGTGCCCAGCAACTCCTGTTGTTGCAAGAATCTTGGTGAAGTGTTGTGATGAGGTGCATGTCCACTTTGGACATTACCCAACAACTATTCCTATTGTGCATTAATTTGGTGAAACTTGCCCCTTTTACAGGCATGTGATGTTGGTCTGAGGCCTAGGCTAGGGTTTGTGGTGCATTTCCTGTATTTGTGCCCAAATCTTAACCTTGTGGTTGCTTGCTTGCAGTGGTTGTGTGTGTGACTGAGGTGCATGTCCATTTGGACATGTGCCCAGCACAACCCTGTCTTGTGTTGGCTCAAACTGATGCTTTGCTAAGCTTTCCCATGAAGCACAAGCTGAGGCTTGGTTTTATATTGGTTTTGGTATCTATCTTGATAAACATCCCCGTGATGATTTTGCAAAGCAACCCTTTGCAAAACTGAGGATATTCCTTCCCAAACCATCCAAGCATGCATCGAATGCTGGCTTCACTTGCTAATAAAATTTGCAAGAATATCAACATGTGGGTTGAAAATGGATGGGGTGGTGTTGGTGTTGATCTGCTGCTGCTATCTGCTGGTGAGTTGTGACTGCTCCTAGCTTTCCTGCCCTTCTCCTCCTGGTTCAGCTCTTGGTTGCCTGCCCTTCTCCTCCTGGTTCAGCTCCTGGTGGCCTGCACTTCTCCTCCTGGTCAGGTTCTTCTCCACCTTGCCACCTTCTTCAGCTTCAGGTGATCGTTCCCATTGTTGGCTGGCTTGGTGGGATGTGTGATGATGATGTGAGAACCGTGGTGTTCTTCTTGTGTCTGGCCGAGTGGAGAGTGGGTGTCTATCCCTCCCACAGTCAGTCACTGCCTCTTTTGCTTACCCTGCTGATACGTCTCAAACGTATCTATAATTTTTTATGCTCCATGCTTGTTTTTACACCATTTGCTTAGTGTTTCGTTACACTTCGTGGCATTTTTGTGCATTTTCCGAAACTAACCTATTAACGAGATGCCACAGTGCCAGTTCCCTGTTTTCTGCTGTTTTTGTGTTTCAGAAAAGTTACACAGGAAATATTCTCAGAATTGGACGAAACAAAAGCCGAACATCCAGAAATTTACCGAAGCTTCCAGAGAACCGAAGAGGAGATGGAAAGGAGCCAGGAGGCGGCCTCACCACCAAGGGGCGCGGCCCAGGGCCTGGCCGCGCCGCCCTATGGTGAGGGCCCCCTGGTCCACTTCTGACGCTGCCCCTTCGCCTATAAAGACCCCCCGACGGGAAAAACCTAAAAACCCGATCACTTTTCTAGAAACATATCGCGATCCACCGCCGTCGTTGACCCAAAATCGGGAGGGTCCGGAAGCTCTTCCCGACACCCTGCCGGAGAGGGGAATCACCACCGGAGGTCTTCTTCATCGCCATGCTTGCCTCCGGCGCGATGAGTGAGTAGTCTACCTTGGACTATGGGTTCATAGCAGTAGCTAGTTGGTTGTCTTCTCCACCATGTGCTTCATGTTTAGATCTCGTGAGCTGCCTTACATGATCGAGATCACCGTTATGTAATTCTACATTTTGTGTTTGTTGGGATCCGATGAATATTGGTGTTATGATTGAGTTGATATGTTGAATATTATCTTATGTTATCTCTATGTTGTTTATGATCTTGCATGCTCTCCGTTGTTAGTAGCTATCTTGGCCGAGTAGATACTAGTGACTCCAAGAGGGGGTATTTATGCTCGATAGTTGGGTTCATGCCTCTATTTAATCTGGGGGAGTGACAGAAACCTCTAAGGTTGTAGATGTGCTGTTGCCACTAGGGGGAAAACAACATCCATATGTCCAAGGGCATATGCTTTGTTTACATTACACACTTTGCTTAATGAAGTTATCTGTTGTTCGCAACTTAATACTTGTGGAGTTCTCGGATTGATTTGCCACAAGTGGATTATTAGTCATAGATGCAGTTGGATGGCGGTCTATGTATCTTGTTGTAATGCCCAGAGTAAATCTCATAGTGATCCTCTCGACGTATGCACGCTATCTTTATTCTATCAATTGCCCGACTGTAATTTGTTTACCCAGCATGTGTTATTTTATCTTATGGAGAGACACCACTAGTGAACTGTGGACCCCGGTCCTATTTCCTTTACATTGCTATCACCTGTTTACTTTACTCGCATACTACTATTGCTTTCCACTTGATACGCTCATTCCTTTGTTTACAGCAAACCAGTGAGATTGACAACCTCATCGTAAGTTGGGAACAAAGTATTTGATTGTGTTGTGTGCAGGTTCCACGTTGCTACTAGTTGAAGACGCGCTAACAAGATATCATTAACGGCGCCCTTGTTGGAGTGTCACTAGGCTAGCAAGCATCACCTTCTGGAGTATTGGCTTTTCCTACTGGATTGACATACCTTGGTTTCGTACTGAGGGAAAACTTGCTGCTATATTCATCAAACCTTCTCTTGGGGTTCCCAACTGGCCGGTCATTTACTTCATTAACTACACGCCAACAAGTTCTCTGGCACTATTCAACACCGCGCCATCAAACGCAATCACCTGCTATGTTGATGTGGTGGTGACAGCAGCACACCCAGTCCTGATGACTGAGCTGCTTGTGAGCTGCCTGCCTGTGGCTTTCTACCTCGACCTGATCCATTGCCTGACTCTCACCTGTGACACTCGTGCTTGACTGAGTTGATACTCAGGAGTTGTGTACCCCAAATTTTTTAAGAACTGATACTATGCTTGATCTAAGCAATTACTCAATGATGAAATGGCAAAATACTTTGCCCTAATCTGAGAGTAAATAATCTAACACTAACCTTTTTATTTCTATTTTCTTTTGTTTCTGTTTTTTTGCAGGTTATAAAGTCAGAAGACTTTGACAGTGAAGATAATCAAGACCTAGTTTAGGAATAGTTTCCTATTCCTTTATTCATTTGTAATATATTTTGTTTTTCAATATTATGTAAAGACAATGTAATATTGTGGGATAATAATAAAGTGGTGATTTATGTTTTCTCCTTAATTAAGATTCCAAGTTCTATTTCTTTACTTAATTGAGTTGACTTCTTTAACTATTATTTGTTTTAAATCCCAACTTAAATGATTATTAATATTTATTTTAAAGCACAAGTACCTTCAACTCAATAATACCCAGAGATCATATCAAAGCCCAAAGCAATCACTGATAACATCTAACTCCTAATGTTATAATGATGGAAACTTTGATCACTCCAGTTTTTTTAAATTTGTGAAAATTTTATCCAGATTTTAGGATGCATGAATGCACAGAAGTCTTAAATCTACCCTTCGTTGTTCCTAAACGCTGAGACATTACAGTACACTAGGGAAGACCCCTACTGCGTTATTTTTCATTTATAATTTTTTTTATATGTACAAAGGATAGATGTATGTTTATACTATATTACATCTTGTGACAACAGAATTGATCTTGTTTGCTCAAGCTAGTATAGTGTTATGTGTTATTCAACTTTATTTCAAATTACTTAATGCAATACTTAGTTTATTCTTAATTAAGAGCTCTTTTACGGTGATTGGCATGGTACCGTGGTACCATTAGGTCTAATTTTTATGACCATTGATTAAAATAATAAATAACTCATTTTTAACCGGTATAATGCTTCGATTTACAGCAGGCCTACGAGACAACATGCGTATGCACGCGACCTATCCTAGGTCGAGCGAGCGACTCAGGTCACCGGGTCCCACCTTCGCTCCCTTGCTATTATCATCTCGCAGCGACGAACTCCCTTCTCTTCCTTCGTTCCCAATCATTCCTTCCAGATCCTGGCATGGCGAGTGGTCCTTTGCTCCGGTGTGCAACGCTGCTGCACCTCCTTCCTCTACTCCAGATCACGCCCCTGTCTGCAGGCGTGGCCATTTCTGGCAAGGAGCTCCGCTGGAGAGGCGACAGCCTTGGCGGCCAGGAGAGCTCGGCCATGGAACGAAGGCACGCTAGCGCCAGCCCTCTCCCGGGATGGCCGGAACGATTACCTAGGCGAGGCCGACGGACAAGCCCCGCATCAAAGACGAGAAGGGGTGGCTCGGATGCGACGCTTGCAAGCTCCTGGAGCTTCGGCCATGGCGGACGCGCCACCAGTGCCAATCCTCTGTCTCACTCCATCGTCGGCCCCTTAGCTTCGCCTCCTGCGCCTTGTCACCTCCTCCCACGACATCCTTCCCCCTGCAGCTGCTGCACCCTCGGGCCTCGTCCGTCCCCACGCCGAACTGGGCCAGCGCATCAAGCCGGCTCGGCTTACTCCGCGCGGATGCCATTTTCATCGACCGCCCCGAGGCACCTTCTCCTCCATCGCCTAGCGCCGGCGTCCGGCTCCGTTGTGCCGCCCTGAGAGCCACGCGGGGATCGCCGGGATAAAACAGGGCTCAATAGGGAGAGAATGGGCAGCGCTAGGAGGAAGACAGTGAGTGTGGATGAGTGGGGGGAGAGAGAAACGATGAGATGGTCGGTGGTTTCTGTGCAGGCTCATCCAGCGATTTGACCACTTAAAAGAGCGCGTGCATTTTGTATTTTTCGTTGAATAAATTAGAGGTACCGGTTCTATATTATTTTGGTACCGGTCCCATGTTGTAATGGTACCGTGGTACCATTTGGTACCATCAGTTTGGTACCGTCTATTTTACCACCGTCAGATCAGGGTAGATGGACGGATACTAAAAATGCCAATCATTGTAAAACTTGTATCTTAATTATAGCTTGATGAGTTTTTCCTTGTTATTGGAGTATTAGAGGGATGTGTTGCATCATTCTTAGACATGTACGTGTTGCCCATATAAATGTTGATCAGTCAATTCATAGTTTGTTGACCGGTCAATTCATATGTTGCCCATATACTCATGAATTTACACTCATAAAACGGCTGCATACTCGGCAACGACACATTTTTCAATAGCCCACATGAACAACCTAGGAAACGTCATCTAGTGGTGAACGAGCGCCAAATCAGCAGAACCAGTAGATAATAAGCAATCATTTTAGTTATACCAAAACAAAAGTTAAGGAAATATATGCTCCAAACCAAATAGTTTGGGGTGGTGAACATACTTTATCTCTGTTGCAAAACTGACTGTAGAGAACTGACATTGTAATATCCACTTGACGCTCCTAATCATCATCATTAATTTCTCTTTTAATCCTCCCATGGCAACGGAGCCCCCACTGATATACTTGCCGGCTCTACTCACGCACAATTACGATGATTCTTATGCCACAAATGTATTCTGTATGACATGCTATAGGGGCATGTGCATGCACTTCTGTCCTACCCAAGGCATCGAGAACATCACCACATCGGCAATCCTCGCGTATTTTGCCCAGAGATATGTACCTCCCTTGAATTGCAGGTTCTCCGTAACTACCTTGATCACTGATTTTAAAGAAAATCCATGCTTTCAGGTGCAAGTCATGGCTGGGGATATGGGCCTCAGGGAGGTAAGTAAAAATAATTTATACTGAACTTTTATAGTTATTTAGATCTTATTTTAGCATGTTGCAGACTCAATGAATACAAATTTTGAATTACTTGGTTTGCATAGTAACCATATAAAAAGTTTCATATTACTTATAGTGTCAATTGTTATATACTTCTAATGCATATTAGAAACACTTGCATTATAATGAACTTAAACAGTTTTGTATTATTTCCTCATAAGTTAATTTCTTGCATTTCATAAATCATTTTGTATACATATTATGGAAAAGATCTCTAAAGCAAATGGCCTAAAAATATCTTAATACCATTTCTAGCGTATGATTACGTAATCATATTTACAAAAAGTAATAAATAGACTGAACTTTTTAGTATATTGAACGTGATGGATAACAATACTATAATGGTCAATGTCTCAATGGTATACCCTGATATTATTGGGCGGTTTCCCTATCTGTCCGGTCTATGACCGGTCCAGGTCTTCATATTGCAATTGCAAGTTGCAATCCTCTCCCGCCATTTGTCATCTTCCACCGCTTCTTGATATTTTAATACTTCAACAGGTCGCTTCTAGTAGAATAGATCACCAGAGCACTAGTACTTAACATTAGGAATTCATTTCACAAACTGTCAAAATAAAAAACTAGCCATTTCATAAAGTCAAGTATTGTACAATAGTTCCTCTTGGAGACTTGGAGTACTATCGGTACCAGTCCAGTCGATCACTGGGCCACTGGGGTATAGCATTGAAAATTGCTGTTGTTCTTGTTTCGCATGCAACAACAAATCGATATTAGTAGTTTTATTTTATTTTATTGAACAAATAGAGCTCCGGAGGTGCCTACTTCATCTCAACAATAGTTTACGGCATGAGTTACAAACCATGTCCTTTCAGAGTGTAGAAGAGAAGAAATAGCAGGATATGAGGGGCATTATGAGCTAAAGAATAACAAGCTAAGGTAGGTGAACTGTAGTAGATCTAAGCACCTGATGAGCACAATTATGGGCAACACCATTTGCATGTCTCCTGATGCGGAACACCATTGGCAAGTCTCCTGATGGAAATGCAACTAAGATAAGTTAAAGTTTGAGAGAGAAAAGGTCAAAGCCGCCAAGTTGAAAGCCCAAGCCATAATGCTCAAGGCGATGGACGAGTCTAGCAATGTTGATAGGCTAAAATGAAGGAAGAAGCCATGATCTTAATGACGGATATGTCGACCATGGATCCATTGGCAAGAGCATGGTACATGATCCATGAATGCATTGGCAAGGAGGTCATGGCTTCCAAAGAGGCAGCGGCGGCAGCTGCTACGACATCGCCAATGCCAACAGCACCGGTGATGGAGCAGCCGGTGATGGAGCAGTTGCCGGTGACGGAGGAGCAGCCCGTGACACAGCCGGCGCCGGTGATGGAGCAAGCGTCGGAAATGCAGCAGGTGTCGATGATGGAGCAGCCGCCGGTGATGGAGGAGCCGGAAGTCATGGAGGTGCCACCACCACTCTCCCATTGATAATCTCTCTATCTCTCTCGCGTAATTTTTTGGTAGCCGGACTTAGACGATGATTGGGTGGCTGAATGTGGCACCCGGAAACATGCCCCTTTTCTTAATTTTGGATATGTATGAAGTCTAAATTCTATGTTTGAAACTTCATCAAATTTGAGCTTCCATTACTATTCTGTGATAAAAATCTACTGGGACCAGCGGCCTTGGGAGCGTCGGTGTCGGAGGCCCCTCCAGATAGGAAAGAGCCTGATGCCAACGCTCCCAATAGGGTCCTGTCGGCACTTATTTGAGGAGCGCTAGTGAAGATGTCGCATCTCAAGAAACAGAGTAGTCACATCTCAAGAAAAGTCTTCCACAGAAATTTCGTTGAGAAAGAGCCAGCCACTCGTTCGAAAACTGTTCAAACTTCACGGAAACTTGACACAGCACAAAGTTAGTCCACGCATTTTTCAACAAAATACATTTGGGTCAGAAGTGCTGAAAACCATAACGTGCGACTCAATAAGTCCCACACCGTAGTCCCATTCCAAGTCCAACTTCTGCGTAGATATAACAGCTCGTGTCTGCTACGTTACTGGTAGTTCTATCTCCTGGAGGCTGGAGTAATGGCGAGTGCCAGGACGCCGCCCGTCTTCCCTGCACTCGTTCCCGTTCTGTTCGTCATGGCCTTGGTTGCTCTGCAAGGAGCCGTGTTACGCGCCGGCGCCACCGATACCTTCACCATCGATCGGCCGTTGTCCGGCAGCCATCAGCCACTGGTGTCCAAGAGTGGCAAGTTCGCGCTGGGATTCTTCCAGCCAGGTAAAACAGAAGTAGCAAGCATGGTTTTATTTGTTTCTTTTGAACTTGTAACTGAGTTAGGAGATGTGAACTTTGGCTTTTGTTCCGTGTTCTTTATAATGTTCCCAAACTTGCTCACGCGGAAGTTACTTCTGAAATTTCTTTTCGTGCTGAATTTAGCTCCGATTTAGCTCTCAGATAGTGGGGTGGATGTATAAAGCCCAGATTTCATTCCTCTCGTCATATATATATTTCATCTTAAATCAACTTAATCGATTCGGTGGAAGCGAGGGCGACTGAATGAAGATAGCAAGAAAATAGTTGATATTCCTCTTGGATAGATAGGATCAATATCACCGAAGCTCGTTTAAAAAAATCACCTGAAGAATCTCCATCTCCATATACTAAAATTTGTGAGCTATGCGTCGGTACACACCATTTAATCTTCTCTAGAAAGGGTAGTTTTGTTGAAGTGTATAAGTGAATTGCCTAGGCCTTTCTATTAGTTTGGACTTTTGGTTGCATTGGCTAGTGCATGAAGCTTAACATAATATCAGAGCACAGGGTCTCGAGTTCGAGTCCTGATTTTTGCAATTTATTGTAAAATTGCTGTCGCCCCCCTTTGTGTCCACGTGTTGACTTTCTCTTCTCCCGTTTGTGTCCACGTGTTGACTTTTTCTTCTCCTGTCTGTGTTCACGTGTTGACTTTCTCTTCACGTGAGTGAGGGTGTTGAAGTGTATAAGTGAATTGCCTAGCCCTTTCCATAAGTTCGAACTCTTGGTTGCGTTGGCTAGTGCATGAAGCTTAACAAGTTTCATCCAAACTAAACTCTCCAAGTGCATCAAGTATTATTTCTCTTGGCCAAATCAGATTAATTCGCCACCCAAAAGAAGTCATCCTGCAGTACCAAAAGAACCAAAGTTCAATATCATGTGAATTGCCGCCACTGATTTGCCTTATCACTGCGGCGAGATCTTGTCGTCCTCCTTCCTGGTCATAAAGGTTACAAAATTATCGGCACAATCTCATGCGGCGGCAATCTTTCTAACAGGAACGGTAACTTGGTGATTCAAAGAGATGAAGAAAAACTACATATAGATATATCGATTACCAGAGCAATAGACTATAATACACTATGCAAAAATACTAATATTTCGCACCTCTTGTGTAAAATTAAAGTCTTTCATTAGAAAGTAACCCTATATTACATTGTTCTCTTTGGCATGACTATCAACTCACGTGGTATAGACTTACAGGATGATCTCAAAACATACTAATATTGTCTTCTACAACCACATTTGTCCAAGTAGTCTAGAATAATAAAGTAAATCTAGCTTACAATCTTGTAACCTTCCTTTGAATTGCTTGATTGCATGATTAATTTTTCTATAGCGACCTCTCATCAGTTTATAACAAGCAGGGCTGGCTCTGCGATTTCAAAGGCCCTAGGGCAAACTCCACCAATGGGCTCAACAGATTTTCTTTTTGATTTCATACATGAACGTGCAAAGTTATTATAGAAGTCATCAAGACTGATAATTCTTCAAGAATCAAATATCTGATAATTTTTCTTGCCTTTGATCCAAACCAATTATCATAGAAGCTACAACGCACAAAATTTAAAGAGAAACAGCATGATAACAAACCTCTAAGCCTCCAGTAATCACGAGAAACAAGACTTCCATACATTTTTTTGACACAGAGTGAACAATAACAGTGTCAAGATCAATACTCGTTTCTTCTTGTTTATTTTCTGACAACCAGATTTTTTTTAAAAAAAAAAAGAGTGACAACCAGATACATGCTTCTTAGGCAACATGCTTACAAGACCTAAACATGCAGCAAATTTGCAAAACCCAAAGCCTCCAAAACGGTATATAAGAATATGAATGAGCGCCACTTACTTCTGACCGCTGACTATCTCTTCCACGAATAAAAAGGAGCGAACTGACAGTCTGACACGCTAATTAACAGAAGCAACTGCATGTGTTGTAGAAAGTAGAAAGAAAGAAAAATCAGTCACCGCTTGAGAAATTTAGATTTAGAACAGGAAAAAACAGAGTCGACCAGCAGTGTTTAGTAGAATTTTTGAACCAAGAATTACCTGTTGGGTCTTGGGTGTTGCTCTTGATCTCTCTGTCGATCCGAACTAAACTCTGGAAAGGGTAGTTTCATCCAAACTAAACTCTCCAAGTGCATCAAGTATTATTTCTCTTGGCCAAATCAGATTAATTCGTCACCCAAAAGAAGTCAATCGTACAGTACGAAAAGAACCAAAGTTCACTATCATGTGAATTGCCGCCCGCCACTGATTTCCTTATCGCAGCAGCTTGATTGCATGATTAGTTTTTCTATAGCGACCTCTCATCAGTTTATAACAAGCAGGGCCGGCTCTGGGATTTCAAAGGCCCTAGGGCAAACTCCACCAATGGGCTCAACAGATTTTCTTTTTGATTTCATACATGAACATGTAAAGTTATTATAAAAGTCATCAAGACTGATAATTCTTCAAGAATCAAATATCTGATAATTTTTCTTGCCTTTGATCCAAACCAATTATCATAGAAGCTACAACGCACAAAATTCAAAGAGAAACAGCATGATAACAAACCTCCAGGCCTCCAGTAATCACGAGAAACGATACTTCCATACATTTTTTTGACACAAAGTGAACAATAACAGTGTCTACAACGCACAAAATTCAAAGAGAAACAGCATGATAACAAACCTCCAGGCCTCCAGTAATCACGAGAAACGATACTTCCATACATTTTTTTGACTCAAAGTGAACAATAACAGTGTCAAGATCAATACTCGTTTCTTCTTGTTTATTTTCTGACAACCAGATTTTTTTAAAAAAAAAAAGTGACAACCAGATACATGCTTCTTAGGCAACATGCTTACAAGACCTGAAGATGCAGCAAATTTGCAAAACCCAAAGCCTCCAAAACGGTATATAAGAATATGAATGAGCGCCACTTACTTCTGACAGCTGACTATCTCTTCCACGAATAAAAAGGAGCGAACTGACAGTCTGACACGCTAATTAACAGAAGCAACTGCATGTGTTGTAGAAAGTAGAAAGAAAGAAAAATCAGTCACCGCTTGAGAAATTTAGATTTAGAACAGGAAAAAACAGAGTCGACCAGCAGTGTTTAGTAGAATTTTTGAACCAAGAATTACCTGTTGGGTCTTGGGTGTTGCTCTGGATCTCTATGTCCTTCGACAGTCCGATTCAGGGCCTGGTCCGAAGATCCCAGATTCTTGCTGCAGCTGCACCCGCCACCGCTGCCATCAGCCATGCGTCCATCTCCAACTCTCTGTAACAGTGCTTGATTAGGGATTAGGGATTAGGGAATAGGGAATTAGAGATTTCAGGGCGAGGCCGAGTGGGCGAGACGATGGCCGACGGATGCACTCGATCATAGAAAATGAATCGTCAAATTTCTGGATGTTCTGCTTCTTTCGTGCGTGGATGCCTGGCCTGGCTATGAATTGATGGCCTTTTTCCTTTCCCCCTACTCTGCACTATATGTACCGTGTACCAGATATGGGCCTAATTTTGGCCGGGCCCAAGGCCGTCACCCCTCTTGCCCCGTATACAATTTTGACTTTCAAATCGAGCAGAAACTTCTCCTTACTCAACTTATCTATCTATCAAAATGGCATTTTTTTTACCTTTGTACAAATAAAACTATACAAATCTTCCAGTCAGCTGGAATTCATCTTTAAAATCAACACGGTGGGCCATGGATGATAAAAAATTAATGTACACGTTGAGCTTCGACACCTTCTCTTCGTGGATCCTGAATTCGCTCGTTAAAAGACTAGTGGGTTCTGAACTTCTGATTCAACATAATGATATCACATTTGCCATTTTTAGTTTGCCCGATAAATGTTTGTTTCTTTGCCGATCTAAAGTTGCACAAGATATCTAAATATGCAGTCACACAATTTCATTGAATAAAAAGTTCAACGCTCATGATTCTCAACTTAGGCTTAGCTTGAGGTTTCTGAACTAAGTTGTGATACGCTAAGTGATGCATAGAATTAGCAGCACAATTAGGCAAAAAAGGGCCAGATAATTATAATAAAATAGACAACAAAATAGGTGGAACGAACATTATTGTGATGGTCCAATGAAATGCCACACACAACCTCAGAAGGATGTTATAATTCATTTTTTAAAATTATCCAAAAAATAGATAAAGATGGGCCATATAATGATATAAACACCGATAAAGTAGAGCAAAACAGGTGGGCCACACAACCTTAAAAATAGTTTTTTTCCGAATTGATCTAAAGTTGCATAAAACTTGTAAATCTCCAGTTACTCAATTTATGTGGTTACAAGATTCAGTGCTCTGTATTCTCAACTTAGAAAAGAAATTATCTACGCAGATACAAAGTGAGGCATGCTAAATAATATATAGAAATTGAGGCTTCCGAAAGCATTTCAGAACCTCCATCATGTGCTCATATTTCCTTTTGATGTGCTACAGATAACTCACGGCGTTGGTACATCGGCATATGGTACAACAAAATATCAGGGCAAGTACCAGTGTGGGTCGCAAATAGGGACTCTCCGGTCTCTAGCCCAGAGTCGTCGCGCCTAACAATATCAACCGATGGTAATATCGTCCTACTTGATGATTCAAGATCGGCGGTCTGGTCTACCAACATGACGGCCATCACCACTTCCACAGTTGGTGTCATCCTCAACACTGGCAACCTTGTCTTAGCAGATGCATCCAACAGCTCCATCATCCTCTGGCAAAGCTTCGACCATTTCGGCAACACATGGCTCCCTGGTGGAAAGGTAGGCCGGGGCAAGCTCACCAGCGGGAGCACGGGTCTAATCGCATGGAAGACTTTCAGTGACCCAGCTCCAGGGTTGTTCTCCCTTGTACTGGACCCAAATGGCACAAGCCAGTACTTGCTTCTGTGGAACAGTACCCAGCAGTACTGGACCAGCGGCAACTGGACTGGCCAAGGTTTCTCCGGCCTGCCGGAGATGACAGCCAGCAATGGCTACCCCAACTCGATGTACCAGTTCGACTTCATCGATAGTGCAAACGAGAGCTACTTCATGTACAATATCAAGGGCGACGCGTTCATCACGAGATTTGTTATGGACGCGACGGGGCGTATTCAAATCTTCACGTGGATAGAGACCACCAAGGATTGGACGTTGTCCTTATTGGTACCTAAAGCACAGTGCGACGTGTACTCGTTGTGTGGGTCGTTCAGTGTCTGCACCGAGAATGGATTGTCATCCTGTAGCTGCCTTCGTGGTTTCAGTGAGCAATACCAGGGCCAGTGGTCACAGGGCGATCATACTCAAGGCTGCATAAGGAATGTTGCCCTTCAGGGCAACATCAGCAGCAACGGCTCACCAAATGACAAGTTCTACACTATGGTGAATGTGAAGTTACCAAGCAATGCACACGACTTCGTGGCTGCAGGTAGTGCTCAAAATTGTGAGATTGTGTGTCTAAGCAGCCATGACTGCACTGCTTATTCATTCAATGGCAGCTGTTCACTTTGGTACGGGGACCTTATCAACCTACAAGTTCTGAGTAGTGATGTTGGTACCAAAGGTGGCTCTATTCAAATTCGCTTGGCTGCATCCGAGTTCTCTGGCAGAAAGGACACAAAGAAACTGCCCATCATAATCACCGTTGCTACTATCAGTTCTGCATTAATAATTGCTGCTTCAGTTTGCCTCATGAGGAAGAGGTTTAAGGAGATGGCACCAGTCAAGGGCTCACTTATGGCATTCAGATACCGAGATGTGCAAACTCTGACCAAAAACTTCTCCAATAAGCTCGGTGGAGGCGCCTTTGGTTCGGTGTTCAAAGGATCACTATCTGAAGGAACATTGGTGGCTGTTAAGAAGCTCGAAGGATTTCGTCAAGGGGAGAAGCAGTTCCGCGCAGAGGTGAGCACACTTGGCACGGTTCGACATGTCAACTTAATTCGACTACTCGGTTTTTGTTCAGAGAGTAAGCACAGGCTACTTGTCTACGAGTACATGCCAAACACCTCACTAGACCAGTATCTCTTTGGGAGCAGCCAACAACCAGTGCTAAGCTGGAGCACGAGGTACCAAATTGCACTGGGAGTCGCTAGAGGATTACACTATCTCCATGAGAGATGCAGGGACTGCATCATCCACTGTGACATCAAACCTGAAAACATACTGCTGAGTGACACATTTGTGCCAAAAGTTGCAGACTTCGGGCTCGCGAAACTCATGGGCCGTGACTTCAGCCGAGTGCTGACGACGGTGAGGGGAACCGTAGGATACCTCGCGCCAGAATGGATAGCTGGCACAGCCATCACGACCAAGGCGGATGTTTATAGCTACGGCATGATGTTGTTCGAGATCGTATCGGGCAGGAGGAACTCTAGGCAGCGGAAGGACAGCACAGTGGATTTCTTTCCGTTGCTGGCCGCGATGACGCTAACTGAAGGGGAGCTGGAGGGCCTCGTGGATACCCGGCTGGGCTGCGATGTGGACTTAGATGAGGTGGAGAGGGCCTGCAGGATCGCTTGTTGGTGCATCCAGGACGAGGAAGGCGCTAGGCCGACCATGGCGACGGTCGTGCAGGTTCTGGAGGGGCTGGTTGAGGTCAACGTCCCGCCAATGTCGAGATGGCTCAAACTCTTCTCGGACCAATCGACTTATGTGAAGTTCTCTTCGGAGTTAGCATCAGAATGAGATTTTCTTCGCGTAGTCAAACCATGATGCCGGTGAATTTTACTTGTGTAGGCATATTATGTTAAACTGTCTACTACAGTCTACCATAAAATTTGAAGTGCGTGATGTTGAAATCGTCAACAATAAACTCATTGTCTAATTAATTTTCTCTCGTGTTGTAGTAATTATGTTTTCCTTAACATAAATTCTCCTGTACATAGATTCTATTCTTCCAAACTCCAGTGCAGCGTCATAGCCAGGAGTCGCCTAGACGCTAGTCATAGATCAGATTGAACATCCTTATCCACCTTACCACCAAAGCCAGATGATACTGGCCTTTCTCAACCTCACCGCCTCCACTACAAGTGGATCGTCGCGCTGCCTCCCAGTAGCCAAAGACGAAAAAATATTGAGGTTGGGCGAACTATAAAGGAGAAATAAAATTTGATGCAAAAATCAAAGTAGGCTTGGCAAACTAATATTTTATCATATATTATTTTACATGATCCTAAATGTAATCACAATCTCGAGCATGCGTAGCACACATCTCCATCGAGGATGATTCAAGCCCTAACACTGTTGATGGCGACAGAGCTTCTACATTTTTATTCTAACACCAGAGTTATACGATCGATCACAAACATTCAAATCTAGAATCACCATTCATCACTCCACTACATTCACCCAAATCCAGAAGTTTGGAAAAAAAATTGTACCTCTATCGCTTGCAGGCCCCTTCCCCTTCTTTTCTATCTCCTACCTCGCAGCAGCCAAGCCGCCGCCGAGCTGCAGGAGAAGACCCTTGCTCCCAACCGTTCCTGGATTCCGCGCCGCCGGCCAGCGCCGAGGCTGAGCCTTGCTGGGGAGTGGAGACCACCTTCTCCGGATAACCGCCCGGCCTGCTGCGGCCAGGGCGCGCCGCCCAAGCCAGCTGCAGGGCCGCCGCCGGCGCCTTTGGCTCCAGGTGAGAGAGGGTCGAGGGTGAGGCAGGGATTTTTTTTTTTCGAGGACGAGGCAGGGACTCGGGAGTCGGGACGGGACTTTGGTCGAGCGAGCGTACCCTTTTTTTGGGAGTAAAATACATGAATAGTCCTTGAAGTTGTCATCGCGGTTCACATTGGTTATGGTACATCCAAAATACTATTTTACGGTCACTAAAGACGCTGTGCGTGTTTTATACGGTAACTGGCTCCAGAAGCTGCTGTGTATTTGTCGATGTGGCATACAGGGACCCACCTGTCATGTAAGTTAACAGACATTTAAAGAATTGCAACGTAGAGAAGGGGAGATTTGCAAAAGTGTCATCCCCTTCCTGGAACTCTCACCCGAATCCCAACTCTGCAAACAACGACCCAACCCCGACAAAATTCGGTGGCGCCGCCGCCGCCGTTGGAGTAGCCGGCGCACGTTCCCCTTCAAGAAGCTGCAACTAGAAGCATAGAGCGAGCTCGTCTCCCCTCCTCTACCCTCCGGTCCCCTCCGCCACGGCATCGTGCACCCAGCGCCACGTCAACGTCGCCGTCGCCGTACCCCAGCGGCAGCACGAGAGCAGTACGAGGCCGGAGCAGATCCGGTGCAGGGGTCCAGGCGCCTGCGAGAGCGAGGAGGATGGCTTGTCCATGCCGCACTCCTGCAGCTCGTCGGTCGTAGTGGTCCTGGCCGGAGAGGCACCTCAGAGAGCTTTGCCAGACGCGGTCTGCCGAGGTGGTCGTCACTGCCGCTGCCGCGCACGAAGACCTGGCCGCCACGCCGCGCGTGCACCACGAGCACATCCGCGACCTCAAAAGTGCGTGGCCGGACTCGACGGGGTAGGTGAGGGCATGGTCGCGCGTGCAGCCTGGCCGTCGAGCTCACGCGCGCTCAGATCTAGTGGTGGCGCCCGCAATCGGAGAAGGACCAAACGCGAGGCCGCTACCCCCCGCGTCGGCTACTCTGCCGGCCGTCACCGCGACCAGCATGAATGAAGCGGCGCCCGTGTTTTCTGGTCCTCCAAGCACCGCCGCGCGGGCCACGGCGTACTCGCGTGCATCCGGCCTCACCTCCTCTCTGTCCACGGATCCGAGGTCTGGCGTGGTATGCCGGAGAACGTGGCTGAGACGACAGCAGCTCGTCGGCGATGCGCAGATCTCCGGGTCAGTCCCCTGCGTGGCCGCCAGAGTCGGCCTCCTCGATGACGGACGGCGGGGAAACGGCCTCGTGTGGACAGGGGGTACAGGAGGACGGTGGGGTGAAGGTAGAGCCAAGCTCGACCTCGGCGCATTGGACGGGATGGGGGCCGCCGCGTCTGACAGCTCGCGGGTCGGTGGTCGGCGGTGATGGCAATTTGCGAAAATGTCCCCGAGTAACAAGCAGGACTGAGAAGGCAGGTGGGATGGAACTGCTAGGAAAGAAGCAGAGTTGACAGGGGTTTTTTTGCAATAAAAACGCACCTGGACCAGTCAACGTATACAAATACGACGCCTCCTCCCGGCACCAGTGACGGTATAAAACACACTCGTCGTCTTTAGTGACCGTAAAACAGTATTTTGAATGTACGATGACCAATTCAAACCGTGCTGACAAGTTCATGGACTATCTATGTATTTTACTCTTTTTTTGGCAAAGGGAGCGAGCGTGGTCGAGCGAGTGGCCGAGGAGCACTCGGTTCGGTCGAACAGGGCCCATCAAGCGCAGTCAGCAGGGCGGATCCCAATTATCGGCCTAGTAAGGCTTATTTGCCTTTTTTTTAGACGAGCTCTGTTTGGATGTTGGTATTTGAGCAAGAAATTGGGAATTGGAATCAGGTTTCCTAAATTCTGTTGTTTGATTGTGTTTGAAATTGAAAAATAGAATTATTAGATAAATTCCATGGTATTGAACTCCAACTGAAAGATCTCTTCTCCAATCCAGAGCCTCACCCCTGCGAATTGGGTGGAATTGCCTTTCCTCATGTCGATGCCCAAATTCAACGCATAGAAATTGGAACTGACTGTCCTCTTTGATCCCAACTACTTCGCACAACCAAACATAAATTAGGAATTGACTGCTCATTTCAATGCATAGACTAATTTGATATTGGAATGAGTTCAATTCCACACCCTCCAATACAGGAATCCAAACATAGCCGAAGAGAAAATAATCAGATTTTCTTATGTTCAGTGCACTCTAAAATGTGCAACTTGAATCAACATTTCCCTAAATAATCAGATTTTCGTATTTGCTTGCTTTGTGTGTACAATCTCTATGGCCGTAGTTGGGAGCCTTCGATTGAGTTGTGGAGTTGGTCGTCGCCTTCAAGACCGCCGCTTAGTGGAGCGTGTGCTCGCCGCTGTGGCTTGCTCACCGGAGAATGAGGTGAGTCTTTATCACGTTGGTGGACTCCATATCACCACATCTCTCCAACATAGACGTGCTTCCCTTAATATGAAAGAAACTACAGAAATACATCCTCGTTTCTCCATTATGGTGATCTCATGCCTTTATCTTTACTTGTTTTTTTTTTACCTTCCTTTACGTATCTTGTCATATAGGTTTGCTCACCTAGTTGCATATTTAGCAAACATACTTTATTATCAAGCCTTAATTTTAAAAAAGTAATAAAAAATTATTAGTCGTCTATTCACCCCCCCCCCCCCCCCCTAGTCGATCATATCGATCCTTTCAGTAAGAAATGAGTATTTTGACATCCCGATGAGTCAATCAAATCTATTTTCCAAGTTCTTCTATTACGATTCTTTTTCAATTCGTTTTCTTCGTTTTGTTTCTGGATTTCAGATTTTCTTTTGGTTTATTGGATGTTCCTTATGTTTTTCTTTATAGATTTTCATTTTCTTTTCTTATTTTACATTTTATCCTATTGTGTAAACGTGTGTATTTGTAGAAATCAAATTGATTTTACCTTTTTACTTTATTTTCTTTACTTTTTTGTAAATAAATGCATTTTAGAAATAAAATAAATGTTTATACCATTATATAATATAATTGTCAAGATTTTTTATTAATACTTTTCGTAAGAATTTTTCTTTTTTGAATGAACTTTTTTTCTTGTTGTATGAAAAAATTTATTTTTGTTTAAAAATTTCTCTCTTCTTGATATGAACAATTTAGTGTTGTATGAAAAATTATGGACATATATTATTAAATGTGAAATCTTTTTTCTAACTCATGAACATTTAAATGGATACACATGAACATGTTTATAGATTGACATGGACATTTATTCATATACGCATGAAAATCCATTCCAAAATATGCTGACTTTTTCTATGATATACACTTTATTTCATATAAATTAATTCTGTGCAACGTAATATATATTTTTGAAGTTATTTTTTGCAGGAAATATATTTTTGAAGTTATAAAATTGAATAAAAACCTACCTGTATTATGGGACATGCTAAATGCAGCCCATTTAGAAGTACTCCTCCTGATTAGAAAAGAGTGTCTTGTAACTTAGTACAAACTTAATACTAAGTTTGTACTCCTCCTGATTGGAAAAGAGTGAGTAGTTTTTATCACGCACTCTACTCTGCCGTGGACTGGCCTAGGTGAAAACATGAAAGGCCTTAGACCACGCATATGTTTCTTTCTCGGCATTTTTGTGATTTATTTTCTAAGAGGGAAAGGGAGAGTAATAATCGGATAAAATCGTGGAGCGAGAGTGGAGATCCCCTTCGATCGAATGAAAAAGAGCGTCGCATATCAAGAAAAGTCTTCCACACCATCTAAAGTAAGTTTATGCTCTTCACCGAAATTTCGTTGAGAAAGAGCAAGCCACTCGTTCCAAAGCTGTTCCAACTTCACGGAAAGTTGCTAGTTTTCAACTTTCCTCATATTACAGGCCATTTTGAGAGAGAGAATGAGGGATAGTCCTCGCATTTTTCAACAAAGTACATTTGGGTCAAAATGCGTCTGACTCTGTAAGTCCACACCGTAGTCCACGTCGCAATTTAGCTCTGGTTCTATACCATTCCACAACTTCTGCGTGCATATAACAGCTAGCTCTTGTCTGCTACGTTACTAAGTAGTTCTATCTCCTAGAGGCTGGAGTAATGGCGAGTGCCGGGACGCCCATCTTCCCTGCACTCGCTCCCGTTCTGTTCGTCATGAGCATGGTTGCTCTGCAAGGGGCCATGTTACGCGCCGGTGCCACCGATACCTTCACCGTCGACCGGCCGTTGTCCGGCTGCCAGAGGCCATTGGTGTCCAAGAGTGGCAAGTTCGCGTTGGGATTCTTCCAGCCAGGTAAAACAGACAAGTATCAAGTAGTATGGTTTTATTTGTTCTTTTTTAACTTCTGATGAGTTAGGAGGTGTGAACTTTGGCCCTCGTTCGGTGTTCTTTATAATGTTTCCACACTTTGCGTGAAAGTTACTTCAGATATCTTCTTGCTAAATTTGTTTCTCGATTCAGCTCAGATAGTGGGGTGGACATATAAAGGCCAGATTAAAGTCATCATCTCCTATCCGCATATATATTTTCATCTTAAATCAACTGAATCGATTCGGTGGAAGCGAGAGTGACTGAGTGAAGATAGCAGGAAAATACTCCGTAGTTGATATTCCTCTTCAGTGTCTTTGATAGATAGGATCAATATCACCTGAAGAATCTCCATCTCCATATACTACATTCCGTGAGCTATGCGTCGGTACACCCTCCATTAATCTTCTCTAGAAAGGATAGTTTCATCCAAACTAAATTCTCCATCTCCAAGTGCATCAAGTATTATTTCTCTTGACCAAATCAGATTAATTCGTCACCAAAAAGAAGCCAATCCCACAGTATGATAATAATCAAACTTCACTATCATGTGAATTGCCACCACTGATCTTTGCCTGATCACTGCGGCGAGATCTTGTCGTCCTCCTTCCTGCCAATCAAGGTTACAAATTATTGGCACAATCACATGCGGCGGCCAATCTTTCCAACATGAACGGTAACTTGGTGATCCAAAGAAACGAAGATAAACTACATATAGAGATAGCAATTACCAGAGCAGTAGACTATAATACACTACATGGGCTCCTACTTTACACCTCTTGTGTAAAATTAAAGTCGTTCATTACAAGGTAACCCTTAATCACATTGTTCTGTTGGGCATGATTATCGACTCACGTGGTATAAGACTTATAGGATGATCTCAAAACGGATAAACTATTGCCGCTCTTCTACAACCACCTTTGTCTATGTAGTCTAGAATAATAAAGTAAATATAGCTTACATTTTCTTGTAACCTTCCTTTGAATTGTTTCGTTGTATGCTTAGCGACCTCCAGTTTATACAAGTTAGACTTTCAAATCAAGAAGAAACTTTTTTTTCCTTAGTCAACTTCTCTATCAACCAATATAGGAATATCTTGACCTTTCCACAAAGAAAACTATACAGACGTTCTAGTTAGCCCAAATTCATCCTTAAAATCAACACGGTGGGCAATAGATAATCATAAATTAGTGTACGCGTTGAGCTCAGACCACCCACGCCTTCCCTTAGTGGGTCCTGAATTCGCTCGTTAAAAGAGTACTAGGTTCTGAACTTCTGAAGCAACAAAAAGTAATCAGATTTGCCATTTTTAGTTTGCCCGGTAAATGTTTGTTTGTTTGTCGATCTAAAGTTGCACAAGATATCTACATATGCAGTCACAATTTTGTTGAATGAAAAGTTCAACGCTCATGATTCTCGACTTAGTCTTAGTCTGAGTGCTGAACTAAGTTGCGATACGCTTATTTATACTGTGATGTTCAAAATTAGCAGCACAATTAGGCAAAAAGGGCCAGATAAAAAATAATAAACTATTTCCATGGGTTTGCATTGGTATCATGTTCATACCGTCATATTGAATGATCCGGGTCGATTACTTGCGATGCATATAATGCACACAGCTCTAGTTTCTGGTTGGGCTGGCTAGATGGCTTTATATGAATTAGCAGTTTCTGATCCTGTTCTGGATCCAATGTGGAGACAAGGTATGTTCGACAAAAATAGATGGAACGAACATTATTATGATAGTCCAGTGCAATGCCACACACAACATTAAAACGATGTTAAATTTACCTAGAAAAATAAATAAGATGGGTCATATAAACACCAATAAAGTAGAGCAAAACAAGGTGGGACACACAACCTTGGAATATTTGTTTCCGAGTTGATCTAAAGTTGGATAACTTTTTAAAATTTGCAGTTATTCAATTTCTGTGGTTACAAGATTCAATGCTCGGTATTCTCGACTTAGGAAATAAATTCTCTACTCAGGTACAAATTGAGGCATGCTAAAAAAATATTTAGAAATTGAGATTTCCTAAAGCATTTTAGTGCCTCCATCATGTGTTCACATTTCTTTTGATGTGCAACAGATAACTCACGGCGTTGGTACATCGGCATATGGTACAACAAAATATCAGGGCAAGTACCAGTGTGGGTCGCAAATAGGGACTCTCCGGTCTCTAGCCCAGACTCGTCATGCCTAACCATATCAACAGATGGTAATATGGTCCTACTTGATGATTCAAGATCGGCGGTCTGGTCTACCAACATGACGGCCATCACTTCTTCCACAATTGGTGTCATCCTCAACACTGGCAACCTTATCTTAGCAGATGCATCCAACACCTCCATCATCCTTTGGCAAAGCTTCGACCATTTTGGCAACACATGGCTCCCTGGTGGAAAGGTCGGTCGTGGAAAGCTCACCGGCGGGAGCACAGGTCTAATCGCATGGAAGACTTTCAGTGACCCAGCTCCAGGGTTGTTCTCCCTTGTACTGGACCCAAATGGCACGAATCAGTACTTGCTTCTATGGAACAATACCCAGCAGTACTGGACCAGCGGCAACTGGACTGGGCAAGGTTTCTCCGGCCTGCCAGAAATGGCAGCCAGCAATGGCTACCCCAACTCAATGTACCAATTCGAATTCGCCGACAGAGCAAACGAGAGCTACTCCATGTACAATATCAAGGGTGACACATTCATCACGAGTTTCGTCATGGACGCAACGGGACGTATTCTTATCTTCACGTGGATCGAGAGCACCAAGGATTGGACATTGTCCTTATCAGTACCCAAGGCAGAGTGTGATGTGTACTCGTTGTGTGGGTCGTTCAGTGCCTGCACTGAGAATGGATTGGCATCCTGTAGCTGCCTTCGTGGTTTCAGTGAGCAATACCATGGCCAGTGGTCACACGGCGATCATACTCAAGGCTGCATAAGAAATGTTGCCCTTCAGGGAAACATCAGCAGCAATAGCTTGCGAAATGACAAGTTCTACACTATGGTGAATGTGAAGTTACCAAGCAATGCACACTACATTGTCACTGCATGTAGTGCTCAAAATTGTGAACTTGCGTGTCTAAGAAACCATGATTGCACTGCTTATTCATTCAACGGAAGCTGCTCATTTTGGTACGGGGACCTTATCAACCTACAAGTTCTGAGTAGTGATGCTGGTACCAAAGGTGGCTCTATTCAAATTCGCTTGGCCACATCAGAGTTCTCTGGCAGAAAGGACAGAAAGAAACTGGCCATCATAATCACCATTGCTACTATCACTGCTACACTAATAATTGCTGCTTCAGTTTGCCTCGCGAGGAAGAGGTTTAAGGAGATGGCACCGGTAAAGGGCTCACTGATGGCATTCAGATACCGAGATGTGCAAACTCTGACCAAAAACTTCTCCAATAAGCTCGGTGGAGGCGCCTTTGGTTCGGTGTTCAAAGGGTTAATGCCTGAAGGAACCTTAGTGGCTGTGAAGAAGCTCGAAGGATTTCGTCAAGGGGAGAAGCAGTTCCGCGCAGAGGTGAGCACACTTGGCACGGTTCGACATGTCAACTTAATTCGACTACTCGGTTTTTGTACAGAGAGTAAGCACAGGCTACTTGTCTACGAGTACATGCCAAACACCTCACTAGACCGGTACCTCTTCCGGAGCAGCCAACAACCAGTGCTAAGCTGGAGCATGAGGTACCAAATTGCCCTTGGAGTCGCTAAAGGATTGCACTATCTCCATGAGAGATGCAGGGACTGCATCATCCACTGTGACATCAAACCTGAAAACATACTGCTGAGTGACACCTTTGTGCCAAAAGTTGCAGACTTCGGGCTCGCAAAGCTCGTGGGCCATGACTTCAGCCGTGTGCTGACGACGGTGAGGGGAACCGTAGGATACCTCGCGCCAGAGTGGATAGCCGGCACGGCCATCACGACCAAGGCAGATGTTTATAGCTACGGCATGATGTTGTTCGAGATTGTGTCGGGCAGGAGGAACTTGAGGCAGCGGCAGGACAGCACAGTGGATTTCTTTCCGTTGCTGGCCGCGATGACACTAACTGAAGGGGTGGTGGAGGGCCTCGTGGATACCCGGCTGGGCTGCGACGTGGACCTGGATGAGGTGGAGAGGGCCTGCAGGATCGCGTGTTGGTGCATCCAGGATGAGGAAGGCGCTAGGCCGACCATGGCGATGGTCGTACAGGTTTTGGAGGGGCTAGTTGAGGTCAATGTCCCGCCAATGTCGAGATGGCTCAAACTTCTCTCGGACCAATCGACTTATGTGAAGTTCTCTTCGGAGTTAATATCAGAATGAGATTTTCTTCGCGTGGCAAACCATGCTACCGGTTAATTTTACTTGTGTAGGCATGTTATGTTAAACTATCTACTACAGTCTACCATAAAATTTGAAGTTCGTTAACAATAAACTCATAGTCTAATTAATTTTCTCTAGTGATGTCGTAATAACGTTTTCCTTAAAAGAAATTCTCCTGTACATAGATTCTAGTCTTCCAGACTCCAGTGCAGCGTTGAACATAGCCGAGAGTCGCCTAGACGCTAAATTTGATGCAAAAAACCAAAGACATTAATAATTTATCCTATATTATTTTACATGATCCTAAATGTAATCACCATCGCGAGCATGCGCAACACACATCTCCATCAAGGATGACTCAAGCGGTCAAGCCCTAACACTGTTGTTGAAGCCATCGCGATAGAGCTTCTAAAATTTTCTTCTAACACCAGAGCTATATGATCGATCACAACATTCAAATCTACAATCATCAATCCACTACATTCACCCAAATCCAGAAGTTTAGAAAAAATTGTAGTACCTCTCTCGTTTGCAGGACCCTTGCCCTTCTTGTCTATCTCCTACCTCGCAGCAGCGCAGCTGCCAAGACGCCGCCGAGCTGCCGGAGAAGAACCCTAGCTCCCCACTGGCTTCCGCGCCGCCGGCCAGCGCCGAGGCCGATCCTTGCTGGGGAGTGGATACTACCTCCTCCGGCTAACCGCCCGGCCTGCTTCGGCCAGAGCGCGCCGTCCAAGCCAGCCGCCGCCGGCGCCTTTGGCTCTAGGCGAGAGAGGATCGAGGGCGAGGCAGGGGACAATGGGACATGCCTTTCCATCCTCCCCGCACGGCCCAGCAGTCCCAGTTAGCAGGGCAACTCCCAATTCTCGGCCTAATAAAGCTTATTTGCCTCTTTTTTATAGACGAAGAGAAAATATTGAGATTTTCTGATTATCAAAAAATAAATATTGAGATTTTCTTATGTTCAGTGGTGTTATAAAATGTGCAACTTGACAAAATTTTATCTAAATAAATTGAAGTTGTATTTTTTTCGAAATTGACAGGATTTACGAAATCACACTCATCCGCGAATTTGCAAACTGAACATAGTCGCCTATAAATGTTGCAAAACACACAAGAAACACAAAATACACTAATTTTTTATTTCTTTTTCCCGTTAAAAAATACTCCCTCTGATCGGAAATAAGTGTCGAATATTTTATACTAACTTAGTACAAAGTTTGTACTAAGCCACCGACAGTTATTTTCGATCGGAGGGAGTACATATTAGGTCATGTCTCTGTATCACTAGCTGAACTAAGCACTCATCAGAACTTCAGGTCGACAACCCTGAAAAGAAGTTGATGTTGTTGGGCGCATCCCCGAGCAATTTGAGCGATCTCGGGATCGACGGCATGCTGACGTCGACGAGCCCTTCGAGAACCTGCACGACCATCCCCATGGTAGGCCTGGCTGTCTCGTCGTCCTGCACGCACCAGCACGCCACCTTGCACGCGCGCTCGACCTCGTCCACGTCGGCGTCACCTCCAAGCCGCCCGTCCACCGCGCTCCTCACGTCGCCTTCGAGGAGCCGGCTGACGGCCGTGGACGGGAAGAAGTCCACCGTGCCATCGCGCCTGTGCTCCACGTTCCTCCTGCCGGACACGACCTCGAACAGCAGCATGCCGTAGCTGAACACGTCCGCCTTAGCCGTTACGGCGCTGCCGGAGATCCACTCCGGCGCGAGGTACCCGACGGTGCCCCTCATCGTCGTGAGCACGCGGCTGAAGTCGCGGCCCATGAGCTTGGCGAGGCCGAAGTCGGCCACCTTGGCCGCGAACGCGTCGTCCAGCAGGATGTTCTCGGGCTTGATGTCGCAGTGGATGATGCAGTCCCTGCACTTCTCGTGAAGGTAGTCTAGCCCCCTCGCGATCCCCAGCGCGATCTGGTACCTCGTCTCCCAGCTCAGGACGCCATGGCCGGAGCTGGACACGAAGAGGTGCCTGTCCAGGGAGCCGTTCGGCATGTGCTCGTAGACGAGCAACCTCCGTGTCCCCTCGGAGCAGAACCCGAGCAGCCTGATGAGGTTGACGTGCTGGATCGTGCCGATGGTGCTCACCTCCGCGCGGAACTGCTTCTCCCCTTGACGGAAGCCCTCAAGCTTCTTCACAGCGACGACCGTCGCCGTCGCGTCGGGGAGCAACCCTTTAAAAACTGACCCGAAAGCCCCGCCGCCGAGCTTCTCCGAGAAGTTTTTGGTGACCGACTGCATGTCCCGGTACGTGAACACCATCAGGGAACCTTCGAATTTGACTCTTCTCGGCGCCTTCGCCCTTCTTCTTCTCAGAAGCAAGACGGAGACGACAACCACGACGGTGACTGCAGCCACAACCGCGGCGGCGACAACACCAATGATTAGTTTCTTGTTGTGCCCGGTGCTAGTGAACTCGGACGCAGCCAGCCGGATCATGATGGCGCCGCCGCCGGTCCCAGTGCCGCTCGTGTCCTGGAGGTTGATGAGGGCTTCGTGCCACAGCGAGCAGCTGCCGTTGTAGGCGTACGCGGTGCAGGAGCAGTTGCCGAGGCAGGCGAGCTCGCAGTCCTGAGCACTGGCCGCAGCCGCCACGCCCTGCCCATTGCTCGGCAGCTTCACGTTCGGCATCGTGTAGAACCGGTCCGGCTCGTGCTTCGCATCTGGCATAGTGCCTTGGCGCGCGCACTGCTGAAGCGCGGTGTCCCTGACGCAGCCGGCGGCGTGATCGCCCTGCAGCCACGCGCGCGGCCGGTGCTCGCTGAAGCCGCGGAGGCATCGGCACGACGGCAGCGCGTCCTCGACGCAGGCGGCGAAGGCGCCGCAGAGGGCGTAGACGTCGCACTGCGCCTTGGGCTCCGCCCAGAAGAGCATCCACAGCGCCGCCGACTCGACCCACGTCAGGAACTGCACACGCCCGGTCACGTCCACCACGAACCTGGTTACCACGGCGTCGTCCTTGACGTCGTAGACGAAGTAGCTCTCGTCCGCGCCGTCCACGTAGCCGAAGGTGTAGAGGGACATGGGGTACGCGTCGGTGGCCATCATCTCCGGCACGGCGGCGAAGCCGTGGCCCGTCCAGTTGCCGGAGGTCCAGTACGGCGCGGCGCCGTTCCAGGTGAGCAGGTACTGGCTGCTGGCGCCGTCCGGGTCGAGCTGGAGGGAGAACGCGCCGGGCGCCGGGTCGTCGTGGCCCTTCCATGCGAAGAGGCGCGTGACCTCGCCCGTGCGCTTGTTCCGGCCGAGCCTGCCGCCCGGCAGCCACGTGTCGCCGAAGTGGTCGAAGCTCTGCCAGAGGACGAGGGAGGTGTTGGTCGCATCCGCCAGGACGAGGTTGCCCGTGTCGAGGAGGAGGCCGACCGTGGCGATGCCGGTGGTGGTGGTGACGTTGGTCGACCAGACCGGGGACCTGGCGTGGCCGTCGTGGAGGATCAGGTTGCCGTCGGCTGATACGGAGAGCTGCGAGGACGCTGGGTCGGAGACGGGGACGTTCCGGTTGGCCACCCACACCGTGGTGTGCTTGGGGATCTGGTTGTACCAGATGCCAATGTACCAGTTCTGCGACGATGTGTCTGTTGCAGCACGTGAGAAAAGAATGGTAATCAGTACACGGTTGAGTAGAAGCTGAACCCACAAGAACTAGGAGGGCTATCTGTACCTGGCTGGAAGAAGCCGAGCGCGAACTTGCCGCGCTTGGACACGAGCCTCTGCCCGCCGGACAGCGGCCGGCCGACGGCGACGGTATCGGCGGCGCGCGACGGTGCTCCGTGCAGAAGCAGAATGCCGAGAAGCAAAAGCTGTGCAGTGACGGTGCAGGGTCGACGTCGTGTCGCCATTGCTCTAATCTCGCGAGCGCGGCAAGATCACCAGCTAGCCGGACACTGCGCCTGGACAGAGCGGCGGTGCAAGAAACAACGGGGAGGCACGCGAACGCGATCGGTAGATGGTGGTGACTGGTGAGGGAGATTAGTAGCTTCTTGATGACCGGTCACGCCGGCCGGGGCTTAAATGCGGTATTGAAGGCGTCGTACGATACGAGTGGCCGCCGATAACTCCAGCGGCCGGCGGCTATCTCTCGTCTCGTCGTCCCGGGCCGGGCAGGGGCCAGTGCCACATGCACGCGCGTGACGATGTGATGGGTGAACTTTTGGGGATCAATTCACGTTGAAATCCATAAAACTGACCTCTTTAGTAAACTTTCAGCATAAAATAAACCTATTCTGAAACTATTTCACAAACTAACCTTTATAGTAGCGTCCGCACGAACAACGCTATGTTCATTTCTATAGCGTCGTCGATGTGGGTGCTACTAAAAAGAATTAATTTATAAAATAGTTTTAAAATAGATTTATTTTGTGCTGAAATTTGCTAAAGAGGTCAGCTCTATCGATTTCGACCCAATTGGCCGGCGTACTTGCGTTGCATGCATAAACACATAAAGAAAGACTGCACAACATGGCCTAACACATAAAGAAAGACTGCACAACATGGCCTGTGCTCCGAGAGATGCAATGCACCTAGCTAGTATCTCGTTCTCAGCAGCACAGTTCCATGTAGATGTAGCCAGGGTTTTAATTAATTGCCTGCGTAGAAGTCTATCAGATGCGTGGCTACGCCGATACTGTATGCAGGCAGCTGGGCCATATGTACCAACACTGCTCCAGTCAAGTTGGCTACTACGCAAATTCAGGGGGAGAAGTTGGTGTTGCGTTGATCGGCGCGGCGGCGAAGCCTTGGCGCTGGTGGCGGCGTGCGCAATCCGGCCGGCAATAAAGCGGGGCTAGTGGATGCCCGTGTTCCGGTCGGTGACCGGGGTCGCATGTAGGCTGGCATCAAAATGTGGCGGAGCGCGACGCACGCCATGGAAACCTCGAGAGCAAACCTCACCTCGCCATGGCTCACGGTCTGTGGCAAAGGACTTCTGCATTAAGATGCTCTAATATTGTTATATAGGATGAGATCCGAAGTAAAGACGACTTGTCTGGGTGGTGTAGTTGGTTATCACGTTAGTCTCACACACTAAAGGTCCCCAGTTCGAACCTGGGCTTAGACATAACCCCTTTGTTTTTTGCTTTTTTGGCTTATTTTGCTTATTTTACGTATATAAACACGTTTCTTTCCTTTTTTCTGAAAGAACACTTGGCGCAATGAATTGCACCTCTATTTTCTTCCTACCGTTTATCTCGTGAATAAAGTAGCAATCATCACGTGGATTTCAAATGGTAATCCCTAGAACACAGTCAATGTTATTTTGATTGGAATTGGTTGCGAGATCGGGATTGATCCACTCAATGACACTAAGGCCTTGTTTGGATATAGAATTTTAGCCAAACTAGTTTTTCGTGAACTAGGATAACTACCTAACAAACTAAAATTTTGTTTGGATGCTGCTACCAAAACGCGAGTAGATAAAACTGAGTTTCCGCAAAGCTGGGAAAACTAGTCATCATCATCACTACTGTTAAAAGAGCAAACATAATCTTTTCTATGTCTACCCAGAAAAGTGTACACATAACCATTGTAACCATCAGATCATCCTCAATTAATTAAATTTGACGATCCGTATCGCTTAGATGTTTGATCAAACCGTCGGACGGATCAGATCAATCCTGTCAACGAGCATACCATGGTCTGCCAAATCACCACCGCCCGCACGCACACCTCCACAAGGCAACTAACCACGAAATTATCACCGGATTATTTGGAAACGAATCGATTACCGTGTTATTTGGAACTAACGCCTCTCACACGACCTTCGCCAATCGCCATGGCCTCCTCAACAGCGGCGCCTCTGCCCCGCCGAGCCTCCCCCTATCTATTCCACAACCACACGGTTACCTCCTCCCTTCTTCCCCTCTCGGCTCCGTGGCCTCCATGGTCACCTGGCTCCCGGTCAACATTCGACCAGTCCATGGTCGCCCGTGCGACCTCGCCTGCTGCGACGTCGGGAGCCCCAATGGCAGCCGGAGGAGGATGCAGTAGGGACGTAGGTGTGGCTGTGGCCTGAGGTGACTAGGCAGGGAGGAGGCGGCGCGGGTTGAGGGCTCTCGGCCGCGACAGCTATGGCGTGCGGGGGCGGCACAATTGGAGTGCGCGGGGGGGGCACGTGGTTTGAGGCTTTGAGTGCGCAGGGCGACAGGACAAGGCGTCATGGCTTCGCCACCCCAATCCCCTCTCTGTTCCCTTTCTCCTCACTGAATTTTCTGTCTCTACAGCGTACAAGAAGAGAGAACATGAGTTTGCTGAATCGGTGATATTTAGACGGACATAACTTCGAGGGAAAATAGTCAAGCAATAAACCATGTCATCAACTCCTAGGCCTCTGAAACATGTACTCCAAGCTCCTAAAATCTGTTTTGAACTGCTTGGTTGTCCTATTGGTCTGCTCTTATGGAATGTGTTAGCAAAGAAAGTTAGTGATTTCTATTGTCGGTAGATAGAATATGTTCCTGAAATCTTGATTTTCTTGATGCTGAATATAGGATATGCTCAGCACTGTTTTTTTGCTCTATATTGAATTGCATTTTATTTGTGCACTAATGCATTCATCAAGTGTGTGCTTTTTAACTTCGGATTTGACATATTATTTAACTCAATCCCTCTCTTATTGTATGTTATAGGCATACAAAAATGTGGAACATGTGCATAGAGAAGCTCAAGTAACTAACTTACACGAGAGGGAAGAGGACTTACCTGAGGTGCCACTTGCTGCAAAAATATCAAAGGTGCATTTTTGTATGCATTTTATTTTGTAGTTCCAAGCTCAACAACTTGGTGTTGGCCATTTTCTCTACCATCAATTTATTTGAGATAGTATTTTTTTTATTGCTTACGGTTTGTTCCTTCTGCTTCTCATGGTTCTACATTGTTCTACAGTAGAGGTGGATAAGGTCTGCCTCGCTTAAGAAGATTGAGGTGATTGAGATATAACCTCTGTTTATTTTTCATTTATTGCTTTGAGAAAAGGCTTGAAAACTATGAGATAAATTATTGTCAATTGATGTTAGAAAGATAAAGTTTGTCATGTTACATATGAGCATGACTAACTATGAGATAAATTATTGTTAATCGATGTTAGACAGATCGTGCATTGCACGTACACGCTTACTAGTGTTGGAAAAAACGACTAATCCCCGTTTTTGCCAAAAAGCGATTTCACAAAACTGGGCGACGACATGGTCGTCTACCGGTGCGACCTTCCGTGGCCGTTTGAAGAGGTTCCGGCCGGCGGAAACCACGCCGTCTCGTCTAACATCCCTTTCTAGCTCTTGGTCTCCAAGATCGGCCGACGACCCCAACGCCTATGCGCCATGACATGCCGGCATCTCGCTCGTGGCCATGGTCTCCTTCCGTTGATAGCAGCGACGCGGCCAGCCTTTTCCTAGAGACCTCTCGGGCCACCGTACATGGCGGCTGGGCAGGCCATGCGAGGAGGTCCGTGTCTTTTCCGACCGCTACTGTCTGCCACTAACTTTGATTAGCTGTGGCGGTGCGCTCGTTGCCGGAGATGGTTAGGCTGCTTCTTCATACTCATGACGTCGCGCTTGCCGACCGCTCCTGGCAGTCACAGCGCCTACGGTAACTTGGACATGCTCCCTCGCGACGAGGTGCTTGCGCGCTCCTCCGCGGTAGTCAAGATCCCCTTCTCAATTGTCGCTGCCAGCGGTGCTCCGGGCCGTCGTCTTGGACGGCAATGGCATGTGCGTCGTCTCCGCTGCCGATGTGCTAGATGTTAGACTTAATTGCATCATTAGGATAACTTGAAACATCTTCTGATCATGCATTAGAGCACCCAACAGCGGATTAGGAGAGGCACCACTTACAAGCGATTGGGCATGGACATGATTGCCTGCTCGATGCAGGCATGGGGTAGCCCATGGCGATGGGAAGTGGCGTCGCCGGCAGGACCCTCCTGGTCGCCGGAGGTGGAGATGGTCTTCCCGTCACTCCTAGCCTCCCTAGATCGGTAGGATGAGGGGATATCAGGGAGAAGATATTGCAGATCGTGAATCTGTTAACTCAGATCGATACCAGCTCCCCTCCCTCATATATGGCGCAGTGTGACAGGGGACCAGACCACGAGTTGGTTTTGGTGCCCCCGATCAGGGCGCATGAGTTGCGTACGAGGTACAAGTCACGTACGAGAATAAGTCATGGGCGTTGGCCCATGGACCCTCTCCTTTAACGTTAGTTTTGACTGGGCCTTTCTGCCTTTTCTTTTATTTCTTTTATCCCTGTTAAAACTAACAGGTCAACCAACATTCTCCCCCTTGATCGTTAGTTTTAACTTCATTTGCCCATTCTTAATAGGAATAATATGCAAAAATGAGGCGTTACAACAACAAATAAAAAATTGTTGAAACTCAACACTCATGGCAAATCAGCCTATTTCAAAATGGATAATATTTTTCTTTATGGGAGTGGTTCTATTAATGGTCCCTTTACTCCAGAATCATAAGGCTTCCAGTAACCCCGTGCCGGCAACATAACCATATTGGATGTGGTAAGCCTCTAATAAACATATTCCTAAATCATGTAAGTCATGCGCACATGCTGAACATTAATGGATTGATCCTGAATTCTTTCACAACATAAAACATATTGTCAATGGCTTTGGCTACACCATTTTGACTCGTTGTTACTTGCAAAGAAGACTGCGTGTTCATAATGCAGTAGGTGGCTTTAAAATGTTGTCTACCACCCTGATTTCGGGAAAAACATTTTGACATACAACCTGCCAAATAGCCTCTTAACATGCCACATAATTAATTGCATCATTACAGATGCTATCTTCGTTATTTAGAGCTCTTCCACGATATAGCTCCGCATACGAGGGTGAGGATGTGACATGATGTGGAAACCTTAATATCCACACACCTCCCAAAACCTATGTCTGAATAACCTACAAATGAGGTTACTAGACATCATATAAATGAGCATGTAAACTTTATTTACTTGCATGTATTGCAAGATTTCTTGATGGTTTTTCAAATGGTCAATTTCTGAACTTATAATTTATTTGCCAATTATCCCGATCGTAAATAGGGCATATTCATTCTTGAATACATATGTTGCTTTTGACAACTGAAGCATAAGGAACCAACATTATCTGATCAATTTGAAATGGTTCCTTGGACATTGAAATGTCCACCTTTATCGCCCTTAACTTTAGTAGCAGGTGAGACAAAGTACTTATGCATAATATTTTTCGTACTCCATCAACGCATGTCATCATAATAGAACGTATAATCCTTTTGGATTGGACATACATCTTGGCGAACCTCAATACAATCAAAAGTACGAGGCATTACCAAAATTATTCATATCTTAATTAAAATCTCTTGGATATCCAATAAGATTCAATCTTCATAAAGCAATGAAACTTACTCCCCCTCATCTTGAGGTATTATTATTATTGTACCATTCTTAACCTTTTAAGGTCTCCTGAGAGTCACATTTGGTTTTGTAGAGCCATTACATTCTACCATTATCTAACTCATTTAGGAAAAAACTCTATTAAGTTTCTTACCTCATTAAAGCTCATAACATTCATCCTATGTAGGATGAATATTTACACATTATTTATTCATAGGAAAAATGTTGAGACTCAACACAAGTGTTGCATTAGGGATTGCACAACTCTCAACTTACATGATGCGTATGAACAAAGATCTTATGGAGTTCTCCTTAAGATATATGTTCATAGGCTCCAAGTTTCCGATGATCATTTTGTTTTGGAGAACACACTTCCCAAAATTTTAACAACATGCATTTTAGTTCTAAAACCACAACACCGTTGGGCAGTTAATGGAAAAGAAGTTAATAAAATGTAACACATGATTATAAATGACGTTGGTCAGAATATAACCATTAGACACAATATACTACAAAATTGCCACTTTGAAGCGTGACTCATGATTATAAATGACGATGGTCAGAAATACAATCATAAGCCACGTGCTACATCAACATTAGACTGGCAAACTTTCAACTTTAACATTCATGTGTGTTTCGTAATTTTCATAAGGAGTTAGTACACATCAAAATTAGGAAGGGAGTTAGAACATTAGTCTAATTCTCATTCTCCAAATAAGACTTCTCGTTGGTTCCATCTTACTCAAAGAATTAACACATTCATCTCTCATTCTCCAAAATGAGACTTCTCCAAAAATAAGACTTCTCGTTGGTTCCATCTTACTCGGAGAACTAACATACTCATTCATCATTGTAGTGTAAGAAAAGTGTTCATCATATCCCATATTAAATGAGACAATCCATTCTCCTCCTCGAAATGTGGTAAATAAGACCACAATTTTGGCAAGGTGTCATTATTCAATTTTCTTACATCTCAGTTGTGTCATAGCACACATAATTATTATTATAGAAGATTCATTCATAGAGGACATAAATTTTCTCACTGCATGGTGAGACTAAACATAAAATGATTCATTACAAAGAACAAAAGGTTCATATGAATAAACAGATATGTCTTATAATGCTTCATTATTTATTGTCCTCGTCGCAAAACCCCTCAAAACCTCTCTTCAACAGGTAAGGCATCTTTGAAATGCTTCTCAATAGAGGCCAAGTACTCTTTGGCATATAATGAGTCAGGAATTGCATTCTTTATGTCAGAGGAGATGGTATGCTTCATAATAAGGAGGGAAACTTTGTTTGATCTCTCCCATTCTTTTGCTTTTAGGTCATACTTCTCCTTCTCCTCAATTGAATTCTCATCGGGAACTATGGGAGCATCTTCATATAGTGCAAGGTGATAGTCATGGATCTTTATCATGAAAAGAGTTCTTTCTTTCCACTTGAAAAAATCATCACCCTCGTTCAAAAGAATGACATAATTGTTGTGGTCGATTGCTGAAATAAAGACGACATTTTATGAGCATCATCAAAATAAACTTGAATGATCTAAATCAAAACAAGTTAATCATGTTCAAATCCACATCACCGCTAGGTTAAAATGGATAAAAACATTATTAATAAACAAAATGGGACAAAATGATCATCGTTTGGTCACAATATTGTCATATACTACACATCATATGCCCATAAATGAAATCTCTAATCAAAACTTCTCGTTGGTTCCATTTTGACTAGAGAAATTCAAAATAACATAATGACCACTAAGAACATATGCTAAATTAATAGCCAACATTAACATGAAGGATCAATATAATGCAATCCGTTGTGTTATTAGGCACATGGATTCACAAGCCGTCACCAATCGCTATGACACCCTAATTTCAATAACATTATTCAAACGTGTCAAAATTGTTATTAAAGCTTTCAATGTAATGGCATAACATACCACACATTTTAGACATTCATATTAGCATTGATAATAAAAATGACATCTCACTGAGTAAACATTATAGGGACATTCACACTGAAAATGACATTAATATTATTCATCAAGATTCCCCAAATAAAATTTGGACATTAAATTACATCAAGGTTCACCAAATAATAAATGACAGTACATGACCATGTCACATTAGAATTCTCTAAATCGAGACATTCTACTTTAGGGAATCAACATCATTTGGAGCCTTCTTCACGTTTAGTCATTTCATGTCAAAAGTCATAAACTGCAATGACATAATACTTTAGCATAATGGCTTAACATTATTAGGTTGCATAGTGCGGTGCGGAAAACCGAACCATGCGACTATCAACATTAAAGGTGGCCCTCAGCCCATTAGTGATTATCACATAATTAAGAAATGTAATAATCATGACATCAACAATAAAATCATTTGAGCACACCATTAATAAATAAATGTCATAGCAATGAATTATCATAAACTAAATGCTCAAATCAATTTTCATAACATAGTGTTATTAAAAACTTGTGATATATAACCATAATTTTCCTTTAAAAAAACACATCATTTTATAACATTAAAATCCAACTTTAAAAGACATTAAGTAGAGAACATCATTAAAATTATAAAGGAATTATCATAAAATTTATGGAAAAAAGGATCCATAAACATATTTGCATTATAATAACATTAGATGCACAGAAAAAAGAAAAAAAATTCTTTAAACCTAAAAATCGGCAGCCCAAAAACTTATTGGACTGACGAAAACCTGAGCCGCAGCCCAGTCTGAGAACCAGCCCATTATGCTAATTCGGCCTGTCTTCATCCTGCGTCAATGCTGGCCGTTGGATCGAGATCGACGGCCGAGAATCTCTGCGGTTCAGGCAAAACCGCCCCCCCCCCCCAGGTCAAACCCTAGCTTCATTCTCTCGCCCCACTTCCCGTTCTTTTCGCTCCCGAGAGATAGCGACGACGGCGCGACCCGACGGCGCCGCGACAGCGACACGATGGCGAGGCGGCGGCCCCCTTCCTTCGTCCCGACGCGGTGGCGGCAATCGCCGGCTTAGCGTGCTGCGGACCAGTTCCCGCGCGCTCTTCCGTCGATTTCCGCTGCCGGCGTCGCGTATCGTAGGGGCGGTGAGGTGGAGGTGGTGCACACCGGCGAGGCCGGCAGCCATGAGGCGACGACAGAGGCGGGTAGCGCGACGGCCACCGGCGTGTGCGTCCGTTCCGCGCGCTTCTCCGGCGGGAGTGAGCGGCGGCGCGGGATCCTTGCCCTCGCCGGAGCACAACTCCGGCGGTTCCCGAAGGGATAGGCGACGACTCGGCGGCATTAGGTACGTCCCCGAAATTCGAGCTCGTGCAAAAAGAGCGATTTGGATTTCATGCGAAATTGGGGATTTTTCTAGGGTTACGGTTCATGCATAATTTTGGATATTACTTTAATTGCCAATTCGGTCCCCTCCTTCTAATTGCTAAACATGTCAGATAAGTGCTAAGCCATACTCAATTGAACCAGCCAACACTGATTGTGAACAAAAACTATTAAAAAGAGGCCAATTAATACTTCAGACATATTTTGCAGCACTTATCCATAGCAAAAAGAATGTGACATGATCATCAGGCTAGGCCGAAAAAATAAATAAACATGATCTCCTAAAACATAAGTAGGACTCTAAGATGACCAAACCTTGCTCTGATACCATTGTTAGACTTAATTGCATCATTAGGATAACTTGAAACATCTTCTGATCATGCATTAGAGCACCCAACAGCGGATTAGGAGAGGCACCACTTACAAGCGATTGGGCATGGACATGATTGCCTGCTCGATGCAGGCATGGGGTAGCCCATGGCGATGGGAAGTGGCGTCGCCGGCAGGACCCTCCTGGTCGCCGGAGGTGGAGATGGTCTTCCCGTCACTCCTAGCCTCCCTAGATCGGTAGGGTGAGGGGATATCAGGGAGAAGATATTGCAGATCGTGAATCTGTTAACTCAGATCGATACCAGCTCCCCTCCCTCATATATGGCGCAGTGTGACAGGGGACCAGACCACGAGTTGGTTTTGGTGCCCCCGATCAGGGCGCATGAGTTGCGTACGAGGTACAAGTCACGTACGAGAATAAGTCATGGGCGTTGGCCCATGGACCCTCTCCTTTAACGTTAGTTTTGACTGGGCCTTTCTGCCTTTTCTTTTATTTCTTTTATCCCTGTTAAAACTAACAGGTCAACCAACACTAGATACATGGCCGAGCAGCACAGAGATGGCAAAACATGACTGGTGGACGGCAATGGCATGTGTCGCCTGTACATCCATCGTCGCCAGTAGCTTGCAGGTCAATCGCAGTATCTCGGTGGCCAGAAAGCTAGTCAGGCTTGTGTGGATGGAGGCGGGGTGCACCTTCGACGGCAACATACATTGCATCATCCGGACTGCGCCGGCGCCCTAGCATGCCCATGTGTGGCATTCTCTGTCATGTGTTGCACATCGTTATTATCCAAACACTATACTGTGAAAACGTGCTTTATGCCTCGAGTCAACCAAACAAGTTCTTTTTTGAACACACTCTAACCGAAAAATTAACTAAAACTGGTTTTCCTAAGATTCCTCCTTAAAATCGTTTTCTACAAACTAACTCCAAATCCTCCTAATCCAAACAACCACTAATAGACTAGAGAGATAGTGAAGCCAGAACCTGCCCTCTCAGCATTCAACTCCCTGGCTCACACTTTCTCTCCCTCTCTCGAAGTCTCTGCGCCGCTCTCCCCTTGAGAGTTGACTCTCCCTTCCCGGGTCGGACCGAAGCCCTCGCCGGCGGTGATGCCATCTGGATGAGGCTAAGGCGAGGTGCCGAATGTAGTAGTATAGGTTTTAGCTGTAGATGTAGTGTAGAGAATGCCTCCATGGCGTGCGGGAGTCGGCCGCCGGATTCCCCTGGCCAGATTAGGTGCTTCCTTGTGCTCCTCTTCCTTACTGTCCAGCTCCGGTGGCACTACACCACGGACCAAATTTGGAGGCAAAGAATAGCCGGCAAAGATATGGTCAATGTGCGTTGAGTGGGCATGCTAGCTTCACAGATTTCCTTACGTCTCTCTGTTTATTTATTTCCTTCCATTGTGAGCTTCTTCATCCTTATCTCCTTCTCCATACAATGTTGTTGATGTAAGATGAAATCTTGGCCGTCAAAGCTGTTGACCCTCCTAACATAGAGTTTGTAGACATTGTCATCACTTCCCTTAAGTGGGTTACTTGAGATTTATCCAACCAACGGATGTATGTGAACATCTATGTGCCAAGCAATATGCATGTAAAATGAAAAGTTGACACGACAGCCGTGGGTCTTCTAAACTCTAGCAAACCCTAAACTTATCACAAGCAAATATAACAATTATAAATTTATTTTTAGTGCTAGCATAATTTTTTTGTGATCCATCGAGTGTTTTACTGAGATAGTAGGCCACATTCAATTTTTTGGTAACTTGTTAACCAAGAACAACACCTACAGCATAATCACTAGCATCACACATTATTTTAAAGGATAAACTTTAGTCATGAGGTTGAATAATACAAGCATAAATACGATTTTCCTTTAGAACTTCAAACGTGTGAACACCTTTTGTTGTCGTCCGTGCAAGGGGTCTTCGGTGTAAGAAAGCCAACATGTCGCCCCACATATTTTTCTGACAACCAAAAAACTTGTCGGTGTTGTGCATTTGTACTAACCGAGACCTCTTGTCTTACGGTCGCTACCACTGACAATGCTTGACAGACATATAGGTTCAGGCTTGACTCCAGGCTCTCACAATGTCATTGCCGATGGATTTCTTAGGGCCCTTTAGCGGCATCCTTTTTTGTACTGGTGTAGGAGAAACATGGGGATCTCAATGTGTAAAGTACTGTTTGGACACTTGTGTCTTAATAATCTCCTTGACTGCTCATGGATATGATTGCACATAGCTTTGGCTTCACCCTAGTTTTTTTAAATGTGTACGCAATTAATCTGTTTAGTCCCTTGCAGTTGGAACGATATCAGGTGTGCTCATAGCCACCCCATCCATGCCACTGATGACCCACAAGTATAGGGGATCGCAACAGTCTTCGAGGGAAGTAAAACCCAAATTTATTGATTTGACACAAGGGGAGCCAAAGAATATTTATAAGCCTTAACAGATGAGTTGTCAATTCAGCTGCACCTGGAAACAGACTTGCTCGCAGCGGTTTATCAGTAGCAACAGTTTTATAGTGGTGATAGTAGCAAAACAGTAACAGCAATAGTAAAATAAAAGCAGTAATAGTAGCAATAGTAAACAGTAGGATTAAAATACTATAGGCATAAGGATAGATGTACGGGCATTGCATGGATAAGATAATTCATGAAATCAGTGAGATATGGGCATTGCAGATAAATAATGATAAAGCATCCTAGTACTAAACAATCATAGGCATGTGTTCCGTATATAGTCGTACGTGCTCGCAATGAGAAACTTGCACGACATCTTTTGTCCTACCAGCCTGTTGCAGCAGGGCCTCAAGGGAAACTACTGGTAATTAAGGTACTCCTTTTAATAAAGTACCAGAGCAAAGCATTAACACTCGGTGAACACATGTGATCCTCACATCACAGCCATCCCCTCCGGTTATCCCAATTTCTGTCACTTTGGGGCCTCGGGTTCCGGACAACGATATGTGTAAACAACTTGCAGGTAAGATCATAAATAACAAGTATCATCATAAAACAATAACAAGTTCAGATCTGAGATCATGGCACTCGGGCCCAAAGTGACAAGCATTAAGCACAACAAGTTGCAACAATGTCATAAGCACTAATAAAATATACTAGGCACTATGCCCTAACAATCTCATAGCAAATTATATGAATGATCTTATCCAATCCCTACCATCCCCTTCGCCTACAGCGGGAATTACTCACACATGGATGAGGGAGTCATGGATGGTTGATGGAGAGACGTCGATGATGATGGTGATGAAGATCTCCTCCAAATCCCCGTCCTGGCAGGGTGCCAGAACAGAGTTTCTAGTTCCAAATCGCGGTTTCTGGTGCTGGCGGCGCAGCGGAAGTCTATCTGGGAAAAATGCCGAACCCCCGTTCCTTTCAGGTCAGAGGGTTTAAGTAGGCGGAAGGAGGGGTCAAGGCGATGGCCGAGGCGGTCACACAACAGGTGGGCGCGGCCAGGCCTGGGCCGGGCCCCCTAGTTGTGTGGTGGCCTCCCAGCCCCTCTCCGTCTCATCTTCTGGCTCCGTGGGACTTCTGGTGAAATAGGATTTTTGCAATATTTTCCCAGATTTTTACTGAAAGTTGGATTTCTGCATAAAAATGAGACACCAGAGCAATTCTGCTGAAAACAGCGTTAGTTCATGTTAGTTGCATTCAAAACACACAAATTAGAGGAGAAACAACAGCAAAAGTGTTTGGAAAAGTAGATACATTTTGGACGTATCAACTCCCCCCAAGCTTAGCTATTTGCTTGTCCTCAAGCAATTCAGTTAACAACTGAGAGCGATAAAAGAAACTTTCACGAACACATTTGCTTCATATGATGTATATATACTCACTATATAATCAAGTACTCAGGCAATTCATAATAAGAAATATGCAACTAATGTTACCTCATAGTCAAGCAAGCTATGAAAGAGGACCAATGCACTAATAACAAGTAACATGAACATAAGAAGATGCAAGATTGTAGTGTTCATAAATGATATGGAAGAGTGGTATCCCGTTTGCCTTTATTTGTGGAGTAAAACATAAATGCTGAGGCACCTCTGAAGTTTAAGGGAAGACTAGAAGTAAAAATATCAGAGATACAAGCATCAAAGTTATACCACAATTAACCGTATTCTGGGACAAGCACATTACACTAAGAATAACAACTATGCTCTCAAGAAGGTGCTTAAAGTTAGAAGATGAAGACTCAACATAAAAGTAAAAGAAGGGCCCTTCGCAGAGGGAAGCAGTGATTAAGCATGTGCTAGAGCTTTTCATTTGTAAAACAGAGATAAAAATTTATTTTGAGAGGTGGTTGTTTCATGTCAACGACTGGCAATGGGGACTTGCTATCTTCCATAATAAACAAGTGAGAGCGGTTCCGATTTCTTTGAAAATTTGGCACACTGGTGCTCTTTTATAAAGCTTTGGCACTCCTCCCCACCTTTTTTTCCTTTCTCAAACCATGGCTAACCGATTCCATCGGGTGCCCACCAACTTTCACATACCATGGAGGAGTGCCTTTTTTTTCTTTCTTTCTTAGATTAGATTACAGTGGTCTGACCAGCTCCCTTGCAAAATTAATGACAAGCAGACGAAGCTGCCTAGTCGAGGGGTACTCAATTTAATACGGAAGATAGCAAATCCGACCACTATGTCCCCATGAGCTAAAAACAGTGGCACAAAATGAGAAGTAGTTGAAAGTTTTGAAAGGTAGCACATGAAAATTTACTTGGAATGGCTTGAAAATACCATGCATAGGAATTTATAGTGGACTCTTTTGGGATTACTTGGTTTTCAGGAGTTGGATGCATGAGAAGTATTCCCTCTCAGTACAAGTGATGGCTAGCAAAAGACTGGGAAGCGACAATCGAGAGAGCAATAACTGTCATAATCATGCTTGCGACAAAACAAAATTAACATAGGCATAAAAATGATACAAGAACTCTGAGGCAAAGTAAATCATCGAGGCTTATTTGACTTTTTGTTCAGTCATGTGCATGCTTGAGCATGTGCCAAGTCGATTCAATTGAAACTTTCAGAGGAGGATACCACAATAACATACCATATTATGAATAAAACAATGCAAGCAAGCGTCGACGTGACATGCTACAAACTATTAGTAAATTGGAACTAATCATATGAGAGCAAGAACTACAAAGCATCCATTAGATAACATATACCTTACATGAACCGACTAAGCATGTCCACATAGATGAGTATATGTACAAAAATGAAAACAAATAGAGTTCATACTAGCCTCTTACCACATCTCGGATTGTCATATGTCGTCATTATTGCCTTTCACTTGTGTGGCTTGAATAATATGAAGTGAATACCAAGCTCCAATGGAGTCACGGAGACTGAACTCTGCAGCAAACTTTATAAAACCGAAGAAGAACAACAAATATTTTTGGGTTTTCGATTTTTGAAATAAGAATAGAAGGAAATAGCAAACAAAGCAAAATATTTTTGGATTTTTCAAATATCAAACCGAAAATAGCAAGCAAAGCGAACCAAAGCTAGCAACTAAAAGGCAAACAAAGAGAAACAACGGAAATATGTTTGGTCTTTTTGTGTTTTGGAAAGTAAACAATAGAACAAGAACAATAGAGAAAAGAAAGCGAACCATGGATATACAAAGGACCAACAAAATATGATATGTAGATGAGTGAATTGTCGGTGTACCTCCCCCCAAGCTTAGGCTTTTGGCCTAAGTGAAGATCAATCTCGTCTCCAATACATGCCCCATGCTGGTGGATCATCATTGGCATAGTCATAGCCTGGCCCTTGTGAAGATGAAGCAGATGGTGTATAATCATAATAAGGCTGCTGGTATGGAAACTCCGCAATGTTAGAAGGCTGGACCGACTCCTCGGTCGCCTCTTCATCGTACAAGGGCTGTGGGTGCTCCTCCATGTATGCGTCGAGCTCACCCTCTGTGAGTGACCATCCATTCCTGCGATCAAGGTTAAACAAAAGAGGTGCAGGCAAATGGACTGATCGATCAGTCTTCACTACCTTCCAGGTAGATTTCTTGAAGAAGGTTATCTCAAACGCCAAGTTATTCAAATAGGAATGAGGAGAAACAAACTTATGATGTATCATAGAATTAAAATCAAGTTTCTCTATGGGGAACTGCAGATCTAAAATATGAGGCACTACACCATGCAAAGCTAATAAGCGTGAAGCAACAAGACCTCCACAGATCCCCCCTTTCTCACGGTTAGCATCAAGACAAAAAGCTATCAAAGCACCCAAATTATAAGTCCTATCACCTCTCAAAGCAGCAACAATAAAAGCTAGATCACAGTAGGATAACTTACTTGCAGCTTTTCTAGCAAGAACACACTTGGTAATAAAGTAGGAAAAATATCTAATGGATGGAAAATGAATATTTCGAATTTTACCACCCTCTCCTGTGAAGCTTCTTCCTTGACAAATCTCCCCATATAGGTCCATCAATGGCCTAGCCCGTTCCTTCATCTTTTCGCGTGATCCCCACTGTGGTAGTCTAATGGCTGCACAGAAAACATCAAAGGGCAAGTCCACAGATTTATTGTAAATTTTATAATGAACCATGGGGTTAGATGTGGGCCAATTAAATTTGAAATCCTGCACCACAGACATTATTAGTTTAGCATATTGGGGGCGGTTCACCATCAATAAAATGTTCCAATCCTGCATTAGAGACTAAAGTTTGGAAGTCCTGCAGGATTCCGGCAGCAATCATGAACTCTGAGCATGGATAGATTGAGGGAAAGACCCTCTCTTCACGGTGAACTCCCATGACTTCATGCACTTCTAGTTCATGCTGAAAGAGTTGGTATGCATTCTCCTCCATTTCTGAAATTTTTAACAAACCTCATAAAAATGATTTTGAGACAAACAAATGTAGAGAACTACTATAGGGAGTTACTAGAGGGCTAACATGCATCAAAATAACATTTCTAAGCAATAGAACAAGCATGCAAACTCATTTCACCTGCAGCCTATATAGCTAAAATACTCAAGAAATACTCCACTAAACAAAATTCTACTTGGACAATCGGAGGAGTCACATACCAGAGAACAAATGCTCCAAATCTCAGCAACAATGCTGGGCTGAGCAAGGAGATCGAAAAATCGAGATGGAGAGCAGCAAGAACACGAGTTTGAGCTGGGCTGTCATGATTTTTTGGGAGAGAGAAAGAGTTGGGGAGGAAGAGATAAGTGAGAGGCTAGGGGGGCCCCCTCACAATAGGTGGGCGCGGCCAGGCTTGGGTCGTGCCCCCTGGTTGTGAGGTGGCATGGTGGGTCCCCTTGAGGTCTCCCAGGTGCCTCTCTGCCCTATTTTTGACATAAAAATTTAAAAAGATTTTTCTGGATTTTTTCGAGAAACTTTATTTTTGAGGATTTTTCAGAAAAACGATAAGAGAATAAAACTCAGAAAAACGACGATGGAGCGAAAGAAAGCAAATCAAAACTAAGTATGCAGCAGCTCTAAGGTATTCTAATATGAAACTAAACAGAGGGAACAAAAATGGAGAAAGTAAAAAAATGAGTGAGGTTGAGTAAATACGGTGAAAACAAAGTTTCATTCATATAAAATCACTTTGTTAACAAGGTTGATCAAGTCTTGTTACCAAACTAACTTTGTATGAGGCAAAACTTTGCATTTCACTATATGCTTATGTTACCTCAACCTTGATAGGCATAGTCCCAATCATAACAAATTTATATTCTTCCTTGGGCTTTCGCTCTGAACAAATAATTTGACCAACTCGAATGGTCTCAACATTCTTGATTGAATTTAGAGCATTCTTTTTATCAATCTTCTTGGGAAAATAAATCGTATACTCTTTGTCATTGACATTAAAAGTTACTTTCCCTTGATTGCAATTAATAACAGCACCTGCAGTGTTTAGAAAAGGTCTCCCAAAAATAATAGACATATTATCATCTTCAGGCATTTCCAACACAACAAAGTCAGTTAATATCAAGCAACTGTTAGCAACTTGAACAGGAACATTTTCACATATACCAATAGGAATAGTAGTAGACTTATCAGCCATTTGCAAAGATATATTAGTTGATACCAATTTTTCTAGATCAAGTCTCTTATAAAGAGAAAAAGCATGACACTAACTCCGGCTCCCAAATCACATAAAGCAGTTCTAACATAGTTATTTTTAATGGAGCAAGGAATAGTTTGTATACCTAGATCTCCAAGCTTCTCTAGAACTTTATCATCAAAAGAATAATTAGCAAGTAAAATGGAAATTTCCTCATTAGGAATCTTCCTTTTGTTAGTAACAATATCTTTCATATACTTTGCATAAGGAGGCATTCTAATAGCATCAGTCAAAGGAATTTGCAGAAATAAAGGTCTCATCCATTGACAAAACCTGTTGTAGTGTTCTTCTTCTTTAGACTTGTGTTTCTTACCAGGAAAAGGCATTAGTTTCTGCACCCAAGGTTCTCTCTCATTACCATGCTTGTTGGCAATGAAGTCTTCCTTAGTGTACTTTGCATTCTTAGCAAGCTTTTCTGGTTCCTCTTCAACTTCTTCTTTATCGGAAGCATTACCTGGTTCAGTTTCAGCATCAGAAATAGAAACACTATTAGGATTGACGAGGTTCAACCCTGGCAATACCCACGTTTGCGGGCTTTTGATTCATGGAGCACTGGTGGGATCCGGCGAACTCGACGGCGATCAGATGAAAGCAGAGGGACACGGGATTTTACCCAGGTTCGGCCCCCTTGGCAGGGTAATGACCTACGGCCTGCTTGTCTAACTTTTTATTGATGGGGTGGCTACAATGGAGGTGTTACAATGGGGGCGTAGATTGGATCTAGCCCAAGGCAGAGAGCTCTAATGTATCGAGTGCTCCGGCATGAGGTGGTGGAAAAGTCTCTAGCCGCTTTGGGACCTCCCTCCCAGCCTTTTATATGTGAAGGCCGGGTCTCAGGATTGTCCACCAAGCAAAGTACAGATAGAATCGGTTTTGAGCAAACCCTAGTCGAAAACTAATCCAACTTGGACTCTTTGAGCCTTTGCTTGTACGCCAAGTACTACTCATGAACCACATTAGGCCGCTATCTTTATGGGCCTCGCGATCCCTTCAACAGTGATCCCTCCTAGGCCAAAAACCAGGTAGGCAAATATCGAGGGCCTATTTGTCATTCCTTCGTCAGTAGCCCCCGAGTGCCTGGGATAGTCGAAGACTATGGCAGGGACTCTAATTCGAATCTCCTCTTGATTGTACAAAACTGTATTCGCCTTACCTGTAAAAATGCAAAGGCATAACAAGTATACAAATGATGCATCTAGTAGACACTGCTGATTCGAGTAATGCTCATTCTGAGCCTCAAAAATGCTTAGCTTGGTTTGTAGGGGGATAGGCATAACTGGCCTGAGACTCACGCCGGGTCTCAGTTAATTGCATAGCCGAAAAAACATTCGGTTAGCTTACTCAGATTTGAGTCCCCCGACTCGAACCCGCGTGGGCTAGCGCTACTTCGACCCGAGCCGCGTTGGACTTACCAGGTCGAAGCCCAGTTCATTGTGAGGCACCCGATACATCCATCGGTGCAAACTTCATACCGTAGGTATGAAAAATTTCTCGGCAGAGCACGCTTGATACGAATACCGAGCCATCTGGTGTTACAAACCGTGGACTTACCTTCGTATTTGACATACGGCATCCGAATTGGTATATTGCCACCAGAATTCAGGCATTGAGTGTGAGCATGAGTTTAGAATTGGATTCGGGAGCCCAAAGATTGCTCTCGAATCGAATCTGAGGCACTGCTGGCCCTGAATCTGAAATAACCTGGGGACTGAAGCCCATAGTTTAACACGGTGTTGATTAAGATCGTGCGGATTGACGGAGTTGTTTATTCAAGTGGTCTCGCGGAACTACAGGCCGAAATAAAGAGACAGTCAAAGAATTGATAGCCATGGCTTGAATAATAAGAGGACGTTGCCAGCTGAAATATAATTCGAGGGATTAGAATTCACCGCTCGAAGATTGAAGCGACACAGCCTGCTCGAAGGCGGTAATCTAGGAGAATCAACACCTTCTACCCGAGGTGCACGGAGGCTCTTCTGGCCCGTGATAAATAATTTGAGAATGAAAACTCATCACTCGAATGCTGAAATGGTACCGATTAAAGCTGGAGAATCTCTTTGAGTGGTCATGCAGAAAGCCTCACTCGAAAGGCTCTGAAGGCCGCAAATAAAGAAAAAAGCCGCTCAAAAGGCAATATTTGCATTCAGATGACACAAAGAGGATGAAAAAAGGCTTCGAGAAAAACCCAGTTCCAAAGAAGTTTAGCCTTTGAAGGTACATACCTCGAAAATATGGGGCCCCGAAATCAAGCTTACCCCTTAAGTCGAAAGGAAATTGCTCCATGGGCCATGACATCAGTGATGACGCTCAGATTGTTCGAGTTGTCACGCCATCCTTTGCCAGGATAGCCTGACATTGACAAGACCAAACGTCTTGTGGGGTCCACACCCGCGCGTCCCGGCTGTTGACCGAGTTTGACCGCATGTCCCGCGCGTGGGTGAAAAAAGTCCACCAGGTCTCCTTAATTACCGTGCGTAGTGGAGGCCGCGACTCCCACTGTGCTGACACGTGGACGGTCGGATCCGTTCAGCCGCTTCCCCTTCGCGATGAACGGCTAGGATGGATTGACAATTTCCAGAAGCGGGATAAAAATAATAGCAGAGGGGTAACTGTACACCCCACTCCGCCGCCGTCATCTTCTTCCTCGCGCCCAGCTCCCGCGACGCCTCCTCTGCATCTCCATTTCCACAGAACTTTGCTGAGCACCGCTTCCGTGGACAAAAGAGGCTCGACCACGGCCAGCGCCGCCGCCGGCGCCACCGCCAAGAAGGCCAAGACCGCGGACACCGACACCTCTGTTGTCGGCAACTGGGTGCAGACCAAGGTTGGGGACAAGGAGTTGTCCAACGCCGAGAAGATCGGCCTCCTCAAGAATGATCCGGCGGAGTCTCTCATCGCCGGTCTGGAGATCATCCCCCGGCCGCCGCCAGGCTTCCGAGTAATTTTTCTTGCCTTTATGCTCTGAGGGTTGTCACTTCCCCCGCACCCTTTTCTTCGCGGTCTTCTCTTCGCATATGGTATTCAGCTTCATGATCTGAATTCCAATACGATTCTGCACATCGCGTGTTTTATCATGCTCTGTGAATGTTTCTTGGGGATCAAGCCCCATTGGGTGCTTTGGCGCTGGATTTTCACCATCCGGCACCCTCTGCGCTATCAGACTGGTGGCTTTAGCTGCCAGGTGTGCCCGGACGTCCCATACTTCAATCTACAGATGCCCGAAAACAACCTCGGCTGGAGGACAAAATGGTTTTATGCTAAGGACAAGTCCTCCGCTGGCGAAGACTTCGGGCTTGAGGAATTTCGAGCCACCATCGTTCTTCGACCCCGGGTGTCTTGGAGGCATGAGCTTTCTGATGAAGAAATGAAGATCACAGAGCCTTTAATGGAGAAAATCTAGCAGCTTCAAGCCACACCAAAGAAAGAACTTTTGGGCATCTAGCTCATTCACACATTCATATAGCGTCGGGTCCAGCCGCTCGCTGCTCAGGCCCACTGCATGTGGGACTACACCGATCGCCGGGACCTGGCATGAATCTCCTCTGAGGAGCTAAAGGAAGCGGAGATTGATGATAGTGTTCACGCTGTCACCAACATAAAGAAGAAGTCGATCATGCTGAAAGTCTTCGGCGTGGTGGCCTTCAGCAAGTCCTTCCCCCGCAATGAGGTATGCTTTTTGTCTTAGCCGAATATTTCTTTTCTACTGCAGTTTTGTTGATCAGGATCGAATGTAATGGGAGTTTTTGCTCAGGTTGTCAACATGGCCCGGTGTTATCTGCCCCAACCCGAAGATGGTGAATACCCTGGGCGCGATTTCATTGAGGTTCCAGAAGAATCGACTTCTGCTGCTCCATCGCCATCGCGAGCACCGGCAAAGAAGAAAAAGGTTTCGGATACTGACATCATCGAAGATTCAGAAGATCATGGGACACCCACTTCTCTTCTGGTGACAATGATGACAGCGCGATTCCTGCCGAGCCTCTGGACAGCTGATGACCCACAAGTATAGGGGATCGCAACAGTCTACGAGGGAAGTATTACCCAAATTTATTGATTCGACACAAGGGGAGCCAAAGAATATATGTAAGCCTTAACAAATGAGTTGTCAATTCACCTGCACCTGGAAACAGTCTTGCTCGCAGTGGTTTATCGGTAGCAACAGTTTTATAGTGGTGACAGTAGTGAAACAGTAACAGCAGTAGTAAAATGGCAGCAGTAATAATAACGGTTGTAAACAGTAGGAACAAATACTGTAGGCATAGGGATGGATAACGGGCGTTGCATGGATAAGATAATTCATGAAATCAATGAGATACGGGCATTGCAGATAAATAATGATAAAGCATCCTAGTACAAACAATCATAGGCATGTGTTCCGTATATAGTCGTACGTGCTCACAAGGAGAAACTTGCACGACATCTTTTGTCCTACCAGCCTGTTGCAGCAGGGCCTCAAGGGAAACTACTGGTAATTAAGGTACTCCTTTTAATAAAGTACCGGAGCAAAGCATTAGCACTCGGTGAACACATGTGATCCTCACATCATAGCCATCCCCTCCGGTTATCCCAATTTCTGTCACTTTGGGGCCTCGGGTTCCGGACAACAATATGTGTATACAACTTGTAGGTAAGACCATAAACAACAAGTATCATCATAGAAATAATAACAAGTTCAGATCTGAAATCATGGCACTCGGGCCCAAAGTGACAAGCATTAAGCACAACAAGTTGCAACAATGTCATAGGCACTAAATAAAGATACTAGGCACTATGCCCTATCAATCTCATATCAAATTACATGAACAATCTCATCCAATCCCTACCATCCCCTCACCTACAGCGGGGGAATTACTCACATATGGATGGGGGAGTCATGGATGGTCGATGGAGGAGCGTCGGTGGTGATGGTGATGAAGATCTCCTCCGAATCCCCGTCCCGGCAGGGTGCCAGAATGGAGTTTCTGGTTCCGAATCGCGGTTTCTGATGGCGGCGGCGCAGCGGAAGTCTATATGGGAAAAACGCCGTCTCCCCGATCTCAAGTCGTCAGGGGGTATATGTACGCGAGAGAGGGGGTCGAGAGGCGGCCTGGAGCCACCTCACACAGGGGTGGCGCGGCCAGGGCTGGGCCGCGCCACCACCTTGTGACGGCTCCTCGAGCCACTTCTCCCTCCGGTCTTCTGGCTCCGTGGGTCTTCTGGTGAAATATGATTTTTGGTGATTTTTCCCGAATTTTTACTGGAAGTTGAATTTCTGCACAAAAACGAGACACCAGAGCAATTCTGCTGAAAACAGCATTAGTCCGTGTTAGTTGTATTCAAAACACACAAATTAGAGGAGAAACAATAGCAAAAGTGTTCGAGAAAGTAGATACGTTTTGGACGTATCAACTCCCCCCAAGCTTAGCTATTTGCTTGTCCTCAAGCAATTCAGTTAACAACTGAGAGCGATAAAAGAAACTTTCACGAACACACTTGCTCATATGATGTATATATACTAACTATGTGATCAAGTACTCAGGCAATTCATAATAAGAAATATGCAACTAATGTCACCTCATAGTCAAGCAAGCTATGAAAGAGTGCCAATGCACTAATAACAAGTAACATGTGCATGAGAAGCTACAAGATTGTAATATGCATAAATGATATGAGAAAATGGTATCCCACTTGCCTTTATTTGTAGAGCAAAACATAAATGCTGAGGCACCTCTGAAGTCCAAGGGAAGACTAGAAGTAGAAATATCAAAGATACAAGCATCATAGTTATACCACAATTAACCGTGTTCTGGGACAAGCACATTACACTAAGAATAACAGCTATGCTCTCAAGAAGTGCTTAAAAGTTAGAAGATGGTGACACAACATAAAAGTAAATGAATGGCCCTTCGCAGAGGGAAGCAGTGATTTAACATGTGCTAGAGCTTTTCATTTGTAAAACAGAGATAAAAATTTCTTTTGAGAGGTGGTTGTTCTATGTCAACGACTAGCAATGGGGACTTACTATCTTCCATAATAAACAAGTGAGAGCGGTTCCGAGTTCTTTGAAAAATTGGCACATTGGTGCTCTTTTATAAAGCTTTGGCACTCCTCCCCACCTTTTTCCTTTCTCAAACCATGGCTAACCGATTCCATCGGGTGCCCACCAACTTTCACATTCCATTGGAGGAGTGCCCCTTTTTTTCTTTCTTTTAGAATTAAGATTATAATGGTCTGACCAGCTCCCTTGCAAAATTAATGACGAGCAGATGAAGCTGCCTAGTCGAAGGGTACTTAATTTAATATGGAAGATAGCAATTCCGACCACTACGTCCCCATGAGCTAAAAACAGTGGCACAAAATGAGAAGTAGTTGAAAGTTTTGAAAGGTAGCACATGAAAATTTACTTGGAATGGCTTACAAATACCATGCATAGGAATTTATAGTGGACTCTTTGGAAGACTTGGTTTTTGGTAATTGGATGCACGAGTAGAGCTCTTACTCAGTACAAGTGAAGGCTAGCAAAAGACTGGGAAGCGACAATCGAGAGAGCAATAACTATCATAATCATGCTTGCGACAAAACAAAATTAATATAGGCATAAAAATGATACAAGAACTCTGAGGCAATTTAGATCATCGAGGCTTAATTGACTTTTTAGTTCAGTCATATGCATGCTTGAGCATGTGCCAAGTCGATTCAAATGGAGCTTTCAGAGGTGGATACCACAATATCATACCATACTATGAATAAAACAATGCATGCAAGCGTCTACATGACATGCTACAGGCTAATAGTAGATTGAAACTAATCATATGAAAGCAAGAACTACAAAGCATCCATTAGATGACATATACCTTACATGAACTGACTAAGCATGTCCACATAGATGAGTATATGAACAAAAATGAAAACAAATAGAGTTCATACCAGCCTCTTACCACATCTCGGATTGTCATATGTCGTCATTATTGCTCTTCACTTGAGTGGCTTGAATAATATAAAGTAAATACCAAGCTCCAATGGAGTAACAGGAGACTGAACTCTGCAGCAAACTTTACAAAACCGAAGAAGAACAACAAATATTTTTGGCATTTTCGATTTTTGAAAGCAAAAGCGGTAGGAAATAACAACAAAGCAAAATATTTTTGGATTTTTCAAATAGAAAACCGAAAATAGCAAGTAAAGCAAACCAAAGGTGGAAAACTAAAGAACCAAATAGAGAGAAACAACGGAAATATTTTTGGTCTTTTTGTGTTTTGGAAGCAATGAAAACAAGAACAAGAACAGTAAAGAAAGCGAAACATGAATATACAAAGGTCCGACAGAATATGATATGTAGATGAGTGAATCATCAGCGTACCTCCCCCCAAGCTTAGGCTTTTGGCCTAAGTGGAGATCAATGCCGGCTTTGGTAGCTGCTCCAAGCCGGTGGGTCATCATAGGAGTAATCGTACCCTGGTTCCCGTGAAGATGAAGCTGATGGCGCATAATCATAATGAGGCTGCTCGTATGGGAAATTCATAGTGTTGGAGGGTTGTCCCAACTCCTCGGCGCCTTCTTCATCGTGCACAGGCGGTGGGTGCTCCCCTATGTACGCGTCAAGCTCATCTTCAGTAAGCGACCATCCATTCCTGCGATCAAGGTTAAACAAAAGAGGTGCAGGCAAACGGATTGATCGTTCAGTCTTTACTACCTTCCAGGTAGTCTTCTTGAAAAAGGTTAGCTCAAATGTTAGATTAATCAGACTGGCAGGAGGAGAAATAAACTTATGTTGAACCATGGTATCAAGATCAAGTTTCTCAACGGGGAACTGCATATCTCGAAAATGGGGCAAAACACCATGAAAAGCTAGCAGGCGCGAAGCTATAAGCCCTCCACAGATTCCCCCTTTTTCACGGTTAATATCTAGACGGAAAGCTATTAAGGCACCCAAATTGTAAGTTCTATCACGCCTTAAAGCAGCAGCAATAAAAGCTAAATCATGGAGAGACAACTTACTTGCAGACTTCCTAGCAAGAACACATTTGGTAATGAAGAAGGCAAAATATCGGATGGATGGAAAATGAATATTTCGAATTTTACCACCATCTCCTGTGAAGCTTCTTCCTTGACAAATCTCCTCGTATAGTTCTAACAATTGCCTTGGTTGTCCCTTTATCTTCTCAAGCGATCCCCACTGTGGTACTCTGATAACTGTGCAGAAAACATCGAGAGGCAAGTTCACAGATTTGTTATAAATTTTATAATGAACCATGGGGTTAGAAGTGGACCAACTAAATCTGAAATCCTGCACCACAGACATTGTTAGTTTAACATATTGGGGAGGTTCACCCTCAACGAAATATTCTAATCCCGCATTAGAAAGCAAGGTTTGAAAATCATGAAGAATTCCAGCAGCACTCAAGAATGTCGAGCATGGATAGAGTGAATGAAAAACCTTCTCTTCACGGTGAACTTTCATAACATCATGCACTTCTAGATCATGCTGAGAGAGTTGATACATATTCTTCTCCATTTCTGAAATTTTTCAACAAACTCATAAAAAGTGATTTAAAGACAAGCAAATGTAGGAAACTACTATAGTGAGTCACTAGAGAGCTATCATGCATCAAAATAATCTTTCTAAACAATAGAACAAGCATGCATACTCATTTATACTGTCACCTACAATGCTAAAATACTCAATAAATACTTTACCAAAAGAAAATCTACTTGGACAAGTGGAGGAGTCACATACCGGAGAGCAAATGATCCAAGTTTCAGCAAAAATGTTGGGCTGAACAAGGAGATCGAAAATCTGGGTGAAGAATAGCAAGAACTCGAGCTTGAGCAAATGGGGCGGTGTTTTTCGGGAGAGAGAAAGAGCAGGGGAAGAAGAGATGAGTGAGTGGCCTGGTGGGGCCCCCTCACACATGGGTGGCGCGGCCAGGGCTGGGCCGCGCCACCTGTGTGTGAGGTGGTGTGGCTGCCCCACCTGGTGCCTCCCAGGTGTCTCTCTGCCCCATTTTTGACATAAAAATTTATAAAGAATTTTCTGGAATTTTTCGAGAAACTTTATTTTCGAGGATTTTTCAGAAATTAACATATCGATAAAACTCAGGAAAAACGAGGATGAAAAGATTTCAAGAAAATCAAAACTAAGCATGCAGCAGCTCTGGGATACTCTTAATCATACAACTAAACTGAAAGAATAGAATTTGATGAAAGTAAATACAAGCGAGGTGGAGAAGATGCGGTGAAAACGAAGTTTCATTCATATAAAATCACTTTGTTAACAAGGTTGATCAAGTCTTGTTACCAAACTAACTTTTTATGAGGAGAAACTTTGCATGTCACTTAATGCTTATGTTACCTCAACTTTGATAGGTATAGTCCCAACCATAACAATTTGACATTCTTCCTTGGGCTTTCGCTCTGAACAAATAATTTGACCAACTTTGATGGTCTCAACATGCTTGATTGAATTTAGAGCATTCCTCCTATCAATCTTCTTGGGAAAATAAACAGTGTATTCTTTGTCATTAACATTAAAAGTGACTTTTCCTTGATTGCAATTAATAACAGCACCTGCAGTGTTTAGAAAAGGTCTCCCAAGAATAATAGACATATTATCATCTTTAGGCATTTCTAACACAACAAAATCAGTTAATATTAAACAGCTGTTAGCAACTTGAACAGGAACATTCTCACATATACCGATAGGAATAGTAGTAGACTTATCAGCCATCTGCAAGGATATATCAGTTGAAACCAATTTTTCTAGATCAAGTCTCTTATAAAGAGAAAAAGGCATGACACTAACTCCAGCTCCCAAATCACATAAGGCAGTTCTAACATAGTTATTTTTAATGGAGCACGGAATAGTTGGTATACCTGGATCTCCAAGCTTCTCTGGAACTTTACCATCAAAAGAATAGTTAGCAAGTAGTGTGGAAATTTCCTCACTAGGAATTTTCCTTTTATTAGTGACAATATCTTTCATATACTTTGCATAAGGAGGCATTCTAATAGCATCAGTCAAAGGAATTTGCAAAAATAAAGGTCTCATCCATTCACAAAACCTGTTGTAGTGTTCTTCTTCCTTGGACTTGTGTTTCTTACTAGGAAAAGGCATTGGCTTCTGTACCCAAGGTTCCCTCTCCTTACCATGCTTGTTGGCAATGAAGTCTTCTTTGGTGTACTTTGCATTTTTATCACTCTTTTCCGGTTCTTCTTCAGCTTCTTCTTTATCTTCTTCTTTATCATTTCCTGGTTCTGTTTCAGCATCAGAAATAGAAACACTATTAGGATCTTTACCTGCATCAGAGGATTCTGCAGTTGTTTTATGCTTCTTCTTCTTCTTGGGAGGAATATCATCACTTGAAGTGCGTTGAGAATCTTGCTCAACCCTCTTAGGATGCCCTTCAGGATATAATGGGTCTTGAGTAGCAGCACCACTTCTTGTGCGTATTTCACATGCTTGCTTCTCTCTTGCAGCATTAACCAGCAGGTCTTGCTGCACCTTGGTAAGCTGATCAATTTGTGTTTGAATCATTTGAAAATGTTTAGCAAGTATCTTCACATCATTGGCGGTTCTCTCCACAATATCCTGCATCTTGTTAATAACTCTAGAATTCTCCAACAAATGATTATGCACCATTCTATTAAATTTTTCTTGCTTAACAATAAAATTATCAAACTCATCTAAGCATTGTTCAGGAGGTTTAGTGTAAGGAATATCTCTTTCATCAAAGCGCTGGAGAGAGTGTACCTCAATAGTAGATGAGCGAGGGATTGGCTTACATAATTCTTCAATAGGATGTAAATTCTTCACATCTTCGGCCTTAATACCTTTCTCCTTAAGAGCTTTCTTAGCCTCCTTCATAACTTCATCATTTAATTCAATCATCCCTCTCTTCTTTGGTGTAGGCTCTGTAGATGGCGCAGGAGTGGGTGCTGGTGTTGGCTCAACTAAAATCCAATCATCATGATTCCGGCTTATTTTAGCCATTAACTCCTCTGCTTCAGCCGGAGTTTCTTTCCCTGAAAACACAACCAGCACAACTATCCAAATATGACTTAGATTCATCCGTTAGTCCATTATAAAATATATCAATAAGTTCGTTTTTAGGCAATGGTTCTTTAGGCAAAGCTCTAATTAAAGAACAAAACCTCGTCCAAGATTCAGGCAATTTCTCTCCTTTTCCCTGTTCAAAATCAAAGATTTTCTGCACAGCAGCATGTTGAGCACTAGCGGGAAAATATTTCTGAAAGAAAGCATTAACCAAAGCAATAGGACTAGTAAGAGATCCAGGAGACAAGCTATTAAACCAAATTTTAGCAGCATCCTTCAATGAAAAAGGAAAAATCTTAGCAACAAAATAAGTGCGGAGCTTAATATCATCAGAAAACAAATTACTCAAAGTAGAAAGCTCATTCATGTGCTCCATAGCACTCTCATCTTTAGTACCACAAAAGGGAGTTTTCTCAACAATAGATATGTAAGATAAATCCAAAAAGAAATCATAATCCTTGTCTCTAATATTGATAGGAGAAGCAGCAAACTTAGGATCAGGAGACAAATTATATCTAACAGAACGTCTAGCAAGAAGTTCTTTAACATTACCTGCATCACGAGCAGCACGTGCTTCTGCAATAAAATCATCATTGAGCTCAATATAAGCATCATCATCATAATCATCACTAGAACATTCCCTAGACTCAGGTGAACTAACAGGTGTAACAGTGGTGTTTCCCAACTTAGCTCTAGCAACAGTAGCCTCTAAAAAGGAACCTAGTGAACCTCTCTCATCAAGCACAGTAGAAGCATCATCTAAATTATCAGTGGCACTTTCAATCTCAGCAGAAGTAGTAGCAGTAGCGTGTGGGTGTGGTGGTGTAAGCAACTTACTCATAACAGATGGCGAATCAAGAGCAACAGAGGTGTTGAGAGTCGTACCTCTTCTTGTAGTGGATGGAAATATAGGAACTTTTCCATCACGAGGTTTACCCATGATGAAAGGATTACAGCGAACAATATGAATACCAAGTGAACTTACAGATAAAGCTATGTTCCCCGGCAACGACGCCAGAAAATAGTCTTGATGACCCACAAGTATAGGGGATCGCAACAGTCTTCGAGGGAAGTATTACCCAAATTTATTGATTCGACACAAGGGGAGCCAAAGAATATATGTAAGCCTTAACAAATGAGTTGTCAATTCACCTGCACCTGGAAACAGTCTTGCTCGCAGTGGTTTATCAGTAGCAACAGTTTTATAGTGGTGACAGTAGTGAAATAGTAACAGCAGTAGTAAAATAGCAGCAGTAATAATAACGGTTGTAAACAGTAGGAACAAATACTGTAGGCATAGGGATGGATAACGGGCGTTGCATGGATAAGATAATTCATGAAATCAATGAGATACGGGCATTGCAGATAAATAATGATAAAGCATCCTAGTACAAACAATCATAGGCATGTGTTCCGTATATAGTCGTACGTGCTCACAAGGAGAAACTTGCACGACATCTTTTGTCCTACCAGCCTGTTGCAGCAGGGCCTCAAGGGAAACTACTGGTAATTAAGGTACTCCTTTTAATAAAGTACCGGAGCAAAGCATTAGCACTCGGTGAACACATGTGATCCTCACATCATAGCCATCCCCTCCGGTTATCCCAATTTCTGTCACTTTGGGGCCTCGGGTTCCGGACAACAATATGTGTATACAACTTGTAGGTAAGACCATAAACAACAAGTATCATCATAGAAATAATAACAAGTTCAGATCTGAAATCATGGCACTCGGGCCCAAAGTGATAAGCATTAAGCACAACAAGTTGCAACAATGTCATAGGCACTAAATAAAGATACTAGGCACTATGCCCTATCAATCTCATATCAAATTACATGAACAATCTCATCCAATCCCTACCATCCCCTCACCTACAGCAGGGGAATTACTCACACATGGATGGGGGAGTCATGGATGGTCGATGGAGGAGCGTCGGTGGTGATGGTGATGAAGATCTCCTCCGAATCCCCGTCCCGGCAGGGTGCCAGAATGGAGTTTCTGGTTCCGAATCGCGGTTTCTGATGGCGGCGGCGCAACGGAAGTCTATATGGGAAAAACGCCGTCTCCCCGATCTCAAGTCGTCAGGGGGTATATGTACGCGAGAGAGGGGGTCGAGAGGCGGCCTAGAGCCACCTCACACAGGGGTGGCGCGGCCAGGGCTGGGCCGCGCCACCACCTTGTGACGGCTCCTCGAGCCACTTCTCCCTCCGGTCTTCTGGCTCCGTGGGTCTTCTGGTGAAATATGATTTTTGGTGATTTTTCCCGAATTTTTACTGGAAGTTGAATTTCTGCACAAAAATGAGACACCAGAGCAATTCTGCTGAAAACAGCGCCAGTCCGTGTTAGTTGTACTCAAAACACACAAATTAGAGGAGAAACAATAGCAAAAGTGTTCGAGAAAGTAGATACGTTTTGGACGTATCAACAGCCGCCCTCCTCTTTGAGCTGGGAAGAAGATTCTTCCGAAGTTTGGTCTCGACGCATCGTAAGTTTCTCTATCGAACTTCTTTCTTGTATGATTTCGCCTTGAGTTGACTGCATTGCATTGACTTCAACGCCTGCTTCAGATCTTCCACCGAGGAGACTTCGGTGAGCCAGGGTGATCGTGATCGATACCAAGTTTGACCCCACGATTCCACCCTCGAATAGACCGCGGACTCGCAGGAGAAGGCAGCTGAAGACACCGCGCTGGGAGATCTCCCGAAGCCGTCGCCCCTCCAAAGAAAAAGATGATCGAGCCCGAACTTGTTCTGGTCTCCTCCTCCGGTGAACCTTCCGGCCCCAAAAGCCATATAAGCCTGAAGATCCTAGTTTTTTGATTCTGATATTTGCCTATCAGTAGCCCCCGAGGGTGAGTTGAAGTGTTTACAGTTGGGCTTGCCCTCCAAACAATTATTTGAGATCTCATCTTTGCTTCTGCTTGTTTAGCCCGTTGTTAGGGACTTATCGAAGGTGTGCAAGAACTTTCTTGCTCTGGAGGAAGAAAACTGTCAATTATCAACGCAGCTGGAAGATGTGCGCCGTAAGTGATGTCTTCTTCCATCTGGCTTTTTTTGTTTCAACACCTGTTACTTCCATTCTTAGTTTGCTATCCCTCGAATGGGCAGGAATTGCGACTCAAGCGGCTGCCGACAAGACATCACTAAAAGCTCAACTAGACGATCTTGTGGCCGAAAAATCTATGTTGATGGCGAAAGATGATGGGCTGGCCGAAGAAGTTGCCCGGCTTAAAGTTAAATCCACCAAGGCTCAAGAGCTCGCCACTCAGTGTCGTCTGGAGGCTGAGTCTAAGGAGAAGGGCCTACACCAACGCTTGCAGGCCGCCCTCAATACCTTGCGCGGTAAGCTTTTGCCATCCCGTTATTAAGTGATTCGTGTCAATCACTTCCAAACCTGACTGGGGATCTTGTTGCTTCGTGAAGCTGCTGCTGAGTTAGACGTCGGGGCAATGAAGGAGCCCGCTGGGCTCGAGTCGAGTGTTGGTAGCGTCGAGCGCCTCTGCCAGGAGGTGAGAGATCTCCTGGCGAAGGTGCGGCCGACACTTGACCGTGTTCATGACGTCTCCATTCCTGAGTCGACCAGCAACACCATGGCCGGCATCCTCGAAGCCCTGGCGGTGAAGGTAGACAGCGAAGACCCTTTTGTTGCTGCGGTTCGCCAACAGGTAACTATCGGCTCCGAGTCTGTCTTCTCTATACTGATGATGCACGGGGTTGAGTTTGACGCCGACAAGGTCACGGGCACGTATCCGAAGGACAAGGCCGGGTGCGACATTGCTCCCAAGGCCTATCTTGAGCGCACCCGTAACTTGTCTGCCCGGATGACGAGCTTCCTGGCGGAAAGGAACGAAAAGAGGGCGGCGGCAAGGGCTCGCAAGCGTAGTGCGTCAGGTGCACCTTCCAGCAAGGCCGCTGGTAGTTTGACTTAGTTTCCGATAAACTTGTTGTGCTTGTAATTGACAATGCGATGCTACTTTGGAGGTCGTGGCTAGCTTTTGGACATCGTTTATTGTAAAACTGCTGCTGTTTATTTTGCCACTTTCCTTTGATATGTTTTGCCCTTGTTTGCGTCTCGATTACCCATGAATGCTTGTGACTGGGGCCTCCTGTGCAAGGTACGTCAGCTGGCCCTGATGCCTGGCCTGTGTCATATGAGACGGTCGCTAGCTCTTCCCGTGCTGTTGAGAGGAGAGTACCTTCCATGAGCGAGCTCTCTTTGATTCGATCCTTGCGTGACCAACTTAAGAACGCTCAGCATCAACTGAAGATAGTTACTGCCAAGGTCAACGTTGCTCTTTCCAAAGTTTCGCGGGCTACGGATGCCGAAAAGTTCCTTCTTGAGGAAATCGAGAACCTTGGGAAAGCCATGAAATGTGAGTCTTTCGAGCTCTTGATCTATTTCTGCTCCATGTTCGCTAGACGTGACATTCTTCCCATTTCTTTAGATGTATGCCTCGATAGCGAAGCTGAAGCCCGGCGCATAAACGCGCACCTTCGTGCAGCTCAGACCCATGCTAATTCGATTGCGGATAGCTTCTGGGCTGACCGATCGAAGGCGATGAAGCTTACAGTGCTCCAAGATCGGATCGCCCAAGCTGGAGTCCTGGCCGAGACGAGCCGCGCCGCCCTCGCTCGTGTGCACAAGGCGATGTTTCCTTTGAACAATCAGCCTGATAGACTTCCTGCTCTGCTTGATCGATTCGAGAACGTTAAGCTGTCTATCGCTTTGTTCATGAGCATCTTCGCTGCGGGGCTCTGGTCGCCCTTTCCTTCATGCGCGCCCATTACCCCGAGGTTGACCTGGAACTGCTGAAGATGCTCCCTCCAACTCCTAGTGGCCGCGTTGACATGGATGCCCTCTACGCTATTTGTAGAGAGACCGCCGATTGTATCGCTCGGCAGATCATCACCGAGAGTGATCGCCAGAGAGCAAATCAGGCTGGTTTGGTAACTTAGACTTGTAATATTATTTGGTCCACATGCCTATATCTTGGGAAGTTCTTTAGAGTGTTGTGCGAATTTTGATGAGTCATGTAGGTTGAGGAATGGAGCCCTCGATCGTAGGTCAAAGGGCGAAGCCCCCGAGCGTAGTTCGAAGGGCGAAGCCCCCGAGGCGTAGGTCGAAGGGCAAAGCCCCCGAGCGTAGGTCGAAAGGCGAAGCCCCCGAGCGTGGGTCGGAGGGCGAAGCCCTTGAGCGTGGGTCGAAGGGCGAAGCCCCTGAGCGTGGGTCAGAGGGCGAAGCCCCCGAGCGTGGGTCAGAGGGCGAAGCCCCCGAGCGTGGGTCAGAGGGCGAAGCCCCCGAGCGTGGGTCAGAGGGCGAAGCCCCCGAGCGTAGTTTGAGCAATTTTTTAAGGCAAAGCCCCCAAGTATGGGTCAAACAATGATATGAGGAAGTGTACTTTATTGCTTGGCGCCGAGGGTGCAATGGTTAAGCATGGTCTGCTGCCGATGCTTAGTTATAGAGAGAAAGGAGGGGGGAAGTGTGCTGATCCTAAGGATAGAATCGACGCAACTGCTGTGTGTTCCACAGGTATTCGACATCCTTCCCTGACTTGGGGTCGCGAAGCCGATACATGCCCCCTGGGATTGCTTCGTGAATGAGGTACGGGCCTTCCCACGGTGGCTCTAGCTTTGACGTGCTTGTTTGCTTGAGGCGAAGCACGAGGTTGCTGGGCTCGAAGGACCGTCCGCGTACCCGTCTGCTATGGTAATTGCGGAGGCTTTGTTGATAAACTGCCGAGCGAGCGAGAGCGATGTCTCGAGCTTCATCCAGCAGGTCTTGGGCATCTGCCAATACCTTTTCTGCGTCTTCTTTGATGTAGGCGACCACACGGGGTGCGCAGTAGCGCCCATCTGTAGGTAGCACTGCCTCTGCTCTGAAAAGCAGGAAGAATGGCATGTAGCCAGTCAAAGAATTGGGTGTTGTTCGCAGGCTCCATAGAACCGACGGTAGTTCTTTGACCCAAGCGCCTGCCTCGCGTTTGAGGGGCCGAAGGAGTCGCTTCTTCAGGCCTGCACAGACGAGCCCGTTGGCCTTTTCGACTTGGCCGTTGGACTTGGGATGCGCCACCGAGGCGTACTTGATCTTGATGCCGAGCTTTTTGGCGAATTCTTGAAATTCGCCCGAGGTGAAGTTGGTGCCGTTGTCAGTGATGATGCTGTTCGGTACACCGTACCAGTAGACGATGGATTCGAAGAACTTGACCGCTGTGGTCGCCTCTTGGTTGGTGACAGGGACAACTTCGATCCATTTGGAGAATTTATCCATAGCGACCAGTAGGTACGTGTGGCTTCCTCGAGATGACTTTGGCAGGGGCCCTACTTGATCGAGGCCCCATTGTGCGAAGGGCCAGGCGACAGGTATGGTGTGCAGTTCTGACGCTGGCACATGCGGCTTAGTGGCGAATAGCTGGCATGCTTCGCACTGCTGGATGATGTTCCTAGCATCGTGGAGGGCCGAGAGCTAGTAGAACCCCGACCGAAAAGCCTTAGCGATGAGAGTTCGACTGCTGGCATGATGCCCGCAGGTTCCTTCATGAATCTCCCGAAGGAGGGCAATTCTGTCTTCTTGCGCTATGCACCGTTGGAGGACACCTGTAGTGCTACGCTTGTAGAGTTCTCTGTTGATTATCGTGAAGGCCTTGGAGTGCCGCATGACCTGTCGATGATGGATGGGGTCTTCTGGGAGTTCGCCTTGCACCAGGTAGGCCAGGTACGGCTTTGTCCAGACTGCTTCGACGAGCATGATTGTGGCCGCTTCCTTGGAGAGGTCTTCTGTTCCCGCTGCTGGGGCGGGACCTGATTGCTTAGCCCCCGAGCGTGTTGCTAACGTCGGATCGGTGGTTGGCTTGATCTTGATGGACCGCTCGAATATCTCCTCGAAAAAGACTCCTGGTGGTATCGGCAAACACTTGGAGCCGATGTTGGCTAGGTTGTCTGCCTCTTTATTGCTTTCCCTGTCGATGTGCGTCACCTCGTACCCTTCAAAGTCGCCTTCGAGCTTGTCGTACATGGCGCGGTATGCAATCATGTTTGCACAGGTCGCATCGCACTCCTTCATGACTTGCTGGGCGATGGGATTTGAGTCTCCATGGATCTTGATGCGAGTGGCCCCGCAGGCTTTCACCATTCGCATGCCGTGCAGAACAGCTTTGTACTCCGCTTCGTTGTTCGAGGGGTTCATGAAGCACATACGGAGGACGTAGCGCATCTTGTCCCCCTATGGTGACACGAGTACCACTCCTGCTCCTGCTCCTGAAACCCACTTAGACCCATCGACATAAATGGTCCAACAGTTCGATAGGTCCGGGAGTTCGGGCATCTGTGCTTCCGTCCATTCGGCTATGAAATCTGGTAGGAATTGTGACTTGATTGCCGACTAGCGCTGGTATGTGATCTCCCAGGGCCCCAAGGTGACCCCCCATAGCGACACACGCCCTGTGGCATCGAGATTGTTGAGGATGCTGGATACTGGATTCGAGGCCACTACTATGACGGAGTGACACTCGAAGTAATGCGGCAGTTTCTTCCCTGTCATGTAGATGGCATATGCTAGCTTCTGGTAATGAGGGTACCTTTGTTTGGTTGGAGACAAGACTTCACTGAGATAGTATACTGGTCTTTGTACCCCGTGCTCTTTGCTATCCTCCGCACGCTCGACCACCAGGGCCGAACTGACGACTTGATTCGTGGCCGCTATGTATAGCAACATTGGCTCTTTCTCTCGAGGAGTGACTAGGACTGGGGATGTCGAAAGGCGACGCTTAAGATCATCGAACGCGGCTTGCGCCTCTTCTGTCTAGGTGAAGTTGTCCGTCTTCTAGAGTAGCCGATAGAAGGGGAGAGCTTTTTCGCCGAGCTTGCTTATAAAGCGGCTGAGTGCTGCTAGTCGACCTGTCAGCTGCTGGACATGTCAAAGCATCTTCGGCGGTTGCATGTTGACGATGGCTTGGATCTTCTCTGGGTTGCCCTCAATTCCTCTTTCAGAGATGAGGTAGCCCAGCAGCTGGCCCGTAGGCACCCCGAAGGAGCATTTCTTTGGGTTGAGCTTGATGTTGTAGCGGTTGAGGTTGGCGAAGGTTTCTCGCAGGTCGTCGAGCAGGCTGTCTGCTTTTGTGGTCTTGATGACGATGTCGTCAACATAGACTTCGATGTTGCGGCCGATCTGCTCCTTCAGGCATGCCTGCATGCACCATTGATAGGTGGCTCCCATGTTTTTGAGCCCGAAGGGCATCGTCATATAATAGTACACCCCGTGTGGAGTGATGAACGCCGTCTTGTCTTCGTCTTCGACCTTTAGTCTTATCTAGTTGTATCCGGAGTACGCATCGAGGAACGAAAGGCGCTCGCAACCAGCAGTGGAATTGATGATCTGGTCGATTCGAGGCAGAGGGAAGTAATCCTTCGGGCAGTGCTTGTTCAATGCCGTGAAATCGACGCACATCCTGTAGATCTTGGTGTCTTTCTTCTCCACCATGACCGGTGGAGAAAGCCACGTGGCCTCCTTTATCTCTCTGATGAACTTCACCTCGAGGAGGCGGTTTATCTCTTCACCCATTGGTTGGGCCTTCTCTGGATTGTAGCGACGCATCGACTGCTTGATCAGTTTTGCGTTTGGAAAGATCTTGAGCTCGTGCTCGGCGAGTTCCCTGGGGATGCCTGGCATATCTGCTGGACACCAGGTGAACATCCTCCAGTGCTCACGGAGGAACCCAACGAGCGCGCTTTCCTATGCGGGGGAAAGAGAATTCGACACCCGCGCGGTCTTGGTTGGATCCGTCGGGTGGATCTGGTGCTCTCGAGTGTCTTTGCTGGCGTCAAATGAGAGCTCTGGGGCGTTCTGCTGCGCCGGTGGATCGACGTCCATGTTAGTGCTCTCCCTAATATGGTTGAGCTCTTCGTGTACCCCGAATGTCTGGGACATGCTGTTCAAGTCCTTGTCGCAGTTTTCTGAGCGGACGAAGCTTCCGCTGATCGTTAGTGGTCCTTTGTTCGCTGGCATCCGCAGTTTGAGGTAAGCGTAATGTGGAACCGCCATGAATCGGGCGAACGCTGGTCACCCGAGAAAAGCGTGATACTGTGAGGGCCAATCGATGACCTCGAACTTGATCTTCTCCTTCCTAAAGTTTGATGGAGTGCCGAAGATAACGTCCAGGTGTATTGCCCCCAATGCATATGTCGGTTTTCATGGGACGATTCCATAAAAGGACGTCTCTGTCGGCAAGAGGTTGTCCATCGGGATCTTGATCTTACATAATGTGTCTGCATAGATGAGGTTCAAGCTGCTCCCTCCATCCATGAACACTTTTTTGGAGGTGAAGCCTCCTATCTGCGCTTCGAGGACTAAGGCGTGGTGTCCAGTGTGCGGGATCTTTGGTGGATGATCTGACCGGTCAAAGCCGATCGGATGCTCTGACCAGTTCAGATATTCGGGCATGGTAGGCGGTGCGTGTTCGGCATGGAATAGCTCCCTTGCACGCTTCCGCTGGACTTTATTCGTCGGGCGCCCTCTCTGAATCATGCGCACGAAGCCTCGTGGTGGCAGGAACGCCTCTTCTTCGATGGCTGGCTGCCGTGGCTCGACTTGCTAGATCATGGCGGCCTGATGGCCCTGTTGTACCACGTTTGCTGGCGGGTTAGGCGGTGGTGGTGGAGCGTTGTAAGCTATCGCACCTGCCACCGGCTGCTCGGTTTGCATCCTCTCTTGAAGTGCTCGACTGAGGCGAAGGAATTCCCTACACTCAATGAGGAGATGAGCGGGTCTTCGTACCCCATCTTTATCGAGGTACGTGTGTCTTGTGCACCCCCCATCGAGCATCTCTTTTGCTGACAGTTGTGGCTGCTCATGTCATCGGCGCCACTCCGTTTTTGGCCTCGAATCGCGGCCAGCGCTCCTGCTACTACTACCGTAGTAGTTGTTCCCTCGTCGCAGTCCATCGCGATTATCGTCACGGTCCTCGTTCACGTAGCCTGCCGCTACCATATCCGTGGCGTCCGCGTCGTCGTAGCGGTTCCGATGACCTTTCTTTCGGGAGCTGGTGTGAAACTGATCATTTGCATCGATGTCACACTCCGCTGATCGGCGGCGGCTTCTAGGTGTCGCGATGGAATCTTCTCCATTAGCCCACTCGTTCGCCAAGCTCATGAGATGGTCGATGGTCTTTGGCTTGCAGTGCCCCAGTTCCTCCTTGAAGTTGCGTCGAATGAGACCGTCCCGAAAGGCGTCGATGGCTCTCTCGGGCGAAATATTTTCCGCCGTGTTGCGGAGACTGATCCATCATGAGATGTATGACCTTAGATTTTCTCCGGTTCTTTGTACGCACAAGCGCAACTCTTCGAACGATGTGGGCCGTCGTGAGGTGCCTCGAAAGTTGGTGATGAACGCTTGCCGAAACTCCTCCCAAGAGCGAATGCTATCCGGAGCAAGGTTGTTCAGCCACGCCCTTGCGTTGTCTTTCGGGTGCAGTGATAGCAGCTGGAGAGCGTTATCTCTAGATCCGCCACCGATGGTGACGGCAGTCATGAAGTCATCAAGCCAAATTCGAGGGTCATGCTGCCCATTGAACTTGACTACACTGTCTCTAAGCTTGATTCCTTTCGGCAATGGTGTGGAACGGATCAGGAGGCTAAAGCACTCCGCTCTACACAGACTATCGTGATTACCACCGAACACTTCCAGATCACGTTCCTCCTTGAAGCGACGCGCATCGCGTTGCGCACGACCGTTGTCGACCCTGTTCTGAGCCAAGCCATGTCGAAGCTCCCCGTTGATAGGTTCCACCACTTGAGTCCTGGGCGCGACTGCTGGCGCTGCTATGGGGTGTCTGGGCTATTCGACTGGCGGGATGGCCCTTCTCGGCGTCGTTTTGCGCCCTTGGTTAGCTGTGCCTTGAAGCACCCTAACTCCTTCAAGCGCCAGATTCCGTAGATGCCTCATATGCTCGTCGTCGTTGGCTGCGTTCACAACACTGTATGCTATTGTTGCCATAATCGTGGCTTCCTTGGTCTTGGGTAGCAGATCTGCTTCATTAAACTCTGCCTCCAAATTTCGGGCGATGTTGTGCATGTCAGCCCCAGGCTGGATGTGCGACCGCGTCCTATGTTGGACACTCGATGAATAGTGAGATGATCGCTCGGCCCATCTTCTGCTAGACGTGTCGGCCTCATCCCTGCGTTGCTCCAAGATGCGCCTATCAGCGCTAATCTGATCCTTCTGCTTCTGGACAACGAATCAGAGCACAACTAGCTCCTGCGGGCTCGGATTAGGGCCCATATCTGCTTCACCCGCGTACACTCTCCTTGCGTACCGGATCTGGTCTTGTGTTATGAACTGTCGACCGGTATTCGACCGGTTTCAACCGTCATTGGCTCTGTGCTCGTTCCTGTCTCCGTGCGACGCCATCATGCAGTGTCCTCCGAACGGTGGGATCGAGTCATCACTGATTTCGCCCAATGCTGGAGGATAAACGTCGTCATCTCCGGTGTATGATCCGACCTCGATCATGATGTCAGAGTCATAATCAACCATGTATCGATTGCTTGATGTGGCAGATTCGCTCGAGTATGAGCTATCCAAATTGCCTATCTTCCCACTGGCTTCAGGGTAGATGTTGTCGTCATCTAAACACGTGTGGTCCGAGTATAGCCCTTTGACATAATCAGGGTCATAGGGTGCAGTACGGAGCATGAGGGCGTTGAGAGCCCGCTCGCACTCGGATATCGTCGGGTAGATAGCTACAGTGCCTCCCCAAGGATCTTCGCAGCCGGTGATCTCGTGAGACGAGAAATCTCTGGCGCCCACATAGTGGTACGCGTCGCAATCGGTGCAGTAGGCGGCGGTTGGGGATGGAGGTGGATTTTCGAAGTCGTTCGACCCTAGTGATGGGGTCAAAAGTTTCAGCCTTGGTTCCTCCCCTGATAACGCCAGCGGTATGGTCATCGAGGGATTGCCCTCGATAGCTGGTAGTGTGCTTGGAGCCACTGCGGGCGGCGTCAAATCACTGACAGAGATTAGCTCAGCAACTCCGTCATCGTTCACGTGGAAGTTGAACAGTTCGAAGGCCATGTCGAAGCCTCCGGTCACCGCCGAGACTGCTCCTGCCGTGCTTGAAGTAGGGTCGATGATGATCGCGGTCGGAGTAAGATCGGCGGTGCTTGGCGATGCAGTGTTAACGATGGCCGATCTAGCGATGTCGACCTCAGTTTCTGGTGAGGTGGTGTTGATGATGGTCAGCACAGCAATGCCGACGGCGATGTCAATGGCGTAGTCGATGTCGATCTTCGCGTTGGTGTCAAAGTTGATGGCAGAGTCGATGTCGATATTGGCATGGGTGTCGAATGGCGAAGCAGAATCGACAGCCATGGTTGATGTCGGGCCGTCGAACCTTGGCGATGCGGTGATGTTGTCGATGGTTGGTGAAGGAGCCGGTGAATCCGTAGATCCAGATCCCGTCGTCCCCACAGTCGGCGCCAAATGATGAGGTTCAACCCCGGCAATGCCCACGTTTGCGGGCTTTCGATTCATGGAGCGCTAGTGGGATCTGGCGAACTCGACGGCGATCAGACGAAAGCAGAGGGACATGGGATTTTACCCAGGTGATACATCTCAAATGTATCTATAATTTTTGATGCTCCATGCTTGTTTTTACACCATTTGCTTAGTGTTTCGTTACACTTCGTGGCACTTTTATGCATTTTCCAGAACTAACCTATTAACAAGTTGCTACAGTGCCAGTTTCCTATTTTCTGCTATTTTTGTGTTTCAAAAAAGTTACACAGGAAATATTCTCGGAATTGGACGAAACCAAAGCCAGTCGCCCAAAATTTCACCGAAGCTTCTAGAGAATCGAAGAGGAGACAGAGTGGGGCCACGAGGGCCCCACACAATAGGGCGGCGCGGCCAGGGGCTGGGTCGCGCCCCCTATGTGTGAGGGAGCCTCGGTCCACTCCTGATGATGCCCCTTCGCCTATAAAGACCCCCCCCCCCCCGACGGGAGAAACCTAAAGACCCGATCACTTTTCCAGAACACATCGCGATCCGCCGCCGCCGTCGACCCGAAGATCGGGAGGGTCTAGAAGCTCTTCCCGGCACCCTGCCGGAGAGGGGAATCACCACCGGAGGTCTTCTTCATCGCCATGCTTGCCTCCGGAGCGATGAGTAGTCTAGCTTGGGAAAGAATGAAATCTATGATAAAGAATTGTCCCACACATGGACTGACTACTTGGATGATTGTTCAAACTTTTTATGTAGGACTGAATTTTTCTTCGAGGAACCTGCTTGATTCAGCTGCTGGAGGCACTTTTATATCCCTTACCTTGGGCACCGCAACAAAGCTTCTCGATAATATGATGGTAAATTACTCTGAATGGCACACCGAGAGAGCTTCACAAGGTAAGAAGGTAAATTCTGTTGAGGAAACCTCTTCCTTGAGTGATAAGATTGATGCTATTATGCTTATGCTTTCAAATGATAGGACTCGTGTAGATCCTAATAATGTTCCTTTAGCCTCATTGGTTGCTCAAGAAGAGCATGTTGATGTAAACTTCATTAGAAATAATAATTTTAACAACAATGCTTATAGGAATAATTTTGCTAGTAACAATTATAGGCCGTATCCTTCTACCAATGGTAATGGTTATGGTAACTCTTATGGCAATTCCTCCAACAACACTAGGGCCGCGCCCTCCGTGCTTGAAGTAATGCTCAAGGACTTCATCGGTAAGCAAAATGCTTTTAACAAGTCTGCTGAGGAAAAGTTAGGCAAAATTGATATTCTTGCTTCTAAAGTCGATAGCCTTGCTCATGATGTTGAACTTCTGAAATTAAAAGTGTTGCCTAATGAGGTGAAAGAGAACAATGGTTTTGCTACTGCTAATGCTATCCAAGTTAGAATTGATGAAAATGTTAGGATGCTAGCAGAATTGCATGCCAGGTGGGAAAGAGAAGATGAGATGGCTAGAGAAATGAAGGTATGTACCATTACTACCTCTAATGATGTTGATCCTAATGCTAGCAATCCTCTTACTTTGATTGGTGTAGAGAAAACTCCCACTCCTTGTGTTAAAAAGCCTAAAACAGCTAAAACTTTTTCTCAAAAGAGTGCTGAAATTTTTCGGAGTGTAGAAGATGATAGCTCTACTTCCTTTAATGATTTTGATGTTGATGACTACAATATATCTGAAGTTATTTTGTTCTTGCAAAAGCTTGCTTTGACTTCCAATGCTAGTTCTTTAAATGTTGCTTTTACTAAGCATATTACCAATGCTCTTATGAAAATTAGGGATAAAAAGTTGAAGCAAAAAGCTTCTGTTCCCAAGAAGTTAGAAGATGGTTGGGAACCCATCATTGATATGCATATTAATGGTTTTGATTGCCATGCTTTATGTGATCTAGGTGCTAGTATTTCTATTATGCCTAGAAAGATTTATGATATGCTTGATTTACCACCGCTTGAAAAGTGTTATTATGATGTTCCTATTGCTGATGTTGCTAAGAAGAAACCTTTGGGAAGAATTAATGATGTTCTTATTGTGGTTAACAATAACCTTATTCCCGTTGATTTCCTTGTCATGGATGTTGAATGCAATGCTTCATGTCCTATTATTTTGGGAAGACCTTTTCTTTGAACTGTAGGTGCCATCATTGATATGAGGGAAGGCACCATTAAATATCAATTTCCACTTAAGAAAGGTATGGAACACTTCCCTAGAAAGAGAGAAAAATTACTTTTTGACTCTATTCTTAGAGCAAATTATGAGCTTGATGCTTCATCACTTGATATTACTTGATTCGCAATTTTCTGCGCCTAGCTCAAAGGCGTTAAAGAAAAGCATTCTTGGGAGATAACCCAATGTTTTTACATTCAGTTCTTTTTCTTTTATTTGAGTCTTGGAAGTTATTACTACTGTAATAACTTCTCCTTATCCTTTTTATTTCGTTTTTGTGCCAAGAGAAGCCTCTAATTTGAGCGAAGTAAGATTTGGGGATGTTGCTGTCCTGAAACAGTTTTCGGTGCCGCACCGTAAAAATTCGTGAAAATTCTCTGTATATCTTTTGGACCTGCGATTTCTTGTGCATATGACCCAGGTTAGATCCAAACTTTCATTAGTTGAACACTTTTTGATTTGAGCAACAGAAAACCCCTCAAAAATTCGACCTTTGTTAGATGTTCTGTTCTGACAGATTTCTGCCAATATTTGTGTTTGCCGCTTTATCGCTTTCTTTTTGAGTTATTTTGATCACAGAACTTTTGAGGAAGTTGCTACAGTAGTATATGCTTTATTTGTGGTGGTTTTGGGTTGAAACCTGAAGCAAAAAGGGTTGATTCTATGTTATGCTTACACTAATGTTGCTAATAGATTTGTGTTTAGTTTTGTATGAAGGAAGTTTTCAAGTGTAGGGATCGGAGAGTGATGAGATGAGTTGAAGAATGGACAAAAGCTCAAGCTTGGGGATGACCATGCATCACCCCAAAAAATATCCAAGAAGTACAAGCGTCAAAGCTTGGGGATGCCCCCGAGGCACCCCTTCTTCATCGGCAAAAATCAGGTCACCTTTCAAAACACTATATTTTTATTGCTTCATGCATTATGCGTTTTTTTTTGAGTGTTAGTTGTTTTAGTTTTCAGTTTGGTTTAGTTTTGTTTGCTGCAATAAATGGTTGGACCCCAACAAATTTCTTTTGGAGAAGTTGCCTTGCTTTTCATTTGCCAAGAATACTCCGTTTTTATTCTTATAATTTCAACGAGTGTTCTCTTTTTCTAAGAACTGCGTTTAGTTTTCGTTTTCACCTTGATTTGTGTTCAGATCTTGTTATATCTTTTCATCAAGGTGTATTTTTGCCTCTGGTCATTATTGGTTTTCATGAAAAGAGGTGTTTATAAAAAGTTGGAATGGTGTTGGAAAAGAGAAAAAGCTTTATGCAAAAAAGTGGTACAAGAAGGAGCTTGTGTAGACTGCGGCCTAGGCTTTTGCATGTCGTGCTTGATGTATTTTTGATAGTATGCTTAGTGGTTTTGCTGTAGCATGACTTGTCTCAAATGACTGAGATTGCTTAATGAGCCTTTGAAAAAAATCATGCGTTGTTTTTATCGTTTGGAAGCATTATTTTGGTTTCTCCTTGATGCTTTATTTGGGTTGACTTGGCGCACGCTCACACATGTTAGACTCTTACAAAGTCGCCAATAGCCTATATGATCATTTAGTTTTTGACTTTTGATGCCATCTTATGCTTCTTTAATGTCGCTTTGTCGCTATGCATGATTATGGCCGTTATTGCTCTCTTAGTTGGTCGCTCCCAGTCTTTTGCTAGCCTTCATTTTGTACTGAGTGAAAGGACACAGATGTCGCCTAGAGGGGGGGTGGGTGAATAGGCGATTTAAAACTTTTACGAGTGGCTTGACAAATGCGGAATAAAACTAACGTTTAATTTGCCAAGCATACAAAACCTAAATAAACTAGGTTCGCCTATGTGCACCAACAACTTATGCTAGACAAGATAAGTAACTATGTGATAGCAAGATATATATAACTTCAAGCACGAAGGCTATCACAAAGTATATTGCATAAGTAAAGGAGCTCGGGTATAGAAATAACCGAGGCACGCGGAGATAACGATGTATCCCGAAGTTCACACCCTTGCGGGTGCTAATCTCCGTTGGAGCGGTGTGGAGGCACAAGGCTCCCCAAACGCCACGGAGGCTCACCGTAATCTCCTCGAGCCCTCCCACCAAGATGGAAGACCCGATCCACTATGGGACCCTTGAGGGCGGTCACCGAACCCGCACAAAGCTTGGGGCAACTCCACAACTTAATTGGAGGCTCCCAAATCCACAAAGCCACTAAGATTGGGGCACACTCCACAACTTAATTGGAGGCTCCCAATAATCGCCACGGAGGCACCACAAAGCTTGGGAAGATCTCCACAACTTAATTGGAGGTCCCCAAGAAATCCACTGAGCCATCTAGGGTTCCAAGAACCCAAGAGGAAATAAGCTTCTTGCTTTCACCATCGAATCTCCGAGGAGAACTCAAACCGATGCACCAAATGCAATGGCAAGAACACACGAAGTGCTCAAATCCTTCTCTCCCAAATCCTACCAAAGCAACAAATGCTATGGAGAGATATGAGAGGAAGAACAAGGAGGAAATCCACAAAGAACTCCAAGATCTAGATCCAATAGGTTCCCCTCACTTAGAGGAGAAAGTGATTGGTGGAAATGTAGATCTAGATCTCCTCTCTCTTTTCCCTTAAAAAGATGCAAGAAACATGGAGGGAATGGAGGAGGGAGGGCAAGCTTTGAAGGTCAACAATGGAGGAGAGAGAAGCCCAAAAATGTGGTTGGTTCAAGGAGGAAGAAGGGTATTTATAGGTGGGGAAAAATATGGCCGTTGGAAGCAGCCCACCGGCCAGTTCGGCCGTAAGTCCGGCGGCGCCGGCCTCTGGGCCGGATGGTCCGGTGGTAAGTCCGGCGGGACCACACTATCGGCCAGATGTCCGGCGACCCGCCGGGCGGGTTCAGCAACCCGCCGAAAGTCCAGTCAGACTAGTAGTTCGGCGGCCCCGCCGGACTGGCCCGGTTCGCCGCCGGAAGGTCCGGCCTGGAGCCCGGCCTGGCCAGACCAGGGGCCAAAATGGACAGCCCAAAAACCAAATAACTTTTGCAAGGAAACTCCGAATGAGATGAAACCAGCAAGGAAGAATTTACTATGAATTTAGAGGTAATAAGCGTCTCTCTATGAGGAACCGGTAAATTCTCCAAACACCAAAAATGCAATAAGAGTTCCATACGAAATCCATTTTTGATGAGCTAGAGCTTGTCATGGAAATAACCACAAGCTCTAGAATCTGACATGGATAAAATCCAAATAAGAACCAAGAAAGATAATGCCAAGTATGCAAAGGTTTGAGCTCTCTCTGAACGATACGAATAAGTTACTCACTCGAGAGCCCCTCTTGATAGTACGGCTATCGATCCTAAACCCGGTCTCCCACACTATGAGACCGGTAAGAAAGAAACCCTATCAAGAACATACATGTGCCTTGAGCATTCCACTTGAGCTAGATGGTGATGATCTTGATCTTCTCAAATTGGACTACCTTTCTTGATTGCGCTTGCTCGGTGAAGTCTTGCGGATTGCTCCCCCATACATCACTATGGGAGAGACACTAGAGAAATATCTTCACATGTCCATTACCACCAAATGGACACCGAGCTTCAAGCAACTGATATCTTCTGGAAGCCTATCTTGAACTTGTGCTTTGACTTGATCAACATTGATGATGTCTTGAGAATGCACATGAGAGCTCACTCCATCTTATTCCTCAAGACACACTCTATAGGCTCAACTCCCTTATGACCAAACTTCTGATCACTCCTTGAATAACACCTTGATCATCACATAATCTTCTTTATACTTCTAACAACCTTGAACCCAACATATGGATCAAGCGTTGTCTACGAACAAGACCTACAAATATAACTCAATGCAAACATTAGTCCATAGGGATTGTCATTAATTACCAAAACCACACATGGGGGCACATGCTCTTTCACTGAGTATGAGCTCTACTCGTGCATCCAACTCCTAAAAACCAAGTTTGCCATTGTGTCCACCATACATACCTATTAGCAATTTGCTATTCCAAAGTACATTTGACTTGCTTTTATCTACTCTTCAAATTAAACTCTTACCAGTGTTATGCGAAAATTGGCCAGTAAAGCCCTCACGAACCAGATGGCACACTTTACTTTTCTCGCTTTAAAATTTTGACATTGTGGTCTCTTATGTTGAGTTGTTATGCTTGCAAGTTGTAAGTTGGGAATTAGCCCAGCCATGCCGTCATGGGGCAAGCTTTCAACATTGCACTTCTTATTTGAGTTGATATCGTTGAAAGGATCATATGAGCGACTAGAGGGGGGGCTGAATAGGAGCTACCCAATTTTTTACTTCTTTTCAAGTTAAGGCTAGACAAGAAGGTAAATTCTCTAGATGTGCTACTAAGTGAATTTACCTAGAGTGAAAAGCAAGCTAGCAATAACAATATAGGTAAAGGTACAAGTAAAGGATAGAGGTAACCATAATGGAGACACGAAGACACAAGGATGTATTCCCGTAGTTCCTTCCTTGTTCCGGGAAGTACGTCTACGTTGGAGAGGTGTGGCGCCACAAAGGCCACCAACGCCACAAAGTCTCACCCTATTCTCTGGTGAACAAGCCACAAAGGCGAGTTCACGCTCCACTAAGCAATGCCCTTGAAGGCGGCACGAGACCTTTACACAAATTATTGGGGCGAGCTCCACAACTCAATTGGAGGCTCCCAATAGGCTCACCAAGCTCTTACACACAAAGTTAAGCTTGGGGGACGGCTTCTTCTGGCTAGGAATCTGATGAACACGAGACTTACAAGCCCCTCAACAAAACGAGGGGGGAAATCAAATCGCCTTGGTTGAAGTGTAGATCTAGGTCTTCTCCCTCAAATCCCAAAAGGGCTTTGAGTTCTATTGGCTAGGGAGAGAGATCTAGTGCTTTGAAGCTTAGCAACAATGGAGGAGAGAGAGTGGAAGCCGCAACCCCTTCTAGAGGTAGAAGAAAGCTTTATATAGTCCTCCACGAAATGTAGCCATTGCTGGCTGACTAGGGCCGGAGTCTCCGGCCAGGAGGGCCGGAGTCTCCGCCCTAAGTGACTCCAGGGCCGGAGTCTCCGGCCAGAGACAAAAGTCTCCGGCCCAACTCCGGCCAGGCATCTGAGTCATCCGAGCCCTTTCGCAAACCAAACCCCAGCCAGACAGACTGGAGTCTCCGGCCACTGGGGACCGGAGTCTCCGGCCTCAGCCTGCCGACCCGGAGTCTTCGGCCAGAGACAGAAAGTCTCCGGCCCAACTCCGGCCTGGCATCTAACTTGTCCGACTTTGAGGTTTGCCAGGGTGAGACCCCTAGACCGGAGTCTTCGGCCAGCAGGGCCGGAGTCTCCGCCCTAGAAGATGCACCAGCAGCATTTCGTGGATCCCCTCTCCATCATTTCCACCTTCACGAAGCCCCCTACAAGACAACTGAGCCCGAAACCCACTACTGGACTACGGGCTCCGATCTTTTCTTTCTTTTTGGGGTGCACTTCCACGAGATCCTGAATCAACCTAGAAAATTTGTAGAACTTTAATAGCATGGTTAATTCACCATATATTGTTAACAAACACCAAAATACATTTATTAAGGAAATGCTCTTTCAATCTCCCCCTTTTTGGTGTTTGATGACAACATACGGATTTGCAAGATATAAGCATAAGAAAATAAAATATATAGTCAAAGCTCCCCCTACTTGTGTGCACAACACCATTTGCATTTAAACATGAGTCCACATAAGTAAGGATCAGTACTCCCCCTATATATTTCACAATTATACCAAGTGCACAAAACAATATATGAGACTAACCACAAGCATAGAAGTAAGACTAAACAAGATAGCATACACTAATAATAGTCTTACTAGCAATAGAGGAACTTAAGTCTCACAATAATACCAAACCAAACAGACGAGAGTTCAACACTAAGATAAATGAGACACAACATGAAGACCATGGGGTTGTGTCTCGACCAAAGCAAATTTAAAGCAACTCCAAATAAACCCATCCCATGGCAAATCCCACGAAGACAACCTAATAGAGCTAATTCTCCCCCTTTGGCATCGGGACACCAAAAAGGGAAAAGAGCGATGCTACACGCCCAAGAGATCACTCATCGTCTTCATCCTTGGGCTCATCCTTGGAACCGCCATCGAAGTCCTCATCCCCTTCTTCAATATCTTCAGAAGCCATGGGCTTCTTGCCATGACGCACATTGGAGGTGCCAGAGGTGACCTCCTCAAAGGCTTGCCAGTCTGTCAGACCCTTGCTCCACTTGCCATAGGAGTGAGTGTCGGATGATGAAGAGGAAGGAGGTGATTCCACATAGCCCAGTTGAGAAGCCTAAAACGCCTTGTGAAGAGCTTGTTGATTGTCATTCATGTGCTTTTGAGTGATGTAGCTCTCATATTGCTTGTGACGGATGTCCACACTCATACATAGCACATTCCTTTGAAACCAATTGAGCTTCTTGAATTCTTGCCCAAACTCATTATTGGAGCTAGAGCCGGCATTGCTAGCATGCTTCATCCTTGGGCCCCTTCTAGTTGAAACCCCTTTGGCAAAGGCATCATCATCTTCACCTCTCACCGGAGCAAATGGTTCCTTGGAGTGACCGGTGGGTTCCTTGCGTTGAAGCTTCACAACCTTGTGATTTACAAGGTTTGCCTTGAGAAGAGGATGGTTGAGATTTTGAGCACGAATGAGCTTCATGACAAATGGGGCATAAAGAGGAGTCTTCTTGTTGACAATGCAATCATTGATTTCCTTGTGAATAAAATCCATCACATCAAGTGGCTCAACATGTGCGGTCTCCCCTTTGCAATAGACTTTATGTGAGTAGGCCAAGAGGTTCACTAAGGCCCCACGAATAGCATCAAAGTAACCGGCTTGAGGGGCAATGGAGGCCCGGAATATGCGGAGCAAAATGTTGGACCATTTAGATAGCCCAAGGGTGCCTCCAATGACTATCTTCTTATCATCCCCGGTGTAGAGAGGAGCAAGTTTCTTCTTCTCATAGTACTCACCGTCCACATGCATCCTATTGCCACTAGGAGTAGTAGCACCATGAAACTCATAACCAAGGAGAGCTGCAAAGTCCATGAAGTTGGAGTGGCAAACCTCTTCTCCGGTCATCCAAGTCATGGGGATCTCCTCACCATCCCCAAATACCAAAGTAGCAAAGAACTGATAGACCAAGGTGATGTTGTAAGGCTCTTGAATCTTCATGAGTGCATGGAGCCCAAGCTTATGAGTGATCCACACGGCCTCTGCGAAATATGCACTGTACTTGGCAAAATGGGAGAAGTCCATGACCATCTGAGGACAAACCGGATACTTCTTGAGAGAAGCATAGAACTCCTTCATGATCAGCTCTTGTTCTTTACGGACAAAGCAACGGTCACGAGAGTTGCGCGGGAGAGCATACATGTTCCTCTTCCTCATCTCAACATATTCTAAGGATGACAACCCTTCCAAAGTCACAAGGCTATCGAACTTGACCTTCTTAGCAGCCTCGGCCCATTCCTCCTCAGCCATCCTAGTCTTGAGTTTCTTGGCATCCCTAGCTTGCTGAGCAATGACCGACTTCTGAGCAAGAGCCCCTATGGCGGGATTGACAACCAACTTGTCCTTGTTGTGAGCGGCCGGTTTCCGAGAACCACCTGCACCTGTGAATGAGTGAGGAAGATAGCAAGGTTGAGGTTACATGTCCTTGAGCCAAAAAAAGTAGCAACTATGCTGTGATTGATGCACCCAGGGCTGATCTAGCCAGAGTCTCCGGGGACTAGGGCCGGAGTCTCCGGCCGAAACCGGAGACTTTGCGTCCAGGCCGAAGTCTCCGGCCATAGGGGCCGGAGTCTCCGATTGGACCTAGGAGCCCGAGCCTAGGAGACCACATTGAACAAATCAAGTGCAAAAACCACAATAAAGTTGCTAGGAAGATGATAGATAGCCACTAGAAGGTAGTACACCATATCAAACTAAGGGAAACATGCACATCTCATAGATCTAGAGAGAACTAGATGGAGGAGATGGAGGGCAAGTTTACCAGAGTCCATGGCGCAAAATCGATCGGTGGGATTGATCACACACCTCCAAGGAGTTGATTTGTCGGTGGCACGGAGGATCCCAGAGCTTGGAGAGGCTCCGGGGGGGCGATCTATGGCAAGGGGGCGGCAGGGGAGAGAGCAGGGGCACGGGGGTGGATGGGGAAGAATGAACTGTTCTTCCCCACCCCGTGCCCTAAGTATTTGAGTCGAAACCGCCCGGCCGAAGTCTCCGGTACTTACCCCGGAGTATCCGGCCAACCGGAGTCTACGGGCTGTAAACCCCGGAGTCTCCGCCCCCCCCCCCTGACAAGATCAGCATTTATAGTGTAAAAGGACATGACATTTAGAGAATTTCAGCATGTTTGAGGATGAGATAGGCTTGGGATGGAAACAATGATACTGTGTGGTACAAAATGCTCATGTTTGCAAACATACAAATAAAACCAAATAAGACCAAACATGAGCATGTTCCCATAGAGAAAGAATAAGACAATAAAACCAAATGGGAAACTCCTCCACTAGGGAGGTCGGTGGCCAAAGGCCACCATGTATGAGTATATAGGTATGGCACCGCAAATATATATCTTGGGCCCAAAACCTAGACTCATCGATTAAGCTAAAAAATGTCACAAATGACAAGATAGAACAATACGCTTACTATTGGCATTATGGGGGGAGGGATAGCCCAATCAATTAGGACCGCACTCCCCCTATTTCCATGCCCACATCTAGAACAACACACACGTTAGAGTATGGGAGTATATGCACCTAGCTCAAGCCACATTGCTTGAATCAATGATATTTAGTTCATGCCTCAATTCCCAGAATCTTGCTTCATCAAGAGGCTTCGTGAATATATCGGCAAGTTGCTCATTAGTGCCAACATAAGATAGATCAATATCTCCATAGTTGACATGATCCCAAATGAAATGATGACAAATCTCAATATGCTTCGTCTTATTGTGTTGCACCGGGTTGTGAGCGATCTTGATTGCACTTTCATTATCACATAAAAGAGGCACTTTGTCAAAAATGACACCGTAATCCTTCAAAGTTTGCCTCATCCATAAGAGTTGTGCATAACAACTTGCCGCGGCTACATATTCGGCTTCGGTGGTAGAGAGAAACACACAATTTTGTTTCTTAGATGACCAACACACCAAAGACCTACCAAGAAATTGGCAAGCCCCGGAGGTTGATTTCCGTTCCACTTTGTCTCCCGCCCAATCCGAATCCGAGTAACCTACAAGATCAAAACTTGCTCCCTTTGGATACCAAAGACCAAAGTTAGGGGTATTCACTAAATATCAAAAGATTATCTTGACCGCCACTAAGTGGCTTTCTTTTGGTGCGGCTTGAAAACGTGCACAAACTCCCACACTTAACATAATGTCCGGTCTAGACGCACAAAGGTAAAGCAAGGAACCAATCATAGATCTATAGAGTTTTTGATCCACTTCTTTACCATTAGGATTGAGATCAAGATTAACCTTTGTTGGCATGGGAGTCTTTGCACCTTTGACTCCTATCATCTCGAACCTCTTGAGCATGTCTTGGGTATATTTGGCTTGGTTCACAAAAGTCCCTCCCTTCAATTGTTTGAATTCAAATCCAAGGAAGAACTCTAACTCCCCCATCATAGACATCTCAAACTTGTTGGTCATGAGCTTAGCAAACTCATCATTGAAAGCTTTGTTAGTAGAACCAAATATAATATCATCAACATATAATTGGCAAATGAAAAGCTCCCCATTGACCTTCTTAGTAAAAAGAGTGGGATCGATCACCCCAATTTCAAAACCACGATCAACCAACAACTCTTTAAGGTGCTCGTACCACGCACGTGGGGCTTGTTTGAGGCCATAGAGCGCCTTATCAAGTTTGTAAACGTGGTTAGGAAACTTAGGGTTTTCGAAGCCCAGGGGTTGCTTCACAAAAACTAATTCATTTAAAGGACCATTGAGAAATGCACTTCTAACATCCATTTGTTGAAGTTTAAAGTTATGATGAGATACATATGCAAGTAAGATGCGAATGGATTCAAGACGGGCAACAGGAGCGAAAGTTTCACCAAAGTCAATACCCTCAACTTGGGAAGCATGATGAGAGCTAAAGTTAGAAAGTTGCCTCCTTGTGGAGACACCTTTACGAACACTCCCAACAACATTTTCCAAGGATATGCTTCTTCGTCGAAGAATGGACTCAAGCTTCTTCTCACGGCGAGTGCGAGCCTCAAGAGGAGATTCTTGAGAGACTACTTGATCATCTTCATGATCGCTGTTCTGGTCCTCGCCTTGACCAGTTGGATTGCCTTGATCATCGAGTGGCCCATAGCCACGGAATTCCGAAGGATCTTCATCAAGGCCTTGATCACCCCCGGAGACTCCGGTATCCAGACCCGGAGACTCCGGTATAGGTCGGAGAGTACAGACCATAGGGGCCAGAGACTCTGGGCAAGATTGCTCGGTGGGACGATCTTGAGGTTGAGGGTGCGCAGCTTGTCTTTGGTCAATGTCCTGTGGGTGTTCAGCAGGTGAAGGCTCCACTTGTGTAGAGCATTGTCCTTCTCCTTCAGCCAAAAGGTGTCCCTCAATGGGCCGAAAGAATCTGACACCCATTCTTCTTATGGCTTGGGGAGGAATTTCGTCACCTACATCATGAACACCACTTTGTCCCACAAAGGAACCATTTAAGCATTTTCTGGAACTAACCTATTAACAAGTCGCCACAGTGCCAGTTTCCTGTTTTCTACTATTTTTGTGTTTCAGAAAAGTTACACAGGAAATATTCTCAGAATTGGACGAAACCAAAGCCAATCGCCCAGAATTTCACCGAAGCTTCCAGAGAACCAAAGAGGAGACGGAGTGGGGCCACGAGGGCCCCACACAACAGGGCGGCATGGCCAGGGGCTGGGCCGCGCCCCCTATGTGTGAGGGAGCATCTGTCCACTCCTGATGATGCCCCTTCACCTATAAAGACCCCCCCGACGGGAAAAACCTAAAGACCCGATCACTTTTCCAGAACACATCGTGATCCGCCGCCGCCGTCGACCCGAAGATCGGGAGGGTCCAGAAGCTCTTCCCGGCACCCTGCCGGAGAGGGGAATCGCCACTGGAGGTCTTCTTCATCGTCATGCTTGCCTCCGGAGTGATGAGTGAGTAGTCTACCTTGGACTATGGGTCCATAGCAGTAGCTAGATGGTTATCTTCTCCAACATGTGCTTCATCTTTAGATCTCATGAGCTGCCTTACATGATTGAGATCACCGTTATGTAATTCTACATATTTGGTTTGTTGGGATCCGATGAATATTGGTGTTATGATTGAGTTGAAGTACTGAGTTTTATCTTATGTTATCTCTAAGTTGTTTATGATCTTGCATGCTCTCCGTTGTTAGTAGCTATCTTGGCCGAGTAGTTGCTAGTGACTCCAAGAGGAGGTATTTATGCTCGATAGTGGGTTCATGCCTCTATTTAATCTGGGGGAGTGACAGAAACCTCTAAGGTTGTAGATGTGCTATTGCTACTAGGGGAAAACAACATTCATATGCTCGAGGGCATATGCTTTGTTTACATTACACACTTTGCTTAATGCAATTATCTGTTGTTCGCAACTTAATACTTGTGGAGTTCTCGGATTGATTCGCCACAAGTGGATTATTAGTCATAGATGCAGTTGGATGGCGGTCTATGTATCTTGTTGTAATACCCAGAGTAAATCTCATAGTGATCCTCTCGACATATGCACATTGTCTTTATTCTATCAATTGCCCAGCTGTAATTTGTTTACCCAGCATGTATTATTTTATCTTATGGAGAGACACCACTAGTGAACTGTGGACCCCGGTCCTATTTCCTTTATATTGCTATCACCTATTTACTTTACTTGCACTGTTTACTCTACTCGCATACTATTACTATTTTCCACTCGATACGCTCATACCCTTTGTTTCAAGCAAACCGGTGAGATTGACAACCTCATCGTAAGTTGGGAACAAAGTATTTGGTTGTGTTGTGTGCAGGTTCCACGTTGCTACTGATTGAAGACGCGCTAACAAGTTATCGTTAACGGTGCCCTTGTTAGAGCATCACGCAGCTAGTGGGCATCACCTTCAGTCGTTTGTCTCTCTCCTACTGGATTGACAACTTTGGTTTCATAACTGAGGGAAAACTTGCTACTATATTCATCAAAACCTTCTCTTGGGATTTTCCAATTGGCCGGTCATTTTTACTTCATCAACTTGGCCCCATCACCAGGTTTGGCCCCCTTGGCAGGGTAATGACCTACGTCCTGCTTGTCTAACTTTTTATTGATGGGGTGGCTTTAATGGAGGTGTTACAATGGGGGCGTAGATTCGATCTAGCCGAAGGCAGAGAGCTCTAGTGTATCGAGCGTTCTGGCGTGAGGTGGTGGAAAAGTCTCTAGCCACTTCGGGACCTCCCTTCCAGCCTTTTATATGCGAAGGCCGGGTCTCAGGATTGTCCACCAAGCAAAGTACAGATAGAATCAGTTTTGAGCAAACCCTAGTCGAAAACTAATCCAACTTGGACTCTTCGAGCCTTTGCTTGTACACCAAGTACTACTCATGAACCGCGTCAGGCCGCTGTCTTTATGGGCCTCGCGATCCCTTCGACAGTGATCCCTCCTGGGCCGAAAACTAGGTAGGCGAATATCGAGGGCCTATTTGTCATTCCTTCGTCAAGGATCTTTACCTGTTTTAGAGGATTCTGCAACTGTTTTATGCTTCTTCTTCTTCTTCTTGGAAGGAATATCATCTCTTGAAGTGCGTTGAGAATCTTGTTCGATCCTCTTAGGATGTCCTTCAGGATATAAGGGGTCTTGGGTACTAGCTCCTCCTCTTGTGCGTATTTCACACGCTTGTTTTTCTCTTGCAGTATTAACTAGCAAGTCTTTTTGCACCTTGGTAAGCTGATCAATTTGAGTCTGAACCATTTGAAAATGTTTGACAAGTATCTTCACATCATTGGAGGTTCTCTCCACAATATCCTGCAACTTGTTAATAGCTCTAGAATTTTCCAACAAATGATTCTGCACTCTTCTATTAAAATTATCTTGCTTAACAATAAAATTATCTAATTTATCTAAGCATTGATCAGGCGGTTTAGAGTAAGGAATATCTCTATCATCAAAGTGTTGGAGAGAGTGTACCTCAATAGTAGATGAGTGAGGGATTGGCTTACATAATTCTTCTATAGGAGGTAAATTCTTCACATCTTCATATTTAATACCTTTCTCCTTAAGAGATTTCTTGGCGTCCCTCATAACTTCATCATTTAATTCAATCATTCCTCTCTTCTTCGGTGTTGGCTCCGGAGTTGGCGCTGGTGTTGGTGTTGGCTCAGCCATAGTCCAATCATCATGATTCCGGCTTATTTTAACCATTAGTTCTTCAGCTTCAGCCGGTGTTCTCTCCCTGAAAACACAACCAGCACAACTATCCAGATATGTCTTAGATTCATCAGTTTGTCCATTATAAAATATATCAAGGAGTTCATTTTTAGGCAATGGCTCCTTAGGCAGTGCTCTAATTAAAGAGCAAAATCTTGCCCAAGATTCAGGCAATATCTCTCCTTTTCCCTGTTCAAAGTCAAAGATTTTCTGCACAACAGCGTGTTGAGCACTAGCAGGAAAATATTTCTGAAAGAAAGCATTAACCAAAGCAATAGGACTATTAAGAGATCCAAGAGACAAATTATTAAACCAATTCTTAGCTGCACCTTTCAATGAAAAAGGGAAAATCTTAGCAACAAAATAAGTGCGCAGCTTAATATCATCAGAAAACAAATTACTTAAGGTAGAAAGCTCATTCATATGTGCCATAGCACTTTCACCTTCAGTACCACAAAAAGGGTCTTTCTCAACAATAGATATGAAAGATAAATCTAAAGAGAAATCATAATCCTTATCTCTAATATTTATGGGAGAAGCAACAAACTTAGCATCAGGAGATAAGTTATATCTAACAGCACGTCTTGCTAGAAGTTCCTTAACATCATTAGCATCACGAGTGGCATGAGCTTCGGCAATAAAGTCATCGTCAAGCTCAATATAAGCATCATCAAGATCATCACTAGGGCATTCCCTAGACTCAGGTGAACTAACAGGTGTAACAGTGGTGTTTTCCATCTTAGCTCTAGCAATTGTAGCATCTAAAAAGGAGCCTAACGAACCACTCTCATCAAGCACAGTAGAAGCATCATCTAAATTATCAGTGGCATTTTCAAACTCAGCAGAAGAAGTAGCAGTAGCATGTGCATGTGGTGGTGTAAGCAACTTACTCATAACAGATGGTGAATCAAGAGCAACAGAGGTGTTCAGAGTTGTACCTCTTCTTGTAGTGGATGGCAATATAGGAACTTTTCCATCAAGAGGTTTACCCATGATGAATGGATTGCAGCAAACAATATGAATTCCAAGTGAACTTACAAATAAAGCTATGCTCCCCGGCAACGGCGCTAGAAAATAGTCTTGATGACCCACAAGTATAGGGGATCGTAACAATCTTCGAGGGAAGTAAAACCCAAATTTATTGATTCGACACAAGGGGAGCCAAAGAATATTTATAAGCCTTAACAGATGAGTTGTCAATTCAGCTGCACCTGGAAACAGACTTGCTAGGAATGGTTTATCAGTAGCAACAGTTTTATAGCGGTGATAGTAGCAAAACAGTAACAACAATAGTAAAATATAAGCGGTAATAATAGCAATAGTAAATAGTAGGATTAAAATACTGTAGACATAGGGATAGATGTACGGGCGTTGCATGGATAAGATAATTCATGAAATTAGTGAGATATGGGCATTGTAGCTAAATAATGATAAAGCATCCTAGTACTAAACAATCATAGGCATGTGTTCCGTATATAGTCGTACGTGCTCGCAATGAGAAACTTACACGACATCTTTTGTCCTACCAGCCTGTTGCAGCAGGGCCTCAAGGGAAACTACTGGTAATTAAGGTACTCCTTTTAATAAAGTACCGGAGCAAAGCATTAACACTCGGTGAACACATGTGATCCTCACATCACAGCCATCCCCTCCGTTATCCCAATTTATGTCACTTTGGGGCCTCGGGTTCCGGACAACGATATGTGTAAACAACTTGCAGGTAAGATCATAAATAATAAGTATCATCATAAAACAATAACAAGTTCAGATCTGAGATCGTGGCACTCGGGCCCAAAGTGACAAGCATTAAGCACATCAAGTTGCAACAATGTCATAAGCACTAATAAAAGATACTAGGCACTATGCCCTAACAATCTCATAGCAAATTACATGAATGATCTCATCCAATCCCTACCATCCCCTTCGCCTACAGCGGGAATTACTCACTCATGGATGAGGGAGTCATGGATGGTTGATGGAGAGACATCGATGATGATGGTGATGAAGATCTCCTCCAAATCCCTGTCCCGGCAGGGTGCCAGAACGGAGTTTCTGGTTCTGAATCACGGTTTCTGGTGGTGACGGCGCAGCGGAAGTCTATCTGAGAAAAACACTGAACTCCCGCTCCTTTCAGGTCAGAGGGTATATGTAGGCGGAAGGAGGGGTCGAGGCGATAGCCGAGGCGGTCACACAATAGGTGGGCGCGGCCAGGCCTGGGCCGCGCCCCCTGGTTGTGTGGTGGCCTCCCAGCCCCTCTCCGTCTCGTCTTCTGGCTCCGTGGGTCTTCTGGTGAAATAGGATTTTTGCAATATTTTCCCAGATTTTTACTGAAAGTTAGATTTCTGCACAAAAATGAGACACCAGAGCAATTCTGCTGAAAATAGCATTAGTTCGTGTTAGTTGTATTCAAAACACACAAATTAGAGGAGAAACAACAGCAAGAGTGTTCGGGAAAGTAGATACGTTTTGGACGTATCAGCCGCTACCAAAGGGTTCATGGCCACAACTCAAGTTTTGAAGCTCTGCCGAATGCGACGTTGTTCAGTGCCACACACAATGGTCACCCAGAGGTCCCAACAACATGATGCGACAACTGCCAGAGGATGATTTTTTGGGGTCATGTGTGACACCAGCCAACCAGCAATGGGTAGACATGAAATTCCCTTGACTTTGTTGATGGAGATATCACAAGTACGAGACCAAGATGGAACTCGACGAGTTTGTATGATGAACTTGACGAGATGTAAGAATCTAGGGTTTAGGCCTACATAGGCTATGGCTATGATGGCTTATGGTTTGGTTTTTGGAAGTTGATTTAGGTGTGTCAGATCTCTCTTGGCACATGAGGCATATGATTGTAGACAAAAGAGATATGTGCCGAACCCATGCATCGTTGACAACACGAGCCCGCCATTCGCCAAAAAGGATTTCCTGTTGATGTCCTCTAGTGCAGTCAGGTGGCCGGGCAAGAGGAAAAGATGGTGGATAGAATCTCTATCAAGTTGCCCCTTGGAGCAAAACGAGCGAGGATATCTCCCCTATTCAGAAAAAGGACATGCCACCTATTAAAAAAGAACAATTGTCTCATTCTTTTTTTTAAATTGGGAACGTCTCCAATGTGCCAACAAACTGCATTAAAGGGGTGATTCATACAAAGTTACATGGAGGACCCAAAGGTAAAATTTAATTACAATAGTCCTCAAAAAGTGCAAGCAGGACCCTACAAAGAAATAAGAAAAGCAATCGAGTCCTTGATCTTGACCGTCGGAACTACTCGACATGTAGGCTTGGGCGCTAGGAGCAGCGCTAGAGATGCAACCATGTAGGGCACCGTCATCGACGAATCCCTCGCCAATTTCATTGAAGATGCTCGGTCAGAGGAAGAAAAGGATCAAAATAGCTAGAAATCCGAGCACAAAGTGGCCTCTTTGGTCTTGAATATAATCCCAGAGCACTATTGTCAGCGTTGAAGAACTCATCAACCATCTGCAGCTTCCAGAGCTTCTGCGCATTCGCAAGCTCCATCTTCCCGTGGAGCCCAATATTCAGGTGGTCAACTTAGCAACACCATTTCACCACCACTATGGAGGCGCATATGATACCTTAGATGCGGGAGATCCTTTCGATGTTGGGGTTCTACTAACCTTATGGGGGGAGTCACGAGATCCGTCTCCTAGCTTCTCCTTCCACCATGGGAGGCGACTAACAAAGAGCTTCACCAAGCCGCAACTCAAGTGCGATCGAGGCGCAAAACACAGGAATGTCATAACACCAGTCTATCAAGCATGCATAAAAAAACAAACTAATCTGCATACTAAGCTAACAACTACTAGGGACGACGGTCTCTCCCCTCCCCACTCCGGCTGGCAGAGTCGCTAGAGGAGAAGAGGAAATGCCCTCGAGGGAAAATGAGAGCATTTATATACAATTGCCCCAGTATCAGGGACTTTGCACCGACACTGGTTGCGATGGTCGTAGGACAAGTAGTCAGATCCAGCCATGTCTGAGAGGGATTGCCGGAGGTTGGTTGGAGCACTTATCTTCGGACCTTGGAGCCTAGGCACTGGTAGAGTTGTTGGACATGACATACCAAATGGCTGGTATCACGTTGGTGGAAGGTCGCCATGACATCCCGCGATGGAACTGTGAGGGAGTAACGTCTACTCTGCTCATTCTTGCTATAGAGAGCTCTTCGTAGGGAGGACTGAGATCCTGAAGCACTTCAGATCCGGCGCTCAAGGGCACCAGCAAATTGCAAGCCGTTCCCGCGGCTAGCGGTTTGGAAAAGGTGCTAGAAGGTGGACCACCTAAGGCGTTGCAATCTCCCACATCCAACGACCTGCCCTTTTTGGGACCAGCAGGAGGAGACCATCAACCACGTTTTCTGCCTCCATAGGTGGGTCAAGGTGGACGTGCGCAAGAGAGCTTCTCTCAGTGGATTGGCTTGAGGCATGCGGGGAGAGAGACGAAAGACCGTGATATATGGAGTTCACAGGCACCGACCTATTGGTGCTTGTGGTGTCACCCTAATGATATTGTCCTCGAAGATGATCCTCTTTCAACAACAACTGTTATTTGTAGAATGCTTGCTAAGGTCAACTCGTGGAGCTCAACTGATTTGTTTAGGGCCTGTTTGTTTGGGCTGGCTGCAGCTGGCTGTGGCTGGCTGTGCTGCTGTGGAGGGAAAGCTGCTGTGTGGAGAAAGCTGCTGTTTTAAGTTTTAGTGTTTGGTAACTAGCTGGCTGTTTGGCTGTAAACTGAAAAATTGTCTAAAATGCCCTCTACACCATGAAAACATATGTTGTTACTGACTTACATGTAAAAAAATTATTATGAACCACTACACGTAAAAAGTGTGGTTTATTATGTAATACTCTCTTCGATCCAAAATAAGTGTCTTTGTACTGTACTAAATCACAACACTTTTAGTAGGTCATGAGATTAACTCAACTAAATATAATATTATTTTGCACATTTTTTTCAATACACATATACATATGAGTTCTGTACCGCCGTCCATCAAACATTTTCTTTTGCTCTCACGGAGGAACGGATCATTGAGAAAAGAAGTCCTAGCACACCCGAACAGGCTGGAAAAAAGAAAGCACACCCGAACAAACTGGAGCTGGCCAAGAGACGTGTAAACAAACTACTTTTTTGGCAGGTAACGTGTACAAACTAGGCAGATGAAATATGCATAGTCCGGCCAAAAAAAAGGAGCGCGTTGACTCAATGGCATTCGGTAGTAAATAACTAAAAAAACAGGGGTATAGGGTTGTACCGATTCGGTCTTTAGTGCCAAAGCTGCGGGAAGCCAGGCGAAGCACCTCGCGACCTGCTTTCTCGCCCGCGTGCAATTCGGGTACCGGCTTTGGAAAAGCCCACAGCGAAGCAGGTCCGTTTGTTTCATCTAGGGTGCTTATTTCAGTGGAAAGCTCACAAAAGCTGAAACAAACAGGCCCTTAATATGTTTGACAGCTTCAGGAACATGGTGTTGCATCCACCCTCTGATACTCCCTACAATCAGAAATAATAGTCGGTGATTTAGTATAATTTTATATTATTTTTTTGCACGGGGTATAATTTTATATTAAGTTAGTGTAAAATCACATACATTTATTTACAATCGGAGGTATCAATTCAAAATTCGAGCTGCTCTTCTTCCCGTTCTCGAATTCTCCCCCTTCCCCTTTCCCCATCCCCAACTTCTTCCCGCTCAAATCCGCCCTGATCCGAAGCTCCAGAACCCTAACCCTCCACCCCATGAAGATCTCCGAGCTGTCCCCCGAGTACCGCCAGCCGCCGCCGCACGCCGGCTTCCTCACCGACCTCAGCACGGTCGTCGCCGACGTCGAGTCGTTCGACACCTCCCCCTCCTCCCCGGAGAAGCTGGCCACCGATTTCCGCCGCATCCTCACCAATCTCGGCTCCGTCGCCTCCTCGCTCACCCACCCCTGCAGGATCCAGATATGGAAGCTCGCCACCCGCCTCTGGAACGCGGTCGTCGACCGCGCCAACTCCACTGCCCTGGCAAGGGGCCCCTCCGCGCGCGCCGCCGAGGCGGAGATCCGGCAGGCCGCGCCCGAGCTCCTCCTCCTCGCCGGCGTCCCCGACGAGATCCCCTTGGCCGCCGCCAAGGCTGCCAACTTCTTCTTCCGCGCCGGCCAGGAGTGGCTTAAACTCGGCCGCGTCGACCTCGCCACCGCCTGCTTCGAGAAGGCCACGCCGCTGGTATCCGCCACTGGCTCCGAGGCGGAGCGCCGCGTCCTGCTCGACCTCAACCTCGCGCGCGCGCGGGCGGCGTCGGCCGCGGGCGATCAGTCCCTCGCCGTGGCGCTGCTCAGCCGGTCCAAGCCCCTCGCGTCCGCGTCTCCCGAGGGGATCGAATCCCTCGCCGACGCGTACCTCTCCGTTGGCGAGGCCGCGCTCTCCGCGAAACCCTCTGATCCTGCCGTCCAAGCGTCCAGCATCCTCACCGAGGCACTGGATCTCTGCGAGAAGGTGGCCTCCCCCTCCGGCTGCGCCAGTCCTGCAACCCCAAACCTCAGTGAGCTCAAGGGTCGATGTCTCCGCTTCCTCGCAGTCGAGCGTCTCCAAGCCAAGGACCACGAAGGAACTCTGCGCTGTATCGGGGTCTCGAGGGCTTCAATTGGGCTGGCAGAGGAGCACCCGAGCATGGGGATACTGGCGATACGCGCGTGGCTGGGCAGCGGGAACATGTTGGAGGCCGAGAGGGAGCTCGAGACAGTCATGGCCAACCCTGAAGCACCAGAGCATATGTGCGTCATGGCCGCAGAGGAGTACCTTGCAGCCGCCGGCCCTGAGGCTGCACGCAAGGTGCTTGTTGCGCTCGCTGCGCGTTGCCGCGCGGGAGGTGCTGCTGCTGTCGTCAGAGTGGTGACCAAGGTGGTTCAGGGTGGTATCGGCAGCACTGGGCGCGCAAGGGCGATTAGTGAGCTCGTGTCTGATGAGAGAGTGGTCGCACTATTCGCCGGCCCAGCTAACAGCATTCAGCGTGGAGCAATGCATTCGCTGCTGTGGAGCTGGTCTGCACTCTCTTACACAAGTAATTTTTATCGCGTTTTTATGTACATATGAGCTGTTGCTGAGTCTAACACTTGCAATTTGGGGACAGCGGTGCCGAGCATTTCCATGCAAAGAACTACGACACAAGTGCAGACTTTTATGAGAGAGCAATGCTTTATCTATCCCGTGAAGAGGAAAGCAGACCCGGGCGAGCACAGTGCCTCCGAGTCCTTACCCTTTGCCATCTAGCACTTAAACAACTGGATTGTGCACTAGAGTATGTCAACGAGGCTGACAAGGTATTGATCTTTTTTCCACATCAGTTGATCAAACAATCTTGCCTATTGCTACTTACAGTTCGCTCAAAATGTGTATCTGTAGGTGGAACACAGTGTCCACTGTGCTTTTCTGAAGGTAATAACTCTATGCATATCAACTGTACATAGATTTCGTTTAACTTTGACATTTTGTACTAACCAGAAGAATTCTATAGATTAAAATCCATCTGCAGAAGAATGACACGGATGAGGCTATCAAGCAGATGAAAACCATGGTGGGTTGTGTTGACTTCAACCCTGAGTTCCTTGTACTCATAACCCATGAAGCTATTACCTGCAAGTCTACCCGGGTGGCAGTTGCTTCATTGACCTTCCTTCTTGGACTCTATTCTGCTGGAAAGTCTATGTCAATGGCTGAGGTTGCTGTCCTCCGCAATCTTATTGAGCTCCTTCGTCGCGAGCAAGGGACTGAGGATGAGATTCTGAAGTACTCGAGACGTGCCAAGCTACGGGTGTCCGACCTTGGTGTGGAAGGCTTTTTTGGCAATGGAGCTGTTGGGTGGCGTGAACTCAATTGGTTTGCAGTCAGTAGCTGGAATATGGCTTTAAGAGTGGCAGAGCAGCAAAAGTATGATCTTAGTGCTGAGTTCTTTGAGCTTGCGGCAGATTTTTATGGTGGCACAACTAACACTGAAGGTGATGGAAATCGTCCCACAGTTTGCAAAGCATTAATCATGAGTGTCACTTCCATGCTCAAAGCCGAGGAGCAAAACAATTCTCCATTATCAGAGCCTGACGTTAAAAAAGGTGTCGAGATGCTCAGCAGAGCTGGCAAGGTAAACATGGAGTTTGAGAAATACCAGAAGCTATCCCTTTGTGTATGTCTTAAAGTGAAATATTTTTCTCTAATATGATCTTGACTCAGTTTTATTGATGTGCAGCTATTACCTTTGATTTGTCCCTCGGTTCCAGTGGGCTCTGATCAGGCTGAGGCCAACAACTTTCTGTTTCTTCATACCTTCAACTCCTACCAACTCCTTGACAGAATGGACACCAGTGGACGTCCTCAGCAGCTCCAACTAGTCAAGAACTTCGCTTCCTCTAAAGCATGTACACCAGGCCATCTTCTCCAATTTGGAGTAGCTGCTTCTAAAGGCACCCCACCAAACCTGTTGGTTGCTGAATTCTCCTTGAAGGCTAGTATCAGTGCTGCCCTTGCTTCTCAGTCCCCAAACTACAGGGTAATCAGTATTGCCCTCAGGAACCTAGCCTGCCTTGCTGGTTTGCAAGACTTAAGTGGTAACGTGAGTGATGCAGTCTTTGATGTATACCGACAAGCCTACCAGATTGTGGTTGGACTGAGAGATGGCGAATACCCGTTTGAGGAAGGGCAGTGGCTTGTAGCGACTGCCTGGAACAAGTCATATCTGTCCAGGCGGCTTAATCAAGCCTCAGTTGCTAGAAAATGGATGAAGATGGGATTAGATCTCTCTCGGCATCTTGAGAGCATGAAGCAGAATATAGCAGGCATGGAGCAATGCTTTGAGAGCTTTCGGAAAATGTCTGATAGTGAACCTGATGAATGTATTTTGGTCGAAAAAAAGCCTGATGAGTGTAGTCGGCAAGATGGGGCACCAAGTACTAGTATGTCTCTTAGCACGTCTCAGCCTGTCCTAGTATAGTACAGATACTTCTGAATATGGTAGTTCACAACCAGGAGATAGATCACTGACCTATGGTTCACACTTCCGTTCATTTGAGTGTTGCATATGGCAAGTCAAAAACTATCTTAATATTAGATCTGTAGTAACTAGCAATTATGTGGATTCTTTGTTGACAGTAACCATGTCCTTGTATTTAATGTATGCTCATGTGCAGGAGAAATTACTGAGTTTTGACTGTTTGTAATATTCCCTCCGACCCATATTACCTTTCGCAAATACGGATATATCTAGACACATTTTAGTGCTAGATACATTCGTATTTGCGAAAGGTAATATGGGTCGGAGGGAGTACTAGAATTTGTGATACTACTGGATTTCTTGAGGCGATCTTTATGTTCATTTTCTTTCAAAGTCGACTAATTCTATCAGGGAACTATCATTTCTTGGTTATGGTATAGATAGCGTTACCATTCAAACTATTCTGGTGGAAAATTGGAAAGGGGCAGAAGTACATAAAGAGAGTAAGGAGTTACTCAAACCTTCTATAGTTTACACAACCATAGAACCATTTGAAGTTTGCATTGCTGATCTTACACTTGGTAAAAGTGAATCTTGAAATGATGCGTATCCTCTCTGAATACTACTTCCAGTTTTGCTGTGAATATCCTATTGCCTTACACATGGACCAGGTTCATATGGTGCTGTACGACCATTGCCAGCTAGTGGCGCAGCAGCTACCCCTCTCTGATTCAGCAAGCACCTGAAGCGTGACAGTCTCGATGTGGCTGACCTGGCGTCTTCTGCAAGCTTCTCAACTGGAGTCCACAATCTCTCTTCAAGCCAATGCAGTTTAAGTGGATTGGTGAGTCAGATTATGTCATACAGATGTTCAGCGAACTAGTGCATCACATGGTAAATATATTAGATAAATATTAACAGTTGATGTGACGTGCACAGAAAGTAATATCAGAATCGTCAAGATTGCATATAGGTTCTGCTTCTATACCTTTGAATCATGTTCTTAAGTAACATATTAATATGCAAGGTATAGCAAGGCAGTTTTTGGTATGAGCATTCATCAGGAATCTGGACGTCAGCCCTCCTCATGGAAAGGTGTGAATACAATTATCTTTAACTATCCAGTAACATGCTAAATTATTTATGCCTTCAATAATTTGCTCTACTTTTTCCCCCTTTAGTAAAGCATGCAACAGGGCTAAGTAGTGTGCATTTAGCTGAAACATTTAATTGTACTGTATTAGAATAAACATATTACATGTTCCTCAATGTGCTCAATTTTTTTGATCCAGACATCCATGGCAGATGTATATACAAAGACACAGCTATCATTAAGTAAACGACTTTACTTTTTTTTTGAGTGTTAACGATTATACTGCAGTAAGATAACTGGTTTGAATACTCTTACGTCTATATCAGGCAATATGCTATAGTGCATAATGAGATAAATATCGTATAATGGTAAAGTAAGATCATGTTTGGACAAAAATGATGCACCAGGTTCAAAATATTTCAAGGCACAAATTAGTAGTCTGAAACTGTTTCTGTTACTGACCTGCAGCTGCTGCAGCACGTGGCCAAATAGTTTGTTCGATATCTGATGCATCAATTTGTTCTCCCCACATGCAAACCTCACCACCAATAACCAAGCGTTGCTGTTCTGGGTCGTCAATTCCTTTCAGGGGTTCATTCATGTAAAATCCTTCCCATGTGGCATCCAGGTGATCTAGGTACCACTTATCCTGATTGCTTACTATGCATCTCAGCCCTGCAGCAACCACCTTTGGTGCTACATCCCCCCCAAGCCTGTTAATTTTATGTGCACACAGTTTTTTAGCTATAGGCAACAGTAAGAAGTGTCTGAGATGGACTGTATGTCTTACTATGAGCATAAATGTCAAGAACAATGGTAACTGGTAAATGAGTCTAATTCCATTTAGGTCATGCAACACATTTAAGATTTAATGCTAAAATGCTCCTGCATGTATGTTATTCTAATGTTTCCAACAAAACCCTTTTCACTGATATAAATGAAAGAGGCAGTGAGGAAATACCAGTTGTGAACCACGGTCTTACGGTCCAACTTTTCTCCGAAGTGGTTAAACGTTTCTTCCCTGCAAACATGGCATGGTGTCTGTTAAGGGTTAAGAATTCAATGGACCCTGTGAAAATTTCAACTTATGGGTATACCAGTTGACAACGTCGTAGCCATGTGATATTGCTATCTTTTGGGTTCTCAATACAAAATATCTGTATGCATCTGACACATTCATGTGGTTATCATTCAACCTGTGTCATGAAAAATGTTATCATTAGATAAACTGTCATATATGAAAAGTACGGCTGATCTATTTTGCGCTGAAAAAAAGGAAGTTACAGAAGCACATCAGGCAAGTTATCATATTTTTAGTTCTCTTATGTGGATAGGAACTGTACCATTCCTTAATGTGGGGTGTTGCAGTCCAGCAGCCTGAAAATCAAAGGAAAATTAGAATGAAATGAATTTTGATTCACTCTTTAGTAAAATACTATGATGACTGTAAAACCAATGCTTCGTCTTACTGGTGTTGACTTCATCACCTCCTAAGTGGACAAATTTGAACTTGAAAACCTTGCTAAAATCTGAAAGAGAACAGAGTTAAGTATCCATTTAGACTGTTGACTGATATCTACCAATAGTCACTGAATACAGATAACATAACCATTATATATTTATGCTTGTTGATCAGTGCTTTCTTTTGGAACACACCCTCAGGTAAATTATCTTTTGGAAAAACAAATGAAAAACCTCACTGTTGCAGATACGAGTAGTATGATTATCACCTGAAAGAATACCATCGATAACTGTGAAGGTAAAGTTGTTACTGACATCAAGCGGTTCTTTGCAGCTATCTGATGGCCACAGTGATGGGTATCCAACACCCCTGAAAAAATAGCTACACTTTCAGCCAAGCACTCATGCTTATTGCTATGCAGCCTATATAAATTAACTTGAATATTATTGACTCCACTAAGGTATTTTGACTGTACTCTCACTGGATAAAATATCTCTTATGCTACAAAAGACATCATATGTTTCTGCACCATATTATATGCAAGGCAAAATTGGTTCCTGGGCTTTGCAATTGGTTAACATGTGCTGAAAGCCGGAGGTGCATCACGGAATCAACAGTTTTTTGATGGACATTAGGAAATTATGCCATTAGCTGGAACAGATTTAAACACTATTTTCAAATATTTTTAGCAGGTCCAATGTGTTATAGCACAGTCATTTTGCAATGTCCATGAGAAAATTGTCAATTTACAGTATGATAGCAAATGCCAACCAGTTGAAGTACCTGGGAGTCAATCTTTCCTATTTTCAATATACATCACTTGACAGATTGGAATGTCTTACCATGAGAGAGCATGGCCAGGAACATCAATCTCAGCCAAGACATTTACACCTCGGTTTTCAGCATATCTGCAAAGTTATATAATAGCGTGTTATGTTTAGTCTCCTAGCTCCATAACAGCATATCTAGATTGCTGTCTGGTCGTACTATTTTTTTGACGAATAGAGTATGTCCAAGTTAGTAGGTTATGTAACTTATGGTCCATCCAGCTGTTACCTATGCCTTTTCTTGATGCTGCAGCGGTTGACGCTTTAAGTGCATATGAGAATTATGATTGAAAGAAAACACATCTTACCTTGCTAAATATTGTCTTGTAATATAAACACATTTTCCGAAGGGCAACAATTCTAATATGAATATGGCAATGAACATACCTTACAATGTCAATGGCATCAGACATCGTGTATCTCTCCGAAAAAGAGTATGAACCGTTCCACAGTTTTGGGTATGAAGGTATTTCAATGGGAAATGACTGCTCGTCCACGATATGCCAATGGAGAACGTTCTGCATTATGGTAGAGTAAGAGTTCATGATATCATAGTGATAAATAATATAAGGAACATAAACACAATGGTAGTTTGAAATCTCCTGCAACTTATCAGTCTTGCAATTGGTACTGATTATTTGAATGGTCATCAGACCTACCAATTTACTGTATGCCATTGCATCAATCACTCCTTTAATTGTCGTAAGAGGAAGATAATGCCTCGAGGTATCTGCAAGCGTGCAAGCAGAAGTTAATATTATTAATATACTTATGAGTGTGCAACGATTATGAGCAGGAGGCCCATATTAATAATATTTTATATATAGAAGCATATGCGATAATTTGACATTCGAGGCAATTGAAATGAAGTTGCAAGTGAACTTTTTTACTCATTTTGAAATTTTCATTTTAAGGAAAAACTAATTGCAAGGTTCTATTTCTAGTTATTGGAATGCAAGAAGTGCCTCTTGTGCATAAGGGAGATGATATCACTTTTTATCTAACCTATAAGAAGACCCCGGTAAGGAAATCTAGGCGCATCAGTAATCATCCACGGAGCCGAGTTGAGTTCAATAAGCCTTGATGTGAAATCAAAGTAACACAGTTGGCTAAATGTCTGCATACATGAATAATTTGCTGTCAGGTCACTACATAGAAGATAAGTGTTGAGAAGGTTGTAGTAAGTTACCTGTAAGGCATGAAGTGCTCCAAAAACTGTTTGAGCCTACAAAATTTCGCAAGGTGGCATCAATTATATTTATGAATTGTATCAAGCTACTGGGGGTGGCTTGCATCATGCAAAAATATGAATACATCACTCATTTCAGTTTCCTCTGCAGCCTAACTACTTCTAATGATATTTCTGAAGCCAAAGAAGTTGACAAACATGAAACAGGGCACTACCAATACCAGACGATGGAATGCCGTGAAGCACAAAAGAGAAAACAACCATCATGCGTTGTGCTATATACAGTAGTTGTGCATAATCTAATTCTTTTGAAGAATTGTATGCAGCATCTGAGCTATTTATTGTGAAATCAGCATGTTTATAAGACTGCTAGCATGCAACTCAATGTCATATGTCAAGTGTCTTATCTTAATTGTATATAAAGCATATACTCTCAGTGGCAGGTAATCATCAAGAAAAGAGAGGTGTTGCAGTATTTAGAGTAACCGAGTAAGTTCTAATGTCTTTCCAGATGATGCTATTAGGATTTTTCATAACATAAAGCAGTTAATGAGCTTTCACTGACCTCAATTTGTGCATGCAATGGTTCTCCAACTGTAAGTATAGTCAGGTTATATGACTCATCTACACCAAAGTTGAGCTGCAGAAGATGAAAAACAGAGCATCAACAGAATCAGACCTTGCAATTTGTAAGTAAACTCGGCAGTTCATCAGATCAAACGAGCAGGTTACCTCATCTTCTGGTGACTGAACAGCTATGTTGACACCGGTGAGCACGTAGGAACTTGGGTTTGCGCCGTCAGCGGCGTGGTTCAGTTTCAGCAAATCAACCGTCCTCTGGAAGGCGTCCTTCAGGATGGCCTTCTCGTCAGAGTACTTGCTTCCCTCCATCGACATTGCGAGGTCTTTGCTGACGTAGAGCCTCTGGGTTCCGTGGTTCACCGACTTGGGCATCGGCCACAGGTCGATGTGGTCGGCGGCTATGCAGGATCCGATTGCCAGGAAAGCAAGGAGGAGCCTCAGAGCCGGCACCATCCTTGCTAGGCGACGGAGAACCCACAACCGCTGCAGGATGCGGGGAGGAGGAAACGGCGGAGCAGAAGGAAGAATGCGCCGACTGGAAGCGCGAGGCAAGTAAAAAAAACCCTCCTCTAACTAATCTTCATAATTTGTTTTCTCTCTCTTGGATCAACTTTTGGAAGAGAATGAACACAAGAGTTTGTGCTGGGCTCCTATCTTAGGACGGTGATGAGTGACAAGGAGGTAGACGAGGAGGAGCGTCAAGCGTGAGGTGAGGAGGGTAAATGAAGCGGAGGAGACTGGCGTGGAAGGCTCGAGTGGTTAGATGGCGGGAAGAAATGGCATGGGCAGGTCTGGTGTGGTGACCCAAAACAGGTACGGATGGCCAGGCAAGTAGCTCACCGCTGCTAATTTTGGTACGGACGGCCAGGCAAGCAGCTCGCCACTCCACATATATATAGCTTGCAGGATCCAGGTTTGTCAAAGCAGGTATTATGTTACACACTTGCAGATTTCCATTCAAGTGATTTGTTATTTGTTGTTATGTTATGCGAATTCTCCAATGTTTTATTTTTGGCGTGCCGTGCTTATGTTCAGTTGCTCTGAAATGTCGACGGGGAGCATCAAGGGATTGGTACTGTAATATTTTATTCTGGTTGCTGTTCTGCAGGCTCCGGAGATTTTTGTTTGCCTTTGGCAAATTTTGGGGAGGTGGTGCACACTGGATGCGACATGAGAGTTGCGGTAGGTCAGGCATGCTGCTGCCGTTGCCCGGCCGTTCACGCACGCTGTGTCATGGAAGCGTCACGGTGCCGCGCGTTTCGAGTGAGCGAGTCATGCCTTGGTGGCCTTCCTCCGACTTATCCTCTAATCGTAGCTCAACGCCGACGGCAGCTGGATTGAAAATCAAACCAAGGAAACCGTAGGAACATGGTTACTCGAGAGATCGATCCAAGTTACAGACTGATGAAAATTTTAGGTTGTCTCTTTCAGCAGGTGTCTATGCCACGAGTGAAGCTAACTCGGCCAATGTCGAGAGAAGCCGCTGAAGTATGTGCTGAAACATGAAAAGAGAATACGAATACTGTATGTTCTTGCAGGGAAATGAAAACTGCAAAAAAAAAAGGGGGTGAAAACTGCAATTGGAATGGGTTATGGGTGGCACGATACTCCGATTTTCTTTGCACGAACGACCGGTACACTTGGTCAGCACTCCATTGCAGCCCAGTTTTGTTGGTTAGACGAACTCTAATGTGCTGGGCCAGATTTGGTCCAAGAACGCTTATACTGGATCACACAATTTAGTTCGGCCTTTTACTGTTCTTTATATCTAAGAGCATCTCCACATGCAACGCTGACACATGTTTTTTGGGGGCGCCAGCAAAAGCGGTCATCTTTTTGGGTTATATGTCCACAGCGGGCATCCTCAAATAACTACCCCAAATACAAAACAATAGATATTTGCATTTTTTTCCAACAAATTTATATCACATCATAATTCAAATGTGCAAACAACAGTTCAACCATAGGAAACATAAAAGTGCATACAATAATTCAAACATAGCAAATAAATAGTGCATGCAATAATTAAAATAATTAAAAAACTGAACCTACCTCTCCTCGCCCATGGATGCTCCACTAGATCATCTCGAAGTTGTGGGTGGGGTGGCCGCGAGGCCGATTGCAAATAGCAGCGAACGGGGAGATAGATAGCTCGGTTGGAAATTTGGGCGGACTGGGGGGGGGGGGGGGGGGGGGTCGGGACGGTGGCTACGCGGTGTTTCTAGGCAGCAGTGGTACGCTCGACTGCAAATCGGTGGCGGAGTGAGCCAGCCATTTTCCCACCCCCTCCCTCTCTCCCGCGACCTGCCAAGTGAAGCCTGTCCTTCTGTTTCCAACGTGGCACACTTGCCGGCGTTCCCATGCCAACCCTTATGGGTCGGGGTTGGCACGGGGTTGCCGGATAGAGTTTGAGGGGTGGCCCGTTGCCAGTATCGACTTGGGGTGCTCGATGGAAGCCTGTTTTTGAGGTGGGCGCCTCAAAAGGCCATTAGAGGGGGGATGGCGATGAGAACGCCTAGCCACATGCCTTCTTGGGCCATTTTCTAGTCTCTTCACATCGACCAAAGATACTATTTATGTTGCTTGTCCAATTTGTCATCTGTATATCCATCTCTCGCCCAAGAGGCATGCATGCGTCATGTTCCTATGGCTAGTGGCAACCCCGGTCACCTTGGATCCGCACTGGCACTGTCATTGCCGCGATATCTAATGTGTAGTTGAGGATCATGGCAGTCGTGTTTAAAGAAGACCAGATAATCTCTCGAGGTTCCATCTCGCATGCTCTAGATATTATATTTGTTGCAAAGAGTGTATTTGGTAGCATCTTGGTATTAATATATTCTCTTTATCAAAAAAATATGTATATCCATCTTTCGTAAATCTTCTCCGAATTAATGGAACATGATCGATGTTTCCTCAAAGAAGAAAATGTTAAAGCAATGCTTAACGGTTTGATCGTGGAGTCATTGGTGAGCAGGCAAACCAAACTGGACCTTGACTCGACAGAAGTAGCTGTTGAACCTGAGCATGATAAATCTTTCTACAGGTTGGGTTGAGATGTACCCAACCCACCACTGCACCGAGAGTCAAATTTGCTCCCCTACGACGGTCTTCTAGTTCAACGTGTGGATGAGGTCTCTATCCATCCCTAGTTTCTACCTGCATTTCAATGGCGGTTAACACTAGATTAATGCTCCATTAATCCAACTGCAGTTGATCAACTAGTTAAGGACCTAAGGCCATGGCCATTTATGAATCCTGTTAGTCAAAAGACCCACTGATGTAAGAAGGTAACGATAGGAAGATGAAACCTATAGCTGCATATCTTGATTTCCATGTACAGCTAGAGAAGCTGCTAAACGGCCAACCCAACTAGACGGTAGAAATGCCTGTGGATTTAGAAATGGGGCACCTTTAGTTGGTTATAGTTGATCAGGTCACTAAAGTTTTGCCTCGGTATTGAAATCGTTTTGCTTCCTGATTTTGGTAGAGTTTGGCGGCTTCAGAATTCTACCATGCATGTCAACCTTCGAATTCCCCTGTCAATCTTTAGCTGGTGGCGTTTGAACTTTTTTCTTGTAACCTGACAGAAGAACTGCAGTAAATACATCATGCATGTGTCTTGTAACAACTGTATGAAGTAAACAATGTGGATCAATCAGCAAAAGCAGCTAGCACACACACACACACACACGGAATTTACATGGGCTGCAATGCCTAATTTCAAGAACTCACCAAACCCCATTTAGGACAGTATTATACGCACACAGAATTTTCTTAGTCTCCCATGTCAAAGATCACTAACTACCAGCTGGTCTCCCATGTTAGGTTCTGAATTTTGCATCCAGCACTGCTTAAACAGCACGTCCTAAAGGAGTACTGAATGCTCTAAATTACCTGCTCACCCTCTTGATTCACTTCCAAATCGATTTTTGTAACCAAATTCATCCGCTATAAATACACGTGTCCAAGTAAACACATTCATCGTAGAACACAGAGCATACCTAACAAGCACCTGCAAGCTCACAGCCGGTCGATCGTCACCAAGCTAGGGGAAAAGCGTGCAGCCTGCCGGAATGGCAATGCCGAAGCCGGTGCTGGTCCTGCTCGCGCACCTTCACGCCGCGCTCCTCTTCCTCTCCGCCGGCGGCGCGGCGGTGTACGACGTGACGCGGTACGGCGCCCGCCCCGACGGCGTGACGGACTCGACGGTGCCGTTCCTCCGGGCGTGGACGGACGCGTGCCGCTCGCCGCGCCAGGCCACGGTGCTCGTGCCGCCGGGCATGTTCCTGGTGGGGAGCGCCACGTTCACCGGCCCGTGCGCCACCCGCGCCGTCACCTTCTCCATCGCCGGCACTCTGCTCGCCCCCGCCGGCTACGGCTGGGACGCAACCACCGGCAGGTGGATCACGTTCGAGGCCGTGGAGGGCCTCACCATCTCCGGCGGCATCCTCGACGGCCGCGGCTCCTCCCTCTGGTCCTGCAAGCGGCAGCAGCAGCAGCAGCCGTTCGTCCATTGTCCGACCGGCGCCTCGGTACGCACACATCTCTCTCACGAGACTGATCGATCGATCATCAATCTATGGATGCTAATGTCTCGTATTACTTGGCCGGGTGCAGTCGCTGACGATCTCGAACTCGAGGGACGTGGTGGTGGACGGGGTGAGGTCGACGAACAGCGAGCTGTTCCACATGGTGGTGATGCAGAGCCACGGTGTGACGCTGCAGCAGGTCACGGTGGACGCGCCGGAGGACAGCCCCAACACGGACGGGATACACATCCACATGTCAAACAACGTGGCCGTGTCCAATGCCGACATACGCACCGGGGATGACTGCGTTTCGATCGGGCCGGGGAACTCGAACCTGTGGATTGAGCGTGTCTCGTGTGGCCCAGGCCATGGCATAAGGTATATGTAGGTTTATATTCATCGGTTCTTATATTTTACACCCAAGACATTTGTCTTGGATGAGTAAGATGTATCCATAATTCTTAAGCAATGATCAAAATAGTCATCAAACTCAGAAACTGTGTCAATACAATCTTTTTTTTTTTTTTTAAATGGAAGCCTTTCCATACTCCCGGCTTCTGCAAAATGATGTATACAATTGGATTGTTAGTTACGGCTTAGTCACACCTTCTTCCATACTTTGGTGACGTGGCACCATATAACAACTTACACTAAAGTGGGGCATTGTTCCTCCCAATAACGACGAGCGCCTTATACCCTCCTCACCGACACTCATCTATGGCATCGTATGACATCAGGAGGCACGGCAACATGATCCCAAAGCAGCCACCACAGGTTCACCGCATCCTCGCACTTGCACGAACAAAGATGTCTATGTTGTCCTAGACTCCTTGATGCGCCCTTGTCTGTGGTGCCGCCCGTCACATCTCCGATGGTTTTGTTTGACAACATCAATAAGCATGAAGTGTTCCATCACGTTGAGATCACGGGAGATGGTTTTGTTTGACAACATCAATAAGCATGAAGTGTTCCATCACATTGAGATCACCTTGATGTTCTTCCAGTTTAGTTCGACATCTAGCTCACACCCAGGGTCACAACTTGGGGCCTAGGGCTTTTTATTATTGGAGTACTATATATTTATATTTCCCTCGGACTAAAGTACCAACAAGTTCACTAATGGTGCATCTATATGTTTATATATCTACACAAAGCCTCACCTTTCAGTGTAGCCCGTGTGGAAATATGTTGTCCACCATTCTCCATTGGTTTGAATTTCCGGGTGAACTATCTGATGCATCCAATTCAATATGGTACCATACCAAAAGATGTCAAGTTCAGGACATGGCTAACACACAATTAATAAAAAAAAGTTGTGACCTTCATTGATCTCACCTTAAACATGCTGGTGGTGCCTAGACATGAAGGTAGTGTTGACAAGCAACGAGGTGAATCGATCAATCGATCGATTTCTTCAGTTGCTTTGCTCGAACACTACATGCCCATGCCACCCTTGCTTCCCTGCGTCAGCGTGCACACACCTAGCAAGGACAACTAACCATGTCGCCATGGCAACATCGCCCCTTACCCATTGTTAGATCATTACCCTATTAAGGTTGTGCTAGCTAAGTATATGTGTGTTCCTGCCGCGGAACGGGTTTTTCAGCAGCCGAAGTAAATCTCCCTTTTTATCCATGTTTCTAACTTTGTCAATTCTTTGTTTCTTCCTAAATAGTTAACTAGTCACAAGTCTTTTCTTTTCCAACCTTAGAAATTTTCTTTCCGTTCATTCTTGCCTTCCTGCTGAGAAGACGGGATGAGGAAGAGGTAGGAGTGGCAGAACGAGATAATAAGTTCTTAAGTCTAGGCATAACACACATACAAGTGCCTAAAACATTTAAATCACCATAAAGTATCACATGACTTAAGGCATCCTCCGGCCGGCGAGCCGGGCAGCTGCCCGGGCAACAGGGACCTTAGGTCATTGAAAGTAAAGATTTGTACACTTTATAAAGTTGAGGACCATTTTGTAGGTTTCCAATTGATTAAGCTTCATGGATACTGTCTTGCATGTTTTGACTATATATGCATGGTATATGCACATAATCTGCAGCTGCACTAATAAAGCTGGTTAGCCTAGGCTTATGGCTACTATACTTGCATATTATGAGCACAAGTATTTTATTTCACACGTTTCTTTCTTACCATTTGTTAGCATTGGAAGTTTGGGCCAGCAACAAGGGATGGCTGTCGAGGCCGTCCAGAACGTGACGGTGAAAACAACATGGTTCACCGGCACAACAAATGGTTTTAGGATCAAGACGTGGGGGACCTCCAAGCGAGGCTTCGTGAGTGGCATCACCTTCGTGGACTCCACCATGATCGGCGTCCACAACCCCATAATCATCGATCAGAATTACTGCCCTGGAAAAAAATGGTGCACAAATAGGGTAACAACCCTAGCTCAATCCATCTGTGGATTATTAGTGACAGTGTCTATTGTCTCATATCTTTAATCAGTTTGGTGCTTCGATCTTGTTGCAGAGTTCGAGTATCAAGATCAGCCAGGTGAAGTACGTCGACATCCGTGGGTGGTCGTTGACACCGGTCGCCGTGACGTTCAACTGCAGCAGGAGCAACCCATGCAATGGGATTAGCTTGCAGGATGTGAGGCTCACGTACAACGGCATGCGTGTTGCCAAATCCTCTTGCCGGAACGCTCGGGGGAGAACGGTTGGGCTCGTCTTGCCCCCAAGCTGCCTCTGACATTGACAATGAGATATCACATGTATATACATAGCTGACTTGGAATGTGCCATAGTGACCTATGTTGTGTGCTCGTGGTGTGTGACAATTAGTAGATATCTTCTACAGTTATTTTATTACGAAACATTTCAATTTTGTAAAGCGCCTTGTGAAATTAGAGTGTCGAGCAGGATCCCACTTATAAATTATTCAGTTCAAAATTCTTACTTGAATTTAGGATGGCTTGGAAGTGGGACATGAGCAAAGTTTTCAGTATCGAGATACTAGATAGTATCGTTTTCTTGTCAGCAATATCGTATCGTAGTATCACGATACTATGAGGTTTTTATTTTTTATAAAATATATGTATATATTAATAATATAAATAAAATAGATCTAAATTTAATTTTAAATTTGAATTTTAAGCCTATTCTATGTCTTTCATAGAGGCTTGAATATAAATGTGGGCCGAATCATCCAATGCATAAGACAAACATAAGTAATTAAGAACCCACAAAAACAATAGACCGAGTACATATGCTTGAAACCAAATACACACAACTGGCTAGTTGATCGTTTTCTTGCATGTACAAACTCCTTTTTTTTATATCTATCTCAATTAAACTAATGGACATTGTATTATTTAGATACTTAGTGACATGGACGAAGCTATGTGGGTACTTGGGTGTACAAATATACACCCATTAATTTTGCCAAACGCACATAGATAGAGCAATACACTTAAATACTAAGGAAATCTAAATACAAATACTAATTTTAGGATGTTATGTAGACCCATTAATTGGATTATGGCTCCGCCGCTGCTTAGTGAGCCTTAAGATCACAAAACAATTTTTAATCTAGAGCTTTTCACACTTTTATGTTCTAATTCTTTAGCATATATGTGGGATCGTATGGTATCGTCTTTATATCGAAATACTAAAGATATCACGATACGTATTGAGATACGAGTAAGATACTACTAGATTAAGATACCATCACAGTATATATCTATTTGCTACGATAATATCGTAAAATTGTAAAATACTATAATACGCATCGGGATACTGACAGCTATGGACACGAGTCCTACTTGCATCCCGGTGAAAAACTCAGGAAATTCCCAATCGAGTGACTTGGCATCTGTAGTTTTGTACTAGGCGCGGTCTCGTGGAGAACGGTGCCACACGCACGTCCCAACCGAGCCTCCCCGCCCGAGGGCCGTCCGATTCAGCTACCCGCCCGACCGCGGCGAGTTCATACTCCGTGCACCAGAACGCTAGGCGAAACTAGGAAAAGTCAACAAATCTCTACTCTCAGTCTCTCACTCCCCGGACGGCGCCATGGAGCAAGCGAAGCCCGCGGCGGAGGTGCCGACGGCGAGGAACAGGAAGGTGGTGCTGCGGGAGTACATCAGCCGCGCGCCGACGGAGGACGACATGTTGCTCGTCGACGGCGGCGCCGTGCCGCTGCGCGTCCCCGATGGCGCCGCCGGCCCGGCCGTGCTCGTGAAGAACCTCTACCTCTCCTGCGACCCCTACATGCGCGGCCGGATGCGGGACAACCACAACTCCTACATCCCCCCGTTCAAGCCCGGATCGGTTAGTTTTTCCCCAGTCTTCAGTTCGCCTTCTGTTCAGTTTACTGATCAGAGAATTTGTTGTTCTGTTAAGGTTATAGAAGGGCTGGGCGTGGCGAGAGTGGTGGATTCCACTCATCCGGGGTTCACTGCGGGTGACATTGTTTCGGGGATGACTGGCTGGGAGGAATACAGCCTGATCGAAAAGCCTGAGCAGCTGAATAAGATTCAGCAAAGTGACATCCCACTCTCTTATCATTTGGGGCTGCTCGGTTAGTTTTCTTACTTGTAGTTTGAATTATTGCTTAACAAAATTCTGGAGCATTGGCAGTAGACACCATGAGTGAAAGATCTGTAACCATGTAAAAGACTAAAACTACTGTACTTTAAGGAGCACCAGGCGCATTACATTTGTTTTAGGAAGTCTTCGCTTGGCTTATTTGGCTGTGTGGTTGAGGGAATGTCGAATGGACTATTCTTGCTTGTTGTGATGAATTGGTAATGGCGTGTGGAACTAGTGTCTTGTGCTGTGGCTGAGGTAATATTGAGTGGTCTATTCGTGCGATTGTTGTAGTGAATAGGCAATGCTGTAACGGAGATTAGTTTACATTGATCAATGTAGCTAATGTTTCTGATATTGCTGCCTGTGAACCATTTTTTATCTGAGATGCTTACTAATATGCTGCTGTTCTCCACAGGCATGCCTGGTTTTACAGCTTATGCTGGATTCTATGAGCTATGCTCACCGAAGAAAGGCGAGTTTGTGTTCGTGTCTGCTGCATCTGGAGCAGTTGGTCAGATTGTTGGTCAACTTGCAAAGCTTCATGGATGCTATGTTGTCGGAAGTGCTGGAACAAATCAGAAAGTACTCATCAAACTACTAGTATCAATAGTTACCTATTTAGCTGTATCACTGACGGTCCGTGATAATGTTTCAGGTCGAGCTCCTAAAAGATAAGTTTGGATTTGATGCAGCTTTTAATTACAAAGAGGAGCTTGATTTGACTGCAGCCTTAAAAAGGTCAGAGCTTCTCCTTTAATAGAATGAACATCTAACAATGTACATCATGAATTTATATAAACATCTACATATCAAGCTAGGTTAGAATGGACATCTATAACAGAATGAACCATTGATGAATCATGAACCTCGCATGAATTCTGCTGCACACCTCTATACTAGCATTATAATGTGTTTGGTTTTAGGAACCGGATGGTGAATGGACCATCCAGTTTTAACTCCAAGCTAACACACGTCATCTATTATGATCATGAATACTAATAAAAATGAGGGTGATCTAATGATAGCGCAGTGAATCCTTGAATGAGGTGTGCCCTCAAACCAAACATCCTGTAAATTCAGCTAGATTTTGTAGGCATCGTCTCCGTACCTTTATTTGTTTTCAAATTAGTAGTTCTATTGAACTCGGTGAACATTGAGAATAACGCTGTAATTCGCGTACCTTTGCCATGCAATCTTTTTGTACATAGGTACTTTCCTGAAGGTATCGACATCTACTTTGAGAACGTCGGCGGATCAATGCTAGATGCAGTACTCGTCAACATGCGGATGCATGGTCGCATTGCGGTTTGCGGGATGGTCTCCCAACACGGCATGACCGATCCCGTAGGGATCCACAACCTCTACTGCCTGGTACCGAAACGCATAAAGTTGCAGGGCTTCATCCAAAGTGATTTCCTCAACTTATTCCCACAGTTCCTGGAAGACATGGCCAAGCATTACAGGGATGGCAAGATTGTGTATGTAGAAGACATGAGCATTGGGCTAGACAATGCACCTGCTGCCTTTGTTGGTCTATTCAGTGGTAGAAATGTCGGCAAACAAGTCGTGTGCGTGTCACAAGAGTGAAGTACATGTACATTTAGATGAATAGTACAAACTTTCCGTGATTCAAATAAATAATACAAATTGTGGAACCTCTAGTGTTGATGTGTGTTTGTCTTATCTTGTTCATGCGTTGTGCAATATGAAGCAATTTTTTGACCTATTATTGCCAAGTTATGGTTTTATCCTAAAGTAATCTAACTGTCTACTAGTTACTAGGAGAATCACTGTCTTTAGGTAAGTTATTGTTCCACTGGTAAGTTTTTTTCGGGTGTCATGTGTGAGCAAATTATTTCTTCCTTTTTCAAGTAGAGTGTTCAAATATTCTTACACAAGTTCTGATTAGGTGACACCTGACAAGCTCCAACTTTTGTCCAGGCGGCTGTTTGTTTCACTGCACGTTTCGCATGGTGGATTATACCAAGTTCTTCCTTTTGTTTCTGCTCTTGAGCTGCTCATCTTTGGCTTTTGGTTCTGAACTTGATATCCAATGCCTGAAGTCTGTACAACAATCAGTGCTGGATTCGTGGCAGGGTTTGTGGTGGCTTTCTACTTCCCGCACTGCTTTGTCTTCTCTCAGAGGCTCCATGCCTATGTCGTCCACATATGATTCACTTGTTCTTAAACTCCAGATGAGCACTTCCTGCATCAATTTAAGTTTGTTCCCTACAGTAGCCTCCATCTGATATATATCATTAACAAGTGTCATGCTTTGCTCGTAGTACATATTTCAACTCTTCTACTTGTGTAAGAGGCATCACTGTCCGTGTTAACTGACCTGACTCATATCTGACATTCCAAAAGAACACAAAGGAGTCAGGCTAGCTGAGAACTGTGAAGTGTTTTTCTCCCCATTCAGTGTCTTGTCCCTGTATTATCTACTTATGTTTTAAGAATCTGCAGGCTAGCTAGCTGGGTGTGTGTTTTACAGCTCCCAGCTCCCAAGGCCGGCATATTTTAGCTAAGGATGGCTCCGAAAATAAAATAAATAGGATATGGCTGGGTGTTCCACCGGCTAGTATTGTAAACTCTATTGTATCAGATGTTTCGGTGAATTAATAGATCGCAGTCCTTTTCTCAAAAAAGAAAAAAACTCCCAAGGCCGGCGGACTGTAATTCTTTTATTTTCCTGGACAGATGCTTTCTGTAATGCATTTCTTCTTCATTGCTGAAATCCAGCAAGCCTGCTGGCTTTTCGTCAAAAAAGAGAGAACTTATCTTTTTTTTTGCGAGAGGTTCTTGGTTTGCATCTCGGCAACCTTGAACTTCAAGGATAATTTATTGATGATCTTCAGAGAATCAGATTTTTATTTTGGAGAGATGATGATCTTCAGGGTTGTACAAGCTGAGCGTGCTGAACCTGTCAAGCCAACAGATTTTTAGGAACTATCCTTCCTACATGGCATGACAGATTCCCTTCCGGTACGAGATGGATACCCCGTCTGGATACAATCAGTCATGAGTCCAGTGTCGGAGCAGCTGTCAGGGTTGAACGAAGACAAATCTGACAAGTGGAGCTCCGTGACACAGTTGATCATGTCTGCCGTGGAATTCCACCGTGGAGCCATAAGAAAAGTTTGCATTTTGACTCAGCATGCGCTCCACATATATCCGGATCAATGAATTTCAACACTACTTTTTAGAAAAGGCTACTACGCAACCATCTTCTGCCGGCCGGACCGGTCAGCCACGAGAGAATATTTATGCTGCCTTGATGCCAGGATTGATCTAGATCCCACAAGACATCAGGAATTAGCAGCAGAAAATGTCTGTTCTCCAGTGTAGTGATTGGCCCTTTTAAGAGTTGTGCCCGTTCAACCATTATTGCAAGTGATGGTGGCTTCAGCTTTGGGTTGAACGGGTCCAGCTCACCTGTTCAAAACTTGTTAGGAATACTTGAACACTCTGCTTCAAAATAAGAAGAAAATATCTGTTCAGACCACAAAACAGTTTCCACAAAGGTTTACAAGATGAGGTGTTTGAGGAAACTCACCGATTGAGGGATTATCCAATATAAAAGGGCTGCACCCGTTCATACTCTGCAGATGTTAGCTTCTGATTTGTCTGGATCAAACTGGTAAGTTTTCTGAAGCACCTCATCTTCTCTTGGGAGTATTACATGAAATCAACAAAACAAGTGCATTCTGAGTTAACATTTGCCTTTTCGGAGGAGTTATTGGGTTGTCTCCATGTATGAGCAAATTATTATTACTTGTTTTTATAACCGGTGTGTTCTAGGATTCTTACACAACTTTTGAGCAGGGGAACACCAGAATTGAGAAGCTGCGACTTTTGGCTGAGCAAAGTACTTGTCCCACTCCAAGTCTGTGATTTTGGGATGGCAGCTGGTGATACAAGTCCTTCATTTGGTTGCTGCTCTTGAGCAGCTCATCGTTGTGTTTTGGTTCTGAACTTGATATCCAGTGCCTGAAGTCTGTTCAACAATCGGTGATAGATCCCAGTGGCGTACTCAAGTCTTCATGGAATTTCACATATTTCGTCGACGGTTTCATATGCAAATTTACTGGCGTGGTATGCTGGCATCCCGATGAGAACAGGGTTATGGCTTTGCGTCTCGGCAACCTGGGACTTGAAGGCCCATTTCCTCAAGGTCTTCAGCATTGTACAAGCATGACTGTTCTGGACCTGTCGTATAACAATTTTTCAGGACCAATCCCCCACGACATCTCACAGCAGATGCCATATATGGAAAATCTAGATCTTTCGTACAATAGCTTTTCGGGTTCAATCCCACAGAATATCTCAGAGATGACATATCTGAATCTCCTCAACCTTGAGCATAACCAACTGAGCGGTCAAATTCCATGGCAATTCGATCTGCTTACTCGGTTAACTACGTTCAGTGTTGCGGACAACTTGTTATCAGGGACTATTCCTTCTATGCTACGGAACTTTTCGGTTTCCAACTTTGTTGGTAACCAAGAGCTTTGTGGTTCACCGTTGGATGAGTGCTCCGACTCCCAGAAGAGAACCGGACGGATCAACGACGAGTCCAATATCGGAGCGGCTGTCGGATTCGTCGTGAGTTTCGTGGTGGCCTTCTACTTTCCGCACCGCTTTGTCTGCTCCAAGAGGTTCCGAGCCTACGTCGTCCGCATATGACCCACTTGTTCTGAAAGTTTGTCTGTCTCAATGTATACAGGGCCCAAATGAGCACTTCCAGCAGCAATATTCGTGTAATGGATACTGAAACGATTAAATGTCACCTTTTGTTTGGGAATGCGATTAGCTTTCACCTGATAACCAGCAAACATACAGTTTAGGTGCTATTCTTGTAATGCATATTTCGACTCTTCTAGAACAGGTATTGGTGTTCAGCGTTCAGTCTTGTAAAGCAAACGAAAGTGTTGAAGTATACATGTATTGCCTAGTCTCTTCCATCAGATCGGTCTTTTGGTCGCATTGGCTAGAGTATGCAGTTCTACATGGTATCAGAGCCAAGAGGTCTTGAGTTCAAGACCCGGCTGACGCAATATTAAATAAAGATATTGCAGCCCACTTTCGGTCCACGTTTAGGCCTGAGGAAGCCACACGTGAGGGGGAGTGTTGAAGTATAAATGTATTGCCTAGTCTCTTCCATCAGATCGGTCTTTTGGTCGCATTGGCTAGAGCATGCAGTTCTACAGAAAGAGCGGCCAGGTTGAACTTCGTCAGTGTTGTTCGCACCCATTTCCATGTTTTGTTCTTGCTGAATGCATGCATGCCAATCATCTAAACTTTGTTTCCTGCAGTAACTGTTCTAGCTTTCACCTATTATGTGCATCTGCAACTTTGCAAATGCCGGTGCTTTGCTTGTAATGCACATTTTGACACTCCCTGAATGGTGTGAGGCATTATTGGCCGTGTTAACTGACAGACGGACTCATCGAAACACTAGCTTAAAACAGTGCCACTAGTGGAAAAAAGACTATTGGTGGCGCACCATTTTGGCCTATGCGTAGCGTATATGGGATGCGCCACCAATACCACGCCACTAGTAACAGTTTATCAGTGGCGCATCTCAAAATACGCCACGCATAATTTGCCTATGCGTGGCGCATATTACTATATGCGCCACTAGTAGCCTTTGAAAATTCAAAAATTTCAAAAAAAAATTAAAATCGAAATTCAACCATTTTTTTTTGAAAATCATAAAAATTGAAATAATGTGAAAAAACTATTGTATTTCAATTTTTTGAGGATTTTATCACATAAGAAATATTTTCAAATCACACCAAATTTCTTGACTTCCCACTAGATCACCCATCCTTAAACTACTCCGAGCTGAGCACGCTTAACTTCTCCATTCTATTTGCATGAGCTATCCCTAACCTATCCAAATTCTTATTGATATTACTATCATATCAATCCTCTTAAGGCCTATGTGTGCTTGTGTGTATATGTGTGTGTATGTGCGTATATGTGTGTGTATGTGTATATGTATTATATATATATATGTGTATATGTGTATGTATGTCCGCGTATATGTGCATATATGTGCATATATATATGTGTATGTGTGCGTATATGTGTGTATATATGTGTGTATGTGTATATATGTGTGTATATATGTGTGTATATAACTAATCCAAAAGTTTAATCTAATATAAATTTTGATCTAAAAATAAAAATAAAAATTTAAAAATATAAAAGTGCGAAAAAGTCTATTTTCCCTTTTGAATTTTGAGATTCTAAAAATTGTCGAAACGACCATAGGTCGTTGAATTCGGATGTAACTTTTCGTGTAGATACTTTTTCATATAAAAAACTTTTTAATCCGACTTCGCATGCAAAAGTTATGGCCGTTTTACCGAGACATAAAGTTTTTTTGTAAAAAACATCAAAATCCATGTTTATTATTTTTCTTACTTACTAGATCACATAACATAACTAAATTTGATTTTTTGATTTTTTTCAAACCTTTTATCATTTTCTTTTATTTTTTAGAAGACTAAAAAGGTGACCCAGGGGGGGTGGGTGGTGGGTGAATTTTTTTTTTTTGAAAATTTTCCTGCCCACGTTATGAGTGGCGCATATCCAATATGCGCCACTCATATGGGGGTTATTAGTGGGGGTTATTAGTGGCGCATATATGATATGCGCCACGCATAAGACATGATATTTTATCGATGACCCTTCTGGTGGGTCCCACATGGATTTTGGTGGCGCATTCTGACCAATATGTGCCATTAGTAGTGAAATTATCAGTGGAGCATATTCCCAAATGCGCCACTAGTAAATACTAGTGGAGCATATTGAAAAATATACTCCACTGATAAAACATCTATCTATAAGCTTTTTTCTACTAGTGTGCAGGGTTGATCTCTTCATTTGCGTGCTTTCCTCTCCCTAAATGCAAGCATCATGCAACATTGATGTAGAGTCTGGGCTGCCCTTTTTCAAAGAAAAAAATTGTTCACCTAGCTGGTTGCCTCATCATCTGTGTACAATTTCTGATCGAGATAGGCGAAATTCAGCAATTTCAGTATTTTTCAGTCAAATCTCGGCCTCTAAGAGAGAAACAAAATTTGGAGTTTGTAACAAAATCTGACAGAATTTGGTCCTAAATTTGAATCTCTGGATAAATTTTGACCAAATTTTAACTTACTAAAAAATTAGGAAAATATTCCCCAAGATTCAGTAGATTTCGTCTGGGAAATCATCTTACCGTTACCGATTGAAATTGGCAAAATTCGAACGAAATTCAAAATTTTTAGACAAAATCCAAATCTCCGTGTGCTATCATGCTTGCTAGAAATTTGATGACAAAGAGTTTTGGTTGGTTCTGTATCATGATTGGGATGGATCTGTTTATTTTTTCTAAAATGGGGGCAATTTTTTTTGCCTCAATTGATGAATTAAGGAGTTTTACAAGAAAGTAAAAGTTATTACAAATGCCTACTCCCCCGGTGTCAAATCACCCAAGATCTTCGCACCCACGATCACCCACAACAGGTCTTCACTCTTAATTGTTACTAATGAAATATATGTGGTTGCTCTCAAAAAAGAATTAACACATTGTGTACTCTAGCATGATTCTAAACTAAAAGTCCTAGTCCAATGGGTAGCATATGAAACGTAAAACATACTAATACGGTAGGTAGCATATAGACATACAACATCTCGAGATCTAATACAACAAGTAGCATATGTAGTACTCCCTCCGTTCGAAAATATAAGATGTTTTAGTTTTATGAAGCGAGTGTATCTAGACATATTTTAGTATATAGGTTCATTCGAATCTACACACTAAAAGATGTCTAAATACATTAGCTTTACAAAGCTAAAACAACTTATATTTCTAAACGGAGGGAGTAGCTCTTATGGCCTCCATCCCATCTAGGTAGTTGCCCAATCAATCACAAAACTCTGCCTCTAGTGCCTTCTAGTCAACGCCACCTGCAAAGGCGTCACTCTTAAAGCCGTGCTTATTTGTTGTACATTAATTTTTTAGTATAAATAAGAGGCACATTAATTTTATACATTGTGTACATGGTTGTACTAGAAAAAATTTATGGATTGCTGCTTTAGCTTACATCGCATGTGAAATCTATACATGTTCCCTAAGTTGTTTTACTCAGCTGCTGCTGACTACTCTGTTGCGTTATTTTGGCTTTTGCTATTTGACATGGTAAGTCAGCTATGTTCTTGAGCTGCTGCGGACTACTCTGTTATTTAGTTATGTGAATTATTATATCAATTTTTCTATTTGGAATAGTTTTCATATATATATATTTAATAATTTATTTCAGCATTTTCAAGTAAAATATATTATTTCATATCTTAAAAACCCAGACAATAAACCGGTGAACTAGTGGTCCGACCAGTAAAAACCTCAACCGGGAGCCTCATTGGTTCGATCACCGGTCCGATTTTCAAAACTATGCCTGAAAGATCTGCTAGGGCATCGCGGCAGAGGAACTCGTGTTGGAGGAGCCCACACGGGAGGAGAACACCCGAGGGTTGTGCTCTAGCACGCCAGGATCTGACATGATGATACAAGCCACCTCAGGGTCCAAGAGCTGTACCTCGGCCCAGTGGTGCTCCTCCTCTTCGACCTTGGTGGCTGCCCTCATACCAAGTGGTGCGAGTAAGTGCGCGACATGTCATTGTCAGAGAAGTTGAGTTGTGCCCTATCTCCGAAGTGTTGCGCCGCCATACAATCATAGACGCATGCCGACTCCTCTGGATTTGGCCACTTGCCAAGGTAATGTTTCACCTTGTTGATGATGATTGCCCCCCCCCATGTTCGCCTTTTGATGTTATTCTTGTTCACACCTCGGAACGTCTTACGCGCGTACTAATTAACAACAACACAAATCAACTTAACAAATAAACTAACAATTTCTTGCAACTATACTACAAGAATCTAAATCAACTATTATCACTAAAAAAATTAACTAACACCACTAACATAAACTTTATTTAATTTATAATTTTCTAACAAAATTAACTACACTACGTAAATCCAATTATTCTAAATCAGCTACACTAAATCTGAATCAATTACACAATCATGCACAAGGCTGATGGCGGTAGCACTCGCCGAGGCAGCGGTGTGGGGCCTGTGGCGACGGCGGTAGCATGAGGTGGATGATGGTGACTCCGTGGTGCTACGCAGTGGAGATGGGGATGGTCCGAGCGAGCGGGGGTGACGGGAATGGCCAGAGCGAGTGGTGGCGACGCGAACGGAGGTGTGGGTGTGGGATGATAGAGTGGGGTGGTGTCAGCGAGAGCATGCGGGATCGGTCACGAGTGAGAGATATGCGGTGCAACAACGATGTGCGACCATGAGCGGTTATTAGTCGGGTGGGCCGTCTATGGGCCACGTATAGCCTACATCATCACGCCACCACTATCAGCTATACCCCGGTGGCGTGACTTGTGAAAAAAATACTAGTTGCGTGGCAACTGGGCCATGCCACCTCTAGTTTGGGAGGGATGGGCCATGATACCCACATAGTGGTGCTATTCTAGATTCACAGCACACCACTAGTAGAATATTAGTGGTGGCATGATATATTTCAATACGTCACAGGTATTTTGGCCAAATAGTGGTGGTGTGAGACTTGTATAGTGTGTTACTAACTTAATGTCTCTTATAAGCTATTCTCTACTAGTGTTTGTGTGGAGGTGCAAGGGCAAGTGGTGAATGCCCTAGGACATGGCAACTGGCATAGTGCCAGACAACTGGAGTGAGGGAAGAGCGAGGGAGAACCATTTGAGCAAGAATTTTGGTTTACATGTAGCTCGCTGATCTTTCTATGGTATTGAAACTACTAGTTTTTTTTTTTGAAATAAACGATGAATATATTAAGCTAGCAAGCCGCCTCATTAAAAACTTTCCAGACCCCTTAGGTACCCTGGTAAGGAAAAGAGTGCGTCTGAAATTTGTTGCTTCAATCAAAATTCAGTTACATCATTCAGAAGTTTCTCTAGGAGGAAGCTAGGGGGTTCATTGACCCAATTACAACCCGTACTAGACATAAAATAACTCCTAGCTAGTTTATAAGCTACTTTGTTTATATCTCTCCTACAATGCATAAATTCAACCTTTCCAATATTAGCAGCTTGAATGAAAATGTTAGCACAAATTGCAGTTGCATCTTTCCAAATTCTGTCTGCACCTGAACATAAGTTGACCACTTTGAGGGAATCAGATTCAGCTTCTATATTTGTATATCCCAAGGAATTAGCCAGCGTCAGTCCATGTAGCATTGCCAAAGCTTCAGCCATGCTTGTAGAAAGAACATGAGGAATAAATGTAGTGGATGCACCTAGAAATATTCCCTGATTATTTCGGAGAACAGCACCAGTAGCCCCCAAATGGGTTTTCACCGAGAAAGCAGCATAAATATTTAACTTGACTGCATTTGATCTTGGTCGACGTCATTTCTCCTTACCTTGATTCATCTGTGGTGATTTTGCCCTCGTATAGTTAGCTGCTATAATTTTTATAGAATTAGTGCAATATGTAACTTGAGGAACCTGCTCTTCGTGGGTCCGTCTTCGGTGCAACCACCAGGCTATGATAGCAACAACATTATGAACCTTAATAGAATCATATCCAGGAAGAGACCAAGGTGGTGTTTTAAAAATAGCCTCTAACACCTAGGAACATGATCGGTCTATTACCATAGCCTGATTAATTGTATCCTCAAGACCTAGTACTCTCCAAATATTTGTAGCTCCTGGACATTTAAAGACCATGTGTAAAATATTTTCTTCATCAGACTGGCAAAGGGGACATACGCTACTCGTCCCAATATGCCGCTTCAATAAAATGAACTTCAATGGTATATACCATGCATAATTCTCCAACAGAATATTTTAACCTTTGCAGGCACATCAAGCTTCCACAATATTTTACAAATGGGGTTATTTAGTGAAGTCCCCATGATCAAAGATATGCATGTTATGGTGCTTCCATTTAACGTGATATGCAGACCGCACTGAGAACACTCCCGAACGAGTATGGTGCCATGCTAAGAAGTCCTCAAAGACGTTGTGGTTCAGTGGAGTTTGGAGAATTCTTTCAACATCAATTGGGTGAAAATTTGACTGGAGTAGCTCGTCATCCCATCGGCCTGTGACAGGGTCTATTAACTCACAAACTCTAGTTAGGATGCACTCCCCTCTCGGTGTCACGATCTTCCTATCAGGACTTGCAGAAATCCATGGATCCTTCCAAATCTGTATAGAGTCTCCATTGCTAACCCGCCAAATGCATCCATGCTTAAACATTTGGATCCCTGCAACAATACTTTGCCACGTAAATGAGGACCCAGCCTTTGGTCCTGCCTGTAAGATATAAGCTATTCTCTACTAGTGTTTGTGTGGAGGTGCAAGGGCAAGTGGTGAATGCCCTAGGACATGTCAACTGGCATAGTGCTAGACAACTGGAGTGAGGGAAGAGCGAGGGAGACTGGGAGAGCCATTCGAGCAAGAATTTTGGTCTACATGTAGCTCGCTGATCTTTCTATGGTATTGGAACTACTAGGGGTTGGTTGAGGGGTCACGGTTCTGTTGGGCGAATCTGTGTTTTTGTGTTCACGGTACAGCCGTACAGTTCTTCTTGGTTGGACTTGATGTGGAATTTTGAAAGAATTCATGGTTTGTTTTTTATCAAACATAAGTTTTATGATGAAAAGTAAACTCTCTCAAGAATGCAATTGCCAAAAATAGACTTACTCGATCTGGATTTAGCCATTGGGTAACTGAGGTGCGCTCGTTTATATACATCTGGACGACCAAATTGTTTGTTGCTACTGTTCCATAAAATTCGACATTTCACATGTGGCGAGGAAATCGAAGAAACTTAGTTTCAGTAAACCGATGATCCTACCGCCCAACCGTCGTTGTCATTTCACTTTCCCTTCCTCCTCTCCTTGTAGCTCACGACCCGTGCAAACTGAGGGATGCAGCACCGGCCTTCTTCGTCTCCGCCAACAGAAGACCCTGCCCTGGAGAGGTTGTCAGCGCCATCGATGGCCTCTTGCTCCTCCTTAAGAAGGTCGCCGAGCTTTATCTTTGCAGGCGGTTTCAGGGGCTCAGCCAAGAGGATCGCCCCCAGCGTTGGCAGCACTGGAGGTCCAAGTGGTGTGGTCTGGTTGCTTGCAGGTGTACTGAATGTTCTTGCAGGTGTGGCGTCTGTGATACAGAAACATGGTGAATTCATTTCTAAAAAGTACTTGCTACGTTGCAACGATCCAATTCTTGTTCATTACTTACCTCCATTTACACTGAAGAAATCATCTTCACAGTCGGAGTCTAACCAAGGAGACGCTTCAAAGAATGCTTCGTCTCTGCTGCTAGCTGCACGGGTGAAGCAGACACTTGGGTAATTATACTTGGAAAGCGATGGATAACTGAATCAGATGACAATTCGGTTCGAACGGAATGATGACCATAATGAGAATAGCTCAAACAACCACCAGACAACTGTGGAGGCCCATGTTCCTGCGATTTCTCTTGTTCTTCGTCATAAAGAGGAAACGTGCATGCTCCCTTCTCACTTGCATCATGCTCCCTACTCACTAGCATCATTAAGAAATGCAGTGAAATGTCAACATTTAGCAGCTCCAACATTTTGTGCAGTGAACTGTCACCATAATGTCCTGGTGCCTTTCTTTTGGAGGGCACAAAATATTTCTGTTGAATTTATATGCAATAATCTTCACTGTTTATTTTCCTAGCCAATAGCACTCTTGAAGAACACACAAACTGATGGTTGAACATTCCAAACATATTTGAGACAAATTGAAGTTTAAGACGACTCAGTGAAGTTGTGAAATTGATAGTTAAATGCAGTCACATATATCGCTCCGTTTTCTTCCTTGAAAATCTGAATATTATTGTCTTTGCTGAAACTTAAAATTTTAATACGGTGCCTGTCATAACAGGACCAACGAAACCAAGCAGCTGGCAGCTAGTTGTGGTGCCACGTGTGTGTAATTACATTAATGTGTTCCGTTCATATGAAAATTTGACCAAGACTCTTCCCGAACTTCCGGGTGTTAACCTTGGGACGGATCTTTGGTCCCCTTTTCGATGTGATTTGCTCAAGATGGGATTTTCTAGGATCATACCCTTATCCGGTGAAGTCTAAAACAAAGGAGCTTACGCTGGAACAAGGCCCTGTTGGAAGATGAAATTGATGATATCCCAAGAAAGTAAAAGGAATGTCGATGTGATCTAGAATTTTGTCTAGAAATTTCGTTATATCTACATATCTAATTACCAACAGCCAATAGATGATCAATATGCATCTTCCTTTCTCAAAAAAACAAACCTTTTCGAAAAAAGATAAGCAATATTTGCAACTCAAAACACGAGCCACGCTTTCTACCATCTTCTCACAAACAACAAATGGAGACGCTCCATGATCTAGACCTACTGATTTATAGAAGGATACAAAAGGCCCAGAAAAAAAAACATTTAACGTTACCATAGCCAGTAGTTGCGGTTCCAACTTGGAGGACGTCATCAGGTGCTACTCGCCTGCTGTTGGAGCTAGCTCCACCATCAACAGCTCCACTAATCTGCAGTGGAGCTGACGAGCCCTTCTTTCCCCTGTGAACCTTCTTGCTCCTGCGTATCAGCTTCATTTCTCCCTTGCTCCAATCCTTCATGGACTAGTAAAACTACTTGCAAGGTCAAACTTGTAACATGGGTTCAGATTTTAGACAGGGGAAGAGGAGATCTGACAACGTGTGGAGAGTCAGCGAGAGATGATTTATTTTAGTGGGGAAAGGAAGGTAGACTTTGGGGCTCTCTAGTAGACATGTACGAGCAAAGCAGCATGATAGACGGATCTGGCTCGGGGTTTGTGCAAGAGAAGAGACGGTTTCATAAGGTTCTTTGGTATGTGTGTGAGAGACGCATATGGGTCGCTTTGAGTGAGCAAAGCTGTCTGTTTGGGCAAGAGAACGGGAATGGGATGAGTGATAGATGGAGGTTTATGGTTGGATGGTTGCTTCAAAGCTAACCTCTGCATTTCTGGCAAATATATGCGCCCCCAACCACCTTCTGATTCGCTGCAGGGACTGATGGGGCCAAGTGAACTTTTTATTACAAAAAATATATATTGCAGGCTGGACTTCCACACCATCTACTCCGTCCGATGGTGGAAGTGGAACGGTGGTCAGCGAATCCCCTTCGACGGCTTTGGGGTTCTGTTCTCCTCTCGTGAGAGGTGCTACCAAGGGTAACTGAAGTCTGCCCTTTTCCGGTGATTTTGGGGGCTGAAGGATGTGCCAGAGGGAAAGTCCTACTAATGCTGCAGGGGTCATCATGAGACTGCTCGTGATGTCCCACCTCGATCTCCATGGGAAACCTTAGATACGGCTCACCGGATCGGACAACAGTGGCACCACGGTGTCGTCCCCTCCTTAGAGGTGTTGTCGAAGTTGCTTGTGAAGTCCCCAGAGCGACAAGATGGAATCCAGGTTGGCGGCCGCTCTGAACATGAGCTTTCAAGACACAATGTACATCGTTGATGGCGCTTCTCAGTCGACATCTCCTCCCGGTTGGTCCGCTCCGATCGCTCTCACTCGTAGACTCTTAAGCACTTAAGGCGGTAGGTGTGTTGGTTGTGCCTTCCTAGACACATAGTCGGTCTTCCAAAGATTGCTCCTTCGGTTGTGACGCGGTCAGGGAGCTCAGTAGAATTTGCGGAGGGAGACGGTGCAAGGAGAGTTCTCACTGTTTGGTTGTTGTGGGTTGCGATGTAAGACATGTGGTGTCATGTTTGTATCGTTGTCACCTACTTGATGTTATATCGGCCATCTTAGACTTTCTTCCATGAAATATGATACACCTTCCCGATTGTATTCTATAAAAATGTACTCATAATGATTTATGTTAGTTGATCCATTCCCACTTGGATTATCACATAAATTACCAAGAAAAAAATAATTACTACAATTATCATACGCTAGTCCTCAACTTGTATGAGTGCATGGGCTAGCAATCGTTAAGTGAACTATTATTTTAATTAATTTTAGTTACATATCTGTATATGTAGAAAAGCTAATTGTTTGCATTGTTTGCCAATATGACAAAGTAAATTATACCTGTGAAACTTGTTGTAGGATTATAGTCATATAAAAAATTATCCTCCATGATTCCGGAGAACATTTACACTTGCTTATTAGTTTTTTTCGATAATGGGCGTTTTTATTACTTAGTCAAGCAAATACACCCGGCCTCTGCATACAAGATGCACACAGCCGTCCAGTAACCAAATCCAAAACAGAAAAAGGGAAGGCAAAATACATATCGTAACGAGCAATTGTAAATTGCCTAAGGTGATGGTGGTGGCTCAATCCTGAGATTATGATGCCACCCATGTGGGGAAAAAATATCCCTCGCCGTAGCCTCCAATCGTGTACAGACCTCCATAAATAGGTCTCGGTTCTCCATACGCTGAAGAGGCGACCACAAACGGAGCGTACCGGTACATTTGTAGATTACCTGCAAGAGAGAACAATTTTTATCATTAAAAACTTTGTCATTTCTACATAGCCAAAGCGACCAAATAACGGCTAACGCTCCCATCCTAATAAGCATTCGAAACCTGAGATCGATGCCATGAAGCCAATTTCCAAAAATATTGGCAACACTAGTCGGTGGGTACAGGGTAGAGGCTATTTGGATGATTGACCATATAGATCTGGCAAAGCGGCATTGGAAGAATAGGTGTTTAATAGTCTCGTCCTGATGACAGAACACACACCTCGTACTTCCATGCCAATTGCGCCTAACAAGATTGTCTTTGGTTAGGATCACTCCCCGACGAAGATACCAACCAAATTTTTTGGTTTTTAATGGTATTTTCATCTTCCAAATCTTCTTGTTGTTATCGACTGGAATATCGGATTGCATGATCGCATTGTATAAGGAATCTACGGAGAAGGCACCATTAGCCTGTAGGTTCCAACGAAATTCATCTGGACCAGGAGATAACTGAACAGTTTCCAAACGTTGTAGTAAGGCATTCCATGCAGTTAATCTGGGTCCCAATAAATCACGTCTGAACGTTACATCCGGAGGTGAGGTAGCCATTACCTTAGCAATGGTTTCACTTTTGTAACGAACTATACTATACAAAGCAGGATACTGATCTCAGAGCGGAACATTATCTAACCAATTATCCTCCCAAAACCGTATCTGCGATCCGTCATTAATAGAGAAAGTGCCATGAGGAAAGAAGAATTTCTTCGAAGCCATGAGGCCAGCCCAAAAATGCGAGTCCCCAGGTTTCCAAAGAACTTGGGACAGCGCCTTCGAGCCAATATACTTTCTCTTGAGGAGGGTCTGCCAAACACCATCTTCAGTAAGTAGCTTAAAAAGCCATTTACCTAGCAAGGCCAAGTTTTTGACCTCAAGGTCATGAACTCCAAGCCCGCCTTGGTCTTTGGGTCTACAGACCACACTCCATTTTACCAGTCGATACTTCTTTTTTTTCACTGTCCCCTTGCCAAAAAAATCTAGATCGATAGTAATCCAGTTTATGCAAGACTCCTTTAGGCAGTAGGAAGAAAGATATCATATACAGTACCATATTAGTGAGTACTGAGTTAATGAGTACCAATCTTCCTCCAAGGGACATCAATTTACCTTTCCAACTACTAAGACGCTTCTGAAGCCTCTCCTCAACTGCTTTCCACTCGGTGATTGTCAATCTCCGATAATGAATCGGGATTCCCAAATACCGAATAGGGAATTGGCCTTGCCCACAGCCAAACAGCTCTGCATAACTAGAAGCTGTCTCCTGGGCATCACCAAAACAAAACAATTCACTCTTATGAAAATTTATCTTTAGACCAGAGAGCTGTTCGAAGGCCACCAAAATTAATTTAAGGTTCCGAGCTTTCTCAAGGTCATGTTCCATAAAGAGAATTGTATCGTCAGCATATTGAAGGATCGATAACCCTCCATCAACAAGATGAGGGATCACACCTTCAATTTGACCATCAACCTTAGCACGATCAATCAAAACAGCAAGCATATCCGCCACAATATTAAATAATATGGGTGATAGTGGATCGCCTTGCCGAAGACCTTTTCTAGTCTGAAAGTACCGGCCAGTATCATCGTTGACTTTAATGGCTACACTACCTCCGGACACGAAATCATTGATCAAAGCTCGCCACTCAGGAGAAAAACCTTTCATCCTAAGTGTTTGTTGGAGGAAAGACCACTTCACCTTGTCATAAGCTTTTTCAAAATCTAATTTCAGAATTACCCCATTCATCTTTTTCGTATGGAGTTCGTGAACCGCTTCATGCAGGACGGCAACCCCATCAAGGATATTTCTTCCTTGCATGAAGGCAGTTTGCGAAGGGCGAACCACATGATCAGCCACCGTATTCAGTCTAATGGTGGCCACTTTCGTGAAAATCTTGAAACTTACGTTTAAAAGGCAGATAGGTCTATACTGCTGGATCCTTTCTGCCTCATTAACCTTAGGTAACAAGATAACCTCACCAAAATTAAGACGGAATAATTCTAGTTGTCCCGCGTGAAGGTCGCCAAACAAATCTAGAAGGTCTGACTTAATGGTATCCCAGAAAGTTTGATAAAACTCTGCAGGAAAACCATCTGGACCCGGTGCTTTGTTATGTTCCATTAGAAAAAATAGCTTTCATAACCTCGTCCTCAGAATAAGGTGCAGTTAGTAAACCATTCTCTTCCAAAGATACTTGGGGAATATCATCCGTTTGGGTCTCATCTAAAGAAAAGGAATTATCCTCCGGAGCCCCAAACAGATTCTTGTAATAATTTGTAATATAAGACTTGAGTTGCTCATGGCCTTCAATTCGTCCTTCATCCTGAACAAGAGAGTGAATACGTTTCTTCCGATGTCTACCATTGGCAACACCATGGAAGTATCTCGTATTTGAATCTCCTTCCAAGATAAATTGAGCTTTGGACCTTTGATACCACTTGAGCTCCTCTTCACGAAGAAGACCAGCTATCTGAGCATTCGATTGACTTTTAAGTTCAATCTCTTGTGTTGATAGCGGTCTCACTTCAGCTAAAGCCCCGAGATCATCAATGACAGAAGACAATCGAAGCTTCTCCTTTTTAAGAATACCAGAAATATGGCGAGCCCAGCCAGAAAGGTGTTTGCGCATTGCACGCATCTTATTATTCCACCTTACTATAGGCGAGCTGCCTGAAACCGGTCTTTCCCAAACCTTTTTAACCATATCATGAAAACTTTCTCGTTGCAGCCACCCAAGTTCAAACTTGAATGGACGTTTATGCAACGGTCTCGGTGATCCAGTAGTCAAAAGAATGGGAGCATGGTCTGACAATTTCTCGATACGTTCAAGAGCGCGTACGGTTACCATAGGAAATTTATCTTCCCAATCAGTATCCATTAACACGCGGTCAAGCTTCTCGTATGTAGGGTTTGGTAGGCTGTTAGCCCACGTGAATTGTCGACCCAACATCGCAACCTCTCTCAAGTTTAAGCTGTCAATGACCGCGTTAAACAAGAAAGGCCAATGCTCATCGAAATGACCTTTACTTTTTTCATGACGGAATCTTAGCAAATTAAAATCCCCACCGATAATAATCGGGAGTGGATTATCCTTCACTAGATTAACCAATTCACGTAAAATGTCGGCCTTAAAAGCATCCTGGGCAGCGCCGTAAACCGCGACTAGACTCCAAGTGAAGTTATCAGCCTTGTTGCGGATTGTGAGATTAATATGATACTCACCATCCGAACTGGCTAAAACCTCCATGGTGTCAGAACGGACGCCAACAAGCATGCCACCAGACCTACCGCGGGGTGGACGAGAGAACCACTGAAAGTCAATTCCACCGGATAACCGATTAAGAAGACTTTGAGAGTAATTCTGTCTCCCCGTTTCAGAGATAGCTACAAAATCAAGATTATAATCTTTACAACAATCGGCAATGTGAGAATGCTTAGCCAAGTCCCCAAGACCTCTGCTATTCCTAAACATGCCATTCATTGTGAAACTTTTCTTAATTTTGAAGCTTTACTACACCTACGGTTTTTCTTTTCGGCCGAAGATTTAGAATTACGTCGAGATGCTTTGAGATCATAAAATGAACTCAGCCCCGACTGTTCTAAATCAACCTCCGAAATACTCTCTACAAGGGCTGAAAGGAGATGAACATCTGTCTCATCCTCCTCCTCCTCCTCCTCTAAGGAAGTAGTCTCAGACCTAGTCGAAACTTTTGGATTGACCGTTAAACGGTCATGTTCCAAATGTCTCAAGACATTAGCCGAAACAGAAATATCATCACGGTTACGACCCAATGAAATACCTACACTACTCAAATTTGAAGAAATACGGGAATCAGAAAAAGCAGTAAATGATGTAGACTTTTTAGTACCAGACGTGTCGAGATTCATCTCCGCCTTGCGACGCATGGCTTTCTGCATCGTATCCTCATCAGTGATTCCAGACCCATCTTCCTCCTGAGCATGCCTCCCACTCCGTCTAACCACCCTCGGAGGGTTCGGTGGGGGGCAAGAAACTTTTGTCGATTTGAGCGGAACCACCTTTGAAGACCCTGAGCGCGACGGAGACGAGGGTACAGAGAGGGAACAGGTCGGGGTCGACCTCTCCGTACCCTGCGCGTCATGGAGAGACAGCGCCTGAAGATCTTGATCCTGCATGGACGGCGACTGCGAAGACGCAGCAGCCCGCTCCTCAAGTGGCCCGCCTGTATTAGTTGACTTATCCTATGCAATTTCTTGTCATTTTGTATTATGTGATATTTATAGATGAATATTATGTTTTTTAGGGGTAGATGGATATTGTTGATACCTTCTTGATAGTAGGGGTAGCTAACCTAGAGGGTAGTATAGTAGTTTGTGCGTATGCATTGGTAATTTGATGAACCGGCTCGTTATGGATAAAAAAGGGTATAAGTATATTTGTGCCCACCATAGCCATAGACTGATTTCTTTGTTAGAAAATTTCCCTAAAGACAATCATAGAGATGATTATATTGTGTTGTACTCATGATTTAGGACTATCCATAACAAGCAAATTGTATTGATTAACAATATGTGAATTGTTTGTGGAACTCTTTACTTGTATGGTTATTCTAAAGTTGACCCTAGTCGGAGTTCGGGTGGGCCCACATTAATATTAGACTACCACATGGATTAGTTGATGACCATGGTTGTTAGTATCTTGATATGTATCGTAGTATCTTACAATTTTACGATACTACTGCAGCCAACCGATATGTATTGTGATGGTATCTTAATCTGGTAGTATCTTAGTCGTATCCCGATACATATCGTGGTATCTTTAGTATCTCAATACAAAGATGATACCATACGATCCCACACCTATGCTAAAAATAAGGACAAGACGGTGTGGAAAGCTCAGAATTAAAAGTGGTTTTGTAGTATTAAGACTAATTAAATACCTAAACAATACAATAAGTCCATTAGTTGGTTGAGATTGGTGTAAAAAGGAGTTTGTTCAATCAAGAAAGTAGTCAACTAGCCAGTTTTGTGTATTAGTTTTAAAACATATGGTTCATAATTAGTTATGTTTATATTATTTGGATGAGTTGGCCCATATTTATATTATATAAATGCATTGTTTGCATGATTAGCCTCTATAAAAGACATAGAATATGCTTAAAATTCAAATTTGAAATTAAATTTATTTATATTTGTAGGTATATTTATAATATATACATATGTTTTATTAAAAATAAAAATCTCACAATATCGCTATACTACAATACGATACTGCTGACAAGAAAACGATACTACCTAGTATCCCGATACTGAAAACCTTGTTGATGACTATATTTTGCAAGCCATGTATATGGAGATGTCAAACTAATTGACAAGGTTATAGATAATAGAGCCTTTTACTTGTGTACCCCTGAGGCCCGTTAAGCTAGGCCCAAGTGTAATCATAGTCGAAATACGAGTCCATGTCGTATACAGATATTATAATATGTATCGAACCCGACCAGTTCCTTGAGACCTGGCCACCTATATATAGGGGCGAGGAGAGGCCGTTCAGGGACAGATTGAGAGTAAGCCAAGTTGACCACCACGTTTATTCTCGATACACGTCTTGTTTGACTGATCTTTACCTTTGAGTTCATCTGACACCCTATTCTCCCGATCCTAAGTCCTTCATCTAAGACATTTGTTGAGTTAACCCTCGTCAATTGGCGCCAACCGTGGGGACTCTGGGCGTTGGAATCATGAATTCGACGGCTTTTTTGCTCTTAGCCAACAGTAGTCAAGAATTCGACGGAAACCAGATATCCTTCAGAACCGTCGATTTTCAGCCTTGTCCACCAAACTTCACTCCAATATTCGAGAGCCTAGATCAAGATATGGATCTAATGATCGGAAGCCTAAACTTTCGCGTCGGATCTTTAGGTTCGATTCGCCTTTCAGATCCGGCAAAACTGGATCCGTCGGCAAGCGAAGCCAAGACAATTGCAATATCCGAATCATCGGTGGGCTCTTTCAGCGAGGCAAACTCGCCGGTCAGCTATGCACCAACAGAAATTGTAGGAGAAAAAATCGCAGAACTCGACGAAACCATGGAGAATCTCGACTTAGGGGATCAACTCAAAGACCTCATGATCTGCCATGACGACGCTTCAGACAAATCAACAGACACTTGGAAGACAGGATTAGAGCTTCATGAGGATGACGAAACAATCTTCTCAAGCTTCAACAGCAAGTTTGACAACCGATATCAAGTACTCGCAATTGTAGGAGACAATTCAGAAGAATTCGACGAAAACAATAATCCAGTACTCAACCCAGCAAACGTAAACACAGGAGCAAATCACTTAGCAGAAGGAGAAACTACGGATTCTCTAGCGAGCAGGGAAAAAGTTCGACTATCAGCCGAGGAGTGGAAGATAATCAAAACAGCCGTAGAACACGGCGTGCCCATACCAACAGATGCAAGCAAAAATATGCTTTTAGGGTATCATTATACCTTAAGACAACAATCAAAGTAATTAGCAAGAGAAAGAAGTGAAATACAAAAAAGGAAAGATTCCGCCGTTGCAGCAAGCGTAGCTTTTCATAAAGCGCGCAGCAACACATCATACACAAACAACAAAAGGCATCGCAGGCACAGATCAAGAGTTGAAAACCTCGAATACTCAGAAAGGCAAAGCCTCTCCAAAAATCTCAACTCATCCTTCCTATCAGTCGACGAGCAAGGAAACATCATACCAAAGACACCAGAAGCAGCGCTTGTGGCAGCACAAATGTATTTGTACACAACACGGCCAAGTCCAGGAGACCCAAGGGAACATATGCACCGGGCAGCATTGCAAGGATTAAGAATGGTAGGCAATAAATTGACAGCAAAAGAAGAGGAAGCATATCGCAATAAAGGAACACATAAGCCTAGATCGCCACGCCGTCACAACAGTCCTCGGCACCGGAGTGGAAGCCGACAATCTAGATCACCATCGCCAATAAGTCATAAAAGCCCAAAGCATGGAGGAGCCCGAAGGTCCAGGACTCCTATCAAGGCATATGACTATGAAGACAGCAAAAAAAAGATTGGGGCGTCGTGCTTTACTCGTAGAGTTCGCACCACACCCGTACCCAAGGGTTTCAAACTGCCCCATGACCAACAAAAGTATGATGGATCTCAGGAGCCGCAGTCATGGCTCTTAGACTATTTGCAGGCAGTAAAAATACTAGGATTAACAAAGGAAATAGCAATGCAAAGTTTGCAATTACACCTCACCGGCGCAGCCAGGTCATGGTTGAGCAAATTAGAAAGAGGAACAATCGGAAGCTGGGAGGAACTCACAAAGCAATTTACGAGTAACTTCAAATCAACATATAAGCGGCCAGCATCGATAGAAGAAGTCAAAGCCTGTGTACAGCAACGCAATGAAACGCTAAGGTTGCATATTCAAAGGTGGAGCATTATCAAGAACTCCGCAGTCGAAGTTTCAGATGAAAGAGCAATCAATGCCTTCATGCTCGGGTTGCGACGAGGAGACCTAATCGAAGAGATGGCTAGGATCAAGCCGAAGACAGTATCAGATTTAATGGATATAGCAAACAGATTTGCAGATGGTGAAGACGCGTGCAATAATAAGCGAACACGATCACCAGAAGACGATAGGGGAAACAGATACAGTGGCCAAAGGATAAGATCCCGCAATTACGACAACTACGGTTCTCACAGTCAAGTATCCGCGGGATACAAAGACAATAATTATCAAGGAGACAACCGCAGGAACTCAAGATACCGTAGCTACGGAAGAAAAGAATTTAGCAATAGTAAAAGGTTTCAATCAAGGGAACCTCGAGAATACAATCCATTACCAGAAGATATGCTAAACAGACCATGCCATATACACTCCGCGTTTGTTGATGGAAAAAGGGTGTCTAGACACGCAATGAAAGATTGCAAAACATTCTTAAAACTTTAGGAGGCGGCAGTCAACAAATAAGCCAAAGCAAAGAGGCAAGGGTATGAAGGGAACACAAGCAACACACCTACAACAACTCAACAAGCAAACAACGGAGCTTCACAAGGTCAAAACCAGCCAAGCCAAGGACACGACAATGACAGAGGATATATCCCGTCCAAAGGGCACATCACAACAATGATACAACCAGTCCCAAAGTCGAACAAAGAAGAAAAGAGTATAACTCGACAAATGAACCTAGCAGTAACATCGCCTCCAGCAACCACGGAATATCTACACAGGTCCGAACAACCCATAGAATTCAGCAGGGATAACCACCCTATAACAGTACCTCGGCCGGGTAACGCACCTTTGGTACTCAAAGCTCAAATCGGGACATACAACGTTGATAGAGTATTCATGGACGCAGGAAGCGGAATAAACCTGATATACGCAAAGACACTCCGGACAATGCACATATCATTGGAGTTCCTGAAGCCAACAGATTGTTCTTTCCATGGGATCGTACCAGGGAGTGCCAACTATCCATTGGGTCAAATAGCACTCAATGTTTGCTTCAGAAATCGCCAAAATTACAGAAGAGAAAAGCTCGACTTCAAAGTCATGGACTGGCCATCTCAATATCACGTGATCCTCAGGCGACCCGCGTTTTCGCGATTCATGGCAGTACCTCACTATATGTACCTGGTACTCAAGATGCCAGGACCAAATGGTATTATCACAGTAAAGGGAAGCTTCGAACTCTCAGATCTATGCGACAAAGAATTCCACAAAATGGCACACAATTTTGGCATGATAGCCAACTATGGAGAACCTAAGGGTAAAGCCACAAGCACGGCTACGGGCGTCACAAAACAACTCGAAGAACATCCAGCAGAGCCAAAATCGAAGAAATTATGGGTACAACCATCAGACCCAAAGGAAGCTATAGGAAAAGAAGAAAAGACCTTGGCAACATAGACAACATGTATACAAAAGTAGAGTAAAAAATAAGGCTATTAAGCCACGAGTTATCTCAGGGCAATGCCCTCTAGACCCAGGACACATGTCATTGGCCGGGTCTCTTGGGACATCCCATGTATCTTATATTCAAGCATAATAAAGAAAAAGTTCCTCCTTTTCAAGTTTACAAGTCTTCGTGAAACAAATCTCAAAGTTATACACTACAGAGTTGTGGCAAACGCACTAACAAATATAAACGCCTTGAGAACAAAAATTTCTGTCAAATAGCCCCAGAACACGAAAACTCTCGCGTTTCATATACAAAAAACATATATGCCACAGTAGAGCATTACAACATCAGCTGATCTAAATCATCTACCTATGATTCTCCTCGCTGGCTGAAGCGTGGCATCCATATGGACCTGCAGCTTCGCGCGCCCTGGAGGCAAACTTAGAGACATGGAACTAAAATTCAGCCTTGGATGCCACTTGCGTATCCATCCAAGAGCAAAGTTAGCACCAACTACTAAGTTTAGCTCTATCAAACGATGAATTTATTGACTCGATCTAAAGGCATCGAGTAGATGCTTAAAAACTTCCAGCGGAGGATTGCGAGGAAGCATAACAGAGTACATGGTTGTCAATGATCTTCGACAACCATCGACCGCTTCCTCAATATGCTAAGCATGATCCTGCAAAAGAACAACGGCGCCGCGACACCACAGATCAACCCATAAAGTATTGGTATCCCTTGACGCCCTTTCCAGAGCTGCGATTCGCTCAGAAACCCGATGATCCTCATCAATAGGATGCAAGCAAGTACATGGAAGATTTAAATTCATCCGAATGCAAAATCAAGAGAATCAGTATGAAATTCAAAAAGGATATGAAAAAAACTCACATTTCAGCTGTTTGCACGCTGACTCGATAATCTCAACAAGATAAGAGTTGCATTCCTTCAGGTGCGTAACCTGGGCCACCAAACCAGAGACTTTATCTTCAAGTGTGGATACCTGTCTCATCAAACTGTAAGATTTACCAGCCTGGTCCAAGGCCGATTTTGCTTGACGCTTAAGCAACGAGAAGCGACCTTCAAGGTCTAAAATCCTCGACAAGTACTCAGCGCATTGGCAAGGAGAACGAGGAGGAAAAGAAACCCCAGAGTTGAACACACCGGCGGGTGGTAAGTCGCGATCATGATTCAGCGATCCACCAACATACATAGGCTGGAAGGCAAAAGAATGGAAGGAAAAACAACTCAGAAACACATCAAGTGACCAAGCGCAACACTTCATAAAGCAAAAATATTTATAGGAATACAGAGTTCACTGGCATATTATCAGGCAATAGATGGAAAGGTCTACTACATCAACTCAAAAGAAAAGAAATTACAAAGAGAAGGCTAAATTCTATGCCACCTCAGCAACAGGCTCTGTGGCGATGGAAGGCGCAGAAGAATCAGCCGCAGCACTTGGCGGAGGCATCGAGGAACTTGGTGCAGGAGTCGAAGAGCTGGGTGTAGGAGTCAAAGAAGCAGCCGAAGGAGTAATAATAGATACAATGCCCGGCGCGTACTCCTTTTCCTTCTTGAAGAAAGGGCAAGCACGGGAGGAGCTAATTTTCTCCCAATTTACTTCCTCGCCATGCGATTGCGCAAGTGCAATTGCCCCTTCGACACCCCGTTTTACCGACCTGCCTTTCATGGAAAGCACATGATCTTCGATGGTGTCGAAGGATTCGGCAAGCTTCTTGAGGTTGTCAACCGGCATATCCTCTTTCTTCTTCGGCCATAAACTGATGAACATCCGCATCAGCACGCGGCGAGTTAGCTGGAGAACTACCTGGACCAATTTCCAGTTTGATTCCAGCAAATCCACAGCAGCTAGCAGAGGGTCCTTAGTGTCTGGCTACTGAAGCTTCCAAGATACTCCAATTTTTTCTGCTGCACCACAGAAGGAAAAGGCAAGAGAAAGCAAACAAATATCAGCAAACGGAAGCATGAGCAAGTAAACAAAAAAGAAGAACGCGACACTTACTGCCAACAAGAACCGAAATCTTGTCAAGACGTTTGGCTATAGCTTGCTCTCGGTGGACCCACTTCTGATTAGCATCGGCAAGTGCTTTTTCAGCTTTCTTAGCCTTGGTTTCTGCTGACTTAGTAGCTTTCTCAGTAGCAACCTTGGCAGCAGTGGCACCTTCCTAAGCTTCTCTAGAGGCATTAAGTTTAGCTTCCAGAGCCGCTATGCGAGCATTGGCCGCGGTCAAAGCGTCTACAATACAAAACAGGAAAAGGAAAGGGAGTAAGAAACCACAGGAAGACACATGAACAAGTAGAAGCTACAACACAAAACAAGCATACCCTAAGAGGCCCGAGCAGTCTCCTGGAACCCGACACACTCAGCGCCAAGGGAGAGAAATTTTTGCATCAAACTCTGAAAATGAAAGTATAAGAGAAAAGTTCAAGCAATGAAAAATCGACTACAAGAAGCAATACTCACATCATTAGAAGAAGCTGCTGGTCGATGGGCCTCAAGAGAAGTACCCACTGCTGCTATCTTCTTCAAACGCTTGGAAGCATGAGTAGGAGTACTTTTTGCAGGAGGAACTGTCAATGACTTAGTCACCACAGTTTCCTCCTGAGGGAGCTCCTTAGAAGTAGTCAAAGCATCAAGAAGAGGAGCAGCTGCAGCATCCTTCTTCAGCTCATCATCGTCCCTGAGAAGGAAAAACTTGGAATCAGCAAAAAAATGAGAGATAAGAGTTAAGGATAGAAAAAAGTCTGGATATAAAAAAGGTAACAAAACTCACGAGTCCAGTGCGTCAAATATCTCAAGAGCAGAATCCTTGGCAGAAGAAGGCTCCCTGGCGCATCCTTCGGAGAGGTGGTACTCGAGGAAAGCAATTCATCGAGACGTTTTCTCTTCTTGTCTAGGCTTGGTTCTCCAGAATTCGCAGGAGGAGGCAATGAAGTGGAACCGCTTTCTTCCAGAGAAACCTCGGCATCATCTCTATCTTGGCCATCGTCAGCCTCGGGGGCTTTAGAAGAAGCAGAAGCAGGATCAGCCTGAATTAGACCCTCCTCTGGAAAAGGGGGATGAGAAACCAGAAATTGATGGTCCTGCAAAAGAATAAGTCGCAAAAGTATTGGTTCACAATAGAAAACCACAAGAAGGCGAATAAAAAGAGGTCGACATAGACAAATTACAAAGCACATACCGTGGGTACATGATGAGTGGAGTCGAAGAAATCAGCTACCAAAGCTGGGATCTCGTTCTCCTTTGTGAGAGTAGTCAAAGCTCTTACTCGTTTGTCAAGCCCCTTTTTCTCTAGGTCCTCTTGGGACACACAAGAAGGATCTTCCGAGCCAGAATATGACCATAGTTTGGAGACACGAGCTTGGAGAGGCTGAATGCGCCTTTGTAGGAAGAACGCCATGAGTTGAGTCCCTGTCAAGTGCGCCTCCAGTTGCGCTCTTCAGACTCTAAATGCGAGCTAGCAAAGGCTTGGTGCCTTCAACCTTAGCTTCCGTGGGAGGAGAATCCCACGACGTCAGCATCGTCAGACTCTTGTTTGCATCAAAGGGGGCAATCCCAAACTTGTCAGAGGAAGCAGTTTTCTGGTCCTTGATGTAGAACCATTTCTTCCTCCAACCTTGAACTGATGCAGCCATGCTAAATTCTAGATAATGTGCCTCGGCGCGCACAGATACAATAGCCCCGCCCAGTTCAGGGTTCTTAGATAGAGACACACTGGGGCGGAGGCGGAAAAGGAATTTCCACAGAATCCAATGGGGCTCAACCCCAACGAAGGATTCGCAGAGAGTGATAAAGCAGGCGATGTGCAAAATAGAATTTGGCATGAGCTGGTGAAGCTACACGCCGTAAACAAAGAGAAGCCCACGGAGAAATTCGTGGGCAAGAAGAGAAAGACCACGCAGAAGAAAAGCAAGAAACATCACCCGACCGCTCGGGGGCTTGGAGATGCGCTCGGAGCTGGGGAGGACGAACTGATCCCCTCCGATGAGGAACCCTTATTTCTGAGCCTTGGCCAGATCGGATTGTTCGAATTCTGAGGGCACCTAGCTGGTCGCCGCGTTCACGCCCTTCTTCTTCACCATCTGGTCCTTGTGCGCAACTCTCTTTATGGGCATTCGCAAGAGCTGCGCTCGGGGGCTGCAAGGAAGCTCAGGAGCGCAAGGGAGATGCAGCAATGGTGGCGGCGGAAGAACAAAGAGCTGGTAAACAGTAAAAACCGTAGTCCCCCCCTTATAAAGCTTCCTGTGAAAGGAACGTGGGCTGAGACGTGCGCAAGAAGCGGAAGCGGTAAGCCCACTAACGGGCAGAAAACTGTAAAATTACTACGCTTCCCACGTGCAACTGTCAGCATCCTGTCAAATCACACGGAGAGTGATTCTATCAATGATGTCACAAGCGTTAAGTCGCCAAAAAAAAAGAAATCATAATACAATTCAAAGATCAGGGTTACCCACAGGAAATTTAGTAATAGCCTTGAGTGCTACTCTAATCATCGGTGCTAATCAAAGTACCCGACAAACATGCAACGTGAAATACAAGGCAGCAGTAAGGGAACACTTATCTTTGAGACTATACTCGAAAAAACCTTCGGCTATAGCCTCGGGGGCTACTACCATCGGGAGCGCTGGGCGCGCACCCGACGATATTATTGAGCAAAACAAGCAGCTGCGTGAAGGATGCAAGGAAAAACAAAAGAGTTTACTTGAGCCTATACCCGAAAAGACTTTCGAGTATAGCCTCGGGGGCTACTCCCATCGGGAGCGCTGGGCACGCACCCGACGAAATTTCATTTTCAAGAATAATAAAGGAGGTGAAAGAAGGCTTATTTATTGATGTTACTACCATCGGGAGGGAATTCATATTAGTCAAAAATTGGATAACCCGAAGATTTTCAGTATTGAAATAGTCAAACAAGGCTGAAATGATTGCAAGATATGATTCTCGAGTTGCGTTATCGCGACAAAACTCAAATGCCATGATTGAAACAGATTGTGAAGATAAGACCTCAGGATCCATCATGTGTGGCCTAGTATACGCACCTAGATGCGCTCTGCTAGTAACTTTCCGTGTCTATGATGCGAAGAAAATCCTGGTAGACGCACTGGGTACCCTGAGAACTACCGGAACTCTTTCTTTGTAAGTCCTAAATGCGGCAAAAGAAGGGGTTAGACCAGGTCCCAAACTCAAGTCCAAGGGGATTGAGTTTGAAGTAGGTGACAAGTATCTGCTCCGGCAGTTAACTGGCCTCTTGATCCGTCAAAGCTGTCAGGCTTTTTAACCGAAGCTCCTTGCGAGATAATATAATGAAAGTTGTTTAATTGAGTACAGGGAAATGAATAAGTCAAAGATTGACCAAGTCGAAGATATAAAGATTTGAGATTCAACCCGAATCTACAATTCTGGTAGAATCTTGGGGGCTACTGACAAGGGTATAGATAATAGAGCCCGTTACTTGTGTACCTCTGAGGCCCGTTAAGCTAGGCCCAAGTGTAATCATAGTCGAAATACGAGTCCATGTCGTATACAGATATTGTAATATGTATCAGACACGACCAGTTCCTTGAGACCTAGCCACCTATATATAGGGGCCAGGAGAGGCCGGTCAGGGACAGATTGAGAGTAAGCCAAGTTGACCACCACATTTATTCTTGATACATGCCTTGTTTGACTGATCTTTACCTTCGAGTTCATCCGACGCCCTATTCCCCCGATCCTAAGTCCTTCATTTAGGACATTTGTCGAGTTAACCCTCGTCACCAATGGTGTGGACACATGTTATGAACATGGGGTTGAACTGACCCAACACGAGACACGGACTTACAGTTCTCTCTCTACAATGTGTATGCTTTTTATCCTTAGACCTGAGTCGCATATACTCAAGATGTGAATTGATCAACTTAGGGGCTATCAAATGCTATACCGTAATAGGGTAATCATAAATGTAGCTTGTTTGTCATGAAACATGATGTGAGGCATGGTCAGTCAAGATATGCAACTATGTGAATTTCCTTAATGGTGCTAGATGTGAATCGACCGACTTAGGGGTGATGAGGTCTAAAAAAGAGTTCCTTTGCTCCGATAGCAATTCAAAAATCAATACGTCACCTAGAGGGGAGTGAACAGGTGTTTTTAAATCAATTACAAATTTGGCTTGAATGAATGCAGACATAAATTAACTTTTAGATTTTAAAAACAAATAATAAAGATGCCAGGTTTAACTAATAGCTACATATTTTTTTAAGCTAAACAAGATGAAACGAGCTAACACAAGCTATAAAAATATTAAAAACACAAGTGCTCACCAACTATATGACAACAACCTATAAGAAGGTGACTAACTTGAAGAACAAAGGATACTAAAATAAAGAGCACATGTGAATGTACTCGGTATATGGATAACTGAGGTACAAGAACTAGAAGATTTATGCCGATGTCCACTTCCTTTTAAGGAGGCTAATTATTGTTGGAGAGGCGATAGTTATCATGAAGGACCCCCCAAATTCTAGAATATCTTACCTTCCTTTCCTTGAGCCACCTCCACGAAGTTAGGGATCAATGATTATCACCAGCTTCATTCTCAACTTTGGAGATGGCAAGCACCACAACAACTTCACAAACTACATGAAAGAGAACCTTGAGCCTATATATTCACACTCTCCACAAAGAGGTCATTGTGGTAACAATCGCTGAAGTGTCTAGGAGGGACTGATGGTGCAGTGTTGATGATGTAAATGACCGACCAGTTGGGAACCCCAAGAGAAGGTATGATGAGCACAGTAGCAAGTCTTCCCTCAGTTATGAAACCAAGGTAATCAATCCAGTAGGAGAGAGCCACACTTAAGAAGGTGATGCTTGCTAGCTTCGCGAAACTCTGGACAATGGCGCTAGACAACTTGCTGGTGCATAGTTAACGTAGGAGCTTCTTCACCTAGCAGCAACGTGAAACCTGCACACAACACAAACAAATACTTTGCCCCCAACTTACGACGAGGTTGTCAATCTCACCGGTTTGCTGTAAACAAAGGTATGAGTGTATCGAGTGGAAAAAGGATGATAGTAAAGCTAGTAAAGTAAACATTGCAAGTAAAGTAAAACGGTGAAGCTATGTAAAGGAAATTGGACCGGGGTCCACAGTTCACTAGTGGTGTCTCTCCATAAGATAAATAAAGCATGCTGGGTAAACAAATTATAGTTGGGCAATTGATAGAGTAAAGATAACGTACATACATCATGAGGATCACTATGAGGCTTACTCTGGGTATTACGACAAAATACATAGACCGTAATCCAACTGCATCTATGACTAAAAATCCACTCGCGGGGATATCATCCGAAGACCCCTTGAGTATTAAGTTGCTAACAACAGATAATCACATTAAGCAAAGTGCATAATGTAAACAAAGCAAATGTCCTTAGACACAAGAAGATTGTTTTATCCCTAGTGGCAACATCACATCTACAACCTTAGAGGTATCTGTCACTCCCCCAGATTAAATAGAGGCATGAACCCAACTATCGAGCATAAATACTCCCTCTTGGAGTTACTAGCATCTACTCGGCCAAGATAGCTACTAGCAACGGAAAGCATGCAAGATCATAAACAATATAGAGATAACATAAGATAATATTCAGCATATCAACTTGACGTAGTACCAATACACATCGGATCCCAACAAACACAACATGTATGATTACATAAAGATGATCTTGATCATGTAGGGCAGCTCACAAGATCTAAACATGAAGCACATGGTGGAGAAGACAACCATCTAGCTATTGCTATGGACCCATAGTCCAAGGTAGACTACTAACACATCACTCCGGAGGCGACCATGGTGGTGTAGAAGGCCTCCGACAGGGATTCCCCTCTCCGGCAGGGTGCCGGGAACAGCTCCTGGATCCTCCCGATCTCGATTTGATGACGGCGGCGGCTTGTAGTATGTTTCTGGGAAAAGCGATCCGTCCCTTAGGTTTTTTTCGTCGAGGGGACTTTATAGGCGAAGGGGCGTCGTCAGGAGGTGGGCTAGGCGGCCTCACCATGGGTGGGCGCGGCCAGGGGCTGGGCCGCGCCCCCTGTGGTGTGGCTAGCCTCTGGCCCCCCTCCGTCTCATCTTCGGTCTTCGCAAAGCTTCGGTAAAAATAGGAGGTTCGACTTTTATTTCATTCAATTCCGAGATTATTTCCTTGTAACTTTTCTGAAACACAAAAACAGCAGAAAACAGGGAACTGGCACTGTGACATCTTGTTAATAGGTTAGTTCCGGAAAATACATAAAAATGCCATGAAGTGCAACAAAACACAAAGCAAATGGTGTATAAATAAGCATGGAGCATCAAAAATTATAGATACATTTGAGACGTATCAAGCATCCCCAAGCTTAACTCCTGCTCGTCCTCGAGTAGGTAAGTGATAACAAAAGAATAATTTTTGAGGTGACATGCACCATCACAATCTTGATCATCTATGTAAGCATTGAGTGCTGGGATCAAAGAACTTAAAACATGGGCATAAAAGACATAATCTTTACAATAGAAACTTAGCAACCATGTTATAACATGAAAAGAAACACAAACGAAAGATCATGAATAATGAACATTAAAAGTCAAACGTGTGTTCAAATCATATGGAAAAGCATAGCAAATGGTTTTCAGCTTGTCCTTCATGGAATAGCAAAACATAAATGCATAGGACACCTTCAAGTTTAAGAGGGCGACTAGATACAAATAATTTAAGAACAAGTGAAACCAAAATCATGAATCAATCAATGATAAACTTTGGGACTATGCATATTAAACTCAGAATGGCAACTATGCTCTCTTAGACGGTGCATAAAGGTAGAAGGTGATGACTCAACATAAAAGTAAAAGAAAGGCCCTTCGCAGAGGGAAGCAGTGATTGCAAGTTTTATAAACCTTCAAAAATTATGGTACTTACTAGCTTTGAGCTCTCGTTGCCCCCATCATAGGCATCTTGAATGGTTAAAGTAAATGCAAGAACGTTTATGAGCATATGCTTGACAAATTATAAGTTGAAAACCTCGTGTCCCGTGAAGTATGAATACCCAAACCTCATGCTACTCGACTTAGAGTCCCAAGCAAGCTCTTGTTATTGTAAGTATACATGTATCATCGAGAACTGCCAATGGGGTACCTCCTTGCCCGATGACATGGAACAAGCCCACATCAAAATGATAGGACAAAAAGACAATAAACACCTTGGCATCTCTTTTATTTACCATTGGTATAGCTTTTTATTTTGAGATGCATCGTCGAATGTCCACTATGGGCATGCTGTAAATTTCCACCATGAATGATGCATGGCTTAGATTGACGGCCCAGGCGTTTCTCTAACACGTATACAAAATCCATGATTCCGCAAGATTCCCAACTTATTTCACATTATGAGTATCCATAAAAAAAAGATCACGATATCAACTCAAATAAAAGAAGTGCAATGTTGAAAGCTTACCCCATGACAGCATGGTTTGGCTAATTTCCAACTTACAACTTCCAAGCATAACGTCAACATAAAAGAGCCAGAATGTCAAAATTATTAAAAGCAAGAAAAGTAAAGTGTGCCATCAGGTTCGTGAGAGCTTTACTGACTAATTTTCACATAACACCAAAAGAGTTTAATTTGAAGGATAGATAAAAGCAAGTCAAATATACTTTGGAATAGCAAATTGCTAATAGGTATATATGGTGGACACATTGGAATAACTTGGTTTTTGGGAGTTGGATGCACGAGTAGAGCTCATACTCAGTACAAAATGAGGGCTAGCAAAAGACTGGGAGCGACCAACTAAGAGAGCAATAACGGTCATAATCATGCATAGCGACAAAACATCATTAAGAGAAGCATAAAATGGCATCAAAAGTCAAAAACTAAATGATCATAGAAGCTTATGGTGACTTTGTATGAGTCAAACATGTTGTAAGCATGCGCCAAGTCAACCCAAATAAAGCATCAAGGAGAAAACCAAATTAATGCTTCCAAATAATAAAAACAACGCATGATTTTTTCAAAGGCTCATTAAGCAATCTCAGTCATTTGAGACAAGTCATGCTATAGCAAAAATCACTAAGCATACTATCAAAACAACATCAAGCATGGCATGAAAAAGTCTAAGCCACAGTCTAAACAAGCTCCTTTTTGTACCACTTTTTTGCATGAAACTTTTTCTCTTTTCCAACACCATTCAAACATTTTTTGAAACAACTCTTTTGATGAATACCAACATAGACGAGAGGTCCAAATACACCTTGATACAAAGATAAAACAAGATCTGAACAAAAATCAACGTGAAAAACAAAAGCTAAACGCAGTTCTAGAAAAAGAGAACACTAGTTGAACGATAAGAGTAAAAAACGGAGTGTTCTTGGCAAATGAAAAGCAAGTAAATCTTCTCCAAAATAAATTTGTTGGGGTCCAACCATTTATTGCAGCAAACAAAAGAAAAGAAAACTGAAAGCAAAAGTAAAGACGCTCCAAGAAAAACGCATAGTGTATGATGCAATAAAAATATAGTGTTTTGAAAGGTGACCTGATTTTTGCCGATGAAGAAGGGGTGCCTCGGGGGCATCCCCAAGCTTTGACGGTTGTAGCTCTTGTATATTTCTTGGGGTGACATGGGCATCCCCAAGTGACAAGGGTATAGATAATAGAGCCCATCGGTTGAGTACCCCTTAGGACCATTAAGCTAGGCCCAAGTGTAATGCTAGTCGAGATACGAGTTTATGTCGTATGTTGATATTGTAATCCGTGTCAAACCCCTCCCGATCCTTGAGACCTGGCCACCTATATATAGGGGCCAGGAGAGGATGGTGAGGACAGATTGAAAGCAAGCCAAGTTACTCTTACGTTTACTTTTGATACACACCTTGTTTGACTGATTTTACCTTCGAGTTCATCCGACGCCATACTCCCCCGATCCTAAGTCCTTCATATTGGACATTTGTCGAGTTAACCCTCGTCAATTGGCGCCGACCGTGGGGACTCTGGGCGTTGGAATCATGAATTCGATGGCTTTTTTCACTTTTAGCCAATAGCAATCCAGAAGTTGACGAAAATCAAGAGATGGAGTTGATGATCGGAAGTCTAAGCTTCTACGTCGGACCTTCGGGTTCGACTCGTCTTTCGGATCCAGCGAAATCAGGTCTGTCGGCAAGCAAAACCAAGACAATCACAATGTCTGGATCATCTGTGGGCTCTTCCAGCAAGGTAAACTCACCGGTCAGTCTCGCAGCAACAGAAAATATACAAAAGAAACTCGAGGAATTCGACAAAACTCAGGGAGAGCCCGACGTGGAAGCAACAGTGGGTAAGCCACAAGACAGTCCAAGGGATTTCGCCACTGGAAGTAGCAGCATCTCCAGAAGCATACATTAGTTATGTGTCATCATCACTGAAGCAGCATAAGTGAATAATCATGCAGGCAATGAAGAAGTCAACATGCAAGTCGACAAACCAAGGAGCAACGGCAAGAAGGAGAAGGAGAAAATTCACGTCTCCACCGGAGAGTGGAGAATCATCATGTCAGCCATCAATCACGGCACAGAAGTACCCACAGATTCAAGAAGATAAGTTCTGATGGGGTATCAATATGCACTGCACCAGTGCAGAAAAAAGTTGAGGGAGGAAAAAGACATGTTTATGAGAAGCCAATACAACAACAACGCATCAAGTGGAGGATATTGGGATGAGTACAGCGATGCATCAGAGTCCAGCATAGAAAGGCGCAGAGACCCAAAGCACAGCAGGAGGATAGCAGCACGGACAAGAGAAGAAAGCCATACAAAAAGTATAAGCGCACACCCATCAGACAAGGAAGAGGACTTTGTGCAAGAAACACCAGAAGCAGCAGTGGTAGCAGCACAAGCGTACCTACTAACCACACAACCAAAGCCTGGAGATCCGCAGGAGCGCATGCATCAAGCCGCAATACGAAGCCTCGGGTTGGTAGAAGACAAGCTAAGGAAACATCTTCCAGAGAAAAAGGCGACATATCATAACGAGAAGTGAAAGGAAGGACTCAAGCGCCAACCTTCGCAAAATGAAACAAGTGAGTGGTCAGGCGACGAAAAGCGTCAAACACAAAGGGAAGACGCAAGGAATATAATAGCACAAGCAAGAGTAAACAATGCACACTATGCGTGGAAAGAAGAAAATTACGAAGACGATGAAAAAGAGATGGGCGCGTCAAGCTTTACCCGCAGGGTTCACAAAACGCGGGTACCCAAAGGATTCAAGTTGCCACACGATCAGCAAAAATATGATGGGTCACAAGAACCCACACTATGGTTATCAGACTACCTGCAAGCAGTACAAATACTCGGAGGAACAAGAGCAATGGCCATGCAAAGTTTGCAGCTACACCTCACCGGCGCAGCACGGTCCTGGTTGAATACTCTACCCAACGATTCCATTGGGAGTTGGGGAGAACTAGAGAGCCAATTCGCAAGAAATTTTTGCTCGACATACAAACGCCCAGCGTCACTGGAAGAAATCAAGTCATGTGTACACAGGAAAGATGAAACTCTGCGCTCTTATATACAATGCTGGAGTGTAATCAAAAAATTTGCAGAAGATGTCTCCGACGAGAGAGCAGTAGATGCTTTTTCGGCTGGCCTTTGTCGTTCGAACCTCGTGGAAGAGGTAGGGAGAACAAAGCCGAGGACGGTGTCGGAGTTAATGGAAGTAGCCAACAGATTTGCCGATGGAGAGGACGCATATAACAACAAAAGAGGATGTTCACCAGAAGTCGATAGAGCGAGCAGGCAAAGGCGAAGATATCGCAACGAAGACAGCCACGCAAGGTGAAATCAGATAGCCGTGGTATATGACAGAAGGGACGAAGAAGGCTATGAAAACAGGCAGTTTCAGGCAAGAGATAATCGGGGAATAGAAAAACCAAAGTACTCCGGCCCGTCGGCGGAGGACATGCTCTATGGACCTTGTCGCATCCATTATGCGTACCTAGATGGGAAGAGAGTTTCTAACCACTAGATGAAGGATTGCAGAACCTTCCCGAGGTTGCAAAGTGCCATGGACTCGAATCAAGGAGCACGACAGGGAGGAAAAAGTATGAGTCAGGGATACCAAGTACAACGTCTAGCAAAACATCTGGAGTCAAAAGTATATATATCTGCAATGATCCAATCGGTGCCAAAATCCAAGAAAGAGCGGAAGAGCATATCCAGACAAGTAAATCTAGCAATATCATCACCACCAGCTACTACAGAGTACCTGCAGTGGTCCGATCAACCAGTCAGGTTCAGCAGAGCAGACCACCCGAGGAAAGTGCCCAAGCCAGGGCACGTGCCAATGCTGTTAAAGGCGCAAATAGGGGGATACGATGTCGGGCGAGTATTCATGGACACAGGAAGCGGCATAAACCTAATATACGCAAGAACTCTAAAGGCAATGTGCATCTCACTGGAAAGTCTAAAGCCAACAGATTGTTCTTTCCACAGAATAGTACCAGGAGGCGCAAATTACCCTCTCGGGAAAATAGAACTCGATGTTTGCTTCGGCAATAGCAGCATTTATCGTAGAGAAAAGTTGGAGTTTGAAGTCATGGACTGGCCTTCACAGTATCACGCAATCCTGGGGCGCCCAGTATTTGCAAAGTTCATGGCAGTACCCCACTATGCATACCTCATGCTCAAAATCCCAGGACCCAAAGGAACAATCACGGTACAAGGCAGCTTCGAAGTATCTAACACTTGTGACAAAGAATTTAACAGGCTGGCACAAACCTTCGGCATGACAGCCGAGTACGCAAGGCTGAAGGGCGAAACTAACCACAACGTGCTACCCGACGTCTGGCGATCCCTGCCAGATCAGGCTTTCAATGCAACCCAAGACTCGAAGAAAATCCAAGTCCACCCTACGGACCTGAACAAAACCAAATCTATAGCGGTAAACTTGGATCCCGCATAGGAAAGCGCACTTGTCGAGTTCCTCCGTGAGTGCTGGGAAATCTTCGCCTGGTGTCCTTCATACATGCCAGGGGTTCCCAGGGAACTCGTCGAGCACGCACTAAATGTGGATCCTAAAACAAAGCCAGTCAAGCAACCACTTCGACGATTTGACGAACATAAAAGGAAAGCCATAGCATTCGAGCTACACAAGCTAGAAAATGCCGGATTCATCTGAGAAATCAAGTCATCGACTTGGGTATCTAATCCAGTCATTGTACCAAAGAAAAACACAAACCTACAAAGAGTGTGCATCGACTACACATCTCTCAACAAACACTATCCAAAGGATCCCTTCCCTCTACCTCGCATTGATCAGATAATAGACTCAATAGCGGGGTGCGCAAGGCTTTCCTTCCTAGATGCATATTGTGGTTATAACCAGATCAAGCTGAAGAAAGAAGATGAGGAAAAAACATCTTTCATCACACCAAACGGCGTGTTCTGCTATCAAGTCATGCCTTTCGGCTTAAAAAACGCAGGAGCAACCTACCAGCGGATGATGCAAAACTGCCTCGGAAGTCAAATAGGACGCAACATTCAAGTTTACATCGATGACGTGGTCATCACCACAAGAAAAGAAGAGTCCTTAATCAATGATTTAGCAGAAACATTCGACAACCTAAATAGGTACAAGCTCAAGCTTAACCCGACAAAATGCTCATTTGGCGTATCGGCAGGCAAACTACTGGGATTCCTGGTATTAGCGAGGGGAATAGAAGCAAACCCAAAGAAAATCCAAGCGATACTAACGATGGGGAAACCAACAGAACTGCACGATGTACAAAAGCTCGCAGGACGCGTCGCGGCACTAAGTCGATTTGTCGCACGATTAGGAGAAAAGCACTTCCTTTCTATGCACTCATGAAAAAGTCAGACGATAAATTTGAGTGGATAGAAGAAGCGGATACAGCTTTCGCACAGTTGAAAAAAGTGCTTTCCACACCGCCAATGTTGGTCGAACAAAACGAAAAGGAGCCGCTACTACTATATATTGCAGCAACACATCAAGTGGTGAGCACAGTATTAGTAGTCGAAAGAAGTGAAGAGGGAAAAGCTCATGGAGTCCAGCGGCCAGTATATTTCATCAGCGAAGTGGTATATCCAACAAAACAGAGGTACCCGCACTACCAAAAACTTGCATACATTGTATTCACAATAGCACGAAAGCTACGTCAATATTTCACGGTGCACCCAATTATAGTGGTTAACAAAGTACCACTATCCAACATATTAAACAACCCTTCAGCGACAGGACGTGTCTCCTTATGGGGAATCCAACTATCACCCCTGGACATCACGTATGAAAAGCGAAAGGCGATCAAATCACAAATTCTACTGGATTTTACAGCAGAGTGGCTAGAGTTATAAAACACAGGACCGCCGGATCTATCAAGCGTATGGACAATGTACTTCAATGGATCAAAAAGGCTCCAAGGCACAGAAGCAGGAGTAGTTCTAATATCACCACAAGGCGACAAGTTGAAATATCTTTTAAGGATGAGTTTTCCTCAAGCTTCTAATAATGATGCTGAATACGAGGCTCTGCTCCACGAAATGAAAATGGCCAAAGCATGCGGAGCGACTCGACTGAAAATATTCGGGGATTCGAATCTCGTCGTCCAACAAGTGATGAACAGGTGTGATGCCATCAGTGACAATATGACAACATACAGAAACTTATACCATTATCTAGAGGGAACATTTGATGGATATGAAGTTTCACACGTCAGCAGGGCCAGCAACGAGGAAGCCGACAATCTAGCAAATATCGGGTCCTAATGCTTACCCATACCGCAAGGAGCCTTTTGGGAAGAAATCATAGAGAGATCAATAAAGAATAACAAAACTTTGACTACAGAAGAGCAAGCCCAGCACCAAGCAACAGGCTCAGGGGCTGGCAAGCCTGGCCAAGGAAGCACAACAGAACCAGAAGAAATTATGATGATCAAAGAAACCTGGATGCAGCCATACCTGGCATACATGATAAGCAAGGCACTACCCAAAGAAACGGTAGAAGCAAGAAGGATAGTACGACGATCCAAGGCTTTCGTCGTATTACAAGGGAAACTATACAAGAAAAGTATAACGGGCGTCCTGCAACGATGCGTTACTCCTTAAGAAGGACAAGAAATATTAAAAGACATCCATGTAGGAGTATGCGGACATCACGCTAGCAGCAGAGCCATTGCAGCTAAAGCTTTTCGTGCAGGGTTCTACTAGTTAACATCCATTGAAGACGCGAAAGATATAGTGAGGAAATGCAAGGCTTGTCAACGTTTTGCATCTCGACCACACGCACCAGCAGTAGAATTGCAACCGATACCACTATCCTAGCCCTTCGTGCAATGGGGTCTCGATATGGTAGGAAAATTATACAAGTCTTGGCCAGGAGGACATGTCTACATGCTAGTGGTAGTCGACAAATTTACAAAATGGGTAGAGGCAGCCCCCGTAACAACCCAAGATTCCACAGCCGCAATCAACTTCATCAAGTCTATAGTTTTTTGCTTTGGAGTACCACACAACATCATCATAGATAATGGGACAAACTTCACATCAAAAGAATTCAAGAGCTACTGTGAAAGTATGGGAATCAAACTGAAATTCACATCCATAGCGCATCTAAAGACAAATGGACAAGTCAAAAAAGCTAATGGCTTAATATGCAACGGGATAAAAAAGAGGCTGTTAGCACCTCTCGAGAAAGCCAAACATGCTTGGGTAGACGAACTGCCCTCCGTGCTATGGAGTCTCTGAACTACACCCAACGCGGCTACTCAAGAAACCCCTTTCTTTCTGGTCCATGGCGCAGAAGCCGTGCTTCTAGTCGAGATCACCCATGAAGCCCCAAGAATCACGGCTTACAACGAGACAACCTCCACAGAAGCACTTTAAGATGATGTCGATGCACTTGACGAAGCAAGAGACGTAGCACTCGCCAGAGCTACGCAATACCAGTAAAATCTATGAAACTACCATAGTAGTCGAGTTCGTCCATGATCTTTCATGGTGGGAGATTTAGTCTTGCGATTAAAGCAAGACGGTCATGGAAAATTAGAGTCCCCATGGGTGGGACCTTACATCGTGACAGAAGTAATACCGGGGGGAGCTTATCGACTACAAGACAAGAAAACGGGGAAAGACGAGAGCAACCCATGGAACGCAGAGCAACTACGGCGGTTCTATATGCATAGAAGGAATATGGCAAAAAGAAACTTTCGAGTTATGAACCTCTGAACCCAGAACATGAGGCCACAGGTCGGGTTCTTTGGGTCAACTCGACAATATATATGAGTAATTTTCTTTCCACTCGGGGGCTCAGACCCTCGAGTCGTATGAAATAAAATAAACAAGTTATTGAGATCTGGTATCCATGACTATTTGAGACATATTACTAGGTTGTTCGCAACCATATATTTGACAAAAATAAGCATGGTTCAAGGTAACCCGATAATATATCAAAAGCATACCTCGGAACGATGATTCGTTCCCATGGTCTATTAATAAAAAGGGCACAAGATAAAGTTCATCGTGAATACTTATTACAGATAACAAACCAAAGGATAACAAGAGCAAGAGATTACATAAAGAGGTATCTACTGAAAATGCACTTCAGCTTCGTACTCCTTCTGGCACTGAGTACACTCATAGATCTTCACATCAAACTTCGACGTACCGACATGGTAATCAAAGATCATGAAGAAACCTTGATGGAGGTCATGGTCCTCTGCAAACTGAGACCAGCCGCCCTTGAAGTACATCTCGCCGTCCCTGCCACACCAGACCTCCACTTCATAGGGAGTTCCTCCCCCAAAGTGTTCACGAAGAACTGCTTCTTGCAGCTCTCGCCCATCCATGAACTTGGTAAACTTCAGCGGCACCCGCTGAATCTCGCGGCATTGAGCGCCGGCGATGCAGAAGAAGGAGTATATCCTGGGCAAAGGAGGAGGAGAAGCATTACATGGTGGAGCACTTAGACCTGAAGCAGCAGTAGACATCTTGGTCTTGTTCTTGCTTCCCAAAGGGTGGCCAGGGCGGCGCTTAATAAAAGCAGATGACGAGGCTACCGCAGCAGGGTCCTTGGACTTGTTTTTACTGCCATGAGGGTGGCTGCGACCTCGCTTTTCCACCGGCGCACCGATGTTCAGCTGCGATCCACGTGCATCGGCCATGGAGATAAGTGCTGGGAGGAAAAACCCTAGATGAGGTGAGGAAGAGGAAGATGATGCGGCGGAGGAAGATAGTAATGAAAGAATTAGGGTTTTTTACCCTCGCCAAACATGCTTTATTTATAAGTACACCTTAATGGGCCTCCGCAGAGACAAGGTCCAAAGTACATCTATGGGCTTTTATATTCTGCCTAGAGCAGACGATAAGGAAGAAACAGCGTATCAAAAGCAAAGATACATGTAAAAAGTGAAAAAGTATACATCAAAGGAGCACAACGCACCTCGTCATGGACTCAGGGGCTCAAGGCATGAGAAGAGAAGAGATGAATAATTAAGCATGAATTGTGCCGAAAAATATCACAAAAGACAATATGTTAGGCAAACATGCTTATATTTTTGAGCCTATACCCGAAAAATTTCGGCAATAGCCTCAGGGGCTACTCCCATCGGGAGCGCTGGTCGCGCACCCGATAAAGAAGAAGTCGACAGAAAAAAAGACGAAGAGATTGGAGCCCGTGATCGGCTACAAATACCCGCCCACAGCCTCAGGGGTTACTTACATCAGGAGCACTGGTGGTGCACCCAATGATAAAGGACCAACTGGTTGACAAGTGATACAGGCGCAATCGACTACTTTTCGCCGTCAACGAACTTCGACTTCATTGTCGACAAAATAAAGATCGATTACTCCCATCAGGAGTTATTTATGAGAGTCCAAAAATAAAAAGAACAAACTCAAATATTTTGCACATTCTAACAGTCAAACAAGGATGTGACATATGATTCTCGAGTTGCGTCATCGCGACAAAATTTGAATGCCATGATTGAAATATATCATGAAGTTAAGACCCCAGGATCCGTCCTGTGTGGCCTGATATACACACACTTCTAGTACTTATCCGTGTTAAAAACGTGAAGAAAATCCCAGTGGATGCACTTGGTACCCTGAGAACCACTGGGACTCGTTCTTTGTAAGTCCTAAATGCGACAAAAGAATGGGCTTGACCAGTTTCCCGGATTCAAGTCCAAGGGGATTGAATTTGAAGTAGGTGACAAGTATCTGTTCCGGCAGTTAACTGACCTCTTGATCCATCAGAGTTGTCAGGCTTGTTCATCAAAACCCCTTGCAAAATAAATATAATGAAAATTATTCATGTTTGAATACAGGAAGAATAAGAAGTCGAAAGATTGACCAAGTCGAAGATTCGAAGATTTAAAGATTTGAAGATTTAAAGGTTTGAGATTCAACCCGAATCTACAATTCTGGTAGAATTTTGGGGGCTACTGACAAGGGTATAGATAATAGAGCCCGTCGGTTGAGTACCCCTTAGGCCCATTAAGCTAGGCCCAAGTGTAATGCTAGTCGAGATACGAGTTCATGTCGTATATTGATATTATAATCCATGTTGAACCCCTCCCGATCCCTGAGACCTGGCCACCTATATATAGGGGCCAGGAGAGGACGGTGAGGGACAGATTGAAAGCAAGCCAAGTTACTCTTACATTTACTTTCGATACACACCTTGTTTGACTGATTTTACCTTCGAGTTCATCCGACGCCTTACTCCCCCGATCCTAAGTCCTTCATATTGGACATTTGTCGAGTTAACCCTCGTCACCAAGCTTGAGCTTTTGTCCATTCTTCATCTCATCTCATCTCATCATTCTCCCATCCCTACACTTGAAAACTTCCTTCATACAAAACTTCACACAATTCTATTAGCAACGTTAGCATAAACATAATAATGAATCAACCCTTTTTGGTTCAGGTTTCAACTCAAAACCACCACATATAAAGCATATACTACTGTAGGAACTTCCCCAAAAGTTTCGTGATCAAAAGAACTCAAAAAGAAAGCGATCGAGAGGCAAACACAAATAGTGGCAGAAATCTGTCAAAACAGAACAGCTGTCAAAGGTCGATTTTTTTCGAGGACCTTCTGTTGCTCAAATCAAAAAGTGCAAAACTAATAAAAGTTTGGATATAACCTGGGTCATATGCACAAGAAATTGCAGGTCAAAAATATATTCTGAGAATTTTCACGAATATTTACGATGCAGCACCGAAATCTGTTTCAGGACAGCAACTTCCCCAAATCTCACCTACCTCAAATTAGAGGTTCTTCTTGGCACAAAAACGAAATAAAAGGATAAGGAGTGATTATTATAGTAGTAATAACTTCCAAGACTCAAATAAAAGAAAAGGTACTGAAAAAAAACAATGGGTTATCTCCCAAGAGTGCTTTTCTTTAACGCCTTTGAGCTAGGCGCAGAAAGGTGGAAATCAAGTATTTTCGACAGAGGCATTAAGATCAATTGCAGAAGTCTTTTCAATAAGACATTGTATTGCATCCACATAAGTTTTTGAAGACCCCTTGTGATCATGCTTTGGTTCACTCAATTCACTAAAAAGATTTTAAGGACAGAGGCAATCAAAACTATTTTCCAAAGCTTCATGCAATCCCAAGAGTTTGCTAGGTATTGGTACTTTGGTTTCTTCTTTGGTCGTACCAACAACATTAACAGGCGAGCCAAGCATATTACAACGCTCAAAAACTTTCCTAGCTTCAATAACAACATCTCTAAATTCTCTACGCAAAGTCTCCAAGATAAAATCTTTCTTTTCGAAGTCTTCAATATCATGAAGCTTAAGAAACATTTGTTGCATAAAAGCATTAAGGTTAACAAACCTAGCTTCCAACATATGAACTAAATAAGCAGCAGCAACTTCATAACTAGGAGCAAGCTTAGCCAAAGATCTATCCTCAACATCTTTATGCATACTAATATGATTAAAGAACTCCTCAATGTTACCTTTCCCAATAATAGAACCACTACCTACTAAGAGGTCCTCCAAAACATACTTAGGGAACAACATAATGAACTAAGAGTAATAAAGTAAGAACTATAAAGGAAGCTAATTTTTTTGTATTTTTAATAAAATGATGCAAGCAAAAATAAAGTAAAGCAAAACTAAAAACAAAGTAAAAGATTGTGCGTGCGAGACTCCCCTTGCAGAAGTCTTCTCTCTCCCCGGCAACGGCGCCAGAAAACTTGCTTGATGGTGCGGTGTTGATGATGTAAATGACCGACCAGTTGGGAACCCCAAGAGAAGGTATGATTAGCACACCAGCAAGTCTTCCCTCAGTTATGAAACCAAGGTAATCAATCCAGTAGGAGAGAGCCAAACTTAAGAAGGTGATGCTTGCTAGCTTCGCGACACTCCGGACAATGGCGCCAGACAACTTGCTGGTGCGTAGTTGACGTAGGAGCTTCTTCACCTAGCAGCAACGTGAAACCTGCACACAACACAAACAAATACTTTGCCCCCAACTTACGATGAGATTGTCAATCTCACCGGTTTGCTATAAACAGAGGTATGAGCGTATCGAGTGGAAAAAGGATGATAGTAAAGCTAGTAAAGTAAACAGTGTGAGTAAAGTAAAACGGTGAAGCTATGTAAAAGAAATTAGATCGGGGTCCACAGTTCACTAGTGGTGTCTCTCCATAAGATAAATAAAGCATGCTGGGTAAACAAATTACAGTTGGGCAATTGATAGAGTAAAGATAACGTACATACATCAGGAGGATCAATATGAGGCTTACTCTGGGCATTACGACAAAATACATAGACCGTAATCCAACTGCATCTATGACAAAAAAATCCACTCGTGGGGATATCATCCGAAGACCCCTTGAGTATTAAGTTGCGAACAACAGATAATCGCATTAAGCAAAGTGCGTAATGTAAACAAAGCAAATGTCCTTAGATACAAGAATGTTGTTTTCTCCCTAGTGGCAACAGCACATCTACAACCTTAGAGGTATCTGTCACTCCCCCAGATTAAATAGAGGCATGAACCCAACTATCGAGCGTAAATACTCCCTCTTGGAGTTACTAGCATCTACTCGGCCAAGATAGCTACTAGCAACGGAAAGCATGCAAGATCATAAACAACATAGAGATAACATAAGATAATATTCAGCACATCAACTTGACATAGTACCAGTATCATTGGATCCCAACAAACACAACATGTATGATTACATAAAGATGATCTTGATCATGTAGGAAAGCTCACAAGATCTAAACATGAAGCACATGGTGGAGAAGACAACCATCTAGCTACTGCTATGGTCCCGTAGTCCAAGGTAGACTACTCAAGCATCACTCCGAAGGCGACCATGGTGGTGTAGAAGGCCTCCGGCAGGGATTCCCCTCTCTGGCAGGGTGCCGGGAAGAGCTCCTGGATCCTCCCGATCTCGATTTGATGACGGCGGCGGCTTGCAGTATGTTTCTGGGAAAAGCGATCCATCCCTTAGGTTTTTCCCGTCGAGGGGACTTTATAGGCGAAGGGGCGTCGTCAGGAGGTGGGCTAGGCGGCCTCACCATGGGTGGGTGTGGCCAGGGGCTGGGTCGCGCCCCCCTATGGTGTGGCCAGCCTCTGGCCCCCTCCGTCTCATCTTCGGTCTTCGCGAAGCTTTGGTAAAAATAGGAGGTTCGGCTTTTGTTTCGTCCAATTCCGAGAATATTTCTGGTGTAACTTTTCTGAAACACAAAAACAGCAAAAAACAGGGAACTGGCACTATGGCATCTTGTTAATAGGTTAGTTCCGGAAAATGCATAAAAACGCCACGAAGTGTAACAAAACACAAAGCAAATGGTGTATAAACAAGCATGGAGCATCAAAAATTATAGATATGTTTGAGACGTATCAGGGACACCCTCCAAGATTATTAAGCTCACGACAACAATCTCGCTAGAACAAGTCAAAGTGAATAGCTAAAATCAATGCACCATATGCAAAGTAGTACTACTACCAATGATAAAATGTTTTTATCTCTCCCAAACCACACCCAAAGTAACAAATGCTATGGAGTAACTAGACAGTAGTAACAATAGAGGAAATCAACAAATGGCTCCAAGATCTATATCAAAGCGCTTCCTCCTATGTAGATTATGTTGGGGTTCTAAGCAGGAAACAAACTTTTTTCCTACAAACCTTTCCCCATGATCTATTCTATGTAGTTGTAAAGGTAACAGAGCAGCGATGGTGTTCATACCTTTGAAGACCGAGAGCGAGAAATACGTTCCCGCACAAACATTGTCGATGAAGACAACCGAAGCCGACCTTTAGGTCGTGTAGTCGAACATGTCGATGAAGATGAGTGCCACAAGTGCAACAGCTCTAAGGGATTACACATGTATGGTGTATAGACATTGTCTGGGCTCCGGTCTAGCGAAGCACCGGAAGAAGAAGGACTCAGACCAGAAATCCAGCAGCGCGACAGCGTCTCGCTCGTGGAGTGTCCTCTAACTCGCAGGCACGACTCCAAACGTAGGAGCCAAGCCAGAGATGAGAGGATGGAGAGATGGATGATTGAGCCAAGGGTCCGGGTCCTTTATATAGGTGGAGGGGCTAGGTTGCACCTCCCCGGGGTGAGCCTCCCAACCCTAGTTGCCGCCCCCTAGGTATAAACCTCTTCCTTGGCCGCCAGCCCCTAATGGGCTACCACAATGGTGGCCCATTAGGGGTTAGCCCTTTTAATTACTTAATTAATTATTATTTAATTTATTTTTATTTTTTAATTCCATTAATTAAATACTAAACACATGAAATAACAATTACTTGCATAGTTCTTTCACCGAAACATTTCCAATAATGTCCGAAACCTTTCCGGTGTCTCCCAAAACCCTTCTGAAATTACTCGGAACATTTCCGATTAACTCCTTATCATTTCTGTTAATTCCTAATCGATCTGTAAGCGTCGTATACCATTAAGCTTGACACCCTACAGGTCGAGAATACTCCAGACATGATCGAGACATCTCTCCAATGAATGATCAACCATAAGCTCTGGGAAGCTATGCTAACCCCTGTGCATTCCACGATAACATCTTCGTTGATCCGTAAACATTGTATCCCATTCCCTTTGTCTCGTAGATCTTGTCTGAGGTTCGATCAGCGATATCTCTATATCGTGTTCATCCTCATTACTGACAAGTCTATTTTCTCGTTCATATGACATTGCATCCTCCGTGACACAGTCACATGCTTGCAAGATTCATAGGAAACTTTCACCGAGTGGGACCAGAGTATCAATCCGTCACGTGGATGGACAAATCCTGCTCTTGGTGCACACGCCTCAACATACCCCTTTAGCATAGGCGAAGACACCTTTTTAGTCAACTGGTTAAGTCAATGATGGTTGATGCAAGGAGAGCAGCCGCAGGATGTAGTGATTAGATGTGACCTCATAGTCTAAGGATTAGGTTACTTTGTTTCTTGGTTAATTGCAATGTTGAAACTTAGTGGCTGATCTCATCGCAATACTAGTGTTAGGTATATGTCCATCATGTTCATACATGACCTTATTGTCAACTGACATAAATGTCCATAATCAAAAAACCTCGATCATCACATGACACATGAGCTAGTCAAATAGAGGCTACTAGGGACCTATTTGTTATATGCCACACATGTACTAATGTTTCTGCTTAATACAGTGATAGCATGACATAGAATATATTATAAAAATAAGATATGATAATAAAACACACTTTATTATTTGCCTCTAGGACATATCTCCTTCAGAATAGAGGTTGATTGGTGGAAAATTAGATCCAGATCTCCTCTCTCTCTCTCTCTCTCTCTCTCTCTCTCTCTCTTCCATTAAAAATGTGCAAGATTCATTTAAGGGATGGAGAGAAATCAAGGTTTGAAGGTAAACAGTGGAGCACAAAAAGAGGGCAAAAGCCTAGCTAGCTTCAAGTGGGGAACAAGCCATCCCTTTATAGGAAAAGTGAAAATATTTCCATCATGTGATCAAAATAGAACTCTTGGAGACTCTACCCATAAATTCTAGGAGCATTCAGCCTTGCTACAATTGAGAACACCCAAGAAAGAGGCCCTGCTAAAACAAAAAGAATCTCTTATACAAAAAATATGTTACATGTTGCATACAAACACCATTTTTAATGAACTTGGGCTTTTTAAAGGTAACAACAAACTCTTGATACTCACACATAGAAACAACCAAAAATCAACAAAGGAGGACAAATACTAAAATGAAAATGTATGATCTCTCTACAAAATCAGAGTTGGGAAAAACCTCAAACATCAAAAATGAAATATCTTTTTCCTCAATCATTTATAAAAATGATATTGTTTTAAAGATAACAACAAGCACTAGATCGTCACCTAGATAAAAACCATAGCAACAAAATGAGATATGCAAAGTATTAATCTCATTATGAACAATCACCTTGAGGCTAGTAAAACTAGGAAACCCTAAAAAAGTTATTTTGTTGCCTTGCACATTCCACTTGATCTTGATGATGATGCTTTATGCTTCCCTCATTCTAGAACTCTCTGCTCGGTAAAGAATCACAAATTGTTCCCCCATAATCCACTAAATAAAAGGTTCATTGATCTAAGCACATGTCCACTATCACAAAATGGATGACAAGATTCAAGCATATGATCCCTTCGACATGACCATCTTAATTACTTGCAATTCTGAACCTTCATTGCAATCCCCACTTGAGGACATCCTCTCATGCTTTGTACGAAAAAAATTATTTTATTAAGATCTCATGGAAGTTACACATGGGTCCTGGCGGTTTTAAGCACCAAGGCACATGCCTAATTGCGGCACTCACAGCGAGGTGGAAAATAAAATACCCCAGGTTTAACTACTTTGTGGAAAGTGTAGAAGCGGTATTTTGTTCTCACGGAACCTAGAATCTACCGCACGCTCTCGTTCCATTACACCGTGTCAATATGCCTCAATAGATTATTGTGTTTTGTGTACCTTTTAGCGGCGCAAAATTTATTCGTAATCAATGCTAACAAATTATTTCTTCCACTCCATTTAGATTTTGATCTCCATGTCATTAAGATAAGATAATATATTTCACTAACACATAAAACACATTACATTACATAACAACTACTAAGGGTCCCTGATAAGAATTTTGAGACATGAAACATATTGAGCTCCTCTATGATGAGCACCCCTAGATCTAATAAATCTAATTACAAACATTGAAAAAAATCCTAAGTAGGACAAGGCTCACTATAATCCTATACACATAGAGTCCCTCTATGTTATGTATTTACTTGTCCATTGCAGCGATGTGGAGAAGCTTGGGGTACCATCCTCTATCCCATACGCTAACGACATCACTGCAGATCTATCATCGTAGATCTAAAATATAGAAAAGAGTTAATAACTAGAAAGAGGAAACAAATCTTCGTAACCGAAATAACAAGACAAAATGATATTTGTAGAAAGGAGGAAGAAGTAAAATACAAGTTGAGGATGCCAGTTGAGAGTTCAATCCCGTGGACAAGTGTGATGTTAGGATAATATTAGGGGAGGGGAGTGCTACATTTTGGGGTAAGATCTATGAGTGGACAGTGGGAGCCACTAGTGCGATTGGGTAGTGCGACAACATGAATAGTGGACTAAGATTGGTTCTAGGCCACTAGGGTTCCCTGTTTTATATAGAGAATCAGAGTGTGGGTTAGTTTGGGCCCTTTGAACAAGTATGAACCAGCTATATGGAAAGCAATTGCTCAAACGGCACATAGTGGGTAATTGGCTACCACATGTTCCCGGTTCTATTATTTCAGGAAAGACAACAAGAGTGTAAGGATGAAGAACATGAGATCAAAGCCTCTGAGAGACTAATACAGTTCAATAGATAAACCATTCAAATAAACTAAAAAACACAACATGAATGTTTAACCTTTACAATTCATTAATCATCATGAGCTGGATTAAGGGCAACGAGTTGATCCCAAATAAGATACCTCACATCCTCTAGATCCAAGCACATTGACTTAATTGCGTTAACTGATTTTTGCATTTCCTTCCTTGCTTCCTAAAGGGCCTTCTTGTACTCTTCTCCAGAAATCTTGATTTCTTTCTCCTCGGCCAGCTCTGGATTAGCATCAACTTACGACAAACTTTCAGCGAGTGTCATTAATTAATCCATGCCATGAAGGTGCACCTTAGGGGTATGTAGTGGCACCCCTTGAACTCGTGATCGATACATGCCCTCATTTTCCAGAAGCCGGCGTGGGAATAGGACACAATCGCACTTCCTGCCGCTTCTCATCGATATCTTTCTAGTACTCGGTCTAGATCCACCTCGGCACCTTGACATCTAGAGAAGAAAACCCAATTTTCTTTTGGGAAACTGAAAACCCCAACTAGATCAAGGGAGATCAAAGAAAACAAATTTCAGAAAGGTTGATTGCTAACGATAGGATACGATGGTGCCATCGTAGCCATTGATTCAAGGACGGGCACACGAATTGAGGTTGGTGGAGAGGATAACTGGTGAGTGCATTGGTGTAGGGGATATGTGAGTAGTGGTGGCCTCTATATAAGTAGTCGACATTGAAAGAGTGTGCCCGTGGTAGGCCACATCAGTCTGTGAGACATGCTTTACCAAGCAGCCGGATGTGCTTGACTTTTCTACAACGTGAGATCCAGTTTTAACGTCATTTAGAAGGCACATAGAAATTGTTTATGCCTTTTCCCTAACTGCATCATTACTAAGCGCATCTGTTGCCTGACACCAACCAGGGCACAAATATGTGTCGATATGCAGTAGGTTACATTGCATAAATATTCGCCTTCTTATTTAGTTGCCACGGAAGCACTATATGCTAGAGAAAAAGCTTTTGCAGACAAAGTTTGCTTCTATTGTTTAAAAAATCCGTCGGGTATGAGGGAGTATTCTTGTAGCGTTAATAGTTCACGAATCATAATTGACAAATTCTTACCATACCACGAGATCAGGTGATCCTTTGTGGTACATCATTTATGCTTTGAGTGCTTCCAGGGGCATGCACAGCTAAATCATGTGGTGCAAAGAGCTGTTTATTTCACTACTATTGGATTGTGAGCTTCCATGTGTAAGGTAATATCTTCTGCAACTTACTATCTCATGAATGATGTTAGTAAGCCAGTACAAGGTTCACTCAACAAGAGAAATGATTTGATTACAACTTGAGTTTTAGAGAAGACAGAGCTTATCCATGGACATTCGAATTGCCAGAGGAAAGGAGAGGAGGAAGACAGAAGTTGTGGAGGCAAAGTTGTCTATTTCCAAGACGAATTCTTTCGTATTTAAGCCCTATGATTTGTAGTTTCTCTTGTCGGGGATATAACCTCGGGTATACCAAAGTACCCTTTTTTATATGACTAATATACATTGTATATACCAGCTTATATGTGCAGGGATATTCAAAAACAGATAAAAAGCTAGCTGCCCCGGAACACTACAAAGTCGGCCTGGTCTTATAGAGCCCAGGCCGACATATACTTTACCAGGCCCGAATAAGCTTGTATGCCGGCTGGGCCGCCACTTCCTAACCCGGCTGGGCCGGCAGACCTCTAACCCGGCTGGGCCGGCAGACCTCAATCCCGGCTAGGCCGGCACCTGCACAGCACCCGGCTGGGCCGGATCAGGAGGATCCGGCCTAGCCAGGATTTCTCCTCATCGGGGCGCCATCTGAACAGTGTCCCGGCTGGGCCAGGCCGGGATTCCCCTGGACCAGGCCGGGTTTCCTCTCTCCTGGCCGGATTCGGCTCTTTCGGGCTGGGATTTATTCCCTCCGGGACATTTCCTTCATCCAGTATCGACTCCATCGTCATGTGCTGGTCTTGGGACGCCTCCTGGCTCAGACTGGCACATCCTCCATCGGTATATGCTGGTCTTGGGATGCCCCTTTGCTGAGACCAGCATACTCCACATCAGCTATAGCCAGCCTTATCCTCAGGAGAGGATAAGACTGGTGACATGGAGATCCAGAAGACACACGCTAGAAGATGAAGCCAAGTATGCCAAGGACAGACAGCGATGGGACAAGCCCATGCCCATGACACAGTGCACAGTACCGAGGACGGTACCGTGCTGATGCAGGCTATAGGGTGACAAGACCCCAGTAGTCAACTCAGCAATAGTATACCTGTACAGCGTTTGGTGGGGCATCCCTTGTCCCCTGGGCACCCTATATAAGGGGCACCAGGGGGATCGATCACCCCACCCTCCAGAGGAGGCTCATTTCTCTCGCTCTGTGGGAGCTCTCCTTCCTTAGTAGCACTAGCTCTTTAGCTCCTGCCCAGTGCAGCCTTAGATAGGCAAGATATACAGCTCAAGGAGCACCATTGTAGCTCTCATGTGAAGCTCATATAGATCAGACATGCAGGAGTAGGGGTGTTACCTCCGCACGAGGGATGATGCGTGGTGAATGACCAGCCCGTTGGGAACCCCAAGAGGAAGGTGTGATGAATATAGCAACAAGATTTTCCCTCAGCTAAGAAACCAAGGTTTATCGATCAGGAGAAAAGCAGAGAATAACGACTGAAGGTGATGCTTGCTAGTTTGCGACAGCTTCGGACAATTTATATATGGCGCCTCATCCAAGCTTTGCTTGCTAGCTGCAACGCGGAACCTGCACACAACACAACCAAGTACTTTGTTCCCAACTTGCGATGAGGTTGTCAATCTCACCAGTTTGCTTGAAACAAAGGTTATGAGCATATCGAGTGGAAAACAGTAGAAGTATGCGAGTAAAGTAAACAGTGCGAGTAAAGTAAATAGGTGATAGCAATATGATGGAAATAGGACCGGGGTCCACAGTTCACTAGTGGTGTCTCTCCATAAGATAAATAACACATGATGGGTAAACAAATTACAGTTGGGCAATTGATAGAATAAAGATAAACGTGATATGTCAAGAAGATCACTATGAGATTTACTCTGGGCATTACAACAAAATACATAGACCGCCATCCAACTGCATCTATGACTAATAATCCACTTGTGGTGAATCAATCCGAGAACTCCACAAGTATTAAGTTGCGAACAACAGATAATTGCATTAAGCAAAGTGTGTAATGTAAACAAAGCATATGCCCTTGAGCATATGAATGTTGTTTTCTCCCTAGCAGCAACAGCACATCTACAACCTTACAGGTTTCTGTCACTCCCCCAGATTAAATGGAGGCATGAACCCACTATCGAGCATAAATACCCCCTCTTGGAGTCACTAGCAACTACTCGGCCAAGATAGCAACTAACAACGGAGAGCATGCAAGATCATAAACAACATAGAGATAACAAAAGATATAATTCAGTACAGCAACTCAATCATAACACCAATATTCATCGGATCCCAACAAACCAAACATGTAGAATTACATAACGGTGATCTCAATCATGTAGGGCAGCTCATGAGATCTAAACATGAAGCACATGGTGGAGAAGACAACCATCTAGCTACTGCTATGGACCCATAGTCCAAGGTAGACTACTCACTCATCGCTCCGAAGGAAAGCATGGCGATGAAGAAGACCTCTGGTGGCGATTCCCCTCTCCGGCAGGGTGCCGGGAAAAGCTCCTGGACCCTCCCGATCTTCGGGTTGACGGCGGCGGCGGATCGCGATGTGTTCTGGAAAAGTGATCGGGTACTTAGGTTTTTCCCGTCAGAAGGTCTTTATAGGCGAAGGGGCGATGTCAGAGGTGGCCCCAGGTGCCCTCACACCATGGCAGCACGGCCAGGGGCTGGGCCGCGCCAGCCAGGTGTGAGGGGCCCTGGTGGCCCCTCTCCTTCTCTCCTTCGGATGTCTGGAAGCTCCCGGACAAAATAAGACTTCAGGAACTTGTTTCGTCCAATTCCGAGAATATTTCATGTGTATCACTTCTGAAACACAGAAACAGCAGAAAACAGGGAACTGGCACTGTGGCAACTCGTTAGTAGGTTAGTTCCGAAAAATGCATAAAAGTGCCACGAAGTGTAACGAAACAGTAGGCAAATGGTGTAAAAACAAGCATGGAGCATCAAAAATTATAGATACGTTGGAGACGTATCAAGCATCCCCAAGCTTAACTCCTGCTCGTCCTCGAGTAGGTAAGTGATAACAAAAGAATAATTTTTGAGGTGACATGCACCTACACAATCTTGATCATATATGTAAGCATTTGTGAGCTGGGATCATAAGAACTTAAAACATGGGCATGAAGATATAATCTTGACAATAAGAACATAGCAACCATGTTGTAAACATGCAAATGAACACAAACAAAAGATCATGAAAATGAAACAATGAAAGTCAAACGTGTGTTCAAATCATAAGAAAAAACATACAAATGGTTTTCAGCTTGTCCTTCAAAGAGAGCAAAACATAAATGCATAGGACACCTTCAAGTTTAAGAGGGCGACTAGATACAAATAATTTGAGAACAAGTGAAACCAACAATATGAATCAATCAATGAAAACTTTGGGACAATGCACATTATACTAAGAATGACAACTATGCTCTCTTAATGGTGCATAAAGATAGAAGGTGGTGACTCAACATAAAAGTAAAAGAAAGGCCCTTCGCAGAGGGAAGCAGTGATTGCAAGTTTTATAACCTTCAAAAATTATGGTACTTACCGGCTTTGAGCTCTCATTGCCCCCATCATAAGCATCTTGAATGGTTAAAGTTAATGCGAGAACAATTATGATGCATATGCTTGACAAATCATAAGTTGAAAACCTCGTGTCCCGTGAATACAAGTACCCAAACCTCATGCTACTTTACTTAGAGTCCCAAGCAAGGCTCTTGTCATTGTAAGTATATGCATATCATTGAGAACCGCCAATGGGGTACCTCCGTGCCCGATGACATGGAACAAGCCCACATCAAAATGACAGGACAAGCAGACAATGAACACCTCGACAGCTCTTTTATTTGCCATTTGTTTAGCTTTTTATTGTGAGATGCGTCGTTGAATGTTCACCATGGGTATGCTGCAAATTTCCACCATGAATTATGCATGGCTTAGATTAGCGGCCTGGCATTTCCCTAACACATATACAAACTCCATGATCCTCACAAGATTCCCAATTCATTTCACACCGCGGGCATCCATAAACAAAAGATCACGATATCAACTCAAATAAGAAGTGCAATGTTGAAAGCTTGCCCATGACTGCATGGATGGGCTAGAATCCAACTTACAACTTGCAAGCATAACAACTCAACATAAAAGACCACAATGTCAAATTTTTAAGAACAGGAAAAAGTAAAGTGTGTGATACGTTGCAAACGTATCTATAATTTTTGATGCTCCATGCTTGTTTTACACCTATTGCTATATGTTTTGTCTACACTTTGTGATACTTTTATGATTTATTTGGACTAACCTACTAATAGTTGCAAAAGTGCACAATGTTCTTGTTTTACACTTTGATGTGTAGGAATTACCAAGAATACAAGTGGAAACCTTATTGGAGTCAAATTGGGACTTTTCAGAAATCTGTACCAGAACTTTTTTCGAAGATGGTCACGTTATGGGTCGAAGACGGCGTCAAACGGAAAAGTCTTCAAATACAAAGTTGTCGGGAATTTCACGGCGAACGTTCTGGACATAAAATTCACCTGATTCCGAGTCCGGACGGCCGAGATAAGCCCGCTCCTTTGCAGACCAGGCCTGGGCCGCGCGAGCTATGTGGGAGAAGGCCCTGGTCGCCTCCTGACGACGCCCTTCGCCTATAAGAAGCCTCGGGACGGAAAACCCTAGGGGAGTAGGCAATTTTCCAGAAGCAGTTCCGCAGTTCCGCCGCCGCCACCGACGAATTTCGGGGGACAGAAGTCTCTGTTCCGGCACCCTGCCGGGACGGGGAAGTGCCCCCGGAGCCATCTCCATCGGTCTCCATCGCCGTCTCCGCCGTCTTCATCGACCTCACCGCCATCTCCATCAACCTTGCTGTCTCCTATGATGAGGAGGGAGTAGTTCATCCCCGGGGCTGAGGGCTCTACAGGTAGCTATGTGGTTCACCTCTCTCTCCCATGATGTGATCTTTATGTGATCGTGAGCTTTGTATCATGTTGAACAAGTAGATGTTATGTGTACTCTAGTGGTGATTGTTAAAGTAATCTATTCCTCCTGCCATGGTGTAACGGTGACAGTGCGTGCATCGTGGTGGTACTTGGTTTAGGCTATGATCATGATCTCTTGTGGATTATGAGAGTAATTATTACTATGATAGTATTGAGTGATCTATTCCTCCTTTCATGGTGTAATATTGACAGTGTGTGCACCGTGTTAGTACTTGGTCTAAGTTGCAATGATTTCTATCTTGAATTGTGATCTGATTTGGATATCTCTATGAGTGGTGTTTGTCAAGTACTTGATGAACTTTAAGGGGTGCTTCTGTAGCCACTACACCATGATTAGTGTTATTCAATAGGAGAGTAATTCAGAGTACCATAGTGGAGAGAAGTTGTTTATTTGTTCAATCATGTTATATTGTTGGGAGTGTGTCCACTAGTGAAAGTATGATCCCTAGGCCTTGTTTCCAAGCATTGCACACCGTTTACTTGCTATTTTGTTACTTGTTTGCTCGCAGCGATATTTATTTCACATCACGTTTGCTACTTATAATCATCTATACCACTTGTATTTCACTATCTCTTCGCCGAACTAGTGCACCTATACATCTGACAAGTGTATTGGGTGTGTTGGGGACACAAGAGACTTTCTGTATCGTAATTGCAGGGTTGCTTGAGAGGGATAGCTTTGACCTCTAACCTCCCTGAGTTCGATAAACCTTGGGTGATCCACTTAAGGGAAACTTGCTGCTGTTCTACAAACCTCTGCACTTGGAGGCCCAACAAGTGTCTACAAGAATAGAAGTGCGTAGACATCAGTGTGCCTTCCGGTTCGTGAGAGCTTTACTGACCGAATTTTGCATAACACTGGTAAGAGTTTAATTTGAAGAGAAAATAAAAGCAAGTCAAATTTACTTGGAATAGCAAATTGCTAGTAGGTATGTATGGTGGACACTTTGGAAAACTTTGGCTTTTAGGAGTTGGATGCACGAGTAGAGCTCATACTCAGTACAAGGCGAGGGCTAGCAAAAGACTGGGAGCGACCAACTAAGAGAGCGATAATGGCCATAATCATGCAAAGCGAAAAAGCGACATTAAAAGAAGCATAAGATGGCGTCAAAAGTCAAAAACTAAATGATCATAGAGGCTATTGGCGACTTTGTAAGAGTCTAACATGTGTGAGCATGCGCCAAGTCAACCCAAATAAAGCATCAAGGAGAAAACCAAAATAATGCTTCCATACAATAAAAACAACGCATGATTTTTTCAAAGGCTCATTAAGCAATCTCAGTTATTTGAGGCAAGTCATGCTACAGCAAAACCACTAAGCATACTATCAAAAAGACATCAAGCATGACATGAAAAAGCCTAAGCACGGCATGATTTCGCCTTCCTTGGTTGCCCCCGCTGCGGTATCGTCTCCTTTGTCGACTTACTCTGTCGACTTCTGGCGAACGTCCTCTTTTATTGTTATACGCGTCTTCTCCATCAGCGAATTTATTGGCTTGTTCCATTAGCTCAGTTACTGTCGTAGGTCTTGTTCTTCCTATTTCTTCCACAAGATCTGAGCGACGAAGTCCTTCTGAAAAAGCGTCTATTGCTCGTTCATCAGAGACGTCCTCTGCTGAGTTTTTGATTATACTCCAGCGTTGTATATAAGATCGTAGCGTTTCGCCTTTCTTTTGCACACATGCTTTAACTTCTTCCAGTGATGCTGGACGCTTGTAGGTGGAACGAAAATTTCTTGCGAATTGACTTTCGAGTTCCCCCCAGCTTCCAATAGATTCGTCGGGTAGGGTGTTCAACCAAGACCGGGCAGCGCCGGTGAGGTGTAGCTGCAAACTTTGCATTGCGGTCGCTTTTGTTCCTCCTAATATCTGTACTGCTTGTAGATAATCTGATAGCCACAATGTGGGTTCCTGCGACCCGTCGTACTTGCTCTGATCATGAGGTAATTTAAATCCTCTGGGTACTCGCGTTTTGCGAACCCTACGGGTAAAGCATAACACACCCATATCTTTATCATCGTCTTCGTAATTTTCCTCCCTCCAAGCATGCCGCGATTTATCTACTCGAGCTTGTGCTATTATACTTCTTGCATCCTTCTTCCTTTTCTGTCGTTTTTCCTCTTCTGATGATTCACTATAGTCATCGCTTGAGTACTTGTACCTGAACTTCTCCTTGCCGCTTCCCTTGTAGCTTGTCGACTTCAACTCTGGGGCTCGCTCCTTGATTTTACCTTCTACTATTCCGAGGCTTCGTATCGCGGCTCGGTGCATATCTTCTCGCGGGTCCCCATGCTCTGGTCTTGTGGCTAGTAAATACGCTTGTGCTGCTGCTAATGCCGCCTCTGGCGTTTTTTGTATCAGGTCCTCTTCCTCCTCTTCTAGCTGTGGGGTGGGGCTCCTCGAGTACCCTTCTTCTCTGTCGCGTGCTGTTGCCCCTCTTTTGTGTTTTGGATCTCCACGCCTCTCTCTGCTATATTCTGAGTCTTCACTATAGTCTTCCCAATATTCTTCCCTTGATATGCTGTTGTTGTCTTGAAACATCATGTCTCTTTCCTCCCTTAGTTTCTTCTTGTGTTGATATAGTGCATATTGATATCCCATTAGAACTTCTCTTCGCGATCCTTCGGGGACTTCTGTACCATGATTAATGGCTAACGTAATCATTCTCCATTCGCCTGTCGAGACGTGTATTTTCTCTTTTTCCCTTTTGTTGTGATCTTTCACTTTGTCGACTTGCCTGTCGAACTTCTTGCTTCCTTCGCTGTTATTTCTATCTTCTGCTTCGGTGATAATAACGCATAACTGATGTACTTTGGAGACGCCGCTGCTTCCTACGGCGAGGTCCCTTGCGTTGTTGTGCGTCTGACACGCTTTTTCTTCTGAGTCGAATTTTTCCTGAATTTCGTTACTTTCTGCCATTAATGCTTTCTCTAGGCTGACCGGCGAGTTTACCTCGCTGGAAGAGCCTTCAGAATACTCCATCACTACTGTTGTTTCGGGTTCTTGTGCCGACGGATCTTGACCTTGTTTCGTCGAATCCGAAAGGCGAGAGGAACCCGACGGCCCGATGAAGATGCTCAAACTTCCAATTGTTAGCTCCACCTCTTGACTTCTGTCGACTTCTGGACTGCTGTTGGCTAAAAGCGAAAAAGCCGTCGAATTCATGATCCCAACGCCCAGAGTCTCCACGGTCGGCGCCAATTGACGAGGGTTAACTCGACAAATGTCCTAGATGAAGGACTTAGGATCGGGGAGATAGGGCGTCGGATGAACTCGAAGGTAAAGTTAGTCGAAATAGGTGTATATCGAAAGTAAACTTGGGTGTTCAACCTGGCTTGCTTTCAATCTGCCCTCTCCCGTCCTCTCCTGGCCCCTATATATAGGTGGCTAGGTCTCAAGGATCGGATCGGGTTCGATACAGATTACAAATATCGACATACGGTAATAACTCGTATTCGACTATCATTACAGTTGGGCCTAACTCAACGGGCCTCAGGGGTACTCAACTAACGGGCTCTATTAGCTATACCCTCGTCACACAGTCTACACAAGCTCCTTCTTGTACCACTTTTTTGCATAAAGCTTTTTCTCTTTTCCAACACCATTTGAAATTTTTAAAGACACCTCTTTTGATGAAAACCAATAAAGATCAGAGGCAAAAATACACCTTGATGAAAAGATATAAGAAGATCTAAACGCAAATCAAGGCGAAAATGAAAACTAAAAGCATGATCCCTAGGCCTTGTTTCCAAGCTTTGCACACCGTTTACTTGCTGTTTTGTTACATGTTTGCTCGCAGCGATACTTATTTCATATCACAGTTACTACTTATAATCATCACTACCACTTGTATTTTACTATCTCTTCGCCGAACTAGTGCACCTATACATCTGATAGGTGTATTGGGTGTGTTGGGGACACAAGAGACTTTCTGTATCGTAATTGCAGGGTTGCTTGAGAGGGATAGCTTTGACCTCTTCCTCCCTGAGTTCGATAAACCTTGGGTGATCCACTTAAGGGAAACTTGCTGCTGTTCTACAAACCTCTGCACTTGGAGGCCCAACACTGTCTACAAGAACAGAAGTGTGTGTAGACATCAGGAGGCGCCAACCTCGTCTTCTCCCGGCTGGGCCGTGCTCGGCGTGTGCGCCCTGCGCTGGACCGCGTCGGGACAGCTTCGGCTGCACGAGATCGCTCTCCTGGGCGGGGAAAAATAATCCGGTTTTACCAGCAGGTGATCCGGTTTCTTTGGCATATGAAAAAACAGCTAAGTATCAGTAACTTATCATTTTATAATGTTTGTAAATAACTAGTTTTGGATAAATATTCACCAGCTAATACTCTAGTAAGTAGTTTACTGTCTCCCTGGGATTGAGTGTGTCAACCCGGGGGCTAATCAGTTTAGTCAAATTTGACATCTCCTCAGTAGAAAAATAACTCGGGGCCTAGGCATGCATCCAATACTCGGAAATCTACTTTGGCTCCTAGGTGTATATGCACCTATTGGCCAAAAATCATTTTTCAAAATGTCTAAAAATTCTGAAAAAAAATATTCTTAGCGTGCATCTAGACATTTTATGTTCACTCACCAAGTTTTGTAAGAAAAAAAATAATTTTTGCGACCTGTGTAAAAAAGACAATTTTTTATGCTACAAAATTGCTATTTATGTAGCTTTTTTTTGTCTTCTTTACACAGGGCACACAAAATATCTTTTCACACCAAAACTTTGCTGGATGGACATAGAATGTTCAGATGCATACCAGGAATTTTTTGTTCAAATTATTTGAATTTTTTAAAATACATTTAAAATGTATTTTCATAATAGGTGCATTTGCTCCTATGAGCCAAAACACCATGTCCATACTCCAATACTATACTACTGCTGTTCTAGTTTAAATTAGTATACTTGCATACATACATGCTTTCCAGTGTTTCTCCTGTATGTCTGTTTCTATGCCAAGTGCTACATGTGCCTGCTGCAACAATGTTATCAGTATAAGTTTATATGTCTGCAGTCTTGAGTAAAATTTGCATGTCTTATTATATGCCGGTTTCATATACCAACAGTAGCCTGTCAAATTCTGTGCCTTAGAGGATATCTCATATCTTAGACTTAGTGTCTATTACTGTAAGCATTTCACTATGGCAAATTCTATGTCTTTATATATGTCAAGTCTGTATTTCTGTTACAATGCTAGAGTCAATATGCCAGTTGGTATATCAAGTTCAGTATCTATTTATATGCTAGATGCCATGAGTATCATCTTGCATAGAGACTACTGTTGCTATATGCTATATCAAGTTTAGTATCTACTACTATGCCAATTTCTATGAGTACCACCTTGCATAGAAATTACTGTGACCAAATGCTATGTGTTATATGTCGGCTGTTATATGCCAAGTCGCGTATGTCAGTTTTTATATGTCAAATACCATATGTTAGCTAGCTACTATGAGTTTACAGTTATATCAGTTTATATGCCATATGTCAATTATCGCATGCCAGTTATAATATACCTGTATTTGTATGCCGGCACATTAGTGCCAAGTATGTCCCGTGAGTTGCCAAGTTAGCTTATATGTCAATCTCAGTTGTTATATGTCAAACTGCTATATCTCAGTTTATGTGCCAATTGCTTTATTTCATATGCTATATGCCAAATGCTATGTGTTCTATATCAAGTTTTATATGCCAAATGCCATGTGCTATATGCCAAACTCCATATGCTAGATTGCAATATGCCAAATGCTATAACCATTGTTGTATCTTTTAGTATAACTACAGAACAGGTTGGACATCTCATTATATATATATCTATTACCCGGCTATGACTCCCCATATTGCCGTTACAGAGAAGAGATCACTATTATACCACCGTGGTTTCAATTTATATCTTAGGTCACAGGTATTTCAGTTTGTCAGCATATCAGGGTATCGAGTAATATATTGAGTAAGATGTATTTCAGTATGCCGACATATCATGACATCGATCAAAATCTCCAATCATCGTTTAATTCGGTTTGCTAGCATATCAAGGCATCAATCAGTAACTCATATCGCTGTTTATTTCGGTATGCCAGCATATCACAACATTGTCCATTCAGTTCAGTCATCGCCAATTTTGGCTCAATAATATATCGAGACATTGATCTCAAAAGCTAACAAATATCATATCTCTTATCATATCTGGTCTCACAGAGTATTCCGGTTTGGCATATTAACATAACTTATCATTTTGCATACTGACAAGTGCCTAGTGATGGCACACCCCAAGAGGCATATAAGTATTCCGGCATTGTCAAAGCAGACCATGTCGATGAGACATAGCCCAAGTGGCAACATATCAAAAAAGCCCAAGAGGCAGAGGTATCCCAAGAGGCAAGCCCAAGAGGCAAAGTAGCCCAAGAGGCAAAAGCAGCCCAAGAGGCAAAGCAGTATTTCGGTATCGTCTAAACTGACGATGCCGATGAGACATAGCCCAAGAGGCAAAGTGTCGGTATGGCCAAAGAAGGCACAGTAGTATTTTGAGATAGCCCGTGAGCATATCACGTATATGAGTTCATGTCAAAGAAAGACATTGCCTATAATGGCATGAGATAAAATTGGCCTATGCAGGCCAGCATATCAGTTTTGTGAGTATATGAGTTTGGGACTTTGGTATATTTTTATTGAAGCCTGTGCACGACTCTGCGAGTCCCCCACAGCCTCGGGGGTTAATGTCGGGGATATAACCCCGGGTATACCAAAGTACCCTTTTTTATATGACTAATATACATTGTATATACCAGATTATATGTGCAGGGATATTCAAAAACAGATAAAAAGCTAGCTGGGCTGGAACACTGCAAAGTTGGCCTGGTCTTATAGAGCCCATGCCGACATATACTTTGCCAGGCCGGAATAAGCTTGTAAGCCGGCTGGGCCGCCACTTCCTAACCCGGCTAGGCCGGCGGACCTCTAACCCGGCTGGGCCGGCAGACCTCAATCCCGGCTGGGCCGGCACCTGCGCATCACCCGGCTGGGTCGGATCAGGAGGATCCGGCCTGGCCGGGATTTCTCCTCTTCGGGCCGCCGTCTGAATAGTGTCCCGGCTGGGCCAGGCCGGGATTCCCCTGGCCCAGGCTGGGATTCCCCTTACCAGGTCGGGTTTCCTCTCTCCTGGCCGGATTAGGCTCTTTGGGGCCGGGATTTATTCCCTCCGGGACATTTCCTTCATCCGGTATTGACTCCATCGTCATGTACTGGTCTTGTGATGCCTCCTGGCTCAGACTGGCACATCCTCCATCGTTATATGCTGGTCTTCAGACGCCCCTTTGCTCAGACCAGCATACTCCACATCAGCTATAGCCAGCCTTATCCTCAGGAGAGGATAAGACTAGTGACATGGAGATCCAGAAGACACACGCTAGAAGACGAAGCCAAGTACGCCAAGGACAGACAGCAATGGGACAAGCCCATTCCCATGACGCAGTGCATAGTACCGAGGACGGTACCGTGCTGATGCAGGCTACAGGGTGACAAGACCCCAGTAGTCAACTCAGCAATAGTGTACCTGTACAGTGTTTGGTGGGGCATCCCTTGTCCCCTGGGCACCCTATATAAGGGGCACCAGGGGGATCGATCACCCCAGCCTCCAGAGGAGGCGCATTTCTCTCTCACTCCGTGGGAGCTCTCCTTCCTCGGTAGCACTAGCTCTTTAGCTCCTGTCCAGTGCAGCCTTAGATAGGCAAGATATACAGCTCAAGGAGCACCATTGTAGCTCTAATGTGAAGCTCATATAGATCAGACATGCAGGAGTAGGGGTGTTACCTCCTCACGAGGGCCCCGAACCTGGGTAGCTCGGTGTGTTAGCAGTGTGTTCTGTGCGTGGTCTTCACCGCGCCTTCCCTCCTCCGGACCTGCCAGTGTACAGTCGGCCCCAACTTAAGCCACCCTGTGGCATATGCTCGTTCACCATGACGACATCTCTCTCCTGTGCAACCAAGCCTAGTAGCCAATGGGCCAACCTAGTCAGTAATATGGTTGGTCACTAACATTCACCCATCCTTACGATTCGAGGCTTGAACTCAACCCGTTGCCATGTTAATCCACCATGATCCCATCGCACTTCATTTTCCTCGACCTTAGTGGTGACATTCTAGTAGCCATTTTTGATGTAGTTGCCATGAGAATGGACTTGCTTGAGGTTGATGTAGTAGTCATGGATGACATGGTCCTGATCGAGGTACACATCAAGGTAGAAGTCTTGGTTTTCATTGACTTGGTTGCAGTAGTAAGCCTGGTCGAAGTAGTGGTCATAGAAGTATGTTGGAGCTACAACATTCATCCTTCGTTTTAATCCCACTTGTGTGAAAAATCCAAAGAATTTCCAGCTACCGGGATCTCATGATAACTGCAACTCTTCACAAAACAATAACATGGATACAAAAGAGAGGAATGACGCACTGAATGCCTCCCCTTGTTCACTACTTCTACAAAATTGCAGAAGCAACTGAACACCTTGCATTCTAGATAGTAGCTCCATATTCACACAAACATTTTTCATGAGCTTAATTGCAATCTCCAATTGTGAGAACCTCATAAGGCAAGGAAGCATAAACAAGTAATTCAACTATGAAAAAAGGGTAATTTTCCAGGGAATTTCCCATTGCAAGATTTTGGTTCCCGATAGAAAAAAATCCCGAGGGGGGTCGGGATTGCCGGTTACCGGAAAATCCCGACCGGTTACAGGACGAATTTAAAATCTAAAATTTGAATTCAAGTTTCTCAGCATGACAATTTACTGAGGCTTCTTATTACAATTTAGAAAAATTCAAAAATTTCAAAAAATATGGGATTTTTTATCTGATAAGTCGGTTTCCCGGGGGTGGTCGGGATCTCCGGTTACCGACCGGTAACCGGATTTTCCGACCGGTAACCAAATCACACAACAGAAATAAACTCAGTAGTGTGAAGCTCAAAGTTAGACTGCAATAGTGCATGGATGAATGACCCTTGAATCAGCTCAGAATATTTTGTCTTAGCTCATAGAATGTCACGAGAAATCCAAACTTTGAAAACAGCAGCATTTGGAAATGAATCCATGACAAGGTGTGAAAGATGCTTGAGAGAAACACTATCTAGTTGTTTGTGATTATCACAAATCAAAACTGCCTAAAGAATAACTGAATATTGCGTTAAGCTAAGGCATAGACGCGTTCCATGAGACTGTAGCTAGAGCTAATTGTGGTAGCAGTGCTGACATGTTCCAACTCCTTGATCTCAAATAATAGCATATCCACCATCTTGAGAATCAGAGCTACCTTGTGCTCTTGGTGATGTTTCCGACGTCGACAACAAGTGTGAGAATTGATGACATCGCATACAAACTAGACCGTGCTACTAAAGACAGGGACATCGACACTTCCGGATATAGAAAGTGAAAATTTCTCTGACTGGCACAAGAAGATTCAAGCACAAAGTCCTTGAAGGTCACTTGTTCAGCACAATTCGAAGGATATGCAATAGCATAGGTAGTCAAACATTTCAAGTATTTCTTGCTGAATGGGTGGCAGAATCAAGGTTACTCTGGAGAATTTCCACATAGATGCCCTTACAAAAATAGTTGCCTAGTGTATTCTGTCTGCCGCAAAACACTTGAATCGACCCATGAAAATATGTCCAAGCTTTTGCATACCCATACTTCTGATGATGGTCATGATTGCCTGATAAAACTGCATCCAAATTTTTAACACATGCGTCCAAAGCAATATCTCTTTCAGTTTGAGGCACTTTCAGGACAGCCTGTATTTTAATTCGATGTATTTTTCCTAAAATGCTTTTGATTACAATTTAGACATTTTTGAAAAGTACTTGTAAACTAAATTGAAGGCGGTACTTAAATAGTGCCTGCAAAATAAATTAGAGGCATTTTTCAATGGCGCCTGTAACTTAAATTAGAGGCAGTACTTTCATACTACCTGCAAATGCAAATAAAGGCAATAAACAATGAGTACACAATTCCAGCATTAAGAAAATCAGTATCCACTAAACAAGCATTACAAGAATTCAGTAACCCCAAAAGAAAAAGAATTCAGTAACCCCAAATCCAGCATTATCAGTTAATTAATTAGTACAAAATTGATCTACTTTTCGGCCTGAACAAAAGAAAGAAAAGAAACTGTAGGGCAGGATATACGTTGATGGATGTATCACGGGCATAAATAGTGAGGCGAATGGAACCGCTCGAGAATTGAAGCCGCTCATATGCGTTGCATGCATGCTGAGTTACTGGCCGTTTCCGTGATGCATCCGTCCTCACACCACATCTTGTGATCGCCTCGTCCTCCACTCCTCCTCCTGGTCTCCCTTCTATCTCCTTCTCAGTCCCTCTTCCCTGCGTCTTCTCTCTCCCCGGCGTCTGCACCCTGCTGTCGAAGCAGCAACCCGTGCAATTAAATGGAGTCGCCGCCGCCGACGACGCCATTACGAGCAAGTCATTCCGTCCACCTCCACCGGAGGCGAGGTATAAGAAGGAAGGCGCGGAGCAAGATGAAGCTCATGTACTTCCTCATGGACGAGGAGGAGCGGCGCTGCAAGGCGGAGGAGCTGCAGGTGGAGGTTTCGGGGCTGGAGGCGGTGCTAGAGAAGGAGAAGCGCCTCAACAAAATCCTGCACTGCTCGCTGCAGGGCCGGGTCATCTGCCACTGTTGCCTCGCGGCATTAGTTCCAAACAAGGTAATTAACCAATCCACATGTATACTTGTGAGTCTCCTCTAATCCATGTGATTTGACGCTTGAGCACTCCACACTAGTCATGTTCAGTAGCTCAGTTATGCCTGCTACTAGTCTTCAGTAGTACGGAGTAGTACAGATCTTACGGTAACAGTCGCAACAACAAACGGTGTGCGGCAAAGCAACTTTCTTTTTAGATAAAAGGCCTAGGGGCCCAACTTTAAATTAATAAAGCCCTGGACAGAGTTTAACAACAGGTTCGACACACCAAACTGAGTTACAAGCTATACAATAAGTTTCTTGGCAACACTTGCCAAAAGATAACAAAGTTAAACTAGGAGCCTAAGCAGACTTCAGAGGTCTTGCGGGGGTAGGCGAGTCTGGAGGTACAACGATCGAAGAATGTCCAGCAGGTGCTCCATCTTTGAATTATGTTTATTCCTTAGCAGGGGACGCCACAGCAACTCTCGACAGGAGGATATCAAAGTACTATTTGCGCATCGCTAGCCACAATTCCAGATTTGTTTGCAAATAACTAACCCGTTATCCGCATCTGTTTTCCCTTGGATTCCAGCGTTATCGTACCTCGTCAATCAGCTGCATTGGTACGGTTTGCTTACATGTCTCTCAGTCAGAACACGGTCCCCACAGCACCACCATTGCCTTGTGGTAACTAACAGGCACTGTAAACTGCAATTCAGACATTTTCCTCGCCGACTTACGGAGAATTTATCAACTACTCCTATGACATTACAAAGGTCTCAGTGATCGCTGTTGGTAAGTACTAAGTGGTTGGTTTCCATGGTCCAGATCAGGGGGCTCCTTGCAGAGCTGGCGATGGTGGAAGACGAGTTATTCTACCTCGAGAAGAAGGTCGGCGACCTGCGGTTGCGGCTTCGTCGGGAGCAAAACTGGACCGACCACTGTATTCTTCTCCAACAGAAGCAGCGGTGGCAGGATTGGACGCAGATATGCCAACAAAGCCGGCATTCCGGTGGCCGGAGTGAGCTCCGTCTCCATGGTGGTGAACAGTTCCCAAGGCTTCCCTGTCCAGACAGTGACAAAGGTCTCCAACGTGACAGCAAGGCTTCTACTGCAGGACCTATCTCTGCACAAGGTACAAATCAATGCTCGTCAGACGCAATTAGAAAATTAATAGATAGCTGATCTCGAGAAAAAGGTTTGCTTGGGTTCTCTTCCAGCAGGTTGAAGTGCCATACATAATTTTCTCTAAATTGCATTACCTTTTTTATCGTTTTTTTATATACGATCGCCTTGTTACATTCTAAGACCAAAAATTTGTCTTGTTGATTCGCATATTACAATTTGATTTTTTAAGGCAACAATAACAACTTGATTTCTCTTTTGAGGCAAAACAACAACAGCAATGTGATTCTGTTTTAAGCAGTTCTAAACAGAAAACTGAACAATGAACTTACCATTTGCGTGGAGAACAAGTCCATTTCTGATGCTATTGTTTGAAATCTTTGAACAGGCCCGGAGGCTGATCAGACAAGAAGAATCAGCCACTCTTTCGACAACCTGAAACCCCCAGAAAGAAAAATCTGCTTGAGCAGTCCCAACAAGCTGTCAGAGGAGCTGATCAAACTGACGGTGACCATCTTTCACAAGCTCAAAAAGACAACGGAACATGCAGCAACAGAGCTGGAACTAAGCAGCGCGTCGAAGCTCAACATCACTTCCTGCATAGGCTCCTCCAGAAGCCTTGCCTCCAAGTCATCGTCGAACAGCGCGGTGCCGCCCATTCGCTTCCTCAAGGGTCGTGCATCATCGTCGGAGTGTAGTGTTGCTGATGAGGAGACGGCTGGGCGCTGCAAGAAGTTCGTGGAGTTCACTCGGAGCTCATTCGACGCGAACCGCGTGTCGTCGTGCCTCGCCGACATCAAGAACCTGAGGTGAGGAATGCTGAATGCATAGTGATTGTTGGGGCATTGAACAACTCAACCAACTTAATTTGGAGACACGTATTTAATTTTTTGTTTTGTTTCTTTAGAGTACTGATGAACAAGCTCAGCACCGTGGATCCGAGTTTCCTGACGAACAAGCAGAAGCTGGCGTTCTGGCTAAATATCTACAACTTCTGCGTGATGCATGTACGACAATTACTAAGATAAGCCAATTAATTATTATCAGCACAACGACAACAGTGACTAATGATCTTGATAATACATGGAGAAATTATAATATACACTTTCAGGCATTTCTTCAACATGGCCTGCCTCCATCTCCAGACAAGCTCCTGGTGCTGCTGAACCAAGCTTCAGTGAACGTGGGGGGAACGGTGCTGAATGTTCTGTCCATCGAGCATCTCTTCCTCAGGCATTCCCCTGTTCAAGGCAACAAGCAGGTAACTAAGTCAACAATTTTTCTATCAATGCTCAGTTACATCTATATATGGTTTGATCTAACCTGAAAATTTCTGATGAAAATTGACCGAGAAGGTAGTCATGAAGGAAGGGGAGAGGGATCTTCAGCTCCGCTACGGTCTAGGTTACCCTGAACCCAACGCCGTCTTCGCTCTTTGCAGAGGCAGTCGCTCCTCACCACCAGTAAGCCGTGCACCTATTTATCCTCCATTGATCTCAGATAACTCAACTTCCATTGCCAATGATCTTGAGATTGATCTGATTGAGAATAAAATCATCCAAGTGCAGGTCCGGGTGTACACGGTGGAGGAGGTGTCGAGCGAGATGGAGGCAGCCAAGGTAGAGTACCTGGAGCGGTGTGTCCAAGTCGTTGCTTCCAACGGCGCCAGGAGGAAGAAAACAAAGTTGACGGCGACGGTGACAGTCGTGCTGCCAAAGCTGTTACACTGGCACATGCGGTGCTTCGCCGACGATGTGGGGTCGCTGCTGGAGTGGGTGCACAGCCAGCTCCCGCGCACCACCAAGGCTCCTGAGCTCAAGAGGGCCATCAGGGACCTCTTGCTCCACCACGGCAGGACACCGATGCCAGAGAAGATGGTGGAAATCGAGCCCTACGATTCTGAGTTCTGCTACCTGCTGCCACTCGTTTGGTGAAAGCACTATATGGAGGTATTAGGAAACGTATGTATGTGTTGCTGCGGCTAACTTAACATAGAGTATTTAACTGCTGTGGGTTAATTATGTAAATAAAGATATGCAGTGCATCAGATAAATTATAGTATTTCACATGCTTGGTTAAGGACCTGATTGAATTTCTTTTTCATACCCTTTTGCTAATTCTTGGTCTTGGAGAATAAACTTAAGAGCTCCTTCGACTCTGATACTGTTGGTCAACTAAACCTGCTAGGAGTATGTGTGCCAGCGCAAATAGTAGATGTCCCTAATTTCGTTTTTATTCCCACATTCACCAATTGTCATACCAAGCACAAAATGTGTAATGTTGTATGCATCACCAAAACCAAGCCGCAGCTAGCTTAGGAAGTGAGGTCACGTCAAATGCAGTTATCTGGTGTTCCTTATTCAGATAAAACAGGTGAAAGTATGAAGTATTCTCTATTTTCTTAGAGGAACAATACATATAGCTTTGACAACGCCGCATGCTAATGTTAATAGATCAAATGTTACACCCAAATAATCTCAAGTTCTAAGCCAGTAACATGAAGCAGAAACTTCTGCAAAAAAAAAAAAAATCACCTCCGCACCCGATCAATATCTTGGATGTTGAGACATGCACGCAGATTCGAGTTTAAAGGCAGAAAAGTTCTGTAGAATTAAGTCTAAAGGCTAAGCTAGAAAATAAGTCCCATATCAGTCTATGGCCATTCAGATAGCAACAGGTGCAGGCACCATTCAAAAGGACTAGCACATATAAGTTCAGTGAATAATGCTCCTATTGCTAGTAGAACTAGACCGTCCATATCTTCAGAAAACACATTTCAAGCACCTAATAAATCTGACAGAAGAATGGATCATCAAATGAAAAAACAGACTCGTCTAGGAGACCTGCTTCGAAGGTCCAACCGCTTCCCTCATCAAATTGGTGAATCGGGAATAGCAGTTTGCCCTCTCTGTTTACCATGGCAGAGTGCAGAGGCATTAATTTGGCAATCACCTCTTCCATCGCAGCATTGGCGGACCCAAAATATTTGTGAAGCCTGGGCATAACATGAATACAAGTGCTTAAAGTGTTTTGATTAGCCTAACGTATTACATGACTTAAGCCTACGTCTGGCCGGCAAGCCTCCCGGGCAGCTGCCCGGGCAACAGGGACGGTAGATCCGCCAGTGCATCGCAGTGTTACTTAAGCCCCTTTTCAACATGATTACCATCTTCTCCAGCACTCGTGCATGCTCGGCGATGAACTTGAGGACATCATACTCACTTGACTGTCCTTGGTACTCACGAAGAACAATAGTCTTTAGGTGCGACTGGACGCACTCAATGGGACCGATCTTGTCCCAAAACATGGGACTGAGGTTCCCAGTGGGTTCCTCAGGGCATGTACAATGCATAGCTTCAGGGGTGTTGCCTCGCAGCTTTAGCTAGGTTCGGGTGGTCCAGTTTAGACTTGGATGATGTACTTTTAGGGAGGCGGTCTCTTCTGCAGGAGGCTGCCTCTTCAACACTAAAAGTGAAGAGGGAGGGAAAAAGGTGAGAGAGAAAGAGAGAAACTAAAGTAGCTTTTGAGGGAGAGAGAAAATATCATGGGTTGGACCAATATTCTTCACACCTATTGCTCCATTTACTTTTTAGGTTCGTGCTTACGTGGGGCAGTAGCATACCACTGCCCCCATTGCTCATGCCCTCAGTTTCCTCCTCGGACTGAAAATTAAGCCATTGAACAGTTGAGCTATCTACATATAATATACTCCTACATGTGTGTGTACAGTGGTAATTATGCAGCAGCAATTTGATGCACTCTATTGAAAAGTACCAGTTGAATGGATAGGATCAGAAGGAGCGGTTTTACCTCGATACAGAGGGTCTCAATATTAGGAAAGCATCTGAGGAAGCTGGGGAGCATCTCGACTGCACTGCAAACTCCAAAATGCAGCTTCAATGCCAGCGTGTGGACAGTTGAGACGATGTTTCCTGGCCTCGCCTTTGTTCCAGCCTACAGTCAACAGACGGGACAAAATTGGCATTTGAGGTGATTTTTGCATAGTATGATTGGAAGAAAGAAATGCGAACTAACAGATGAGCTGCACCTTGAGGATGGTGTTGCCGATCTCCAGATCCTGCCCCAGGTATCCCAAGAATCGCAGCTGAGGGGCATGGTGAATCTTTACTGACGTATTCGGAGTCCCCCAAGTGTTCCATATGAAGAGACGCTCGAGGGACGGGGCATCCACCACGGCGACTTCCTCCAGCAGGGACAAGCAGAACTGCGCACACCGCAGGCTGCGGCTGCTGAGACGAGCGTGCAATATGTCCCCGTTCCCTACCACTGAGAGAGTCTCCAGCACGGGGCACACGGCAAGCATGAAGTCGATTGCCTTGTCCTGCATGACGACGAAGCCGAGGACGAGCTCCTTCAGGTTGGGGAAAGCTACGCCGCGCGGGAGGGTGTCGGTCTCCGGCAACGCCCAGGCCCCGATGTATAGCCGGCGGAGGGCGACGCAGCTGAAGAGCTCGGACGGGAGGGGCAGTGAGACTTTGGGTAATGGACGGTTGACGAAGGCGAGCACTTCGACGCCCTTGGTGGAGAGGAGCTGGGACCACTGCGCGAGCAAGCTGCTGTCGGCGCGATCCATGAAGCTGCAGGTGAGGCTGACGAAGGGGAAAGGTCCAGGGTGCGCCTTGAGCGCGGCGGAGACGGCGTCGGTGACGGCACGCGATTCTGCGCCGGCGTGAGCGGGCCTGCACTCGGCGTCACCCCCGGGGAGGAAGTGGGTGTCGACGAGGACGAGCGGCACGGAACGCCACAGGCTGCGCCAGCGGGAGGAGAGCACGGTGGTGCGCGCGCCGTCCTTGGCGGGAAGGCGGGAGACAACTTTGCGGAGGAGGACGTCGGGTAGGGTGCTGATGCGGTCGACTGCGTCGTCGGCGGCGGGCGCGCAGGAGAGGGGAGCGGCGGTGGAGACAGGCGGCTCCGGGAGGTAGGAGTAGAGGAAGCAGAGAACGAAATCAACATAGGGGTCGCCCAGCGTCAGCCCGGGCAGCCTCGCCGGGGTCCTCTCGTCACACTCCCCATTGGCGTTGCCATGCCGGAATCGGAAATCCACCATGGCGAAGATCGTGAGCGCCGCACCGCGGCTGAGAAGGTTTGGGGAGTGGAGCGGCGATGAGGCTTCTCGAAATCAGGTTTTCATTTCGCTTGAGGTTTCTGCCGGGCTTCGTTTCCGGTTTTCGGCCCAATTAAGACGATTCATTGCTCCTTTTGTAACGTCTGCACTGATTTCCGCTGAAAAATATGATGGCTTCGAGTCTTTGATTTGTTTCCTGCAACTACGCCCTCCCTACTATCTTTCCAGAACTTTTTTCATCATTTTTTTTCCAGAACTTTGATTTGTTTCCTTGTACCTTCTCCCGTGAATCACGTTTGAGCTAACCGTTAAGAAGATCACGGAACAAATTTGAATTACAGAACAAATCTTTTTTTTTAGATGGTGATTTGCTTCCAGCAACTAATAAACCTAGTACAAAACTAGTACTTCCTCCGACCACTATTACTAATCGTTAATATGAATATATTGAACAAAGTCTGTTTTTGCCCCCTAAACTTTTCACTTGGCTTATATTTCCCCCCTAAACTTTTACTTGGCTCAATAAACCCCCCTAAACAACAAATATAACTCATTAAATTTGGCTCATATTAGTCATGGTCATGTGTTTGTATGCGTCTAATTACAGATTTGCAAAGATACGGTCATAAGCCCACTGTTTGGCTGAGTAAAATCCTAAATTAAGGGGGTAACATGGACCATTAGTGATAGTTTAGGGGGGTTTAGTGAGCCAAGAAAAGTTTGGGGGGCAAACATGAACCATGTGAAAAGTATAGGGGGGAAAAGCGGACTTTGTTCGAATATATTTAGATACTAAAATAGTGTGTAGATATATCCATATTAGGGACAAGTAATAGTGGTCGGAGGGAGTATTATGCACTATCTAGTGGCAGTAAATTTATTTCTAGTGATGGAAACACGACATTGGCGTAGCAGAAATCTTTTATCTACAATCTTTACATGTTTTAAGTGCACCTGATGGGTTATACAGTGTCTGGATTATAGGTACAAGGTGTGCAACTTTCTTATGTGAAGCTCATCGTTGAAGTGAAAGCCTTTCTTAGCATGTGCACTCTTTGATACATAGATGATGAGTGAATGGTGCACGAGACAATGTTTGCCGCGAATCTGTGCCACGATTATTTGCACATGTTGTAAACAAATCTACATTGTTGTTGCCTGACTGGAACTCCATAGAGCAGATCGTGGGGCGTCGATCTGCGTGTGAAGGAGTAGGTTTAGATGGTTACTGCCGTGAGGCTTCTCAAAGTTAATTTTCGTTTTTTGTGAAGGATTCTGTCGGGCTTCGCTTTCGATTCTCAGTTGAATCATGACTAATTCATGTACTACGTCCTTTTGTACCACTAGCATTGAAAAACATGATGCTTTAAACCAAAAGTAAGTCAATGATGAATAAATAATAAAATAGTATGAAAAATGGCAACACAAAAAGCAATAAACAACAATGGGGTTGACATGAACGAAAGTTTTCCTTGTAGGAACAAAAAGAAAATAAAAAAGCAAACAACAACTAACTCCTCTGTTGCCTGCCTCGCACGCACGTTGTATTTCATGAACGACTCATACAAGGTTTAAACTCCTGCACAATGTATTGGGCCACTAGAGATGAAGGGCTTGCAGAAAAAACTTTTTCCTATGCGATCATCCAAGCTCCAACCGAGGTAGAAGGCCATGAGGATTACCACTATACGCACGGTTGCGGAATTCTCGGTGAAGCGCGTCGAGGCAGCGTCCTCCTAATTCCATTATTTGGCACCTTTGCCATGTAGATATGATGTGTTTTTTATTGATAAGAAGTCTACTCAATTATAGGTCCTTTACCAGTGTACTTATTTGCTCCATTTATGGTCGTCTCTTCATCCCATGGAGACCATAGAACTATTTGCGGATGTCTATGTGGTTGGAGCATATAGTGAAGGATATTATAATTTCAAATTAATGGAAGCATAGTCTGGCCCTCCATCGTCTTAAGCGTTGCTCCGAGTTTCTCACATACTTATACTACACCATATATTGTCTGTTTTGTGGTTGTCTGTATCTTAGCTAATCAGATGTCGGGTATAAACTCATATGAATTGTATAAGTTTATTAGAGCATCCTTTATTAAAAAATAACTTATTTACAACATTTTCTCAAGAAACCATGGTGCCTAACTGGCCACTATGGCTCTAGCCATTGAAACGAAATAGAGATACTTTGGAAAACATATACTCCCTCCAACTCATATTAACTTTTGCAAATATGGATGTATCTACACACATTTTAGTGCTTAAAACATCCATATTTATGAAAGGTAATATGTCTCAGAGAGAGTACTTGAATTAAAAGATTTTGGATATTCTTTTCTCACGAGAAACACATACTCAAATTCAAAGATTCATGCAATAAGTTTTGGTAACTTCTTTTGTAATTTTCTTACTATATTTGCATTTTTGTGTGATGAGTGCACCGCATCAGGCTTGAAAACTCAAATTATGTGTGTTAAAAAGTATGTCTATTTCTGTTCTTTTTGTACAGTTGTGAATATTAATTTAAACTTGCTGGGGGAAACTCCCAAAGTGTAGCTTGTTCTTTGACTCCCGTGATGTTTGCATCATGATAACATGGGGATTCTAGGTCCAGTTTCCCCATGGTCTTCTGCACTGTTAGGTAACAACCTTTCAGATCCAATACCTATGGACATTTCTCAATGACTTTCCTACCCGAACCTCTCCAACAACAGTTCTTTCGGTGAAATCCTGGGCCGCATCTCTAACATGACTCAGTTTAGGATGTACTCAGCCTCCAGCACAACAATTTCAACTGTCGGGGCAGATCGTCAAGCTTGTGAGGCTCACATCCCAGACGATGCAGACTTTGTTGTCAGATCCTGTTCCCGACTCTCTCCAGTTCTTTCCGACTGCTAGAGTATTTTGCGGTGCACCAATGCGGTACTTTGATAAGAAACGGAGAAAGAGGGATCAGGATGCACAAGATCAACTACGCCATTTCCAATTTTCAGTATGCATTCTTCTTTGCAGTGAGAGACATTGCCAAAACAATAACATGTTGGTGTTTGCAACAGTGAGATATGTAGTCTCCTTTGAAGGAACAGTCCACATGTTTTGGGGGTCCTAGGGCGAGACAACATCATGGACTCTAGGATAAAGGGGGGCCATTGCCCCCCCGCCCCCCCCCCCCCCCCCCGGCGCACTGTAGATTTTTCTAAGTTATATCTCTTATGTTTATGCTAAAATTTTAAAGATTCTCAAAGTTTAAGCATGATTGGTGTTCTTGGACCCCTCAACAATCTCTATCAAGCTCCATCACTCAGCCACACACAAAACTATATTAGTATTCCGGAAGATAAATAATATTGTAATACCACAACAAATTAAATAAACTCTACATTTGATAGACCATGGTCTTTATAATCTCAGTGAAGACATTGGAACTACATATTTATATTGGTCGAGCGAACTATATACCATGATACTTATTTCTACCAATAGCTCCTTCATAACATGTATATACATCTGTACATCTAGAATTAATCACTAAGCAATCATATGCCCGTGCAAATATTGAGTAGAAGAGTACACATATTAGGCACGAAATTAATAATAGGATGAAATATATATATTGTTCTCTCAACCATGTATGATGGGGGACAAGCAAAATTGTTGCGTATTGAAGGAGAGCTTCTTGCAAAATGGTAAAGTTATATGATTATGTTGTTAGTCTCTACTAATGAATACTCACAACCTTAAAAATGCATATGAGAGCCGGTGTTGTTCTATATATTTGGGAAGACAAAAGATAAATCATGGCATCAAGAAATTATTTAAAATAGCGCGGCTGAAAAGTAAAACGCTATTGACACGAGTTCGCAAATGAAGATTAGGTCGGGGTCCCTAGCTCTTGGGCCTTGGGCCTTGGGCAAGCGTCCCCTCTGCCCCGCCCTATGAGCCTACTCTACTTCTTTGGGACGCTTCTACTTCCTGTACTAGGCAGTTTAGGAATCCCGTCACATTGAGAAGTAAAAAAAAATAGTGGAAAGTAGGCGGAAACCACAAACGTAGCTCGAGCTACACGTAGTTCATTTTTTTTTGAAAATTTTGAAAATGGTAATTCAAAGTTTCAAAAAGTATGAAATTAAATCTACATGTAGACAATATTGTGATTTACAATCATTCAAAGTTTCAATTCCAAATACCTTAGATAAATTTGACATCTGTAAACTGTAATAGTGAACAGTGCAGATTTTAGAATATCAAAATTCGTCAGATTTTGTTATTTTTCTGCAGCCCCAAATATATTGTATCTTCAGTTCACATTTTTCAGGTTGGTAGATCACATCATTGTCAACATTTGAACATCTCTCCTTTGGGACACTTTAAAATGTTGTTTTCGATTTTTTTTTTCAAAATGCCTAGCTACATGTAGCTCGGTCTAATTAATTAACAAAATCCTCCCTCGGAAAGTAGGTCAGCCTCGATCTGTCCGTGAAAATGCCATAGCATTGATCTTATTATTAAAACAAGAGAAAAGCAAATGCTAGCTAGCTTCAGACGTACTCCGTGCTGATCATGCAAGCCCACCCACCCGTCCAGGAATCAAGGAGAAGCAAACCAGTTGAAACACCGAGAAATAGCAAAAATCCCACATGCATGCAGTTGCTTCGGGTTGTGGCGTGCCTTAAGGCTGCCGCGTCGGAAAATGCCACTAGCTAGTACTATAGCTTGTGAGTCATGCTGGCGCTGCGTAGCACGAGTCACGAGAGGTACCTTTGAGCTGACGAAGCTAGAGGTAGAGGATTAAGACGGACGCGCTTCGGCGCTCCATCACTCGATCACTCCCGTGACAGCTCGACTTGGTCAGAGAGATCACGACTGGTCCTTGCGCTGCGCGCGGGTTCCGATGGCGAAACGCTACGCACGCGAGGGCGCCGTGGCCAATCGGATACCGGTCGACGTGTCACGTGCCGACGTGGCGACGTGGGGATAGCTCGCGCGTGTAGGTTGCAGCTGCGTTCCAAGTTGACAAGCGACGAGTATGCTATGCACACGCATGTTACTTCCTCTGTTTAGAAATATCACTACGGCGGCGAACAGCTACGCCGACGGCCTAAAGCCGTCGGCCTAGCTAGGAAAATCGTCGGCACAGCCCTACGCTGACGGCAATCGTCGGCGTAGAGCCATCGGCATAGATCTCGTCGGCTCCTCCCATATGACCGTCGGCGTAGCTATAGCCGTCGGCCTAGCTAGGTAAGACGACGGCTTCGCGCGGCCGTCGGCGTGCCTCAGCCGTCGGCACATCAGGACTAACGGCGGACAAGAAAACGGCCGTCTGAGCTACGCCGACGGCAATGCCGTCGGCACAGAGCCACGTGTCAACTGCTCTGATCTTGCTGGGTGAAGCTACTCCGACGGGCACGACCGTCGGCATACGTGGTTCGGCCGGGAGATGAGGTAGGCTGACGGCCATAGCCGTCGGCATACATCCACGTGCCGAATTCTGGTAGCTGGCTAGGCCGACGGCAAAGCGGTCGGCATACATCGACGTGCAGAATTCTTGTAACGAGCTAGGCCGACGGCAAAGCGGTCGGCATACGTAGACGTGCAGAATTCTTGTAACGAGCTAGGCCGACGGCAAAGCGGTCGGCATACTACTACCTCCGTTTATATATAAAAGATATTTTAGATTTATGAAATAAATGTATCTAGATAAGTTTTAGTGTGTATATTCGAGTGAACCTACATACTAAAAGATGTCTACATACATTTGCTTTACAAAGCTAAAACATCTTATATTTATAAACGGAGGTAGTAGTATGCACTCTGTTGTTGCTTTCGATATGTATTTACACTGATATATCTAAATCTAGAAAAAATAATCATCGACATCCTTTTGGTGCCGGAGGAAGTACTTTAGATCTAGGTACGATTTTATCAATTTTGCATAGCCTAAAATACTGATTATTTCACATTGAGTTTCTTCACAATAATAGAATAAATCATTGTCTATATCTAGAATTTTGTGTTCATAAAACTTCAAATTGTTGATTTCAGATTTTGAAAAAAGGGGCTGCATGTAGCCCGTCCTACGTTTAGCCTCACTTAGCACTCCATAGCTTTTTATGGCTTTCCCATTTCTGTTATATAGCTTATAATGGAGCAATTTTCTTTTCATTTACATGTTATAGCAGACAAGATTTTATCTGTCCTTGCCGAACCCGTGAACTGAGCAGGCCATATTCCCCTATGCTTTCAACATATTGTACTTGGCATGGGGGCACATAACCAAAAAATTAAAAGAAAAAGAAAAATCAAGATCCAAAGCACAAATCAACCAACGGTGACATCATTCACTACCTTGGAAACACATGGCTTGCAAGAAGGTTCTCCAAAACCAATGGATATAGAAAGGGCAAAGACACAGAAGTGTTGCAGTCGACGGATCCAATCAAAAACCAAATCATGGATTTTCACCACCAAGAGCGGGAGCAAGCAAATTATATGCAATGGCATCAAGGTAATGATGTCGAAGCACCACCTTTGGTAGGTACACCAAGGGTTTTCACCATGGACCTCTGGCCATGCATGCTACTCAAGTAGAACCACCAAACCTCAACCACAATGTGATATGTGGTCTCCACTTGATCATCAGCTCAATTTCTTTTAGCCTTGACACCGCTGAACACAGACAAACGCCCACACACACATGTAGATAATCCGGCGAACGAGCCGGCCCTCATGGACATCTTTTATTAAAAAATAGAATCGTGCAATCACATAGATATTTGGCCCCTGAGCGCCATACTCTTTATTTAATGGTCACCAGGGGAGTAAGTCCCCACCTGAATTTTTTCGCTCATAGTTGCCTGTGAGATTTTACGACCTATGCAAAATAGGTTCAAATTAACCATAGTTCACACAGGCTACAAGAGAAGAGAAAGAAAGGAAAAAAACACACATTGACACACAAACTAACAACACACCAGAGCGAGAAGAAAGGGGGTCACTCTAAGAATCCTTGGACACAGTTGACTAATCAAAAAACTCATCACGATCCATGCACAATGATCACAAAATAGAGTCCACATGACATGATAGCAGGAGGGATAACCCAACTCGAGGCATCGTCGGAGTAATCAAACGGCCTTGGTCAGCCAAGACCCAGCTGCGACACTGCTCGACGTGAATGTGTGTCGGTTTGGTTTGAACATCCCATTTCTAGAGCCAAAACCATGCTATTGGAAATTAATTTGTCTAGCAGTTCGGTTTGAACATCCCATTTCTTTTTCCAAACTCTCTACATTTAATATAGCAACCCATGATCAAAGTAGGCTATCAAGTGGGATCCCACCTAAATCCTACTTCTAGTTAATTTTGTATTTTCTTGTGTAAATTTTATGATCAAAATTTATAATAGCAAAGGCAAAGTAAACTATAAGTAAAACTTAGATAGGATCCCACCTGACACTTTAGATCAAACATACTCCAAGGAAGTAATGCCCCTCGTGGTTGTGGCTTTAAATGGGTAGATTTTGTTATTCTTGAATTCTCTAAAAAAAGAATCTCTCTAAGAGATCTAAGCTCCCTAGAAATAGAGCGCTTTGGTTGCTCCGTTATGTTGGATCAAGAGTCAATGATAGACAATGAGAGCCAAAGACGTACATATCGTATAGAGAAAATAAACTATAATAACAAAGAATGGTGTGGCAACGCGGGCAAAATCTTTCTAGTAGAGGATCATTTTGGCTAACTTAGCAGTATTCCTCCAAGGAGTATCATTTTCGCTTGATTTTAACAGAAATCTAAGCTAGCTTAGTTGAAACAAACCTGTGCCATGGTCCGCCCTGCTCTGTAACTATTCAGAAGTAAATTATAATTAGTTCCGAGTATTTCGTACCGTTTACTTTCTAAAAAATAGTTTTAGCCCACCCTGTTTTCTCTGTCAAGCTCCGCCACTGCCTCCCTGTAAAGACGACAGTATGTAGCTTTCCTACTCGGTTCGGGCTACCGTTTCCCCGACAGCGACGGTTGCCACTCCCAACGGCATTTTAAAAACACGCGCCAAAAGGGCTCCATCCCATTCCCGTCCCGTCCTGCCCGCGCTATAACTTTCCTTCGTCGTCTCCGGGAAACCAGGCCTTCCATCCACTCTTCCCTCCCGTCTTCTCATCTCCTCACCTCTCCTCTCTCCTCCTATTCTTCTCCCCTCATTCCACGCCCACCACCAGTCCAGCACCGCGAAAGCTTTCCGTCTCCGCGGGGCTCTCCGGCGCACCCTCACGTGCCTCGGGGACCCCGATCCGCCACCGAGATCAACCGATCATATCCAATCTCCCCATTTGCCCCTGAGCATAATTCGCACCTGAACAAAAAGGCCCAGATAGCTAGCTAGCTCGCTCGCTTAATTTGGAGGAGATCGAAGTCAAGTCAATGGAGAGCGGCATGAGGGTGGCGCTGCAGCGGCAGGTGTCGTCGGGGTCGCTGAAGCAGGGCCCGGCGGGGGAGCTCCGGCGGCAGTCGTCGATGGAATCCTCGCCCCGCACGGGCCGCGCCGCCAGCCGGTTCCTGTTCGGGCGGCAGTCGTCCATGGACCCGAACCGGCGGCGGGGGCGGAGCCAGAGCCCCGTGAGCGCCGCGGCCGCGGACCAGCAGGAGCTCACCGTCCCGGACAACCTCGACGCCACCATGCAGCTGCTCTTCCTCGCCTGCCACGGCGACGCGGGGGGCGTCGAGGCGCTGCTCCGCGGCGGCGTCGACGTCAACAGCATCAACCTCGACGGCCGCACTGCGCTGCACATCGCCGCGTGCGAGGGCCAACGCGACGTCGTCGACGTCCTGCTCGACTGGCAGGCCAACATCGACGCGCGCGACCGCTGGGGCAGCACGGTCAGGGATCAAAATTTCCCTCAAAATGTTGGCACGTCGTCAGATGACCCATCTTCTTATTTGTTTCTCTGACCACATACAGGCTGTGGCCGATGCCAAGTGTTACGGCCACATGGACATCTACGATATTCTGAAATCTCACGGTGCAAAGATCCCGGTACCTTTCCATCATATCAATTGTCTCTGATCTGTATGATCGGTCAATTCGTAGTTGATATACGTGCTGTTCTCTGACCTTCTATAATTTGCAGAGAAACAGGAGGACACCGATGATGGCGTCGACCCCCGGGGAGGTACCGGAGTACGAGCTGAACCCCGGCGAGCTCCAGTTCAGGAAAGGGGATGAAGTGCTCAAGGTATAATCTATAGATTCTTTCCATTCTCGGTTCAAGAACATGTAGAAATGAACAATGGAGACTGATTGTACACACGTCGAACAGGGCACGTACCAAGTTGCAAAATGGAACGGCACCAAGGTTTCAGTTAAAATAGTCGACAGAGAAAGCTACTGCGATCAAGAAGCCATGTGAGATGCAGATCTCAATGCTCAATTCTTCAGTCCAAAGTGAACAACCAGTTTATCTAACAACAACAAATCATGTTTCTTTTCATTTGTTACACAGAAACTCTTTCAGGCATGAGCTGACGGTATTTGAGAAGGTCCGGCACCCGAACGTTGTTCAGTTTATGGGAGCCGTCACGCAGAACATACCTATGATGATCGTTTCCGAATACCATCCAAATGTAATAAGAACATGCTGTCAAAATTGAAATGTGACTTAAGCCATCATCTAGCTTACAAACCTATGTCCTTAGATGGACTAATTCATGCAGTTATTATTAAACACAGGGTGATTTAGCAACCTACATTCAGAGGAAAGGAAGGCTGCATGGTCAGAAGGTGCTGAGATATGCCCTTGATATTGCCAGGTATTTTGTTTTTCTGACGACAAAATATAAATTTCCATGTTGAATCTGCATTTGGTGCTAATTGTCTTTTTTTTTGCTCATTGCCGTTGCCTCTGGATGTCCAGGGGCATGACTTATCTGCACCAGTGCAAACCAGACCCGATCATCCACTGTGACCTAAAGCCAAAGTAAGATGAGGAAATGAAGCAACTCGCTCTTCCCTGTTCTCCTTTCTGTATCCTCTTGGAATGATATACACTTTCATATTCCGACACAACTTTTTTTCACGGTTGTGCCCTACTTTACTATTTGAATATTGGTAAGGTGCCAGAAATATCTTCCTGGACAATAGTGGCCTAATGAAGGTCGGAGGTTTCGGCCTCATGAGGCTGTCCAAGATGGCTCCTGACAAGGTGAAACTGACGAATCACGAGGCCCTTGTCGACAGCTTCAGTAAGTCCACTCTCAGTGGCATCGAAATGGGAAATGTTCAGATTATGCCGACATACTGAATTGCACTCTTCTGTAATTTAGGTTACTACACGGCGCCTGAGGTGTTCAGAAACCAAGTGTTCGACATGAGCGTCGACGCATATGCATTCGGTTTCATCCTTTACGAGGTCAGTATAGCTTGTGGACAAAGCACAGTATGTTATCTGGGTTTCAACTCAAAACTTCGTGGTGTAATGTAATCATCAGATGGTGGAAGGATTACCCAATATGGATTCGACCCACGTAACTCGGTGCGAGGGGATCCGGCCATCCCTGAAGAACAGGCTCAAGGGATATCCTTCAGACTTCAAAGCGTGAGTTCTGAACCTGAAAAAAAAAAGGAAACAAAGGGGGATCCTTGTTGATCACTGTCCTTGGTTCAGTTCACTGTCTCATCTTCAGTTACATTGATTAACCTTCTTCTACCCTGGGAATCTGCAGGCTGATCGAGGAGTGCTGGGAGACCCAGTCCATGGCGAGGCCAACGTTCTCAGAGATCATCATCCGGCTGGACAAGATATACGAGCACTGCGCCAAGCAAGGGACCTGGAAGGAGTCGCTGAAGCTCTGGTCCGTATCCCGGCGACTTAAGCGCTTAAGACTCAAAATCAAAATAAAAGAAAGAGTCCACAGCTACTGACTGAACTGTGAACACTTACTGAACGGTACTACTATCCAGAAATGAATGAACACTGAAAGTTTTTCTCTGCATTTGTCCGACAGGAAATGACACGGGTCGTCTCTGTGTACGTACGTAGGCGAACACGTCGCTTCTCTCTGAGGAGGGTCTGGGACTGGGTGCTGATCGAGCTGGATGATCGCCATATCCTTATCCACGTGCCATGTCGAGTACATACTGTAATTCTGTAAACGATGTCTGAGTTAAATTGGATGAGAGAGACACCAAGTATACGTTTTTTTTTTGCCTGCTGCACTGTGAAACAGAGTTTGAACACAATAACGATCATCTACTACTTTACTGGAGTTAGGATATATCCTGATTATATGTTTATGCTGTCACCGTCTTAAGATATATGGCTTATTGATCAAATGACCAGCGTGATTAATTGCAACCTACGGTTGGGTTGTCTGACAGTTTTTTTGGCAACTATGTTTGGATGAACTTTAAATGATCATTGATAAATTGTTCCCACCTTATCAAAAAGGGGAGAATACCAATCTGGAAAGAAGAAAGGCTAATTTGACGATAATAAAGGAAATAGTCTATTTGACACTTGACTGTTTTTAAATCATCGTAAGTCATTTTTTCTTCCAATGATATGATGACAAATGGACATTTGATTATTTCCTATTTCATCACAAAAATATTTTCACATGACATTGGTCCAAGATAGTATGTTGGGCCACATGGAAGCGCATAAATAACCTCATATGTTATTGAGAAAAGGACATCCCTCATCCTTAAACTTGTCATTAGAGAGCAATTTTTTTTGAAATAGGGAAGCCCTAGCTACATCAAAATGATGCATATGGCCTTTATTAATTTATTTGGTTGTCCAAAGACAGAAGTCTCAAGAGTTTATATATCACGGGTCGCACAAAGTGGCCACGTGAACAAGCCAATGAAAGATAATACAGTTGCAACGATACATCAAATGGAGATTCTATTATAAAACCGCCAGCCGCACCAATTGAATAAATCCCGAGCTACCGTCTCCATACGGTTGCACCCAGAATCCATCACCTTCCGCTGCTCCTCTTGTTGGAGAAAGGACTACATACGGATCCAATGAAAAACCCACTAGAGAGCAATATTGTTCATTATCTCCTAAATCAGACACTCCACCTCAAACTTGGCTTTGTAGGACACATACAACCCAATCTACGTGCGCCGTGTATTTTTGTCTACGTTTCACCGATGATGTGGACGCTGGCCCGCAGGATGCATGTGCATTCTGCAGTTTGCCCCCTACTTTTTATTGGAGATAGTCAATGCAATAAGTCCGCACGTGAGGCACACATGAATATGTGCATACTTTAGTAAAAAAAAACTTGCATTCACAATCTCCGATGAAAACCTAGGCTCGTTTGGCACCCATCATTTCATTTCATTTGGTAGAAATAAAATGATATGATATGATGATATAATTTTATTTTGAAAAATCCACAGAAATGACAGGGTACCCAATAGGTATTAAGGTTAGGCATGAGATAAAAACTCACGGAATTCCAAATGAATTCCATAACCAATGATGTGGCAGTCAAACAAGTAATTGTTAGCATCATAAATGAATTCTTTGATTCTAGCCCCAAATAATGGGAGCCAAGCGAGGAAAACTGCAAAATACGAGACTCAGTCGTATCTATGCTCCATGTTGTTGGTGCCATGTAGGCTATATACACAGCAGGCCGTAGATTGGACTGTATGTGTCTCACAAACACAGGTTTAAGGTGTTGAGTGTCTAATTTAGGAGATGATGGACTAACTTGCTCTCTAATGACAAGTCTCCGTCTGTTACTCTTATCTTATTTGTTGTCTGTAGTGGCACAATCAAACAAATCTAATACATAAACAAATAAAAAAATGTTTGTTCTTGCAGAACAAAAATGTTACTCCCTCCGACCCATATTACTCTTTGCTAATACGGATGTATCTACCACTAAAATATGTCTAGATATATCTATATTAACGAAGAGTATTATGGGTCGGAGGGAATATATGCTTGCTCCTCCACCGTAGCTCTCGGGCGTGTCTGGGTGATTCTCTCGCGGTTGTCCCGATTCAGCATGTGGGCGGTCTGATGCCAATGACGTGGTGATGTGGCATCTTCTGCTATCGACAGCTCACCCTAGTAGCGTGGTTCCTAGTAGTGGTGGCACAACTACAACTTCGGCCATATGCGGATGTTTCCCATGGTGTCAGGGACTTTTCCATGGGGCGCGTGTGGCGGAAGCCGGTTGAGGATCCAGTGATGAAACTAGTGTCGGGTGCGAGTATGCGAGGGAAAGCTTTTTAGCCTTGGCAGGAATCATCAACAGCGGTACCTACAACCATCGTTACCTTGTTGGGGGCGTTGCGGGGCCATTTTTTGTTTCTTGTGTGCTATGGGGCAAACCCCAGATTCTGGCTTTCCCGAATCATTACCCAAGTTCCTGCATTGTCACCCTGGTGGGGGCATCATATTTGGAGACGTACATCATTTGGAGGAGAAGTAGATGGCTTCTGTGGCTGGGTGCATATGGATGTACATTCTCATCGGTACACTTGAAAAAATCCTTCAGATTATTTTGAAAAGAAGTTGCTCCCTTTGAAATTTCAAATAATGTGCACATGAGATAGTATGACCGAGTGCAGGTTGATAGATAAACAATGTATACTTGAGATGCTTCGTGAAGTGCTTGTAAAATTGCAAGATACTGGATATTTCTCATAAAGGGTTTTAGAATATCCTAGTACCATGCTTCATGGCAAATAAACAAATAGATTGAGCTAGATATTTACAATGAAAGTTTCCATAGCTTATTTGGGACCGTCTAGGTAGAGGTAAAATGTTGTATAAGAGAATTGTGCAGAATACACATTTCTTGTTGAAGGGTTTGGGTGGTTGCCTCTTTCTCTCTCCTGCCCCCCCCCCCCCCCCCCCCTTCCTTAAACAAACCAATAGATGTTAGAGCTAGGTTGTGAGAACAATTTGTCTCGCACTAATTTGATGTATCAAATAAAGCAGGTTATTCTATTATGTGTGAATGTGGCCACTTCACAACAACCAACCGCAACTAGATGGAAAAATAAATAGGATGATAAACATTACTATTGCCCCTCTAGTACGTACAAGAACAAAAACCCACAAAGTAGCATAATAATCTCACACATTGGTCTAGATAAATCCGCTATGGAGATTTAAGACTAAAACTAAATAATTTAATAAATAAATAAATAAATAAGAAGGTATTATAATATTTTGTGTTTAACATGTATAGTTAGAAAACATTTCACAGAAACTAATTGGTTTAAAAATAAAAATAAAGTGTACGGTAGTATTGGAATTTGAGAAACTAAAAGTCTGCCATTTTAGAACCAAACACCGTTACTATAGTATAGAAAAAGCCTTATGGGTTATCTTGAAAAATTAGAACTTTTGACTGGGATCTAAAACAAGCGTACGCAAGTATATTTACCATGTCGTTCATATAAAATCATCTTTGAGTTCTTTAATATTCTCTTCATTAGATTCTCTAATTCCCCTTAAGCCTATGACTAACTTACTCGTTACGAATGCATTTTTGCTTCGATAAATAGGCTCCATACTCTATCACCAAATTTGAAAATTCTAAATTTGATTTTTTTGTCAAATCAGAACAAATTTCACATCAAAACAAATTTCAATCAAGAACAAATTTCAAAATCAAAACATTTTTAGAGTTGAACAAATTTCAAAAATCTAAACAAATTTCAAAAATCCAAACAAATTTTAAACTCTGAACATTTTTTGAATAAGAGAAAAGTTTAAAATCTTAAAATGCAATAAAATAAAAATAAACTATTTAAACATTTTTCAAATCTTACAAAAAACATAAAAGATTAAGAAGAAAGAAAAAAAGGAGAGCCTAACGTCTAACCTGACGGGCCCACCGTATGCGCGTGATGTGCGGCGTGGTGCAAGCGTCAAGCTGGACAGCGCAAGGACTGCTGCATGTGGTTCTTCAGGACGTGGAAGACCTCATATATACTATGAGGCCCATTATGATGGGCCGAAACGAGCCAACCGTCGCAGTCCGAACAAAACCCATTCTGCCTGTAGGTTATGTGTTACTTGTTATTTGGTTTTTGGTGCTAGTTTCTGGAAACTTTTGTTTTGGCCCTGTGTGGCATGTTTGGAATCTGTTAAATTCAGAATCTAATGAATTCACTATAGGAATTCTTCAAGACGCTGACGGCCAACAGCCCTCGGCGTAGGGTACGATTGTCGTCGGCGTAGTCTACGCCGAGGGCTGCCCTCGGCGTAGCCTTTTGGTGTAGATGCCCCTTGGCGTAGCTCTATTTAGCCATCGGCGTAGCTTCTGCCTTCGTCAGGAGCGATTTTACCAGGTGGGCTTCGTGAGCCTACCCTGCGATTTTGCAAAAACAATGTCTAATATATGTGATAGAGGTGCTCGGCCATGGTTTGTAGCTTTTTTCAGTTCGTATGTTCACTACGGAAGAAAAAAGAAGCAAACTAGCACCTCGTTTAGTGGTCACCTCCCAGGTTGTCAAAGAAAACCATCACCAGATCATTTGATCTCAAGAGACGAGAGGGGAACTCATCTACTGAAGTACTAAATGAGTCATATGCCCGTCTTTATTTTGTGAAATCATTTTAACTTGGTGATTTCAGCCCACCCTCCATTGCCGCTCTAGAATTGCCACTGGCCTTCGTCGTAGTCTATGCCGACGGCTTTGCCGTCGACGTAGCCACGTCGACATAGTCTAACGCTGTTTATAATTTTTTAAATTTTTTTTGAATTTTTTATTTTTTTCAAATTTTTACAAATGTTTTTTGAATATCTGAATTGTTTGACTTGCTAATCTCTCAATTAGAATATTTTTAGTACTAATTACACTTAATCTTTGGTCAAATTTAAGTCTTGGTCAAACTTCTCGGTTGGTCACCCATCCTCACACTACTCCACCCAATACGCTTAACTTCTCTATTCCGCGTCCAGGAGACTCGCCAACCCTCTCCCCGGAGTCACGAGGCGGCGGCGGCTAAAACTTCCCGATATCCGGCGAGAGCGCTCCTCCCCTCTCCCTCCGCCGCCCCGATAGCTAGAGGGAGGGGGGACCTCGTTCCTCCGCCTAGTAGTTAGGGTTAGGATCAATCTGTTGTGGTGCGTCGTTGGGATGGTGGGAGCGACATCCGGGCAAATAAATCTGCCTCAACTCTACTCCCACATCGGCGCCGACCTTTACGGCGGCGTCTCAGGGTTGATGGCACCGTGTGCTTGTCGATCCTTCAGATCGGCAGCTTGGTCTTCTCGCCGTTCTTCAGATCTGGCGAGATCTGTTTCTCATTGTGTCGCTGGCCTTCGCTGGCGGCCGGGGCGAGGTGGTTTCTCTGGAATGAGGATGTTGGTCCGGAGGTGGTGGATCTACTGTTCTTCCCCGACTTTGTCGATGGGATGCAGAAGATCTTGGTCTAAGACAGCACGGGGACGTCCCCCGGTCGACGTGCCACAGCGACATGTGCCTTGCTACGTGCAGCGGGCCTGTTCATCGACTCACAAAGCCTCGCTGGCGATGGTGCTTTCTTGGATCTGGCAATGGTGGAGGCTCGGCGTTCCTTCCAGCGTGCGTCTTGGCGGCGCTGGAGTTGGGCGGCGTCCGCTAGCTTCGGCGGTTGCAGGAAACCATAGGGATCGATTTGTATTTATCGATCTTTTATGGTTTTTTCTGCAAAGTTTTCAGGATAATCATTTTATCCCAATTTATCTTTTAATTTCCACGTATGTTGCTTCTTGTAACTTGATATTAAATTAATAAAATATGTGGTTGCTCAAAAAAAAACTTCTCTGTTCCATCCAAATGAGTTTCCACGAAGCAAATTATATATTGTTGATAATACTACCATATCAATCCTATTAACCCATATACCACTATATCACACGTTATTGGTTTTTAAATTTCTAAACTATATATTAAGTAAAAAATAATAAATAAGTAATAAATATATTTGGTTCCAAACTATATAATAAGTAAATAATAATAAATATATTGAATAATTTATATCATTAAATCTGTAAATCAGAATTCGACAAATTATATGTCTAAATCGATAAGAAAAATGAGAGGAATCCAAATATGACATCCATATGTAATGTTTATATGTTATATTTAATTTTCAATTTCTTATGCTCGTTTTTAAATTTCATGTATCATAAGTGATATCTCAAACTAATGAGTTTTACATTGAAAAAATCATAAACAATTCAAAAAAATGAAAAACCTTCACACATAGTCTTCTTATGTCAAATACTAATGAGTCCACTTGATAAAAAAGTTTTACATAGTTTTCTTATGCCATACCCCTGATACGTCTCAAACGTATCTATAATTTTTTATGCTTCATGCTTGTTTTTACACCATTTGCTTAGTGTTTTGTTACACTTCGTGGCGTTTTTATGCATTTTCTGTAACTAACCTATTAACAAGATGTCACAGTCCTAGTTTCCTGTTTTCTGCTATTTTTATGTTTCAGAAAAGTTACACAGGAAATATTCTCGGAATTGGACGAAACAAAAACCAAACATCCAGATATTTAACAAAGCTTCCAGAAGACCGAAGAGGAGACGAAGAAGGTCCACGAGCCGGCCACACAGTAGGGCGGTGCGGCCCAGGCCCTGGCCGCGCCCCCTATGTGTGAGACCGCCTCGGTCCACTTCTGACGCAGCCCCTTCGCCTATAAAGACCCCCGACGGGAAAAACCTAAGTACCCGATCAATTTTCCAGAAACACATCGCGATCCGCCGCCGTCGTCGACCCGAGATCGGGAGGGTCCAGAAGCTCTTTCCGGCACCCTACCGGAGAGGGGAATCACCACCGGAGGTCTTCTTCATCGCCATGCTTGCCTCTGGCGCGATGAGTGAGTAGTCTACCTTGGACTATGGGTCCATAGCAGTAGCTAGTTGGTTGTCCTCTCCACCATGTGCTTCATGTTTAGATCTCGTGAGCTGCTTTACATGATCGAGACTACCTTTATGTAATTCTACATATTGTGTTTGTTGGGATCCAATGAATATTGGTGTTATGATTGAGTTGATATACTGAATATTATCTTATGTTATCTCTATGTTGTTTATGATCTTGCATGCTCTCCATTGTTAGTAGCTATCTTGGCCGAGTAGATACTATTGACTCCAAGAGGGGGTATTTATGCTCGATAGTTGGGTTCATGCCTCTATTTAATCTGGGGGAGTGACGGAAACCTCTAAGGTTGTAGATGTATTGTTGCCACTCGGGAGAAAACAACATTCTTATGTCCAAGGACATATGCTTTGTTTACATTACACACTTTGCTTAATGCAATTATCTATTATTCGCAACTTAATACTCAAGGGGTCCTGAGATGATTCTCCGCGAGTGGATTATTAGTCATAGATGCAGTTGGATGGCGGTCTATGTATTTTGTTGTAATGCCTAGAGTAAATCTCATTGTGATCCTCTTGACATATGCACGTTATCTTTATTCTATCAATTGCCCAACTATAATTTGTTTACCCAGCATGTGTTATTTATCTTATGGAGAGACACCACTAGTGAACTGTGGACCCCGGTCCAATTTCCTTTACATTGCTATCACCTATTTACTTTTCTCGCACTGTTTACTTTACTTGCATACTACTATTGCTTTCCACTCGATATGCTCATTCCTTTGTTTACAGTAAACCGGTGAGATTGACAACCTCATCGTAAGTTGGGAGCAAAGTTCTTGGTTGTGTTGTGTGCAGGTTCCACGTTGCTATTAGTTGAAGACGCGCTAACAAGAATATCGTTAACGGCGCCCTTGTTGGAGTGTCACTAGGCTCGCAAGCATCACCTTCTTGAGTTTGGCTTTTTCCTACTGGATTGACATACCTTGGTTTCATAACTGAGGGAAAACTTGCTGCTATATTCATCAAACCTTCTCTTGGGGTTTCCAACTGGCCGGTCATTTATATCATCAACTACACGCCAACAGTTTTCTGGCACCATTCAACACCGCGCCATCAATAAGTTTTCTGGCATCGTTGCCGGGGAAAAAGAAGACTTCTGCAAGGGGAGTTTCGCATGCACATCCTTTACTTTGTTTTAGTTTTGCTTTACTTTATTTTTACTTGCATCGTTTTATCAAAAACACAAAAAATTAGTTTCCTCTTAGTTGTTATTTTTACTTGTCTTCTTTTAGCTTTGCTAGAATGGCTACTCCTGAAAACACCAAGTTGTGTGATTTTACTAGCACTAATAATAGTGATTTTATCTGCACTCCTATTGCGCCACCTGCTCCTGCTGCAAATTTTTATGAGATTAAGCCTGCTTTGTTGAACCTTGTTATGAAAGAGAAATTTCCTGGTACTAGTACTGATGATGCTGCAGCTTATCTCAACAATTTTGTTGAGCTATGTGAGATGCAGAAATATAAGGATGTAGAGAGTGATATTATTAAGCTTAAGTGGTTTCCTTTTTCTTTGAGAGGAAAAGCTAAGAATTGGTTGCTGTCTTTGCCTAAAAATAGTATTGATTCATGGGCTAAGTGTAAGGATGCTTTTATTGGAAGATACTATCCTCCTGCTAAGATTATAGCTTTGCGTAGCAATATTATGAAGTTTAGCCAGTTTGATAATGAACATGTTGCTCAGGCTTGGGAAAGAATGAAATCTATGATAAAGAATTGCCCCACTCATGGACTGACTACTTGGATGATTGTCCAAACTTTTTATGCAGGACTGATTTTTTTTTAAGGAACCTATTGGATTCCGCTGCTAGAGGCACTTTTATGTCCCTTACCTTGGGCGCCGCAACAAAGCTTCTTGATAATATGATGGTAAATTATTCTGAATGGCACACCGAGAGAGCTCCACAAGGTAAGAAGGTAAATTCTGTTGAGGAAACCTCTTCCTTGAGTGATAAGATTGATGCTATAATGCTTATGCTTTCTAATGATAGAGCTCATGTTGATCCTAATAATGTTCCTTTGGCCTCTTTGGTTGCTCAAGAAGAGCATGTTGATGTAAACTTCATTATAAATAATAATTTTAACAACAATGCTTATACGAACAATTTTGCTAGTAACAATTATAGACCGTCTCCTTCTAATGGGGATAATAGCTACCTTGGTAGGCCTAAAATGCCTAGTGAAGAAAGAATTTTTGAACTTGAAAAGGCTACCAAGAATTTTATGCAGGTGCAATATGATCAGAACAAGGCTTTCAGCAAGACCATGGAAGAGCAATCAGCTCTGTTGAGGACTATTAGTCATCAACTTGAAAATTTAAACAAGGCTATTCCTGAGTTGCAAGCTACGGTTTCCAAAGCTGAAACCAATATTTCATCTTTGTCTAATGTGCAATCTTCTTTGATTAACAGAATGTCCGCTAAGACTAATCCTTTTGCCAGTCCTAATGCTATCCAAGTTAGAATTGATGAAAATGTTAGGATGCTAGCAGAATTGCATGCCAGGTGGGAAAGAGAAGATGAGATGGCTAGAAAGATGAAGGTATGTACCATTACTACCTCTAATGATGTTGTTCCAAATGCTAGTAACCCTCTTACTTTGATTGGTGTAGATGAAACTCCCACTCCTTGTGTTAAAAAGCATAAAACTGCTAAAACTTTTTCTCAAAAGAGTGCTAAAATTTTTCGAAGTGTGGGAGATGATTTACCACCGCTAGAAAAGTGTTATTATGATGTTCCTATTGCTGATGTTGCTAAGAAGAAACCTTTGGGAAGGATTAATGATATTCTTATTATGGTTAACAATAACCTTGTTCCTGATGATTTTCTTGTCATGGATGTTGAATGCAATGCTTCATGTCCTATTATTTTGGGAAGACCCTTTCTTCGAACTGTAGGTGCCATCATTGATATGACGGAAGGCACCATCAAATATCAATTCCCACTCAAGAAAGGTATGGAACACTTCCCTAGAAAGAGGAAGAAACTAATTTTTGAGTCTATTCTTAGAGCAAATTATGAGCTTGATGCTTCATCGCTTGATATTACTTGATTCGCACTTTCTGCGCCTAGCTCAAAGGCGTTAAACAAAAGCACTCTTGGGAGATAACCCAATGTTTTACTTTCAGTTCTTGTTCTTTTATTTGAGTCTTGGAAGTTATTACAACTGTAATGACCTCTCCTTATCATTTTTATTTTGTTTTTGTGCGAAGAGAAGCCTCTAATTTGAGTGAGGTAAGATTTGGGGATGTTGCTGTCCTGAAACAGATTTTGGTGCTGCACCATCAAAATTCGTGAAAATTCTCAGAACATCTTTTGGACCTGCGATTTCTTATGCATATGCCCCAGGTTATATCCAAACTTTCATTAGTTTAACACTTTTTTATTTGAGCAACAGAAAACCCTCTAAAAAATCAACCTTTGTCAGCTGTTCTGTTTTGACAGATTTCTGCCACTATTTGTGTTTGCTTCTCGATCGCTTTCTTTTTGAGTTCTTTTGATCACAGAACTTTTGGGGAAGTTGCTACAGTAGTATATGCTTGATATGTAGTGGTTTTGAGTTGAAACCTGAAGCAAAAAGGGGTTGATTCAATATTATGCTTACACTAATGTTTCTAATAGAATTGTGTTGAGTTTTGTATGAAGGAAGTTTTCAAGTATACGGATCGGAGAATGACGAGATGAGTTGAAGAATGGACAAAAGCTCAAGCTTGCGGATGCCCACGCACCCCAAGAAATATCCAAGAGGTACAAGCGTCAAAGCTTAGGATGCCCCTGAGGCACCCCTTCTTCATCGGCAAAAATCAGGTCACCTTTCAACACACTATATTTTTATTGCTTCATGCACTATGCGTTTTTCTTGGAGCGTCTTTATTTTAGTTTTCAGTTTTCTTTAGTTTTGTTTGCTGCAATAAATGGTCGGACCCCAACAAATTCCTTTTGGAGAAGTTGCCTTGCTTTTCATTTGCCAAGAACACTCCGTTTTTCACTCTTATCGTTCAATGAGTGTTCTCTTTTTCTAGAACTGCATTTAGTTTTCGTTTTTCGCCTTGATTTGTGTTCAGATCTTGTTATATCTTTGAATCAAGGTGTATTTTGACCTCTGGTCCAAGTTTGTTTTCACCAAAAGAGTTGTTTTAAAAAAAGCTTGAATGGTGTTGGAAAAGAGAAAAAGTTTCATGCAAAAAAGTGGTACAAAAAGGAGCTTGTGTAGACTGCGGCTTAGGCTTTTGCCTGTTGTGCTTGATGTCTTTTTGATAGTATGCTTTGTGGTTTTGCTGTAGCATGACTTGTCTCAAATGACTGAGATTCCTTAATGAGCCTTTGAAAAAATCATGCGTTGTTTTTATTATTTGGAAGCATTAATTTGGTTTTCTCCTTGATGCTTTATTTGGGTTGACTTGGCGCATGCTCACACATGTTAGATTCATACAAAGTCGCCATAAGCCTCTATGATCATTTAGTTTTTGAATTTTGATACCATCTTATGCTTCTTTTAATGTTGCTTTGTCACTTTGCATGATTATGGCCGTTATTGCTCTCTTAGTTGGTCGCTCCCAGTCTTTTGCTAGCCCTCATTTTGTACTGAGTATGAGCTCTACTCGTGCATCCAACTCCTAAAAACCAAGTTTGCCATTATGTCCACTATAAATTCCTATGTATGGTATTTGTAAGCCATTCCAAGTAAATTTTCATGTGCTATCTTTGAAAAAACCTTCAAAATACTTCTCGTTTTGTGACACTATTTTCAGCTCATGGGGACGTAGTGGTCGGATTTGCTATCTTCCATATTGTCTTATTTCAAAAAGAAAAAAAAAAGAGAAAAAAGAAAAGAAAAAAAAGGCACTCCTCTATGGTATGTGAATGTTGGTGGGCACCCGATGGAATCGGTTAGCCATGGTTTGTGAAAGGAAAAAAGGTGGGGAGGAGTGCCAAGCTTTATAAAAGAGCACAAAAAGTGTCAATCTCCCTTAAAAACTTGCATCATTTTTGTATGGAAGATAGTAAGAACCCCATTGTCAGTCGTTGACAAAAATAACCACCTCTCAAAACCCAATTTTTATCTCTCTGTTTTGCAAATGAAAAGCTCTAGCACATGTTTAATCACTGCTTCCCTCTACGAAGGGCCTTTCTTTTACTTTTATGTTGAGTCACCACCTTCTATCTTTATGCATCGTCTAAGAGAGCATAGTTGTCATTCTTAGTGTAATGTGCATTGTCCCAAAGTTTTCATTGATTGATTCATGATGTTGGTTTCACTTATTCTTAAATTATTTGTATCCAGTCGCCCTCTTAAACTTGAAGGTGTCCTATGCATTTATGTTTTGCTATTCTATGAAGGACAAGCTGAAAACCATTTGCTATGTTTTTCCTTATGATTTGAACACACGTTTGACTTTTATTGTTTCATTTTCATGATCTTTCGTTTGTGTTCTTTTTCATGTTTTAACATGGTTGCTAAGTTTCTTCTATCAAGATTATATCTTTCATGCTCATGTTTTAAGTTCTTTTGATCCCAGCATACAATGCTTACATAGATGATCAAGATTGTGTAGGACCATGTCACCTCAAAAATTATTTCTTTGTTATCACTTACCTACTCGAGGACGAGCAGGAGTTAAGCTTGGGGATGCTGATACGTCTTAAACGTATGTATAATTTTTGATGCTCCATGCTTGTTTTTACACCATTTGCTTAGTGTTTCGTTACACTTAGTGGCATTTTTATGCATTTTCCGGAACTCCCTATTTTTTGCTGTTTTGTGTTTCAAAAAAGTTACACATGAAATATTCTTGGAATTGGACGAAACAAAAGCCAAACATCCAGATATTTAACGAATCTTCCAAAAGACCGAAGAGGAGATGGAGAGGGGCCACGAGCCAGCCACACAGTAGGGCGGTGCGGCCCAGGCCCTGGCCGCGCCCCCTATGTGTGAGACCACCTCGATTCGCTTCTAACGCTGCCCCTTCGCCTATAAAGACCCCCCGATGGGAAAAACCTAAGTACCCGATCAATTTTCCAAAAACACATCGCGATCCGCCGCCGTCGTCGACCCAAGATCGGGAGGGTCCAGAAGCTCTTCCCGGCACCCTGCCGGAGAGGGAAATCGCCACCGAAGGTCTTCTTCATCGCCATGCTTGCCTCCGGCGCGATGAGTGAGTAGTCTACCTTGGACTATGGGTCCATAGCAGTAGCTAGTTGGTTGTCCTCTCCAACATGTGCTTTATGTTTAGATCTCGTGAGCTGCTTTACATGATCGAGACTACCTTTATATAATTCTACATGTTGTGTTTGTTAAGATCCGATGAATATTGATATTATGATTGAGTTGATGTGCTAAATATTATCTTATGTTATCTCTATGTTGTTTATAATCTTGCATGCTCTCCGTTGTTAGTAGCTATCTTGGCCGAGTAGATACTAGTGACTCCAAGAGGGGGTATTTATGCTCGATAGTTGGGTTTATGCCTCTATTTAATCTGGAGGAGTGACAGAAACCTCTAAGGTTGTAGATGTGTTGTTGCCACTAGGGAGAAAATAACATTCTTATGTCCAAGGACATATGCTTTGTTTACATTACATACTTTGCTTAATGTAATTATCTGTTGTTCGCAACTTAATACTCAAGGGGTCCTCGGATGATTCTCCACGAGTGGATTATTAGTCATAGATGCAGTTGGATGGCGGTCTATGTATTTTGTTGTAATGCCCAGAGTAAATCTCATAGTGATCCTCTTGACATATGCACGTTATCTTTATTCTGTCAATTGCCCAACTGTAATTTGTTTACCCAGCATGTGTTATTTATCTTATGGAGAGACACCACTAGTGAACTGTGGACCCCGGTCCAATTTCCTTTACATTTCTATCGCTTGTTTACTTTTGTCGTACTGTTTACTTTACTCACATACTACTATTGCTTTCCACTCGATATGCTCATTCCTTTATTTACAGCAAACCGGTGAGATTGACAACCTCATCGTAAGTAGGGAGCAAAGTTCTTGGTTGTGTTGTGTGTAGGTTCTACGTTGCTACTAGTTGAAGACGCGCTAACAAGAATATCGTTAACGGTGCCCTTGTTGGAGTGTCACTAGGCTAGCAAGCATCACCTTCTTGAGTTTGGCTTTTTCCTACTGGATTGACATACCTTGGTTTCATAACTGAGGGAAAACTTGCTGCTATATTCATCAAACCTTCTCTTGGGGTTTCCAACTGGCCGGTCATTTATATTATCAACTAAACGCCAACAGTTTTCTGGCACCATTCAACACCGCGCCATCAACCCCCGCTTTACCCCGTTAACCCTCGCTTTACCCTGTTGATAAACAGCGGGCATGAACCTTCTTAGCTAAGGGTTGAATTTTGCAAAACTCTTTGTATATCCCTAATAAAATAAAATGTTGTGTACCTAAAAATGATTTTTTTGAAAAATCATGAGGAAGCCATGATGGAGCTGTAGTTCAAATTTACCCCGCTTCCTTCTGAATTGGCAAAAGTTTGTCTTTTTTGTGGAAGGTCAATGCAAAGCTTCACACACACAAAAAATTGGTGATATATACATAAAACGTGTCCTAATATTGTTTAAAATTATGGTGGTCTAGTTTTGTAATGTATTTTTAGTACTTCCTTTACAAAAATACATAATTTCGACACTTAGAAAATGGAAATTGAATTTTTTATGCATAGAAAATGAAAACTCCCAGAATGAACTTTATTTTCCATCCCAATATGCACACATGTGCAAAATATGGGGTTATTTGAACAAAATATTCTATGATTCGGGTCATGACCTAGCTCATCGGGCTTGAAAGCCATGAAACTTTATACATGATAGGTCATTTCTGAGAAGGGGTTTCTACAATATTTGCAATAGTCTAAGTTTATTATTTTTCCTCGGAACTAGGTCATATAACATGACACAATGCGAAGGTTTTACATTTTTTTGATTTTTTTTGAATTTCTTATGATCGATTCAAAATGTGGTCGAAATGGCGAGCATGAATTTTGCAGAACTATTTATGGATCTATGATAAAACATCTACTTGTGAACCTGAAAATTATTTTTTTAAAAATATCATGAGCAAACTATGATACAGTTATAGTTCAAATTTACCCCTCTTCCTACTGAATTGGCAAGAGTTTGTCTTTTCTGTGAAAGGTTAATGCAAAGCTTCATACACACAAAAATGGGTGATCTATACATAAAATGTGTCCTACTATTGTTGAAAATTAGGATGGTCTACGTTTATAATGTATTTTCAGTACTTCCTTCATAAAAAAACCTAATCTTGATACTTAGAAAATGGAAATTAAATTTTTTATGCATAGAAAATGAAAACTCCCAATATGAAATTTGTTTGCCATCCCAATATGCACACATGTGCACAATATGTGGTCATTTGAACAAACTATTCCATGATTTGGGTCATGACCTAGCTCATCTCGCTTGAAAGCGATGAAACTTCGTACATGATATGTCCTATCTGAGAAGGAGTTTCCACAATATTTGCAATAGTCCAAGTTTATTGGTTTTCCTCATACCTAGGGCACATAACATGACACAATACGAAGGTTTTACATTTTTTTGATTTTTTTTGAATTTCTTATGCTCGATTCAAAATGCGGTCAAAACGGCGGGCATGAACCTTGATGCGGGCAGATAACCACCCAGTTGGGAACCCCAAGAGAAAGGTATGATGAGCACAGTAGCAAGTTTTCCCTCAGTAAGAAACTGAGGTTTATCGAACCAGTAGGAAAAAGCCAAACTTCGGAAGGTGATGCCTGCTAGCTTCGCGACAGCTCCGGACAATTTATAAGGCGCCTCGTCCAGGGCTTTGCTTTGCACCAGCAACAATGTGGAACCTGCACACAACACAACCAAGAACTTTGCTCCCAACTTACGATGAGGTTGTCAATCTCACTGGTTTGCTTTAAACAAAGGATTGAGTGTATCGAGTGGAAAGCAATAGTAGTATGCGAGAAAGTAAACAGTGTGAGTAAAAGTAAACTGTAATAGCAATGTAAAGGAAATTGGACCGAGGTCCACAGTTCACTAGTGGTGTCTCTCCATAAGATAAATAACGATATGTTGGGTAAATAAATTACAGTTGGGTAATTGATAGAATAAAGATAATGTGCATATGTCACGAGGATCACTATGAGATTTAATCTGGGCATTACAACAAAATACATAGACCGCCATCCAACTGCATCTATGACTAATAATCCACTCGCGGGGATATCGTCCGAACACCCCTCGAGTATTAAGTTGCGAACAACAGATAACCGCATTAAGCAAAGTGTGTAATATAAACAAAACGAATATCCGTGTACACAAGAATGTTGTTTTCTTCCTAGTGGCAACAGCACATCTACAACCTTAGAGGTTTCTGTCACTCCCCCAGATTAAATAGAGGCATAAACCCAACTATCGAGCATAAATACCCCCTCTTGGAGTCACTAGTATCTACTTGGCCAAGATAGCTACTAACAACGGAGAGCATGCAAGATCATAAACAACATAGAGATAACATAAGATAATATTCAGCACATCAACTTAACATAACACCAATATTCATCGGATCCCAACAAACACAACACGTAGAATTACATAAAGATGATCTTGATCATGTAAGGCAGCTCACGAGATATAAACATGAAGCACATGGTGGAGAAGACAACCATCTAGCTACTACTATGGACCCATAGTCCAAGGTAGACTACTCACTCATCGCGTCGGAGGCAAGCATGGCGATGAAGAAGACCTCTGGTGCCGATTCCCCTCTCTGGCAGGGGGCCGAGAAGAGCTTCTGGACCCTCCCGATCTCGGGTCGACGACGGCGGCGGATCGCGATGTGTTTCTGGAAAATTGATCGGATTTTTAGGTTTTTCCCATCGGGGGGTGTTTATAGGCGAAGGGGCAATGTCAGAGGTGGACCAGGGTGGCCTCACCCATAGGGGGCGTGGGCCAGGGGCTGGCCGCGCCGCCCTATGGTGTGGCCGGCCCGTGGCCACCCTCCATCTTCTCTTCGGTCTTCTGGAAGCTTCAGTAAATATTAGGAGGTTCGACTTTTGTTTCGTCCAATTCCGAAAATATTTCCTGTGTAACTTTTCTGAAACACAAAAACAGCAGAAAACAGAGAACTGACACTGTGGCATCTTGTTAATAGGTTAGTTTTGGAAAATGCATAAAAATGCCACGAAGTGTAACAAAACACTGAGCAAATGGTGTAAGAACAAGCATGGAGCATCAAAAATTATAGATACGTTTGAGACATATCATGCATCCCCAAGCTTAACTCCTGCTCGTCCTCAAGTAGGTAAGTGATATCAAAGAATAATTTTTGAGGTGACATGCACCAACACAATCTTGATCATCTATGTAAGCATTGAGTGTTGGGATCAAAAGAACTTAAAACATGGGCATGAAAGACATAATCTTGATAGAAGAAACTTAGCAACCATGTTATAACGCGAAAAAGAACACAAACGAAAGATCATGAAAAATGAAACAATAAAAGTCAAACGTGTGTTCAAATCATATGGAAAACATAGCAAATGGTTTTTAGCTTGTCCCTCATGGAATAGCAAAACATAAATGCATAGGACACCTTCAAGTTGTTTATGATCTTGCATGCTCTCCGTTGTTAGTAGCTATCTTGGCCGAGTAGTTGCTAGTGACTCCAAGAGGGAGTATTTATGCTCGATAGTGGGTTCATGCCTCTATTTAACCTGGGGGAGTGACAGAAACCTCTAAGGTTGTAGATGTGTTGTTGCTACTAGGGAGAAAACAACATTCATATGCTCAAGGGCATATGCTTTGTTTACATTACACACTTTGCTTAATGCAATTATCTGTTATTCGCAACTTAATACTTGTGGAGTTCTCGGATTGATTCACCACAAGTGGATTATTAGTCATAGATGCAGTTGGATGGCGGTCTATGTATTTTGTTGTAATGCCCAGAGTAAATATCATAGTGATCTTCTTGATATATCACGTTTATCTTTATTCTATCAATTGCCCAACTGTAATTTGTTTACCCAGCATGTGTTATTTATCTTATGGAGAGACACCACTAGTGAACTGTGGACCCCGGTCCTATTTCCATCATATTGCTATTACCTGTTTATTTACTCGCACTGTTTACTTTACTCGCATACTCTATTGTTTTCCACTCGATACACTCATAACCTTTGTTTAAAGCAAACCGGTGAGATGGACAACCTCATCGCAAGTTGGGAACGAAGTACTTGGTTGTGTTGTGTGCAGGTTCCGCGTTGCAGCTAGCAAGCAAAGCTTGGACGAGGCGCCATATATATATTGTCCGGAGCTGTCGCAAGCTAGCAAGCATCACCTTCAGTCGTTTGTCTCTCCTCTCCAAGATCGACATACCTTGGTTTCTTAACTGAGGGAAAACTAGCTGCTATACTCATCACACCTTCCTCTTGGGGTTCCCAACTGGCTGGTCATTCACCACGCACAAGGACCGTCTGCTACACGTCAACTTGGCACCAGCAGCTTCTTTTCTGGCGCCGTTGCCAGGGAGGAAGTAGAAGACTTCTGCGAGGGGAGTTTTCGCACGCACATCCTTTACTTTGTTATTGTTTTGCTTTACTGTATTTATTTTACCTGCATCATTTTATATCAAAAATCCAAAAAAATTAGAATCCTTGGTAGTTGTTTTTACTTGTTTACTTTCGTTTTGCTGAAATGGCCAATCCTGAAAACACCAAGTTGTGTGACTTTACTAGCACAAACAATAGTGATTTTATCTGCACTCCTATTGCACCACCTGCTACTACTGCAAACTTTTATGAGATTAAGCCTGCTTTGTTGAACCTTGTTATGAAAGAGCAATTTTCTGGTGCTAGTACTGAAGATGTTGCAGCTCATCTCAACAATTTTGTTGAGCTATGTGAGATGCAGAAATATAAGGATGTTGATAGTGATATTATTAAGCTCAAGTTGTTTCCTTTTTCCTTGAGAGGAAAAGCTAAAGATTGGTTGCTGTCTTTGACTAAGAATAGTATTGATTCATGGGCTAAGTGTAAGGATGCTTTTATTGGTAGATACTATCCTCCTGCTAAGATTATATCTTTGTGTAGCAATATTATGAAGTTTACTCAGTTTGATAATGAACATGTTGCTCAAGCTTGGGAAAGAATGAAATCTATGATAAAGAATTGCCCCACTCATGGACTGACTACTTGGATGATTATCCAAACCTTTTATGCAGGACTGAATTTTTCTTCAAGGAACCTACTTGATTCAGCTGCTGGAGGCACATTTATGTCCCTTACCTTGGGCGCCGCATCAAAGCTACTCGACAACATGATGGTAAATTATTCTGAATGGCACACCGAGAGAGCTCCACAAGGTAAGAAGGTAAATTCTGTTGAGGAGACCTCTTCCTTGAATGATAAGATTGATACCATTATGGCTATGCTTGCTAATGATAGGACTCATGTTGATCCTAATAATGTTCCTTTGGCCTCTCTGGTTGCTCAAGAAGAGCATGTTGATGTGAATTTCATTAGAAACAATAATTTTAACAACAATGCTTATAGGAACAATTTTGCTAGTAACAATTATAGGCCGTATCCTTCTACCAATGGTAATGGTTATGGTAATTCCTACAACAACACTAGGGCCGCGCCCTCCGAGCTTGAGGTAATGTTCAAGGACTTCATCGGTAAGCAAACTGCTTTTAACAAGTCTGTTGAGGAAAAGTTAGGCAAAATTGATATTCTTGCTTCTAAAGTTGATAGCCTTGCTCATGATGTTGAACTTCTGAAATTAAAAGTGTTGCCTAATGATGTGAAAGAGAACAATATTTTTGCTACCGCTAATGCTATTCAAGTTGGAATTGATAAAAATATTAGATTGTTAGCGGAATTGCATGCCAGGTGGGAAAGAGAAGATGAGATGGCTAGAGAGATGAAGGTATGTACCATTACTACCTCTAATGATGTTGCTCCTAATGCTAGCAATCCTCTTACTTTGATTGGTGTAGATAAAACTCCCACTCCTTGTGTTAAAAAGCGTAAAACTGCTAAAACTTTTTCTCAAAAGAGTGCTGAAATTTTTCAGAGTGTGGGAGATGATAGCTGTACTTCTTTTAATGATTTTGATGTTTATGGCTGCAATATATCTGAAGTAATTTTGTTCTTGCAAAAGCTTGCTTTGACTCCCAATGCTAGTTCTTTAAATATTGCTTTTACTAAGCATATTACCAATGCTCTCATGAAAATTAGGGATGAAAAGTTGAAGCAAAAAGCTTCCGTTCCCAAGAAGTTAGAGGATGGTTGGGAACCCATCATTGATATGAATGTTAATGGTTATGATTGCCATGCTTTATGTGATCTAGGTGCTAGTATTTCTATCATGCCTAGAAAGATTTATGACATGCTTGATTTACCACCGCTTGAAAAATGTTATTTTGATGTTCCTATTGCTGATGTTGCTAAGAAGAAACCTTTGGGAAGAATTAATGATGTTCTTATTGTGGTTAACAATAACCTTGTTCCCGTTGATTTTCTCGTTATGGACGTTGAATGCCATGCTTCATGTCCTATTATTTTGGGAATACCCTTTCTTCGAACTGTAGGTGCTATCATTGATTTGAGGGAAGGCACTATCAAGTATCAATTCCCACTAAAGAAAGGTATGGAACACTTCCCTAGGAAAATAAAGAAATTACTTTTTGACTCTATTCTTAGAGAAAATTATGATCTTGATGCTTCATCACTTGATGTTACTTGATTCGCAATTTTCTGCGCCTAGCTCAAAGGCGTTAAAGAAAAGCACTCTTGGAAGATAACCCAATATTTTCTTTTCAGTACTTTTTCTTTTATTTGAGTCTTGGAAGTCATTACTACTGTAATGAGCGCTCCTTATCTTGTTTATTTCGTTTTTGTGCCAAGAGAAGCCTCTAATTCGAGTGAGGTAAAGATTTGGGGATGTTGCTGTCCTGAAACTGTTTTCGGTGCTGCACCGTAAAATTCGTATAAATTCTCTGTTTATCTTTTGGACCTGAGATTTCTTGTGCATATGCCCCAGGTTATATCCAAACTTTTGTTAGTTGAACACTTTTTGATTTGAGCAACAGAAAATCCCTCAAAAATTCGACCTTTGTCAGCTGTTCAGTTTTGACACATTTCTGCCAATATTTGTGCTTGCCACTTTATCGCTTTCTTTTGAGTTCTTTTGATCACGGAACTTTTGGGGAGGTTGCTACAGTAGTATTTACTATATATGTGGTGGTTTTGAGTTGAAACCTAAAGCAAAAAGAGGTTGATTATATGTTATGCTTGCACTAATGTTGCTAATAGAATTGTGTTTAGTTTTGTATGAAGGAAGTTTTCAAGTGTAGGGATTGGAGAATGATGAGATGAGTTGAAGAATGGACAAAAGCTCAAGCTTGGGGATGCCCAGCACCCCAAGAAATATCCAAGAAGTACAAGCGTCAAAGCTTGGGGATGCCCCCGAGGCACCCCTTCTTCATCGGCAAAAATCAGGTCACCTTTCAAGACGCTATATTTTTATTGCTTCATGCACTATGTGTTTTTCTTGGAGCGTTAGTTATTTTAGTTTTCTTAGTTAGTTTAGTTTGTTTGTTTGCTGCAATAAATGGTTGTACCCCAACAAATTTTCTTTGGAGAAGTCGCCATGCTTTTCATTTGCAAGAACGCTCTAGTTTTCACTCTTATTAAAAATCGAGTGTTCTTCTTTTTCTGCTACTGCTTTTGGTTTTTGTTTTTGCCTTGATTTGCGTTCAGACCTTGCCATATCTTTTCATCAAGGTGTATTTTTGCCTCTGATCTTTATTGGTTTTCATCAAAAGAGGTGTCTTTAAAAATTTCAAATGGTGTTGGAAAAGAGAAAAAGCTTTGTGCAAAATAGTGGTACAAGAAGGAGCTTGTGTACACTGCGGCTTAGGCTTTTTCATGTCATGCTTGATGTCTTTTTGATAGTATGCTTAGTGGTTTTGCTGTAGCATGACTTGTCTCAAATAACTGAGATTGCTTAATGAGCCTTTGAAAAAAATCATGCGTTGTTTTTATTGTATGGAAGCATTATTTTGGTTTTCTCCTTGATGCTTTATTTGGGTTGACTTGGCGCATGCTCACACATGTTAGACTCTTACAAAGTCGCCAATAGCCTTCATGATCATTTAGTTTTTAACTTTTGATGCCATCTTATGCTTCTTTTAATGTCGCTTTATCGCTTTGCATGATTATGGCCATTATTGCTCTCTTAGTTGGTCGCTCCCAGTCTTTTGCTAGCCCTCACCTTGTACTGAGTATGAGCTCTACTCGTGCATCCAACTCCTAAAAGCCAAGTTTTCCAAAGTGTCCACCATACATACCTACTAGCAATTTGCTATTCCAAGTAAATTTGACTTGCTTTTATTTTCTCTTCAAATTAAGCTCTTACCAGTGTTATGCGAAATTCGGTCAGTAAAGCTCTCACGAACCGGAAGGCACACTTTACTTTTTCCTGTTCTTAAAATTTTGACATTGTGGTCTTTTATGTTGAGTTGTTATGCTTGCAAGTTGTAAGTTGGATTCTAGCCTAGCCATGCTGTCATGGGGCATGCTTTCAACATTGCACTTCTTATTTGAGTTGATATCGTGATCTTTTGTTTATGGATGCCCGCGGTGTGAAATGAATTGGGAATCTTGTGGGGATCATGGAGTTTGTATATGTGATAGGGAAACGCCGGGCCGCCAATCTAAGCCATGCATAATTCATGGTGCAAATTTGCAGCATACCCATGGTGAACATTCGACGACGCATCTCACAATAAAAAGATAAACAAAAGGCAAATAAAAGAGATGTCGAGGTGTTCATTGTCTGCTTGTCCTGTCATTTTGGTGTGGGCTTGTTCCATGTCATCGGGCACGGAGGTACCCCATTGGCGGTTCTCAATGATATTACAATGACAAGAGCCTTGCTTGGGACTCTAAATAAAGTAGCATGAGGTTTGGGTACTCATATTCACGGGGCACGAGGTTTTCAACTTATGATTTGTCAAGCATATGCATCATAATTGTTCTCGCATTAACTTTAACCATTCAAGATGCTTATGATGGGGGCAATGAGAGCTCAAAGCCGGTAAGTACCATAATTTTTGAAGGTTATAAAACTTGCAATCACTGCTTCCCTCTGCGAAGGGCCTTTCTTCTACTTTTATGTTGAGTCACCACCTTCTTTCTTTATGCACCATTAAGAGAGCATAGTTGTCATTCTTAGTGTGATATGCATTGTCCCAAAGTTCATTGATTTACTCATATTGTTGGTTTCACTTGTTCTCAAATTATTTGTATCTAGTCACCCTCTTAAACTTGAAGGTGTCCTATGCATTTATGTTTTGCTCTCTTTGAAGGACAAGCTGAAAACCATTTGTATGTTTTTCCTTATGATTTGAACACACGTTTGACTTTCATTGTTTCATTTTTCATGATCTTTTGTTTATGTTCATTTGCATGTTTACAACATGGTTGCTAAGTTCTTATTGTCAAGATTATATCTTCATGCCCATGTTTTAAGTTCTTATGATCCCAGCTCACAAATGCTTACATACATGATCAAGATCGTGTAGCTGCATGTCACCTCAAAAATTATTCTTTTGTTATCACTTACCTACTCGAGGATGAGCAGGAGTTAAGCTTGGGGATGCTTGATACGTCTCCAACGTATCTATAATTTTTGATGCTCCATGCTTGTTTTTACACCATTTGTCTATTGTTTCGTTACACTTCATGGCACTTTTATGCATTTTCCGGAACTAACCTATTAACAAGTTGCCACAGTGCCAGTTCCCTGTTTTCTGCTGTTTTTGTGTTTCAGAAGTGATACCCAGGAAATATTCTCGGAATTGGACGAAACAAGTTCCTGAAGTCTTATTTTACCCGGAAGCTTCCAGAGATCCGAAGAAGAGTAGGAGGGGGGCCACCAGGGCCCCACATGCCAGGCTGGCGCGGCCAGGGGCCTGGCTGCGCCGCCATAGGGTGAGGGCGCCTGGTCCCTCCTCTGACATCGCCCCTTCGCCTATAAAGACCCCCCGACGGAAAAAACCTAAGTACCCGATCAATTTTCCAGAACACATCGCGATCCGCCGCCACCGTCGACCCGAAGATCGGGAGGGTCCACAAGCTCTTCCCGGCACCCTGCCGGAGAGGGGAATCGCCACCGGAGGTCTTCTTCATCGCCATGCTTGCCTCCGGAGCGATGAGTGAGTAGTCTACCTTGGACTATGGGTCCATAGCAGTAGCTAGATGGTTGTCTCCTCCACCATGTGCTTCATGTTTAGATCTCATGAGCTGCCCTACATGATTGAGATCACCGTTATGTAATTCTACATGTTCGGTTTGTTGGGATCCGATGAATATTGGTGTTTATGATTAAGTTGCTGTACTGAATTATATATTTTGTTATCTCTATGTTGTTTATGATCTTGCATGCTCTCCGTTGTTAGTAGCTATCTTGGCCGAGTAGTTGCTAGTGACTCCAAGAGGGAGTATTTATGCTCGATAATGGGTTCATGTCTCTATTTAACCTGGGGGAGTGACAGAAAACTCTAAGGTTGTAGATGTGCTGTTGCTACTAGGGAGAAAACAACATTCATATGCTCAAGGGCATATGCTTTGTTTACATTACACACTTTGCTTAATGCAATTATCTGTTGTTCGCAACTTAATACTTGTGGAGTTCTCGGATTGATTCACCACAAGTGGATTATTAGTCATAGATGCAGTTGGATGGCGGTCTATGTATTTTGTTGTAATGCCCAGAGTAAATCTCATAGTGATCTTCTTGACATATCACGTTTATCTTTATTCTATCAATTGCCCAACTGTAATTTGTTTACCCAGCATGTGTTATTTATCTTATGGAGAGACACCACTAGTGAACTGTGGACCCCGGTCCTATTTCCATCATATTGCTATTACCTATTTACTTTACTCACACTGTATACTTTACTCGCATACTCTATTGTTTTCCACTCGATACGCTCATAACCTTTGTTTAAAGCAAATCGGTGAGATTGACAACCTCATCGCAAGTTGGGAACGAAATACTTGGTTGTGTTGTGTGCAGGTTCCGCGTTGCAGCTAGCAAGCAAAGCTTGGACGAGGCGCCATATATAAATTGTCCGGAGCTGTCACAAGCTAGCAAGCATCACCTTCAGTCGTTTGTCTCTCCTCTCCAAGATCGACATACCTTGGTTTCTTAACTGAGGGAAAACTAGCTGCTATACTCATCACACCTTCCTCTTGGGGTTCCCAACTGGCTGGTCATTCACCACGCACAAGGACCGTCTGCTACACGTCAACTTGGCACCAGCAGTCCCCATGAGCTAAAAACAGTGTCATAAAATGAGAAGTATTTTGAAGCTTTTTTTGAAAGGTAGCACATGAAAATTTACTTGGAATGGCTTACAAATACCATGCATAGGAATTTATATTGGACACAATGGCAAACTTGGTTTTTGGGAGTTAGATGCACGAGTAGAGCTCATACTCAGCACAAAATGAGGGCTAGCAAAAGACTGGGAGCGACCAACTAAGAGAGTAATAACAGCCATAATCATGCATAGCGACAAAACATCATTAAGAGAAGCATAAAATGGCATCAAAATTCAAAAACTAAATGATCATAGAGGCTTATGGTGACTTTGTATGAGTCAAACATGTTGTAAGCATGTGCCAAGTCAACTCAAATAAAGCATCAAAGGAGAAAACCAAATAAATGCTTCCACATAATAAGAATAACGCATGATTATTTCAAAGGCTCATTAAGCAATCTCAGTCATTTGAGACAAGTCATGCTACAACAAAAATCACAAAGCATACTATCAAAATGACATCAAGCATGGCATGAAAAAGTCTAAGCCGCAGTCTACACAAACTCCTTTTTGTACCACTTTTTTTTGCATGAAACTTTTTCTCTTTTCCAACACCATTCGAACCTTTTTAAAACAACTCTTTTGATGAATACCAACATGGACCAGAGGTCAAAATACACCTTGATGCGAATATAAAAGAACATCTGAACAAAAATCAAGGCGAAAAATGAAAGCTAAACGCAGTAGCAGAAAAAGAGAACACTCGTTGAACGATAAGAGTGAAAACGGAGTGTTCTTGGCAAATGAAAACGAGTACATCTTCTCCAAAATAAATTTGTTGGGGTCCAACCATTTATTGCAGCAAACAAAACAAAACAAAACTGAAAACTAAAGTAAAGACGCTCCAAGAAAAACGCATAGTGCGTGAAGCAATAAAAATATAGTGTGTTGAAAGGTGATATGATTTTTGCCGATGAAGAAAGGGTGCCTCGGGGGCATCCCCAAGCTTTCACGCTTGTACCTCTTGGATATTTCTTGGGGTGCGTGGGCATCCCCAAGCTTTTGTCCATTCTTTAACTCATCTCATCATTCTCCAATCCCTACACTTGAAAACTTCCTTCATACAAAACTCAACACAATTCTATTAGCAACATTAGTGTAAGTATAATAATGAATCAACCCCTTTTTGGTTCAGATTTCAACTCAAAACCACCACATATAAAGCATATACTACTGTAGCAACTTCTCCAAAAGTTCCGTGATCAAAAGAACTCAAAAAGAAAGCGATCGAGAGGCAAACACAAATAGTGGCAGAAATCTGTCGAAATAGAATAGCTGACAAAGGTCGATTTTTTTGAGGGTTTTCTGTTGCTCAAATCAAAAAGTGTAAAACTAATGAAAGTTTGGATATAACCTGGGGCATATGCACAAGAAATCTCAGGTCAAAAAGATATTCTGAGAATTGTCACAAATTTTTACTGTGCAGCACCAAAATCTGTTTTAGGACAGCAACTTCTCCAAATCTTACCTCACTCAAATTAGAGGTTTCTATTGGCACAACAACGAAATAAAAATGATAAGGAGAGTTCATTACAGTAGTAATAACTTCCAAGACTCAAATAAAAGAAAAAGAACTAAAACTAAAACAATAGGTTATCACCCAAGAGTGTTTTTCTTTAACGCCTTTGAGCTAGACGCTGAAAGGTGGAAATCAAGTATTTTCAAAAGAAGCATTAAGATCAACTGTTTCCTCAAGATCACCACTTATCACACTAGGCACTTTAGAGGTTTCTAAAGATGATTCAACCTGCAAGTCACTCTTAGTTGAACTAAAAGTCTTACCAATCTTAAAAACATGCTGCGGTTTAGGCACAGACACCTTGGAAACATACATAAATTTTTGCTCTTTTCCAACAAAAGCTTTATCCTTCTTAAACTTAAGAGAAGAGAAAATTGAACTTAAAGTTTCCATAGATTCCTCCAGTTTCCCAATCCTAAGGTTTTGACTATCAAGAGTAGTGCTAGCCTCTAAAATGGTGATTCTCTTACCGATACTTTCTATCAATTCATTAACCCGGCTAGCATTATCAAGGATATTTGGCAAACTTTTTTCTAAAGAGCTAAGCTTTTCCAAAACTTCCTCCAAAGTGACCTCAGTGTTAACAACATGAATAGGTGATACTCCCACTAAACTTTTAATTAAAGTGCATGCTTCAAGAGCGGGAGTACCCAGAAAATTACCTCCTGCAAGAGTATCAAGAACATACCTATTCCAACTAGATATACCAACATAAAAAATTATAAGGAGGATCATGGTAGAATGCTTCTTCGTACACCTATGATGAGAGTTGCTAATACGGTACCAAGCATCTTTCAAATTCTCTCTCCCTTGTTGCTTAAAAGTACGAACTTCAACTTCAGGATTACTCATTCTAACAAGACTAAAAGCAAATAAATAAAAGCAACTATAAAGGAAACTAATTTTTTTGTATTTTTTATAAAACGATGCAAGCAAAAATAAAGTAAAGCAAAACTAAAACAAAGTAAAGGATGTGCGTGCGAAACTCCCCTTGCAGAAGTCTTCTTTTTCCCCGGCAACGGCGCCAGAAAAATAGCTTGATGCGGGCAGATAACCACCCAGTTGGGAACCCCAAGAGGAAGGTATGATGAGCACAGTAGCAAGTTTTCCCTCAGTAAGAAACTGAGGTTTATTAAACCAGTAGGAAAAGGCCAAACTTCAGAAGGTGATGCCTGCTAGCTTCGCGATAGCTCCGGACAATTTATAAGGCGCCTCGTCCAAGGCTTTGCTTTGCACCAGCAACAACGTGGAACCTGCACACAACACAACCAAGAACTTTTCTCTCAACTTACGATGAGGTTGTCAATCTCACCAGTTTGCTATAAACAAAGGATTGAGCGTATCGAGTGGAAAGTAATAGTAGTATGCGAGAAAGTAAACAGTACGAGTAAAAGTAAATAGTAATAGCAATGTAAAGGAAATTGGACCGGGGTCCACAGTTCACTAGTGGTGTCTCTCCATAAGATAAATAACGACATGCTGGGTAAACAAATTACAGTTGGGCAATTGATAGAATAAAGATAAAGTGCATATGTCATGAGGATCACTATGAGATTTACTCTGGGCATTACAACAAAATACATAGACCGCCATCCAACTGCATCCATGACTAATAATCCACTCGTGGGGATATCCTCCGAACACCCTGTAACATCTCACTTTTGGTAATCAGGGGAAACTTTGCACTTGAGTTAGTATCTGTAGGGTGAATTTAAACTTTGCTAAACATGGTGTTTGTGTCCCATGATGCATGCCTTCTCGTGTGTGTGCAAGCATAGATGTTAGCTTATGAATGCATGATTTCATGTGTACAAATATTGCACTGCCTATGATTTCATGTGAGCTTGTGTGTGAATTAAGACTTTGTTTTTCTTTTCCAAAATAAGGTTTCTACCTAGGTATGTGCTATAAGTGTGTGTAGCTTATTTTGAACCTAGTTCAAAAATGGTGTGCACCAAAAATCTTGGTATAGACATTTGGTGAGATCACCTCTCTTTTATTTTCTTTCTCTTTTATTCTTACTCCCTTAATCGAAAATAGGAGTTTCTTCAAAATCCTAACCTAGCTATTCAAAAATTCCTCAACCCTTAGCCTTGACCTTTTTATCATGATTGAAACCCCTAGAATCTATTTTTTTTCGGTAGGTTTTCAAAATCCTTGCAAACAAATTCGATTTTGGGATTTGTATCTCAAAGATAAAGACCCTACCCTTTTTGCATCTTTCCTCTCCTTTCTTTTTCTTCAAACCGACCAGGAGAGAAGAAAGGCCTGCTAGGATCTTCTCTGGACCCAGGATATCTCCCTCGAACCTTTTTCCATTGTCGTTTGCGCTTGGAGTCGAGGTGAGAGGGGTAGCCCGAGGGCAAAGACCCTGCCAGCGCCTCCCTCCCCCTCTGATCTCACCAGCCGCCGCCATCGACCCCCAACCGGAGTGCACCGCCCAGCCAGCACTCCACCTAGACCCCGCATGGCAGAGAGCGAGCCCAGCCACCCCACGCCGACCTGGCCGTCGCTGTGCCCGCCGTGGGCACCCCGGCAGCGCCAGCCCGGCACCGTCCGCCTCCTGCCCCGTCACCTCGCCGCCTGCACCGCCACGGTCCAACGGATCAATTCCCTGCAGCATAAAGTCACGAGGCCGACCGTGCACCGCCGGCCAACCATGCCTGCACGACGCCACCTGGCCGCCCAGCGCGTCCAGAGCGTGCACGCCGTTCCCGTGCACCCCGCCCATGCCTAGCCTCGCGCCGCACGTACACCTGCACGGCATCGTGATGCCAGCCCAATGCCACTCCCGCCTTGCCCTCGTGTCGACCAGACGGACCCCGACGCGCCCAGGTTTCGGCTCTACGGGACTGAACCCGAACGTTTTCTGACCGGAGCAGGAAGCCACCGACGCAGCGGCCTACACACCTAGACTCGGCGTACAACGCCGCACCAGACCACCGCCCTCCTAACCCAATCGCCTTCGCTCGAGACCACCGTGGTCTGAGCTCACCGTAACCATATAAAACCCTCTTCTGATCCCTCGTGCTCCCCTGCGTCGCCATTTGTCCCTCCCCACTCCTCTCATCTCTTCTGGAAATCGCCGACGTTTCGCCAAGGAGGAGCAGTCGCCAGGGAGCTCGAGGCCAGCGAGTAGATCCTCGCCGGCAAAGAGAAGGTTGCTGTCGATCTGCAACCCTCCCATGCTCTCTCTCTGTCCAATGGTCTCCCTACCAGCCTCCCGATCTCACCCCGTGCCTTGACTGCCTTGCAGAAGGTATGCAGGCGTCGCCGTCGCCACCATTCACCGAAGCTCGCTGGGAAGAAAATCTTCGACAAGCTCGCGAGCACCGCCGCGTCTGCATGCTCGTCTTTTGGCCAAGAACACCGTCCTGAACCTTTTTGTCATCAATCCATCCACCGACAACCGCCGTAGCGCCCTCGGCAAGATCGCCGGCTCCCAGAAACCCTAGCTCCTCATCGCCGCCTTGCCTGCATGCGAAGCCGCGCGAGGAAGAAGGTAGCGCGTCGTCCGATCAGAATCGGACGGCGGCATACCGGTTCGGCGCCTCGCCCGGACTGGCAGGCTGGCCAGCTGGGCTGGATCCAGCCCGGATCTGGCTCGGCCCGGCCAGATCCCGGCCTACCCCTCCTTTTCCTTTTTCTTTTTTTTTCTGTTAATTCAAATCTTGATTATGTGCTGTGCTTTAATTCGTTTTAAATATGTTTTATTGCTCAGAAAATTGTGAGGTAAATTTTGTAGGCTTCTTTATAAAGTTGTTAATCAATTGGTACTGCATGCTTGATTTTTAGGGTCACAGATATTATCTGAGGATTATTTTGGCTAGATCTATTGTTTATCACCATTATCTTCTTAGATGTTGCTCTGTTTATCAAAAATTGGTGAAACCAATTTTCAATGATAGCTTACTGTGTTCATGATCTATAGAAACTAGTTTTACCATTTTAGGATCTGTGAAATACCTGCAGTAATTCTTTTGGCATTAGTAATACCATGCAGTAATTGTTTTACTGAGCGCAAAATAATTATTATTTTGGGATGATTCCACTTCTGGTGTGTTATGAATTTGATCAGCTTTCCAGAATGACCCCTGTTAGAATTTTAGGACTTACAGAAAGTTTTAGTTAATTATTTTGCTATTCTAGTGATTCTAAGATGGGAAGATCTTTAATTAGCTACCTATATACTATTTAAATTTGTTTGCAATTGGTATTGTTTCTGATATATTGTGTATTGGCTCATAGTTATACTGGTGCCATGTTTGGTTATGTCTTGATGCATGAACTTGCTTGCTTAGGAATGAGGGTTCCTATACAACTAGAAATTGCTTGATATAAGGTTGCTACTTATTTTGTTTATAAAAATAGATATTGTTCTATTAACTAAACTTGTTTGCTTCTGTTACTCAACGCTGGAGTATGTGGTGGTGTTTGTTTGTAATCCGTGTATGCATGAGTGCTTATTGAGTGTTTGTTTCGTTTCTTTTTCCGGCGATAGAATCGAACGACGACTGTGCGGAGGAAGGCGAAGTGTTTGGGTATCAGGAGGAAGGTGACCAGGGACAAGCCAATCAAGGCAAGCCATCTACTTGTGCATATCTGAATCCTATTATCTCACTATGCATTGCTCTACTCTTGTTTCTATTACTATGCATTGTTTATGTACATTGTTATGCTCCTTATGTAGCAATAGTTGTCGACTTAGCTCCACGAGTCGAATTGTCATCATCGCTAAGGATGACACCTTTGACACCCACTCCATACTCTGAAAAGTAGAGACCCGATGATTAGCATCGAGGTCTTTGGAAAACATTTGTAGTGGAGCCAAAAACTCTAGGATTGGGAATACTCTCTCTCAGGAAATGTTTCGAAAATGGTTTCGAAAACCTTGGAGTAGTTACTACTCCATTGAGATGTTTTGAAATGGTTTCATAAACGAGGAGTGGAAAATGGGAGATGAAGGAGTTGGGGGATTTCTGAAAAAAGGGCATTGTGTATAAGTGTTCGCCAAACCAATTATTTTCCGTGCAACCACATTACCTGGTATGGGACGGGCTTAGTTGGAAGTTTGTCCGCCTTAGTGCGGGGAGCCTCGTACTATATAAGGGTCTGTAGGACCCCGGAATCCGGGTTGTCGCAAGTGGTGGGCAACAGTGTAGCGGGCCCGCCAATAGGCTACCCGTCCGGAAGACACTTGGGTTCCTCCCGCCGTGGCACTGGAACTACGCTCGACGGAGGTAGACGGCCAGGGTTTGCCGGGGAAGTTAACTCCACAGGGTAGGCACCCGTACTAAGGTAGATGAATGGAAGGCTATGATCGGGTGTTTGTCGTGGCATAGGAGGTTATGCAGGGATGTTGCCCACACGACAAGTACCCGGATGGTGTGGGTAAAGTGTACAACCTCTGCAGAGTGTAATCTATTCGAATAGCCGAGTCCTCGGTCATGGACGGTTGGAATGGCCATACTTAGCCTGTGTCAGGTTTTGGTTTATAAATGGTTTTCTGGGAAAATGGAATTTGTGCCGGACGGAGTACTTGGAGGGTACTGCCGTGGCACGGAGGTGTATCGGAGTACTTGGAGGGTACTGCCGAGTTTTGGAGGTGGTCATGTTCGATTGACCACCGCTCTTTTTGTTTAAAGGAGTTTCCCCCTTTCCTAGAGGCTTTTTTTTAAACTACTTCTAAAATTCTTCTTTAATAAGGATATAGATATGTCGCGGGACATGCTATATCGACACGAGAAGTTAGTGGCACTTTGACACTCAAACTAAGCCACCCCTTGCTACTGCCATATTGCATGTGAATAAATTTCCTCTCTTAGATGGTTTGCGAGTACAATTCCAAAATGTACTCACGGCTTTGTCCCTGGCTATTAACCTGGCCAGACTTTGGGGATGACTACGATGAAGATGACGAGGAGTATGACGACGCCGGTGCGAATTAGGATTCGTTTCCTGGTCAGTCGCCTGTAGGGTAGTAGGCCTGACTTGGTCCACTACGCTATGTGTATCCGCTGCTGCTACTTTAGTTGTGTCTGTTGAACTTGCCCTGCGAGGCGTGTGTATTCAGCCAAGCGGCTATGTAAGACCTAACGACTTATTTATGTAATGGATGATGTATCTGTAATGCCAACTCTGTTATGTGGATTCACGACGATCTCCTGGGATCGTGAATTGTATGCATAACGGGTATCCCGGGTGGTAAGCCGGGGTCCCCACAGAGTTGGTATCAGAGCCATCCTGACCTTAGGAAACCCTAGTTTAGCATGGGCGTTAGATTGAACCAAAAACTACTTTCTTAAAGAAAAAGAGATGGCTATATATATCAAAGGTAAATATATATTGCTCTCATCTCTTCCCTTACTCTTTAAGCATCTTTCAATTACTTGCATTTAAATTCAAGTTTTTACTTATGTATAAATTTTGCACACTTGGGTAAGTCATTAATGAATTCTACTCTAAAATTTGTGTAGATGGATGCCCCTACCGCGCACCGTCAGGTTGGTACCCACGCGGACGTACTGGTCTTCGAGAGGGACCTGGTGGAGTTGACTGCGCTCCTTGGACGACCGCGTCCAGAGGTGCGCGGTTATCAGCTGTTCGAGGAGGGCACCCGTGAGCTGGCTATCCGAGTGGTATGCCAGGTCCGCGGGAAGGAGGTTCCGCCCACCTCACCGGAGTTCACCTTCGAGGTGGTCGAGCACAACTGGGGCGATGGCCTGATGCGCGTTCTGCGTCACGCCATCTCGCGCCTAGTCCACCTCCACTTCGACGAGCTGCTTGGGACGCGTTACGAGCACTACGGGAGAGTCGACGCCGATGGCTTTCCCCACCAGGCCGCGGTGCCCACCCCCTTCAGCCGCCACCTCTGCCACACTGAGGCCTACATGCACCACGCGCAGGAGCATCTGGACCATGTCCGGATGGTCGCCGACGAGAGGGGACTTGAGCTCGCTGCTCTCCGTGAGGACCTCCAGGAGTCTATCTTCTCACGTCACCGTCTCCTCGTTGCCAAGAGGAAGATCGTGAAGAAGAACAAGGCTCTGAGGAGGCGCGTCCGCGAGCTGGAGGACCACTTGGCTTCTCTTGAGAGCCACGTGTCCGAGTTAGAGGAGGAGACCGCCGAGCTCCGCAAGGAGAACGAGGAGGTACTCGGCCGCGACGACGACCACCAGGAGGCGTTCGACGAGGAGCCCGCTAGTACCGACGACGACGACCGTGGTAGCGAGAGCGGTGATGACCGCAACGCTATCCTCGACTTCTACGCTCCTGAGACTCCTAGCGAGGAGGACCCCGAGGAGCGAGTTCCCGACGTTAGCGGCGACGAGTAGGTCTCACCACTCTACCTCTCACTTAGGATGCCGCATAGTGTTTAGTTTGACCCCCTTATGTACCGGTGTTGTATGGTCTATCTAGAACCATTTGCTACGCTTGTTGTATGCGACTATGTGTGGTATGTGTGTGCCTGGACATGTTTGGCACCCTTTTGCTTGTATATATATTATGTATGCATGGACATGTTATGTATGGTTGTTGGAGCATGTTATGTATGTATGCCATGGATGTATGCTATGCATGAGTATAGTTCCTTCTTTCATATGAAACCTGCATAAGTTCCCTTGTTTTAAATCTCACAAATTCACTCCTCTCCAGAATGGCTCCGGAGACTGGTGCCCACTCTGGCAACGAAACCAAAGCCAGGCGCACAGAATTTTACCGAAGCTTCCAGAGAACCAAAGAGGAGACGGAGTGGGGCCACGAGGTGGCCACACACCAGGGCGGCGCACCCAGGCCCTGGCCGCGCCCCCTATGTGTGAGACCGCTTCGGTCCACTTCTGACGATGCCCCTTCGCCTATAAAGACCCCCCGACGGGAAAAACCTAAAGAGCCGATCAGTTTTCTAGAACACATCGTGATCCGCCGCCGCCGTCGACCCGAAGATCGGGAGGGTCCAGAAGCTCTTCCCTACACCCTGTCGGAGAGGGGAATCGCCACCGGAGGTCTTCTTCATCGCCATGCTTGCCTCCGGAGCGATGAGTGAGTAGTCTACCTTGGACTATGGGTCCATAGCAGTAGCTAGATGGTTGTCTTCTCCACCATGTGCTTCATGTTTAGATCTCATGAGCTACCCCACATGATTGAGATCACCGTTATGTAATTCTACATGTTTGGTTTGTTGGGATCCGATGAATATTGGTGTTATGCTTGAGTTAATGTACTAAAATTTATCTTATGTTATCTCTATGTTGTTTATGATCTTGTATGCTCTCCGTTGTTAGTAGCTATCTTGGCCGAGTAGTTGCTAGTGACTCCATGAGGGGGTATTTATGCTCGATAGTGGGTTCATGCCTCTATTTAATCTGGGGGAGTGATAGAAACCTCTAAGGTTGTAGATGTGCTGTTGCTACTAGGGGGAAAACAACATTCATATGCTCGAGGGCATATGCTTCGTTTACATTACATACTTTACTTAATGCAGTTATCTGTTGTTCGCAACTTAATACTCATGGGGTGTTCGGACGATATCCCCGTGAGTGGATTATTAGTCATAGATGCTGTTGGATGGCGGCCTATGTATCTTGTTGTAATGCCCAGAGTAAATCTCATAGTGATCCTCTCATCATATGCATGTTGTCTTTATTCTATCAATTGTCCAACTGTAATTTGTTTACCCAGCATGTATTATTTTATCTATGGAGAGACACCGCTAGTGAACTGTGGACCCCGATCCTATTTCCTTTATATTGCTATCACCTGTTTACTCTACTCGCAGTGTTTACTTTACTCGCATACTATTATCACTTTCCACTCGATACGCTCATACCCTTTGTTTCAAGCAAACCGGTGAGATTGATAACCTCATCGTAAGTTGGGAACAAAGTATTTGGTTGTGTTGTGTGCAGGTTCCACATTGTCGCTCACAAAGCAAAGCTTGGACGAGGCACCCTATAAATTATCCGGAGCTGTCGCAAGCTAGCAGGCATCACCTTCAGTCGTTTGGCTCTTTCCTCTCCTGATCGACAAACTTGGTTTCGTACTGAGGAATAACCTTGCTGCTATATTCATCACACCTTCCTCTTGGGGTTTCCAATGGGCCGGTCATTTACTCGGCATCAAGCAATATTTTCTGGCACCGTTGCCGGGGAGGAAAAAGAAGACTTCTGTGAGGGGAGTTTTTCGCACGCACATCTTTTACTTTGTTTATTGTTTTGCTTTACTTTATTTTTACTTGCATCGTTTTATCAAAAACCCAAAAAAATTAGTATCCTTGGTAGTTATTATTTCTTTACTTTTAGTTCATTATGTTGTTCCCTAAGTATGTTTTGGAGGACCTCTCAGTAGGTGGTGGTTCGATTATTGGAAAAAGTAATATTGAGGAGTTCTTTAATCATATTAGTATGCATAAAGAAGTTGAGGAAAAGTCTTTGGTTGAGCTTGCTCCTAGTTATGAAGTTGCTTCTGCTTATTTAGTTCACATGTTAGAAGCTAGGTTTGCTAGCCTTAATCCTTTTATGCAATACATGTTCCTTAAGCTTCATGAAATTGAAGATCCTGAGAAGAAAGCTTTTATCTTGGAAACTTTGCGCTTAGAATTTAGAGATGTTGCAATTGAGGCTAGGAAAGTTTTTAAGAAATTTAATAAGCTTGGCTCACCTGTAGCGATTGTTGGTACACCCAATGAAGATTTTAGAGTGCCAATACCTTATAAACTTGTAGAAATTTACGATGATTGGGAAAAGAATTTTAGTTGGATTTGTCCTAAAAACTTTTTTGATGAAAGTAGTGTACTAAAGAGTGATCATAAAGGGTCTTCAAAAACTCATTTGGACACAATTTCCTTCATTGTTGAAAAGACTCCTATAGTGGATCCTAATGCTTCTTTCATTATTATTTGATTCGCAATTTTCTGCGCCTAGGTCAAAGGCGTTAAAGAAAAGCACTCTTGGGAGATAACCCAATGTTTTTACATTCAGTTCTTTTTTTTTATTTGAGTCTTGGAAGTTATTACTACTGTAATGACCTCTCCTTATCCTTTTTATTTCGTTTTTGTGCCAAGAGAAGCCTCTAATTTGAGTGAGGTAAGATTTGGGGATGTTGCTGTCCTAAAACAGTTTTCAGTGCTGCACCGTAAAAATTCGTGAACATTCTCTGTATATATTTTGGACCTGCGATTTCTTGTGCATATGCCCCAGGTTATATCCAAACTTTCATTAGTTGAACACTTTTTGATTTGAGCAACAGAAAACCCCTCAAAAATTCGACCTTTGTCAGCTGTTCTGTTTTGACAGATTTCTGCCAATATTTGTGTTTACCGCTTTATCGCTTTCTTTTTGAGTTCTTTTGATCAAGGAACTTTTGGGGAAGTTGCTACAGTAGTATATGCTTAATATGTGGTGGTTTTAGGTTGAAACATGAAGCAAAAAGAGGTTAATTCCATGTTATGCTTACACTAATGTTGCTAATAGATTTGTGTTTAGTTTTGTATGAAGAAAGTTTTCAAGTGTAGGGATCGGAGAGTGATGAGATGAGTTGAAGAATGGACAAAAGCTCAAGCTTGGGGATTCCCATGCAACACCCCAAGAAATATCCAAGAAGTACAAGCGTCAAAGCTTGGGGATGCACCCGAGGCACCCCTGATACGTCTCCAACGTATCTATAATTTTTGATGCTCCATGCTTGTTTATACACCATTTGCCCACTGTTTCGTTACACTTCGTGGCACTTTTATGCATTTTCCGGAACTAACCTATTAACAAGTCGCCACAGTGCCAGTTCCCTGTTTTCTGCTGTTTTTGTGTTTTAGAAGTGATACACGGGAAATATTCTCAGAATTGGATGAAACAAGTTCCTGAAGTCTTATTTTGTCCGGGAGCTTCCAGTTATCCGAAGAGAAGAAGGAGAGGGGCCACAGGCCGCCCTCACGCAGGGCTGGCGCGGCCCAGCCCCTGGCCGCACCGCCCTGGCGTGAGGAGGCCTGGGGCCACCTCTGACATCGCCCCTTCGCCTATAAAGACCCCCCGACGGAAAAAACCTAAACACCCAATCACTTTTCCAGAACACATCGCGATCCGCCGCCGCCGTCGACCCGAAGATCGAGAGGGTCTAGACTCTCTTTCCGGCACCCTGTCGGAGAGGGGAATCGCCACTGGAGGTCTCCTTCATCGCCATGCTTGCCTCCGGAGCGATGAGTGAGTAGTCTACCTTGGACTATGGGTCCATAGCAGTAGCTAGATGGTTGTCTTCTCCACTATGTGCTTCATGTTTAGATCTCATGAGCTGCCCTACATGATTGAGATCACCGTTATGTAATTCTACATGTTTGGTTTGTTGGGATCCGACGAATATTGGTGTTATGATTGAGTTGCTGTACTGAATTATATCTTTTGTTATCTCTATGTTGTTTATGATCTTGCATGCTCTCCGTTGTTAGTAGCTATCTTGGCCGAGTAGTTGCTAGTGACTCCAAGAGGGGGTATTTATGCTCGATAGTGGGTTCATGCCTCTATTTAACCTGGGGGAGTGACAGAAACCTCTAAGGTTGTAGATGTGCTGTTGCTACTAGGGAGAAAACAACATTCATATGCTCAAGGGCATATGCTTTGTTTACATTACACACTTTGCTTAATGCAATTATCTATTATTCGCAACTTAATACTTGTGGAGTTCTCAGATTGATTCGCCATAAGTGGATTATTAGTCATAGATGCAGTTGGATGGCGGTCTATGTATTTTGTTGTAATGCCCAGAGTAAATCTCATAGTGATCTTTTTGACATATCACGTTTATCTTTATTCTATCAATTTCCCAACTATAATTTGTTTACCCAGCATGTGTTATTTATCTTATGGATAGACACCACTAGTGAACTGTGGACCCCGGTCCTATTTCCATCATATTGCTATCACCTGTTTACTTTACTCGCATATTCTACTGTTTTCCACTTGATACGCTCATAACATTTGTTTCAAGCAAACCGGTGAGATTGACAACCTCATCGCAAGTTGGGAACAAAGTACTTGGTTGTGTTGTGTGCAGGTTCCGCGTTGCTACTGGCCGAAGACGAGTCAACAAGTATCGTTAAACGGCGCCCTTGTTGGAGTGTTACTAAGCCAGTCCGCATCACCTTTAGTCGTTATTGTCCCTTCTCTCCAAGATCGACATACCTTGGTTTCTTAACTGAGGGAAAACTAGCTACTATACTCATCATACCTTCCTCTTGGGGTTCCCAACGGGCTGGTCATTCACCACACACAAGGAATATTTTGGTGCCGTCAACTTGGCGCAGCAGCTTCTTTTCTGGCGCCGTTGCCGGGGAGATTGGAAGACTTCTGCGAGGGGAGTTTTCGCACGCACATCCTTTACTTTGTTATTGTTTTGCTTTACTTTATTTATTTTACCTGCATCGTTTTATATCAAAAACCCAAAAAAAATAGAATCCTTGGTAGTTGTTTTTTCTTTGCTTTTAGTTCATTATGTTGATCCCTAAGTACGTTCTGGAGAACCTCTCAATAGGTAGTGGTTCAATTATTGGAAAAGGTAACATTGAGGAGTTCTTTAATCACATTAGTATGCATGAGGAAGTTGAGGAAAAATCTTTGGTTGAGCTAGCTCCTAGTTATGAAGTTGCTTCTGCTTATTTAGTTCACATGTTAGAAGCTAGGTTTGCTAGTCTTAATCCTTTTATGCAATACATGTTCCTTAAGCTTCATGAAATTGAGGATCCCGAAAAGAAACCTTTTATCTTAGAAACTTTGCGCATAGAATTTAGAGATGTTGCAATTGAGGCTAGGAAAGTTTTTAAGAAGTTTAATAAGCTTGCCTCGCCTATTGAAATTGTTGGTACACCCAACGAAGATTCTAGATTGCCAATACCTTGTAAGCTTGTAGGAATTCATAATGCCTTGGTAGCTAATACTAGTTGGATTTGTCCTAAAAATCTTTTTGATGAAAATAGTGTACCAAAGCGTGATTACAAGGGATACTCAAAACCTCAATTGGATAGTATTTATTTCTTTATTCCTATAGTGGATCCTGATCCCCCTTTCATTATTACTTGATTCGCAATTTTCTGCGCCTAGCTCAAAGACGTCAAAGAAAAGCACTCTTGGGAGATAACCCAATGTTTTATTTTCAGTACTTTTTCTTTTATTTGAGTCTTGGAAGTCATTACTACTGTAATGACTACTCCTTATCTTGTTTATTTTGTTTTTGTGCCAAGAGAAGCCTCTAATTCGAGTGAGGTAAAGATTTAGGGAAGTTGCTGTCCTGAAATTATTTTCGGTGCTGAACCGTAAAAATTCGTATAAATTCTCTGTATATCTTTTGGACCTACGATTTCTTGCACATATGTTCCAGGTTATATCCAAACTTTTGTTAGTTGAACACTTTTTGATTTGAGCAACAGAAAACCCCTCAAAAATTCGACCTTTGTTAGCTGTTTTGTTTTGACAGATTTCTGCCAATATTTGTGTTTGCCACTTTATCGCTTTCTTTTGAGTTCTTTTGATCATGGAACTTTTGGGGAGGTTGCTACAGTAGTATTTGCTATATATGTGGTGGTTTTGAGTTGAAACCTGAAGTAAAAAGAGGTTGATTATATGTTATGCCTACACTAATGTTGCTAATAGAATTGTGTTTAGTTTTGTATGAAGGAAGTTTTCAAGTGTAGGGATTGGAGAATGATGAGATGAGTTGAAGAATGGACAAAAGCTCAAGCTTGGGGATGCCCATGCATCATCCCAAGAAATATCCAAGAATTACAAGCGTCAAAGCTTGGGGATGCCCCCGAGGCACCCCTTCTTCATCGGCAAAAATCAGGTCACCTTTCAAAACACTATATTTTTATGGGATTTCTATTTTCGTGCCCTCAGGTCGTTAGTTGTACTCAGTTTTCCCCAGCCGCTTAGTTTTTCCTCAGTTTTCCCCTCGCTCTAGTTTGAAACCCCTCGCAGACGCTCGGACGAGAGGGTTGCCGTTTAGTTGACCGTTCCGTGCTGACGTGTGGGGCCGCGTCGTGTGGGGCCGCGTCGCGTGGGGCTGGTAGAACGGGACCGCGTGGGACAGGACGAGACCGCGTTTGGTTGTACGTGAGAGCTCGGTTTTGTCTCTCTCGGCCCAAATTGGCATTTTTCAGAGCGCCTTTTTCCCCTCTCTCTCTGTAACAGTTCTCTCTCTTTTCACCAAATTAGTACCAAATCTAGAGAAGCTTCTATTTCTATCTTTCTTCAATGATTGTTGCCTTTTGGCCCTCGTTTTTTGCCCAATATGGTAACAAATCTAGAAGCTAGTATAGGATGAATTCACAGCAGCATAATAAATCCAGAAAACTAAATATAATACATAAACTGTATACAGCTGCCAATAACAATGTTCTTCATTCTGAATCATATATTTCGTCATCGCTACAATTCATGAGATGAAAGAAATATTCACTAAACTCCCTCCGTCTGCAGTGTGCAGCAAATACATCCTCCAAACGGTATGGCCTTTGTTCATTTTTTGGACCATATCCTATTATATCCGCACGTCGTGGCCACTCATCCCAGGCCTTTCTATCATCATCATACTCTCTGATATAACCCAAATCCGCGTAGTAGATGCAGCCAGGTCGAACTGTCGGGTGCACTCTGGTGTCGACGGAGATACACCGGCTAAAATTGACGAAGAGGGCACGACTGCCAATGTTACTGACGGCATGGAGAGAGCGGCTCTCAGTGTCCACACGGTACACCAATGGTTGACCTTCCTCCAAATGCCGGTTGTCGTCAGTGCTGCCGCCCAACAACACAAGCAGAAGATCACCATCCGACTCCACAAGGTAGAACTTGGAATCATAATCATTTCCAAGTTCTGGAAATGAAAATAGTGTCTTCATGCAGACAGTGCTCGCGCGCTGCTCCAACTGGACATTGTTGGTGCACACTATTCTTCCGAACTCATTCACAGCTATTGCATACAATTCACCATTGAACGGGGTAATGCAACGCAGAGAATGGTCCTCGATCGTAAATCTTCCTTCTCCCCAATCATGTACATCTATATCCTTAGTTGGAGAGCTCTTATCGACCCAAGCAATTTCATTGGGGTAACCTGTGCAAATGAAGACCATAGTCGGGGACTTCATTACAGCGACTGACTGCACAATCATAGATGGCATCTGCGCCTCAAACATAGCGTTCAAAGTCTTTGTGAGTGGGTTCAGAAGCCGTATCTTGTGCGGCTGGTTCCTCTGGGCAAGCACGATGACGCCACGGTAAAAGCCGACGAAGTAGTATCTAAAAGGGAGTTGATGAAGATAACATTCAGCACTAAGATGTTTACGATTGAAAATAAAAATAGATTAACTCTATAGATATGGAGGAATTTGAACCTTGCATGAACTTCCGTTAGATCGATGGTGACGTAGCGGGATGTGCGGAGGTTGAGGAAGGAGAACTCAGCGGCGCGTGGAAGGGCGTGTTCTACCACGATCCATTCGTGCAGGTGCACGTCGGGCTCAGGTAGATCTGAGCGCCAATTTGTACAAACTTGCCTCAAAGCAGCGTAGGTATCCACGTACTCCTCGTTCGCCAGTAAGCAGTCGCCGATCTTGTGAAGTGGTCCGTCACCCTTAAGAGAGGCCCAGTTCACGGAGGCGCCGCGCTTGGATGCGCCGCCCTCGGATGCGACGGGCTCGGCGGCGACGGGCTCGGATGCGACGGGCTCGGAGGCGATGGGCTCGGAGGCGACGGGCTCGGGGGCGACGGCCGCCAGCGCATTCTTCTTCTCCATCGCCGGCAGGTGAGCGCGCGTAGGGCGGCTGGGGTTTTTTGGAGAAGGTGATGGGACGTGAGAGGCGTGATTGCGTGCGTGAGTTATGATGAGACTGTGTGCAGAGGGAGGGAGAGGGTCTCTGTACTGGCAGTTGACGTTTTGGTCTCAGCACGCGCACCGCGCGGCTAACCGCTGCTCACCGCGACACGCGTCCGTGGGACTGCACGTCAGCACCGTTACGTGTACTCAGTTCTACCCTCGAGTCTTACACTGGAAAAATATATGTACTCAGTTTTCCCCTCGAGTACTAATACTGGCTAGTGCAATATACTCAGTTTTACCCTCAAGTGGCTGGTCAACAGAGAGTCAACAGATGGGATTAAGCCATCTAATTGAGTCATTTCATGCGCAAAAAAATTCAAAAAAATAAAATCATAGTGCCTCCAACTCATGCGCAAAATAAAATCATAACAATCATATATAAATCAAGTTTTCGCACAAATGGCCACTTCTGAAATCACTAGTAGCTATGAAGGTTCATGGCTTTCCACTCAAACCCCTTCTCAAAACATCTATACCCAAAACATAGTTTGTCTGAATGAGGCCACAATTTTTACACTCATGTGTATTCGAATTGCTAATACTTTGAGGTAGGCCAACCTGGGTTTCATTGTACAAAACATGTGTTTTTCTTTTTCTAAATCTCTTATTTGAATTCCTTAGCCTGTTTATTATTTACTTGCCCTTGTATCCTTGATACTACTCAGTTTTACCCTCTCCCTTCTCACAGAAGCCCAAACTTGGCCTGATTGGTCGAGCTGTTGTCACACGGATCGTGCCCACCTACCGTCGATCCTATGATCTAACGGGCAGGATCGTGCCACCCTCTCTCTATCTGTCGGTGGCAAACTACTACCCCTCTATGTATGCTAAATAACGAGTTGGCCACCGGATTCAACAAGTTTGGTAATCACGAATTTCCACTTCTTGTAGGCATTACTTTTCACGGTGAAATGATAAACTATCACGAATTTCCTTTAGGCATTACTTTTCAAGGTAAAATAATAAACTATCACGAATTTCCATTTCTTTTAGGCATTACTTTTCACGAATTTCCTTTAGGCATTACTTTTCACGGTGAAATGATAAACTATCATGAATTTCCTTTAGGCATTACTTTTCACGGTAAAATAATAAACTATCACGAATTTCCATTTCTTTTAGGCATTACTTTTCCCTTACTTTTTTGTTGAGATATAAACACCCACAACGGTCATCTCCTCCTTAATTTATTATGTAACCCCACAACGGTCATCTCGCCCTTATAAACCCCCACCTCGGCCATCCCTCATGTCAATAGGTTCTGCCTCTATCTTCTTCGTTTCTGCCTCTCTCTTCTTCGTTCACATACACTTGATCCATTGCCATGGCTTCCACGTCTCGGACGCCGACCGGAAGGGGAAGGGGAAGGGGAAGGGGAAGGGGCGGCCTGGGTGGTGGATCATCATCATTGCCACCACCACCGTCAACACTGCCATTGATCATAGAGGAGTTCTTAATCGTCATCTATGAAGACCCTTTGGCCAAGAAGGTACGTACGCGTTCCCACATATATGATGCATGTGATTAATTATGTGCATGTTCCAAAAAGCCTTTAATTTCAAACGATCGGCGCTCGATCTCTTTGCAGGCACTCCCACAAAAGTTTGCGGACTATCTTGACGGCCAGGAGCCCGCAAAGGTGTATCTGCGAGCAGCTGACTGCGGTCCTCGTCTCTGGACCGTGGAGGTCCTATTTGACGGACAAGGCCGGATGTACCTCGACAAGGGCTGGGAGAATTTCGCCATCGCGCACGGTGTGGATTTCGGCTACATCCTACACTTCAAATATGAAGGCGATGATGTGCTCACAGTGAAGGTGTTCGACGTAACATTGTGCAGGAAGTACTACTACACGGACGACGAAGATATCGACGATGAAAGCGACGACGACGTGAAGCCATGCATCCATCCCCTTTAGATAAGGGGATTATGACCAAGAATATATATGTAGCTTCATATGCATCGATTTAGAGATCTAGCTATTTTCTATATATTATGCATGTAAAAATAATAGGGAATCGCAATTTCCACCATGATTCGAGCACCACAGCCTCCAAACGATGCCGATGCCGATATCGGCATGGTTAGAACGGCTATGCATGCTCGCCGCCACTGCTAGGTCACCGTCGGGATGCACCCTCAATCCCGTCCCCTCATCCGATCACTGACACACCAGAGATACCGCCGAGGCCAATGACGAACGTACATGCTGATGCCAATGTCGAACATGCACGCCGCTGTGGGCACGGCCACGTCGCCCCGCTATGCTGGACGCCACAGACCACCGCGAGTTCTTTCCCTTCGCCACCACACTCCCCTAGCACCTATCTATACACGCCAGAAAGGAGAGACACTAGTTTTCTCTATATTGCTCGCGTTCGTGTCCGACACCGTCAGTCAAAGTGTTGAGGTCGTCGTCGATGTCCTCGACCATTTCTTCTCTTCTTTGCATGGTTAAACGCGTCTAGTTCATATCTATCTAATGCGTCTGGTCTCGCCTCATGCAGTTCTTTGTGGACGTCGATCTCATCTCGGCACCCCGCAGGCCACCTCCTCCGTGCCATCGCTGTAGAGCTCCATTTAAAAATCTATTCCTACCCGTGTATTGCACCTTGTATCAGCGTCATGGCCCCACTTGTCATTCGATATACCGAAGCCCCACTCGTCCGCGTTTTGGTCAGGGATACGGCGATGCTTACGGTCAAACAAAGATGGATGCTCTGACGTGTCTTTGCGGGCTCTACGTGGCCCCACTAGTCAGCAGTTAACGGTCAAAGGTGTTCAACCGTCGGGCAACCGGCCGTTCCAGCACCGGTGACGGTTTCAGCCAAGGGCTTGGACAAAACTGAGGAAAAACTAAGGAGCTGGGGAAAACTGAGTACAACTAAGGACACGAAAATAGAAATCCCTATTTTTATTGCTTCATGCACTATGTGTTTTTCTTAGAGCGTCAGTTGTTTTAGTTTTTTTAGTTAGTTAGTTTGTTTGCTGAAATAAATGGTTGGACCCCAACAAATTTCCTTTGGAGGAGATGTACTCGTTTTCATTTGCCAAGAACACTCAGTTTTTCACTCTTATCGTTCATCGAGTGTTCTTCTTTTTCTGCTACTGCTTTTGGTTTTCGTTTTCGCCTTGATTTGCATTCAGACCTTCTTATATCTTTTCATCAAGGTGTATTTTTGCCTCTGATCTTTATTGGTTTTCATCAAAAGAGGTATCTTTAAAATTTTCAAATGGTGTTGGAAAAGAGAAAAAGCTTTATGCAAAAAGTGCTACAAGAAGGAGCTTGTGTAGACTACGGCTTAGGCTTTTTCATGTCATGCTTGATGTCTTTTTGATAGTATGCTTAGTGGTTTTGCTGTAGCATGACTTGTCTCAAATAACTGAGATTACTTAATGAGCCTTTGAAAAAATCATGCGTTGTTTTTATTATTTGGAAGCATTATTTTGGTTTTCTCCTTGATGCTTTATTTGGGTTGACTTGGCGCATGCTCACACATGTTAGACTCTTACAAAGTCGCCAATAGCCTCTATGATCATTTAGTTTTTGACTTTTGATGCCATCTTATGCTTCTTTTAATGTCGCTTTGTCGCTTTGCATGATTATGGCCATTATTGCTCTCTTAGTTGGTCGCTCCCAGTCTTTTGCTAGCCCTCGCCTTGTACTGAGTATGAGCTCTACTCGTGCATCCAACTCCTAAAAGCCAAAGTTTTCCAAAGTGTCCACCATACATACCTACTAGCAATTTGCTATTCCAAGTAAATTTGACTTGCTTTTATTTTCTCTTCAAATTAAACTCTTACCAGTGTTATGCGAAATTCGGTCAGTAAAGCTCTCACGAACCGGAAGGCACACTTTACTTTTTCCTGTTCTTAAAAATTTGACATTGTGGTCTCTTATGTTGAGTTGTTATGCTTGCAAGTTGTAAGTTGCAGACTAGCCCAGCCATGCAGTCATGGGCAAGCTTTCAACATTGCACTTCTTATTTGAGTTGATATCGTGATCTTTTGTTTATGGATGCCCGAGGTGTGAAATGAATTGGGAATCTTGTGGGGATCATGGAGTTTGTATATGTGTTAGGGAAACGCCGGGCCGCTAATCTAAGCCATGCATAATTCATGGTGGAAATTTGCAGCATACCCATGGTGAACATTCGACGACGCATCTCACAATAAAAAGCTAAACAAATGGCAAATAAAAGAGATGTTGAGGTGTTCATTGTCTGCTTGTCCTGTCATTTTGATGTGGGCTTGTTCCATGTCATCGGGCACGGAGGAACCCCAATGGCGGTTCTCAATGATATGCATATATTTACAATGACAAGAGAGCCTTGCTTGGGACTCTAAGTAAAGTAGCATGAGGTTTGGGTACTCGTATTCACGGGACACGAGGTTTTCAACTTATGATTTGTCAAGCATAAGCATCATAATTGTTCTCGCATTAACTTTAACCATTCAAGATGCTTATGATGGGGGCAATGAGAGCTCAAAGCCGGTAAGTACCATAATTTTTGAAGGTTATAAAACTTGCAATCACTGCTTCCCTCTGCGAAGGGCCTTTCTTTTACTTTTATGTTGAGTCACCACCTTCTATCTTTATGCACCATTAAGAGAGCATAGTTGTCATTCTTAGTGTAATATGCATTGTCCCAAAGTTTATTGATTGATTCATATTGTTGGTTTCACTTGTTCTCAAATTATTTGTATCTAGTCGCCCTCTTAAACTTTGAGGTGTCCTATGCATTTATGTTTTGCTCTCTTTGAAGGACAAGCTGAAAACCATGTGTATGTTTTTCCTTATGATTTGAACACACGTTTGACTTTCATTGTTTTATTTTCATGATCTTTTGTTTGTGTTCATTTGCATGTTTACAACATGGTTGCTAAGTTCTTATTGTCAAGATTATATCTTTCATGCCCATATTTTAAGTTCTTGTGATCCCAGCTCACAAATGCTTACATATATGATCAAGATTGTGTAGGTGCATGTCACCTCAAAAATTATTCTTTTGTTATCACTTACCTACTCGAGGACGAGCAGGAGTTAAGCTTGGGGATGCTTGATACGTTTCCAACGTATCTATAATTTTTGATGCTCCATGCTTGTTTATACACCATTTGCCTACTGTTTTGTTACACTTCGTGGCACTTTTATGCATTTTCCGGAACTAACCAATTAACAAGTCGCCACAGTGCCAGTTCCCTGTTTTCTGCTATTTTTGTGTTTCAGAAGTGATAGACAGGAAATATTCTCGGAATTGGACGAAACAAGTTCCTAAAGTCTTATTTTGTCCGGGAGCTTCTAGTTATCCGAAGAGAAGAAGGAGAGGGGCCACAGGCTGCCCTCATGCAGGGCTGGCGCGGCCCAGTCCCTGGCCGCACCGCCCTGGCGTGCGGAGGCCTGGGGCCACCTCTGACATCGCCCCTTCTCCTATAAAGACCCCCCGACGGAAAAAACCTAAACACCCGATCACTTTTCCAGAACACATCGCGATCCGCCGCCGCCGTCGACCCGAAGATCGAGAGGGTCCAGAAGCTCTTCCCGGCACCCTGCTGGAGAGGGGAATTGCCACCGGAGGTCTCCTTCATCGCCATGCTTGCCTCCGGAGCGATGAGTGAGTAGTCTACCTTGGACTATGGGTCCATAGCAGTAGCTAGATGGTTGTCTTCTCCACTATGTGCTTCATGTTTAGATCTCATGAGCTGCCCTTCATGATTGAGATCACTGTTATATAATTCTACATGTTTGGTTTGTTGGGATCCGATGAATATTGGTGTTATGATTGAGTTGCTGTACTGAATTATATCTTTTGTTATCTCTATGTTGTTTATGATCTTGCATGCTCTCCGTTGTTAGTAGCTATCTTGGCCGAGTAGTTGCTAGTGACTCCAAGAGGGGGTATTTATGCTCGATAGTGGGTTCATGCCTCTATTTAACCTGGGGGAGTGACAGAAACCTCTAAGGTTGTATATGTGCTGTTGCTACTAGGGAGAAAACAACATTCATATGCTCAAGGGCATATGCTTTGTTTACATTACACACTTTGCTTAATGCAATTATCTGTTGTTCGCAACTTAATACTTGTGGAGTTCTCGGATTGATTCGCCACAAGTGGATTATTAGTCATAGATGCAGTTGGATGGCGGTTTATGTATTTTGTTGTAATGCCCAGAGTAAATCTCATAGTGATCTTCTTGACATATCACGTTTATCTTTATTCTATCAATTGCCCAACTGTAATTTGTTTACCCAGCATGTGTTATTTATCTTATGGAGAGACACCACTAGTGAACTGTGGACCCCAGTCCTATTTCCATCATATTGCTATCACCTGTTTACTTTACTCGCACTGTTTACTTTACTCGCATATTCTACTGTTTTCCACTCGATACGCTCATAACCTTTGTTTCAAGCAAACCGGTGAGATTGACAACCTCATCGCAAGTTGGGAACAAAGTACTTAGTTGTGTTGTGTGCAGGTTCCGCGTTGCTACTGGCCGAAGATGAGTCAACAAGTATCGTTAAACGGCGCCCTTGTTGGAGTGTTACTAAGCCAGTCTGCATCACCTTCAGTCGTTATTGTCCCTTCTCTCCAAGATCGACATACCTTGGTTTCTTAACTGAGGGAAAACTAGCTGCTATACTCATCATACCTTCCTCTTGGGGTTCCCAACGGGCTGGTCATTCACCACGCACAAGGAATATTCTGGTGCCGTCAACTTGGCGCAGCAACCCCTTCTTCATCGGCAAAAATCAGGTCACCTTTCAAGACACTATATTTTTTATTGCTTCATGCATTATGCGTTTTTCTTGGAGCGTCAGTTGTTTTTAGTTTTCAGTTTAGTTTAGTTTTGTTTGCTGCAATAAATGGTTGGACCCCAACAAATTTCTTTTGGATAAGTTGCCTTGCTTTTCATTTGCCAAGAACACTCCATTTTTCACTCTTACCGTTTTAACAAGTGTTCTTCTTTTTCTAGAACTGCGTTTAGTATTCGTTTTCGCCTTGATATGTGTTCAGATCTTGTTATATCTTTTTATCAAGGTGTATTTTTGCCTATGATCTTTATTGGTTTTCATCAAAAGAGGTGTTTATAAAAAGTTTGAATGGTGTTGGAAAAGAGAAAAAGCTTTATGCAAAAAAAGTGGTACAAGAAGGAGCTTGTGTAGACTGCGGGCTAGGCTTTTGCATGTCGTGCTTGATATCTTTTTGATAGTATGCTTAGTGGTTTTGCTGTAGCATGACTTGTCTCAAATAACTGAGATTGCTTAATGAGCCTTTGAAAAAATCATGCGTTGTTTTTATCGTTTGGAAGCATTATTTTGGTTTTCTCCTTGATGCTTTATTTGGGTTGACTTGGCGCATGCTCACACATGTTTGACTCTTACAAAGTCGCCCATAGCCTCTATGATCATTTAGTTTTTAACTTTTGATGCCATCTTACGCTTCTTTTAATGTCGCTTTGCATGATTGTGGCCATTATTGCTCTCTTAGTTGGTCGCTCCCAGTCTTTTGCTAGCCCTCGCCTTGTACTGAGTATGAGCTCTACTCGTGCATCCAACTCCTAAAAACCAAGTTTGCCAAAGTGTCCACCATACATACCTATTAGCAATTTGTTATTCCAAAGTACATTTGACTTGCTTTTATCTACTCTTCAAATTAAACTCTTACCAGTGTGATGCGAAAATTGGTCAGTAAAGCTCTCACGAACCGGAAGGCACACTTTATTTTTCTCGTTCTTAAAATTTTGACATTGTGGTCTCTTATGTTGAGTTGTTATGCTTGCAAGTTGTAAGTTGGAGATTAGCCCATCCATGCCGTCATGGGGCAAGCTTTCAACATTGCACTTCTTATTTGAGTTGATATCGTGATCTTTTGTTTATGGATACTTGCGGTGTGAAATGAATTGGGAATCTTGCGGGATTATGGAGTTTGTATATGTGTTAGAGAAATGCCTGGGCCGCCAATCTAAGCTATGCATAATTTATGGTGGAAATTTGCAGCATGCCCATAGTGGACATTCGACGACGCATCTCAAAATAAAAAGCTATACAAATGGTAAATAAAAGAGATATCGAGGTGTTCATTGTCTGCTTGTCCTGTCATTTTGATGTGGGCTTGTTCCATGTCATCGGGCATGGAGGTACCCCGTTAGCGGTTCTCGATGATACGTGTATACTTACAATGACAAGACCTTGCTTGGGACTTTAAGTAAAGTAGCATGAGGTTTGGGTACTCGTATTCATGGGACACGAGGTTTTCAACTTATGATTTGTCAAGCATATGCAGCATAAGTGTTCTCGCATTAACTTTAACTATTCAAGATGCTTATGATGGGGGCAATGAGAGCTCAAAGCCGGTAAGTACCATAATTTTTGAAGGTTTATAAAACTTGCAATCACTGCTTCCCTCCGCGAAGGGCCTTTCTTTTACTTTTATGTTGAGTCACCACCTTCTATCTTTATGCACCATTAAGAGAGCATAGTTGTCATTCTTAGTATAATGTGCATTGTCCCAAAGTTTTCATTGATTGATTCATATTGTTGGTTTCATTTGTTCTCAAATTATTTGTATCTAGTCGCCCTCTTAAACTTGAAGGTGTCCTATGCATTTATATTTTGCTCTCCATGAAGGACAAGCTGAAAACCATTTGTATATTTTTCCTTATGATTTGAACACACATTTGACTTTCATTGTTTCATTTTCATGATCTTTTGTTTGTGTTCATTTTCATGTTATAACATGGTTGCTAAGTTTCTTCTATCAAGATTATGTCTTTCATGCCCATGTTTTAAGTTCTTTTGATCCCAGCGCACAACGCTTACATATATGATCAAGATTATGTAGGTGCATGTCACCTCAAAAATTATTTCTTTTGTTATCACTTACCTACTCGAGGACGAGCATGAGTTAAGCTTGGGGATGCTGATACGTCTCAAACGTATCCATAATTTTTGATGATCTATGCTTGTTTTTACACCATTTGCTTAGTGTTTCGTTACACTTCGTGGCACTTTTATGCATTTTCTGGAACTAACCTACTAACAAGTCGCCACAGTGCCAGTTCCATATTTTCTGCTGTTTTTGTGTTTCAGAAAAGTTACACAGGAAATATTCTCGAAATTGGACGAAACCAAAGCCAGTTGCCCAGAATTTTACCGAAGCTTCCAGAGAACCAAAGAGGAGACGGAGTGGGGCCACGAGGTGGCCACACACCAGGGCGGCGCGCCCAGGCCCTGGCCGTGCCCCCTATGTGTGAGACCGCCTTGGTCCACTTCTGACGATGCCCCCCGACGGGAAAAACCTAAAGAGCCGATCAGTTTTCCAGAACACATCGCGATCCACCGCCGCCGTCGACCCAAAGATCGGGAGGGTCCAGAAGCTCTTCCCGGCACCCTGCCGGAGAGGGAAATCGCCACCGGAGGTCTTCTTCATCGCCATGCTTGCCTCCGGAGCGATGAGTGTGTAGTCTACCTTGGACTATGGGTCCATAGCAGTAGCTAGATGGTTGTCTTCTTCACCATGTGCTTCATGTTTAGATCTCATGAGCTGCCCTACATGATTGAGATTACCGTTATGTAATTCTACATGTTTGGTTTGTTGGGATCCGATGAATATTGGTGTTATGCTTGAGTTGATGTACTGAAATTTATCTTATGTTATCTCTATGTTGTTTATGATCTTGCATGCTCTCCGTTGTTAGTAGCTATCTTGGCCGAGTAGTTGCTAGTGACTCCAAGAGGGGGTATTTATGCTCGATAGTGGGTTCATGCCTCTATTTAATCTGGGGGAGTGACAGAAACCTCTAAGGTTATAGATGTGCTGTTGCTACTAGGGGGAAAACAACATTCATATGCTCGAGGGCATATGCTTTGTTTACATTACACACTTTGCTTAATGCAGTTATCTGTTGTTCGCAACTTAATACTCATGGGGTGTTCGGACGATATCCCCATGAGTGGATTATTAGTCATAGATGCAGTTGGATGGCGGTCTATGTATCTTGTTGTAATGCCCAGAGTAAATCTCATAGTGATCCTCTCATCATATGCACGTTGTCTTTATTCAATCAATTGCCCAACTGTAATTTGTTTACTCAGCATGTATTATTTTATCTATGGAGAGACACCGCTAGTGAACCGTGGACCCCGGTCCTATTTCCTTTATATTGCTATCACCTGTTTACTTTACTCGCATTGTTTACTTTACTCGCATACTATTATCACTTTCCACTCGGTACGTTCATACCCTTTGTTTCAAGTAAACCGGTGAGATTGACAACCTCATCGTAAGTTGGGAATAAAGTATTTGGTTGTGTTGTGTGCAGGTTCCACGTTGCCGCTCGCAAAGCAAAGCTTGGACGAGGCGCCCTATAAATTTTCCGGAGCTTCGCAAGCTAGCAGGCATCACCTTCAGTCGTTTGGCTCTTTCCTCTCCTGATCGACAAACCTTGGTTTTGTACTGAGGGAAAATCTTGCTGCTATATTCATCACACCTTCCTCTTGGGGTTCCCAACGGGCCGGTCATTTACTCGGCATCACAGGCCCTCACCGGCACAATGTACAGGCTCGAGGCCTTCCTCAGGTCCGGCGAGGCGGTCACCAATTCAGATGGTAGGATCCTCGCCACCTCACCCTCTGGCGACAGACATGGCAGGGCACAAGCATGGCGTCCTGGGGTTTTGACGAGTTTTCCCCTTTGTCGCCGCCTCGGGGAGGCGCTAGGTCCTGTCCTAAAACCACGGCCTCAGCGGCAAGTGACCCGCCGACTTCATCGAGTACCTCGGAGATCAGGACCTCACCGATCGCGCTTACTCGCTGATGTCGACGTTGCTCACCTTGACGACGCCGCGAGGCTGTTGTCGCCAGCCGCACATGGAAGCGTACTTTTACTTCGATTGGAGCAACGCTTATTTCTCTGGAAGCACCTTCCCTAGTTGTTAGAAGCACACTTTTGTATACATGATTAATTATGTAAGACACAAAGTTTAAATATCGTGGAAGCATGTTTCATTTGCTATGGAAGTAAAACGTCTCTTCAATGGAATCATAACTTTGCCATGTTCAAATAAAAACAGTATATACACAAACTTCTTTGTTGTATTTGAAGCAAAATATCACTATATGGGAAGTCTTTTTTGCATGTCTCGGAAACTGAATTATTGATTTTGAAAGCCTAGAAAATGAAGCTTCTATGCATCAAGAAGAATGCATCGTGCATTCTCCTTCCATGCTTCGTGTAAAATTGCTAGCCAGATTAACTCCTTCAATTTAAGAGAAAATGACGCTTCCATGCATTTATTGGCTAGACAAAACGCAACGGTTTTGCTGGAACAGTTTAATTTGCGAGGACATTTATTCTTAAAATGTTGCTGATCCAACGGTCAAAGACTGGTCCGATCAACGCATGGATGTACAATGCCTATGAGAAATAGACGAGTGAATAGCATAAAACTACCACTTTTATGCACAAATGTACCAAATGGCACCACTTTACGTTTTGAAAACCAAAATCATCACTTTTGTATTTTTTTGCAATTCGAGCAAATCACTGATTTACAACTAACTAACAGCGTTTCTGACAACTAGACCCCACTTGTCTGAGATGACATGGCACATCAGATAAGGCAGCGCATATATAAAATAATTAAATAATCCACTTTTCAGCCTAACTAATTAGAAAATCTCTAAAAAAATAAAAAATTCGGTCAACTTCCCCAATCTCTTCCATGACCGGAGCACGACCACCCCCAGCGCCAGCATGACTACCGCCGGCGAGGCCCCCCCTGGCGCTGGCCATTTCCTCGCCACCCCCTGCTGCACAGCGCCGTGCCACGACCAGCTGGTGCTGCTCTGCCTCGGCGGGCTCATCGTGGTCGTCTTCTCTGACGATGGCGAGTGGCGGCAGATTCGCAAGATTAGCATCGTTGAGCACTCCGATCCGTGCGCGGGGAAGAGGAGGAGGCTGGTCGGCTGCCTCGGGATCGTCTATGCGCGGGTTCGCCGGTTCTCAGATCTTGGCAGGGACCGACGAGGTGGCCGACTCGCTGGCGTTGCACGGCGGCAGTGTTGGGTGGGTTGCGCAGATCTGGAGGCGGCAGTGGTGGGCGGGGTTGGACGGGGCGGTGGTGGCGGGGATGGACGACAGCGGTGGTGGGCAGCGGTGGACGGCAGCGCGTTGCACGAGCGGCGGTGTTGGGTGGGTTGACCTGCAGTGGTGTTGAGAGGAAGAAGAAGCCTTCTTTTTTACAATTTTTTATTAAGCTGATAAGTCGGAACGTGGGGCCACCATAGCAAATAACCACCTCTTACATAGCGGATAAGCCACGTCATCTAAGACAAATAGGGTCCAATTGTCAGAAACGCTGTTAGTTAGCTATAAATCAGTGATTTGCTCGAATTGTAAAAAAATTACAAAAATGATAAATTTTGATTTTCAAAACGTAAAGTGGTACCATTTGATAAATTTATACACAAAAGTGGTAGTTTTATGCTATTCACTCGAAATAGACGGGAGAGGCCCGTTGGGTAAAAAAAAACCATTCTCAAAAAAAAAACCATTCCACCACCGCAAAAGCGGAAAAGCCCTCTCTTCCACTAGCGCCACCGCTTTTCCCCTGCCGCGCTCTGCAGCCTCCACGCCGGCGCCCACCGCACCGCCTCTTCTCGTCCCCTATCCCGTACCGGGACGATAAAGCCCTAGCACATCACCCGTTCCTCTCCCCCTCTCCCTCCCCTCCCCGTCAAGCCGCTCCTTCGTTTTCTCCGCCGCAGCGAGCTCCTCGCCTCCTCCATCCCCTCCGCCGCCACCCGCCGACTGTAAGAAATTTAGGGTTTGTGGTCTATCCCCTATTCCTCTACGCTTATCCGTGGTGCCGCTCACAAATCGCATATTTGAGGCTAGGGGATAGGGACCTTCTTATATTGTCTTTCCAAAGAGTCCATCTCTTATACAAATATAAGATTCCTAGTCGAACTAGTTTCCGGGATACAGTCCAGATCAAATTACCAACCACGATACAATTTGTCTATTAACGGACTTTACCCGTTTATCCCTGGAACACGCACTTGTGAGCAATGCGCCATGATAATGTCCAAATTCCATTAATCATGTAGGTCGCTATTAGGGCCGTAACCTAATCCATGACCTAGTTCCTTCCAATTATCAATGTACCCGGGTAGTCTTTCCAGTATAAACATAAAGTATAATGTATTCCATTGATAATCCACCAGCTTCCTTAAGCTCTTGACACCTAAGTATATTCCAACAAGCAATAATTCCATAGTAAATATGTAGAATAATTCTATGTACAAATACATGTATATTTCCATAATGAGGTATTCCGAATATTAAACAATTCCAAATAACTTTGAATATAGTTGCAGGACACATATAATTCCAACATCTCCCACTTGTCCAAAACGATCATTCAAACATTCGTAAGCCCATAGTGTTAACATGGTTACCAAATACCACACAACTAAGAAGCTTAGTCAAGGGATCAGCGATCATATTAACACTTGGTAGAGACAATTGAAAGAACCATATGGCGATTTGTTCCCTCAAAATGTTTGCTTATTGTACCTTAATTTCCGCCATAACATTCCAGCGCAGCCGTACTCGGCACCTCAAGTCTGAATTCCTCGAGTGAAATTCCACCTTTATTGGCACCTCGAGTATTACTTCCTCGAGTAAAATTCTGCATCAATTATTCTTCAATACATAGCATAAGCATTATGAATAATTCCACATTGAGTTAAGTACATGATAACCATGTTGAATAAAGATTGAAAGTCACTTAAATATATCCAATAAAAACAATAACTGAAGTTCCACATGTAACCTTACTTTAAATAATTCCTGAATTTAATCAGTGTACCTGCATCGTGTTAGTGCTTTAAAAAATGTATGTACCTGGCATAATTTCCTCAATGTGTTTATCTTGACTATAAATTATAGGACAAGTAATACGTTGCGATGCACTTTCCAAGACCTTGATGATGCGTGAGATTCCATTGAGAACAACCCTTTTTAAATGTAGCAATAAATTCCAAAAGCTAAGGTATTGTTGTATAATTATACATAAAATTCCAATACCATTTATTTTTTCCTCAGTTTTATTCACTGAGTATAATTCCCTTTCATATGAAAGGTAGAAGATAACCAAGCTTTCACTTCCATCAATGTGACTTTATCATTTTAAACAACAACAAATATCATTTACACATATAATATAATGGAAAATAGTTTACACATACCTTGGTAGACGATCGCTTTCCTTCATATAGATAACCATATGACCTGCTATTCTATTGATGTGAAGCTTGTTGTAAGATAATAAATTTAATCCATTCAATTAGCAAACCATTCCTTTATTTTCCTCTTTTTCCTAAATTCCAGAAGAAAGAGTTTCCACAAAGCATAATTCCCTTTGCGTCAAGAATTGAATAACAAAAGTGGCACTAAGCCAAATTTCTTTGCATCATAAAAATCTACATACATATAGTGAGCTTGTGATTAACTTGGTAAGATAATAAGTTCCCAAACTTTGTTCGAGCTTAGTGTTCCTCAATAGAGTTTCTTCCACAAGAAAAGGCATCAATAACATAGATATGATGATCCATTTTAATTCCTCCCACTTTTCCTAAACATGTTAGTGTTGGGAGTTAGCTTGTGTTTTCCTTTAGGCCATAATAGTATTCCACATGAGATTCCGGTGCGGCATGATTTCTAGTAATTCCAACCTTTATAGAAGATAGTGCATTCCTACTTTCCACCGTGTTTCTTTTCTCAAACAAAAGCAATACCATTGCATCCACTAGATTCCCCAATAATAATAATAGGTGTGATTTGTAGTAATTTAGCATATCATACCAATATTGTCAAAAATATAAAGAGAAAAATACCTTCCAGTCCACTAAACATTACCGGTGACCGTGAGAGATAATGTATTGTTGAACAAAATAGCAGCATTCCATAATGATCAAGGGAAGAACAAACTGTATATTCCTCCATTAAACCGTGGAGTATAAGCCATAATACAATGGTGAATAATTCCATGCTCTCATATAAATTTTCATTATTATTCCTGAAGTGTACTTCCCCCACCAATCAGTTCACAAACTTTTAAAACCTTTGATGAACTGATTTTCCACTTCAGTAGATGTAAATAATTCAACAAAGATCTTCCGACTTGTATTGTGAAAGATGTAAATAACCATATCAAGTGCAGTCATGAAAGAATGAATTAAGTTGAACAACTTGACCTCTAGTGGGAGTATCCAAAATACCATATAAATATTGATGTAGTACCATAACTCCCACTAAAGTATAGAATTTTAGAATTAATATGTCACTTAATAATATTCCTTGATATGTGACCAAGTCGTAAATGATATAAAATAATTGAACCGCTAATGGGAGTGAAAGAACAATACCGCAAATGCGTAAAAAAAACTGATAGTCCTCCACTTAAGGATAGCATTATTCCAGAACTAATAAACCACTTAATTCTGTTCCTTTACGCGACCGGGTCATAATTATGAACTAACAAAAATAAAATTCCAAGCATGTGTCTCTATTATTAGTATTCCTCCATGTATAGTTATCTTCACCAAATAAGCAACTTGTGTTGCCAACTTCCAATGGATCATTAAGAGAAAAGTGACCATTGTATTATATTCTATAATGCACTAATTTCCATTGAACAATATTTCCACTCTTCCTTCTCCAAATAGTAACTATAAACCAAATTCCTTCTCATTGTAGGTGAATATAATGTCCTACAAAAAAAGTACTTTTCCTCCACAAGGGAGTTTAGAGTAATAATTTCCAATTCCAAAGTTTATCCGATTTAACATTTGCATGAGCATAGGCACATAAATTTATTCCTTTGGAATTGTTTGCATGTCACTAAATTTGCTTTTCTATTCCATCCAAATTTGATGTACAAGCAAAAATAAAATAAAATAACGTTGGACATACCATTGAGTAAGAATTTGAATTCCCTTTCCATTGAGTGTTCCACGTTTTCCTCCAAAAATAAATAGGTGCAATAGATTCCTCATAAGAAAAATCCCAGATTATAGAGATTAATTTCCTGCATAATTTCTTCCCCAGTATAGGTTTGTACAGACAGCCCATGCATATGTGATCTGAAGTCCTTCCGAAATCCTTCCAAGTAGTCAAGATAATTCCTTGTGGTGACTCGTGGTCGTGGTACATGCAGTGGATGGGCAACAATTAGGTTAGGTGTTAAACAATGATCTAATAAATAAATCAAATAAACCATGCTTGCTAGTACGCAGGTGCCTGTCTAGGATTTCAAGTTTTCAAGACGGTGAGCAGATGATTTCCTTTCGATCCCAAGGAGTAAGTAGATTTCCGTGAGAATGCAAGCTCGTCGGAGAGCATTGGTCGCTGGAATCGTAGACTCAGTGTTATGGTGAGCTCAACGATCAGCGGGGTCACGGGCTTGATTTACACGTGTCCTTCTCCTTCTTGCAGTTTCCGCAGGCGAACGATTCCCTGTCGCAGTAACACAGCAAGCAGGTGATTTCTAGACGGGGCAGCACAGGTTGACGAAGAGGACCTTTGGATGGGCGTCCATGCTCTCATGCTCGTCCGGGCGGTGAAGTCCTCTAGGATGCAGCAAACTTGACGGAGACCTAGAGTATGACGACGGAGCAGAGGCCACAAAGCGATTTTAAGGTTTGTTTGAGGATGTCGACGGCGATCCAGCGAACAGCGAGGTCAATATGTGGATGTGTAGCTCCAATCCGATTTTGATGGCGAGACCATAATATCCGCGAGCTGGTGCAAACCGGCCGGCAGCAACGACGTGTAAGGCGGAAGCGGAAGCGGTGGCTACGAGTTGCGTAGTTCCGTGGCTATTTCTCCAACCACGTGATCTCCTCCGGATCTTCCAGATTTCGACGGAAACACATCGTCGACGAATTGATTTCTACTCCTCTCGTCAGCCGAAGACGACGCAATCATGGAAGGGAGTTCGCAGCGGAGTCGGAGACGACAGGCAGCAGATTTTGGAGAAAACTGATCCTTTTCGCCGACGAGAATTTTGCAGATAGACAGAGAAAACATCACAGCTAGCGGCGATCTGAGGCTAGGACTGACTTCCGTCGATGTGAGCGGCGCAGGAACCAATCAGCGATCGATCGATCGGAACAACGGGAGGCAGTTCGCAGCGGAGTCGACGAGACGACCGGCGGCGATCCATGATCAACCATCGGCGAACTTTGCCCTGAACTCGGTCCGTGGCGGTCGCCGTCATCGACCTTTGTGGTCTCTGGGTGTCGTCTACCGCGGAAGAAAAGATCCGCTGCAAAACTCTCGTGAAGGCTGGGCGGAACTTCGTCCCCGACGTCGTCTACGCGAGAAAAGATCCGCTGCCCTCTCTGCTAAAATTAACCAGCGGTGGTGGCGGCAGAACTGTTATTGGATTCGAGGTTTCTAGGAACGTGAAGACAAGTCGTTGCGATCTGGTCTATTACGGCCCCGTCCCGATCCGATCGGCGACGAAACCTGCAAGCCTGTGACTGGCTCTGCCCGTCGACAAGGCGATCCGGGTGCACTCTCTGCGACCAGCCGCCCCGCCACGCACCGCTCTCCGGACGACCACGACGAGCTCGCCCAAGCCAAAATCCCTGGTTTGACGAGTTCGCGGAAGTCAATAAGCTGCGCGGCGCTCGTCATCCACTCCGTCGTCAGCTGCATCTCGTCTCCAAGCTCCAAGCCTCAAGCCAAGGATTGAGACAACATCGGACAGAGGACGTGCAACGCATCGCGATCTCAGCTATGTAAAGCTTGCGACTGCGGAATTGTTCTGCTCTGTTTACCGCAGAATCTAGTGTTTGGAGACCGACTGAGGAATTTAAGCTGAGCACAAGGAAGACGTACGCATCATCGCCCATCTCCTGTTCGTACAAATCATCACCCGCTGTTCGGAATTTGCAAAGAGAACTTGTGTAAGTTAAGTATCTATATACATCAACTCTGTTTTTGCCCTTTTATGGAAAACAGAGGAACCTAGGATTTCTGCCAATTATCTCTTTTATTGGTCACACGGAACGAGGAAGGTTTAGTCTTCTGCGTTGGTTTTCTTGCTACTCGTACCAAAGAGCATTTTTTGGGTGAAGGAAGACATGAAGGAATTACTTGGTTCATCGTGTGTGCATCAGCTCTTCGCATCGGCCGTTTTTAAGTGTCGGTCACACTTGTTTATATTCTGCTGAGATGAGAATATTGTCATTGGTACTCCTACTTGCTGGCACCAGTACTGGGACGTGTCATGTCATCTGTTATACTGTAAGTTCTTTGGTTCAGCAGGAAATCACGGAAAACAACAGGATATTATTTTTACCTACCTATGTCTGGACAATGTTTTCTCGGAGCTGCTTATTATTTGTTGATTCACGGTCTGGAATGGAATTAATGCTACTGGCATCTCTGAACCGGAAAAGCTTCATGAAGAACTCACTGTTGAGGAAAGGAAAAATATGCCAGCTCATACAGAGTATTGAAGTGAATAGACTGCGAGTATTTATGGGTAACCTGGAAAAAGGTTTGGATATTTTATTATTGGACACGGCTTCTTGAGGAAGATCATACTGTATTACGCTGAAGGAAAGGGAATTCAACTTTACTCCACGGTATGTCCAATGCAATTGTTTGCATTAAATATTTGTTTAGGACTACTTCTCCATATATTTTTAAACCTTTGCTTGTACGTCATAATTTGATGGAATACAATAGCAAAGTTAGTGTCATGCGGACAATTCCAAAGGAAAATATATATGGATCTATACTCGTGCAAATGTTAAATCGGATGAACTTTGGAATTAGAAATTATTTCTTTAAACTCCCTCGTGGAGGAAAAGTATTTTTTTTTGTAGGACATTATATTCACCTACAAGGAGAGGGAATTTTAAATTTATCAGATTCTATTAATTAATGACATGCTATTTGGAAAAGGAAGAGTGGAAATATTGCTCAATGAAAATTGGCACATTATGGAATGTAATACTGTGGTCAAGTTTTCTCTTGATGATCCATTGAAAGTTGGCAACACAAGTTACTAATTTGGTGAAGATAACTCCTTGCGGAGGAATATTAAAACATATGATTGGAATTTTATTATTAATGATATTTACGACTTGGTTGCATACCAAGGAACATAATTATGTGGTTACTAATTATGGAATTCTATACTTCAGTGGGAGGATTATGGTAGTTCATCAACATTTTGTTTTAATGTTGGAAGGTATTTTTAATTATTATTAACATCACATACTGAAGTGGAAAATTAGTTTATCAAAAGATTTAATGGTTTGAAAACTAATTGGTGGGGGAAGTACACTTCAGGAATATTAACTGAATCTTATATATGGAGCATGAAATTATTTATCATTTTATTATGGTCAATACTCCATGGTTGATGGAGGAATATAACATTTGGTTCTTCGGTTTATTATTTTGGAAAAATAAGTACATACTGTAATTTGAGTTCATTATCTATCACAACCACTACTATGTTTTGTGGTTTGGAAGGGAGTCTTCTATTTATATTTTGACAGTATGGAGATGATATAACTACAAAGCACACCTATGTTTTGAATTGGGGAATATAGTGGATCAAAATTGGTCTGGAAAAAGGAAACCCGATGGAAAGTAGGGATATAATATCTTTATCAAGGTTGGAATTATAGGAAGACATACCACGCTGGAATTTTTTATATGCGGAACTATTACAACTTTGAAGGAAAACAAAAGTCAAACTCCCAACACTAACATGCTTAGGAAAAGTGGGAGGAATCAATATGAACCATCATATCTTTGTTATTGTTGTCTTTTCTTGTGGAAGTCACTCTATATTTTGGAGGTACACTAAGCTCTGATACCAATGTAAAAAATTTAGGGTTTGTGGTCTATCCCCTATTCATCTGCGCTTATCCGTGGTGCCGCTCACAAATCGCATATCTGAGGCTAGGGGATAGGGACCTTCTTATATTGTCTTTCCAAAGAGTCCACCTCTTATACAAATATAAAATTCCTAGTCGAACTAGTTTCCGGGATACCGTCCAGATCAAATTACCAACCACGATACAATTTGTCTATTAACAGACTTTACCCGTTCGTCCCTAGAACACGCACTTGTGAGCAATGCGCCATGATCATGTCTAAATTCCATTAATCATGCAGGTCGCTATTAGGGCCGTGACCTAATCCATGACCTAGTTCCTTCCGATTATCAGTGTACCCGGGTAGTCTTTCCAGTATGAATATACTGTATTCCACTGATAATCGACCGGCTTCCTTAAGCTCTTAACACTTAAGTATATTCCAACAAGCAATAATTCCATACTAAATATGTAGACTAACTCCATGTACAAATACATGTAATTTCCATAATGAGGTATTCTGAATATTAAATAATTCCAAATAACTTTGAATGTAGTTGCAGGACACACATAATTCCAACATCCTCCTCACGCACGAACTTCAGGTTCGGAATCTGCAGGTCACAACCGCATGTATTGCTAGCATGCTCCTGCTGTATCGTAAGGACTAGTTCCAATTTAATTAGTTGGTTCAGTTATTACTCTCCAACTATAGTGTCTTTGCTAAATTGCTGCGATCATATAAACTGGATGGATCAAACTATACTATTTGGAAGAGGAAGATCATGTTTCTACTCACTGCTGAAAGACATCTGAGCCAAACGAACATCCGTAGATGTTTCGGAAGAGGAAAAGGGAACTCTACAAAGTTGCTGCTAGTTGATACTAATTTTAGTACGGCCATTGCTGCTGCTCTGAGAGAACGGTATAAATTTGTGCTCCTGGTGTGTAAGGAGCATTAATGATTTCAAGGCGACGATTTCAAGAATTGGATCGGACCAGCTTCCGCAACTCTGATTTTGATCAACAGCTTACATATACTGATCCATCAAAGTCGGCTGGAAACACCTGCAAATCTACCACGAGCCACGACAGGGAAAAGGCTTGGACTCCTTAGAAGAATTTTGGTCTATACGTAGCAAGAAATTCAGTGTTGGAAGGTCTTCACAAAGCGAACTTGTATACCATGGAAATTACCTTGGGAAAAAATGCAGGAAATTAATCTCTCTATAATCTGGGATTTTTCTTATGAGGCATCTATTGCACCTATTTATTTTTGGAGGAAAACGAGGAACACTCAATGGAAAGGGAATTCAAATTCTTACTCAATGGTATGTCCAACGTTATTTTATTTTATTTTATTTTTGCTTGTACATCAAATTTGGATGGAATAGAAAAGCAAATTTAGTGACATGCAAACAATTCCAAAGGAATAAATTTATGTGCCTATGCTCATGTAAATGTTAAATCGGATAAACTTTGGAATTGGAAATTATTACTTTAAACTCCCTTGTGGAGGAAAAGTATTTTTTTAGGACATTATATTCACCTACAATGAGAAGGAATTTGGTTTATAGTTATCTATTTTTTTTCGCTATTTGGAGAAGGAAGAGTGATTGTTCAATGGAAATTAGTGCATTATAGAATTTAATACAATGGTCATTTTTCTCTTGATGATCCATTGGAAGTTGGCAACACAAGTTTCTTATTTGGTGAAGATAACTCTATGTGGAGGAATATCTGTAATGGATTTTATTTCCAATGGGGCATCTGTGGCATTTTTCAGTTTTACACTCACATTGGCTATTCAACTATTTTATCTCATTCACGACTTAGTCACATATCAAGGAACGGAATTAAGTGCTTATTAATTCCGGAAATGTAAACTTTAGTGGGAGGATTATGGTTATTCTTGTCAGCATATTAATATGGTATTTGTAGAAACTCCCACTAGAGGTAAAATAGTCTATTTAATTTCATTCTTTCAACTATTGCACTTGATATGGTTAATTATGTCTTTCACAATACAAGTCGGAAGGTCTTTGTTATATTTTGAACATCCCATACAGAAGTGGAAAATCGGTTTATCAAAGGAATTAAAGATTTGAAAACTGATTGGTGGGGGAAGTACACTTCAGGAATATTAATTGAAACCTATATAAAGAGCATGGAATTATGCACCACTAAATTTTGTCGTAGACTCCATGGTTGAATGGTGGAATATAATTCTTGGTTTTTCTCTTATTTTGGAACAACTTAAATACTGCTATTTTGTTCAACAATACATTATCTCTCACGGTCACCGGTAATGTTTAGTGGACTGGAAGGTATTTTTCTCTTTATATTTTTGACAATATTGGTATCATATGCTACATTACTGCAAATCACACCTATTATTATTATTGGGGAATCTAGTGGATGCAATGGTATTGCTTTTGTTTGAGAAAAGAAACACGGTGGAAAGTAGGAATGCACTATCTTCTATAAAGGTTGGAATTACTAGAAATCATGCCGCATCGGAATCTCATGTGGAATACTATTATACCCAGAGGAAGACACAGGTCTAACTCCCAACACTAACATGCTAAGGAATAGTGGGAGGAATCATCTTGAACAACAATATCTAATGTTATTATTATCTTTTCTTGTGGAAGTCACTCAATATTTTGAGGAATACTAAGCTTAAAAAATGGCTTTAAATTGTTACTATGTCAACTATGGGTGGAAGCAATGCGGGGATAATTAACTCTTTGAGGAAGAAAAAGTATTATTCTTTAATTGTTTACACAAAGGGAAATATACTTTGTGGAAACTCTTTCTTCCGGAATTTGGGAAAAGAGGAAAATAAAAGGTATGGTTTGCTATTAGAATGGATTAATCCATTATCTTGTAACAAGCTTCACATCAATGGAATAACATGTCATATGGTTTTCAAGATGAAGGAGGTCGATAGTCTACAAAGGTATGTATAAACTATTTTCATTATATTATCTGTGTTATTGATTTTTTGTTGTTGTTTGAAATGATAAAGTCACATTGATGGAAGTGAAAGCTTGGTTATATTCTACCTTTCATATGAAAGGGAATTATACTCAGTGAGTAAAAATGAGGAAAAATTAATGGTATTGGAATTTTTATGTATAATTATACAACAATACCTTAGCTTTTGGAATTTATTGCTGCATTAAAAAAAGGGCGTTCTCATTGGAATCTCACGCATCATCAAGGTCTTGGAAAGTGCATCACAATGTGTTACTTGTCCTATAATTTTTAGTGAAGATAAACACATTGAGGAAATTATTATTGTATCCATGAGACGTAAAATAATGCCAGGTACACACATTTTTTTTAAGGTACTAACACGATGCAGGCACACTGATAAAATTTAGGAATTATTTAAAGCAAGGTTACATGTGTAACTTCAGTTATTGTTTTTATTGGATGGATATTTATGTGGCTTTCAATCTTTATTCAACATGGTTATCATATACTTAACTCAATGTGGAATTATTCATAATGTTGATGCTATGTATTAAATAATAATTGATGCGGAATTACACTCGAGGAAGTAATACTCGAGGTGCCAATAAAGGTGGAATTTCACTCGAGAAATTAAAACTCGAGGTGCCAAGGACGGCTGCGCTGGAATATTATTGCGGAAGTTAAGGTACAACAAGCAAACATTTTGAGGGAATAAATCACTTATAGTTCTTTTGATTATCTCTACCAAGTATTAATATGACTGCTGATCCCTTGACTAACCTTCTTAGTCAGGAGGTATTTGGTAAGCATGTTAACACTATGGGTGTACGAATATTTGAATTATTGTTTTGGACAAGTGGGAGATGTTGGAATTATGTGTGTCCTGCAACTACATTCAAATTTATTTGGAATTATTTGATATTTGGAATACCTCATTATGGAAATATACATGTATTTGTACATGGAATTAGTCTACATATTTACTATGGAATTATTGCTTGTTGGAATATACTTAAGTGTTAAGAGCTTAAGGAATCCGGTGGATTATCAATGGAATACAGTATACTTTATTTTATACTGGAAAGACTACCCGGGTACATTGATAATTGGAAGGAACTAGGTCATGGATTAGGTTACGGCCCTAATAGCGACCTGCATGATTAATGGAATTTAGACATTATCATGGCGCATTGCTCACAAGTGTGTGTTCCAGGGACGAACGGGTAAAGTCTGTTAATAGACAAATTGTACCGTGGTTGGAAATTTGATCTGGACTGTATCCCGGAAACTAGTTCGACTAGGAATCTTGTATCTGTATAAGAGGTGGACTCTTTGGAAAGACAGTATAAGAAGGTCCCTATCCCCTAGCCTCATATATGCGATTTGTGAGCGGTACCACGGATAAGCGCAGAGGAATAGGGGATAGACCACAAACCCTAAATTTCTTACATATGTTGGAATTATGTGTGTCCTGCAACTACATTCAAATTTATTTGGAATTATTTGATATTTGGAATACCTCATTATGGAAATATACATGTATTTGTACATGGAATTAGTCTACATATTTACTATGGAATTATTGCTTGTTGGAATATACTTAAGTGTTAAGAGCTTAAGGAATCCGGTGGATTATCAATGGAATACAGTATACTTTATTTTATACTGGAAAGACTACCCGGGTACATTGATAATTGGAAGGAACTAGGTCATGGATTAGGTTACGGCCCTAATAGCGACCTGCATGATTAATGGAATTTAGACATTATCATGGCGCATTGCTCACAAGTGTGTGTTCCAGGGACGAACGGGTAAAGTCTGTTAATAGACAAATTGTACCGTGGTTGGAAATTTGATCTGGACTGTATCCCGGAAACTAGTTCGACTAGGAATCTTGTATCTGTATAAGAGGTGGACTCTTTGGAAAGACAGTATAAGAAGGTCCCTATCCCCTAGCCTCATATATGCGATTTGTGAGCGGTACCACGGATAAGCGCAGAGGAATAGGGGATAGACCACAAACCCTAAATTTCTTACATTGGTATCAGAGCCGATGGTTAATCGTGGACCTCCGGCGAACTATCCCCTAAACTGGCTCCGCTGTGAAGTCCGCCGCGGTCGCCGTCATCGACTCTGGCCGCTGAGTGTCGTCTGCCGCGGAGGAAGATAAGATCCGCTGCCCTCTCTGCTGAAAACAATTCTCATCGGAGCAGAAGTCAATTCATTGACGGTGTGTTTCCGTCGGAATCTGGAAGATCCGGAAGAGAACACCTGGTTGGAGAAATAGCGACGGAACTACGCAACTCGTTGCCACCGCCTCCCGCTTCCGCTATGCGCGTTGCCATCGGCCCGTACGCCTCCCCAACGCCGTCGCCTCCAGCTGTGCCGGGATGAGGAACTCCACTCGGCCGTGAAGCAACCCCAGGTCGAGGAAACTCGCTGATTTAGTCCACCGGGACGCATCCTCTGTAAAAAAATTAGGGTTTGTGGTCTATCCCCTATTCATCTGCGCTTATCCGTGGTGCCGCTCACAAATCGCATATCTGAGGCTAGGGGATAGGGACCTTCTTATATTGTCTTTCCAAAGAGTCCACCTCTTATACAAATATAAAATTCCTAGTCGAACTAGTTTCCGGGATACCGTCCAGATCAAATTACCAACCACGATACAATTTGTCTATTAACAGACTTTACCCGTTCGTCCCTAGAACACGCACTTGTGAGCAATGCGCCATGATCATGTCTAAATTCCATTAATCATGCAGGTCGCTATTAGGGCCGTGACCTAATCCATGACCTAGTTCCTTCCGATTATCAGTGTACCCGGGTAGTCTTTCCAGTATGAATATACTGTATTCCACTGATAATCGACCGGCTTCCTTAAGCTCTTAACACTTAAGTATATTCCAACAAGCAATAATTCCATACTAAATATGTAGACTAACTCCATGTACAAATACATGTAATTTCCATAATGAGGTATTCTGAATATTAAATAATTCCAAATAACTTTGAATGTAGCAATGTAAGAAATTTAGGGTTTGTGGTCTATCCCCTATTCCTCTACGCTTATCCGTGGTGCCGCTCACAAATCGCATATTTGAGGCTAGGGGATAGGGACCTTCTTATATTGTCTTTCCAAAGAGTCCATCTCTTATACAAATATAAGATTCCTAGTCGAACTAGTTTCCGGGATACAGTCCAGATCAAATTACCAACCACGATACAATTTGTCTATTAACGGACTTTACCCGTTTATCCCTGGAACACGCACTTGTGAGCAATGCGCCATGATAATGTCCAAATTCCATTAATCATGTAGGTCGCTATTAGGGCCGTAACCTAATCCATGACCTAGTTCCTTCCAATTATCAATGTACCCGGGTAGTCTTTCCAGTATAAACATAAAGTATACTGTATTCCATTGATAATCCACCAGCTTCCTTAAGCTCTTGACACCTAAGTATATTCCAACAAGCAATAATTCCATAGTAAATATGTAGAATAATTCTATGTACAAATACATGTATATTTCCATAATGAGGTATTCCGAATATTAAACAATTTCAAATAACTTTGAATATAGTTGCAGGACACATATAATTCCAACACCGACGAAGGTGAGGTGACGTCGTTGTTTCGGCATTTCAAATTTTCGAAAGCATAATTGTAGTATGCGTTAGATTCTGATATGCGCCTGAGCGCCTGAGCGCCTGTGCGCGCGTGTGTAGTTCAGTAGTTGTGTGCTGTAGAGCTTGACAGTGGAAATGCGTCTGAATGATGAACATATGTGTTGACCATGCGGGATGATCCAAATATAAAGGGTTTGGAATGATAGCTCACTGGTTAGGAACCCTAGGGTAGAAAACAATAATGCTATGTCTACGGACAGTTTGTTACGAAAACTTGCTTACGGACGGACATGGTTGATTCTGATTTGTGGTGGGCTGAATAGGCGGAGCAACTGCTTTAGCATGGGCCAATCGAGGGATGCCACCACTGCATCCGTAAGCAATCCCGTAAAATCTTTCCGTAAGTGTAGCATCGCTGGGTAGAAAATATCTGTCCCAATTTGTCTCGTAGAAACTGTATATAAGACCTACGAGCTGGAGTCTTTTCGATTTCAGTGTGGGCAGTTATGTGCCACCTTTGTAGCTGCGTGTTGTGTTCCGCACAAGTGAATCGCGTGTTCGCGATGAAGAAGTGCTTGTAGGCTGAGTTGACAGAGAATGCACCGTCGTGCGAGAGGCGCCAAACCACCTCATCTTGTTGGCCAGCAGTTAAGGTGGTGCCCTCCAGTAAATCCCAGAGCTGCAAATACTGAGCGAGCACCGGCGAAGAGAGACCCCCCGCAATATCTCTTACCCAGCGATTGTTCTGCAGTGCCGCCGCCACAGTGATGTTTGATTTCTTGACGAAGGAGTACAGAATAGGTACCACATCTTGCACTGATTTTCCTCCGGGGAGCCAAGCATCAGTCCAGAACAACGTCCTCATCCCATCACCAATGCGAATGAAAACAGCAGCTCTGAAGATGTCCATCGCTTCCAGGTCCTCCTCCTGCGGAATCAGCGCCCATGGACGCGGTTCCGAGGCCCGTCGCAGCCAGGGCCAGCGGCAACGGAGCGCGGTGCCGAAGAGCTTCAGATTAAGCACGCCAAGGCCACCGTTCTCTGTGGGCTGGCACACCCTGGACCAAGGGAGGGGCGGAGGAGGCAATGGCCTCCATTCACCTCCTCCTCCCCCTTCTACACAAAGCCTCTGCAGCGACGGTTGATGATGTCTAGCGCCCAATGGGGTAGGGGCAATACCGAGAGGAGGTGGAGAGGGAGGGCCATGAGCACTGACCGGGTCAAGGTAAGGCGGCCACTAATTCTCAGAATTCTCGATTTCCATCCCTTCATCTTGCCCGGGTACTTGTCGATAAGTGGCCACATATCGGCTCTGCGAAGGCGGCCAGTGGAGATTCCCTGTCACGTAGCTGCGTGTTGTGTCTGACATTTCACTATCTCTGTACATTTGTTTTGAGAACACCCGGAAATCAAAGAAGTTCACCATCACGTATTCATACATATTTGAAACTGGTAGTATCCCCCTGAAGGTTCCTGCCAGTCATGATTTCTTAGCAGTAACATTGCAAAGTAAACTTTTATCTGATATCTGCATTGAAAACACTCACATTCCTGTCGAGAGAGACTGTGTTTGTTAAGAATCGTTTTCTCAACATTGTGTTACCAGGAATTTTGCACATTGAATACCACTATACTTGTTGGGAATCATGATCCATGTGAACGCTATGTCTGAAATCAACTGGGTTTCTTATTGCTTTTTTGCAGTTGGTCGATAATTCTGAACCGAAGAAAATGGGTTCAAAAGCAATCACTCGAGGAACAAATTGTATTCCGTGGAGACTGGGCTGCTACAAGAACCAAACTGTTAACGTCAGTGTCCCCATTATCGGTTGTGAAGGACTGTTAGGTAATGGTATTTCAGATGCTTTCCATCCAGAGAAGTCAGCTTCAGATCATACAACTAAAGAAACTGGCTTGGAAATTTTAGCTAAACGGACTGGCTTAACTGAACTTGGTTCTAGGATAGGAAGGTCCAAAGTTATTCTACCATTGGGATCTAGTTGTATGTGGCAGACTCTTCGGTTTGCAAGCACCAGTGCAGCTAGAAGACCTGAGTGTGACAGCGGCAATGAACATGAGGATGATCAAGACAGACAGCAGGATAGAGAAGAATTAATGGAGGACCGTGGGGAATCTACGGTAGATCTAGGCCTTGAGAACGCCAACTCCAAAGCCAAGAACCAAGAACATTCATCTGTGAAACAAGAGTCTTCTGCAAGTTCTCTTGGGATTGGTCATGCAATGAAATTAGTCGCTTCCATGAGCAGGTGATCAAACATCTTTCAGTTCTTCACTGATTCACTCTAGTTCACGTTATTGAATATTTTTCATCATGAAACGTTACTTGTTCTTATGGTGGACTGGGCTTTTAATTTCAGTCACAAGAAGGATGAGTTCATTTCAGCCTTGCAACACTATTGGCTTGGCTTGCGACTGCTGTGGCTAGATGTTCGGATTTCTTCAAGATTAATGCTGAAGCTAGCCAATGGAAAAAAACTATCGAGACGAGAGAGGAGCCAGCTAACCCGCACATCTGCGGACATATTCAAGCTGGTCCCGTTTTCGGTGTTTGTCATAGTCCCTTTCATGGAATTTTGTTTGCCTGTGTTTCTAAGGCTGTTCCCAAACATGCAACCGTCCACATTCAAGGACAAAATGAAAGAACAGGTATGTGGAGTGTTCCCTCTATCCTATAACTGATGTTGCTCTCTTCTCATTTTTAAGTAGAATCTATTGTAGCGCAAATGAAGTAACTGAGCTGATGGACGTGTAGGTAGTAATCTGTAGTATCTGGGAAAAGACCTTAATCGTTTTGATGTATAAATTGAACAATCAGATAGATAATAGCTGCTTTCATTTATTCAAATGAGAAATATTATTTATGGCATGCTGCTATTTTTTCTTAAATTAGGGGTAATCTTTTCTGAAAAAATGTCATGCTGCTTTAATGTCTGTGTTTTTCCCTGACCAATTGTAGGATGCACTAAAAAGGAAACTGAAAGCAAGGATGGAATATGCCAAGTTTCTACAGGGCATTGTGAAGGAAATGGCAGAGGAAGTGAAGCATACACGTAGCGGAGAGATTAAGCAGAGGGCGGAGGATATTGATCAGCTTATTAAGAAAGTATGAGTTTCTCATATATCTTTTTACCGATTCAAGTTTGCTGCATTATTATTCTGCATGACTTAGATCACTCGGTATTTATGTGAGCGATCCATGGTTAGGTAAGGACTGGTGCTTATGTTGATAATGGTGAAATATTGGGTTTTGCGAAGTTATTCAGTGATGAAATGACCTTGGAGAATATGAGCAGGTTATTTATGTATACTTATGCTTTTCCATATTTGCCTTTTCTATTCATGTTTCATGACGTTTGGTTTAAGAGGTTCATGTCATAACCTTACAGGACAAGTTTAGTAAATATGTGCAATTATATGGGCATCCAGACATATGGGACAAACAATTACTTGCGTTTTATGCTCAGACGAAAACTAAAATGGTGAGTGTTTCTATACTTCACATTACATGTCTTTTTGTTGTCTCTTGGGGAAATTTCTGGTGGGTTAGTCCCTTGGACCTCCACACCCTCTTATATATAGATAGGGTTAGCCTTACATCTTCACTTACACACTAGAATAACCTAGACTCTAGTAGTACACTAGTATTATATTAATACACACTCCAACACTCCCTAGAGTACTACTACATTAACTTAGACTCCAACACTTCCCCTCAAGATGGATGATAAATATCTATTATTCCCATCTTGTCTCATGCTAAACTACACTCTTTAACTCCTTAGCCTTTAGTTAGACAGTCTGCTATTTGTCCTTTCGAGTTTGCATGGCTTAACTTCAAGGTGCCTTCCTCGAGCCGCTCTTTAATGAAGAATCGGTCTATTTTCACATGTTTCGTTCGGTCATGTTGGACTGGGTTGTTAGCTATGTTTATTGCTGACTTGTTGTCACACCAAAGGTTCAATGGCCCTCTCCGTAGTAGCTTCAATTCTGATAGGAGGCCTTTCAACCATAGCAACTCACTCAAACACACGGACCACCGGCTGCTTCTTGCTCCTCCAAGATACCAAGTTTCCTCCTATAAAGACATAAAAGCCAGATGTTGACCTTCTATCATCAAGGCAACTAGCCCAATCAGCGTCACAATAGCCATCTACATTCAAGTGCCCATTGGCCTTGAACAATAAACCTCTTCCAGCGCTCTCTTTTAGATAGTGTAAAATTCTATGGGCTGCCTCTAAATGCCCACTTCTTGGGTCATGCATGTAGCGACCGACAACACTCACTGCATAAGATATGTCAGGTATCGTGTGGCATAAGTAGATTAGACGACCTGCAAGCCGTTGGTAGCTCTCTCTATGAACTGGATCTCTAGATTGTGGACACAATTGATGATTTTTCTCAATAGGAGTTGAAGCAACTCGACACCCAAGCATTCCAACGTCACTGAGGAGGTCCAAGACATATTTCCGTTGTGAGAGAACTATCCCTTTTAGGGACCTTGCAATCTCAATGTCTAGAAAGTACCTCAGTTGGCCAAAGTCCTTAACCTCAAACTCTTTACTCAACTTTTGCTTTAACTGTGACATCTCAAAAGTATCATCCCCCGTAATAATGATATCATCCATGTATACTGCAAGAATCGTGATGTGCCTCCCAGAATGTCGGTAGAACATAGTGTGATCTCCATTGCATTGTGTATATCTCATACCACACATAGCACGCCCAAATCGATTAAACCATGCTCGTGGAGATTGTTTAAGCCCATATAATGACTTCCTCAACCTAAGGACCTTCTCATAAGTTTGAGATGTACCAAAGCCTGGTGGAATCTCCATGCACACTTCCTCATGAAGATCACCATGCAAGAACACATTTTCACATCCAACTGGTATAATGGCCAACCGAAGTTTGCTGCACATGATATCAGTGTTCTCATTGTACTCATCTTTGCCACCGGTGCAAAGGTCTCATCATAGTCAATTCCATAAGTTTGAATATAACCCTTTGCAACAATTCTAGCCTTGTACCTCTCAATCTTACCGTTCGGGTCTTGCTTCACAGTGTAGACCCACTTACAGTTAACTCGCTTCTTCCTTTTTGGAAGTGATAGAAGCTCCCATATCTTATTTTTCTCAAGGGCTGCCATCCCCTCCAGCATCGCATCATATCATTTAGGATCTTGCTTTGCTGCTCTCCAATCAGTTGGGATTACTACAGACTGTAATGAAGCAATGAAGACTCTATACCCGGTTGACAACAAGTCATATGACACATAGTTTGCAATATCATGCTCAAAACCATACCGTTGAAGAGGCTTTCCCGACGTAGCTCGTGGTTCTTTCCTCAAAGCAATAGGCAAATTCAATGAATCATCAAGGACACATGATTCATTCTCATATGAGTCAACTTCAACAACCATTGGAATTTGATGTTGTTGATGATGCCCCCCCTGCAATTCAACCTCACCATTATTTTGAGAATTTTTGCTGATGTTGTGATTGCCTCCTCATATATACCCTTAGATTTTCTTCCTCATTTGGTTTCCTCCATCTACCCTCCGTCGTAGGTTGTCTCCTTGTATACACCTTCAAATTTTGTTCCTCATTTGGCTTTCTCTATCTTTCTTCACTCATAGGACATGGAATTGAACCAACCACAGCTCTCTATGGTTCATCCTCCATTGTCCTCGGTGATTCACTCTCCCTCTCTCGACTAGCATCACTTGTGCTAGGAGAGTCGAAGTCAAATAAGGAGCTGAGATCTGTCTTCTCCCCATACAAGGGCTCAGACTCTCTGAATATCGTATCCATGCTCACAAATGTCTCCTCTCACTAGGACTCCAACACTTGTAGCCTTTTTTCCAGATGGGTATCCAATGAAGATGCACTGCACGGCACGTGGATCCAATTTTCCCACTTAAGGTCTGTGGTCTCTAACAAAGCACGTGCACCCAAACACCTTTGGTGGAATAATGAACTCATTTTTTCCATAGATCATTTCATATGGAGTCTTAAGACCAAGCAATTTAGATGGCATCCGATTGATGAGATAAGAAGCAGTCGTAACGGCTTCACTCCATAAGAATTTAGGCACATTCATCGTAAACATAAGTGATCGAGCTACCTCTAGCAGATGACGGTTCTTCCTTTCAGCGACTCCATTCTATGAAGAAGTAGTATTAGGGCACGAAGTTTGATGAAATATTCCCTTTTCTAAAAGGAAAATGCCAAATTCATGGTTCACATACTCTTATCCCATTATCAGTCCTGATAATTTGAATATCAGTGTTGAAACAATTTTGAATATATGAATAGAAATCCTTGAAACATGTAAGCACTTCACTTTTTTGTTTCATACGATGTATCCAAGTCATTTGGGAGTAACAATCAGTGAAGGTGACAAAATACTTTATTCCACTAACTGAGACCACAGGAGATGTCCAAACATCAGAGTGATCAACACAAAGGGCGATGTGCTCCGTAGTCCATGACTCACATATGATGTCCTTGTGTGCTTTCCATACTCACAAGCATCACACACAAGTTTTTCTTTATCCACGTTTTTTATTTCTTCGTGAAATATCTTACTCATAGTATCAAAGGACATATGGCCCAGTCGACAATGTTGGAGCATCACCTTTGCTTCATGATCACTTGCAGCAGCTGTAAGAGCGGTACTGTCTATCCTATCCAAGTACTGACACCAACACCAAACCAAGTCTCCTTCCAGTTGTCCTCTCCTCGATTATACAATTGTCCCGGTCAGCAATCACTTGACAATCAATATCATCAACCTGTTAGAATATGTGTATAGTTGTATCTAGCCCAAATAGTCTAGTCTAGCCCAAGGCCCAAGTTGGCCCATGTAACCTATGTATATAACTCTGAAGTCAATAGAGAAAGGCAAGGTTGGTAAACTTGACATGGTATCAGAGCTAGGGTTCCCTCGTGACCTAGCTCCAGCCGCCACTGTTGGCAACTCGCCGGCGGCTGCTCCCGTCGTCTTCACCGTCTCCCGTCGCGCTGCTCGCTGAGTCCAGGTTGGACTTGGTGCTGCTGCTGCCATCTTCCGTCAGTGTGAGTCCAGATCGGACCAGGGCTGTTGCGTCTCTTCATCCTGCTGCTACTGCAGCTGTCTACAAGGAGCTGCTGAAATCAGCTATTCTGCTTGTTCATCCCTTGCTGTGAGTGTCTGTTTTGCTCTCTGTAGCTGCTTGTTGTGTCCTTTGCTCTACAGTGGTTGCAGCTGCTAGTGCCCTGTTCTTCTCATAGTTGTTGCAAGGGATTTCTTGCTAGTTTGCTGAAATGGCCAAGGACGGGTCTATCTTTTCTATTGACATCAAGCTTGATGGCCCAAATTACAGAGAGTGGGCATTCTCAGTGAGAACTGCTGTGAGGGCTGCTGGATTTGATGACCATTTGACTGATGATCCTCCGGATGTTAAGGCAGATGAGGCCACGAAAAAAGGCTTGGAGAAAAACTGATTCTAAGGTCATGGGTGCCTTAGTTCTTAATGTTGCTCCGTCGCTTCGGATGAGTCTTGAGCACCACATCACTGCAAAAGAAATATGGAAGTATTTGGAGCAGCGATATCTTCAGCCAAGTGGTGCACTTCGCTATTCCTTGTTGCAAAATTTGCAAAATCTTTAGCAGCATGACTCGTCCATAGAGGAGTATTATGAAGCCTTCACTCGCATCACTAGTCAGCTTATGTCAATGACTCCAAAGAGTCGTTCTGGGTGTGAGTCTTGTGTGGCAAAGGAGAATTATGAGGCTGAGTCCTTCATGTTTCAGTTTGTGATGAGGCTCAGGCAGGATTTTGAGAACAACAGAACTCAGCTCCTTGGTCGTCCTGCACCTCCCTCTTTGGATGAGGCTCTTGCTAGCTTAATTGCCGAGGAGACACGTCTTCGCTCCCTTACCTCATCCGCTGGTCCAATGACTCACACCAGTATTCTTGCTGCTCCAAGGGGCCCTCTGAGAGGTTCTTCAGGAAAATTCTGTACTCAATGCAAGAAGTCTGGACACACAGTTGATAGTTGCTTCATCCTACACCCAGAGTTGTTGGGTTCTTCAGGAAAATTCTGTACCCAATGCAAGAGGTCTGGACACACAGTTGACAGCTGTTTTTCCCTTCACCCAGAGTTGTTGGCTGAGTACCAAAGGAAGTTTCCTTCTCAGCAGCAGCGTCACCCTCCTACTAGGAGGTCTTCTGCTATTGTGATAGGTGAACCACAGTCACAGCCAGCAATGAGTGCATCAGTGTCTGCTGCCTCTCAGTCTGCTTCTCGTGTTACTCAGCCTTGGGTGCTTGATTCAGGAGCTTCTTTTCATGTCACCTCTGACCGTTCCCAGCTTGTTGTTGTTGCTAGACTAGGAAACACACACACGCACACGAGAGCTGAGTGGAGCTCGGGAGAGTAGAGAGAGTGAGCTGGATGCTCCTTTTGCATTGCCTTGAACTGATACAAGTGAGGCTTATTTATACTACTGCTAAGACTACGGGTGGTACTAGTTGATAGTGTGAACAAACAGCCTGGAGTCAAGCCGCCTCTTAGCCTGACATTCTATCCTGACATTCTATCCTGGCTACTGCTAGCTATCCTCTGACTCCTGCTGGAATATTTGACTTGCTAGCGTTGCACCTTGTGCAAGTAGTCTCACGTTCACACTCCATGTCCATGTGCATGTGATTAGCTAACAGGTTTGCTTAGGCTAACATTCACCCCCTCAAACCTGTTACCATTATGCCAACTCCATGACGCCAAGCTTCTGTCTCATCTCCATGAATTTGACCCTGCCCAGCGCCTTGGTGAAAATGTCCGCGAGCTGACCATCAGTGCCAACATGCGCGACATCAATCTTGCCTTCTTCGATGCACTCACGAATGTAGTGGAACTTTGTATCAATGTGTTTGCTCCGATCGTGATGCACCGGGTTCTTGCTTAGCGCAATCGCTGACTTGTTGTCCACCATGAGATTCACCTTGGCCGGAGTGGTTCCGAGCAGCTCCGCGACAAGCCTGCTAAGCCACACAGCCTGACATGCTGCAGTAGCTGCAGCGACATACTCTGCCTCGCATGAGGAGAGTGCCACCACCTTCTGCTTCTGTGATGCCCAAGTGACCGCACTTGAACCAAGAAAGAAGACGATCCCGGTAGTGCTCTTGCGGTCGTCGACGTCCCCGGCGAGGTCGCTGTCGCTATACCCCACTAGCGTCGGCACCGCTGAGTCTCCCTTTTTGTACCTGCAGCCATAGTTCGTTGTGCCACGAACGTACCTCAGTAGCTGCTTCACTGCAGCCCAATGCTGCTGCGCCGGTGACTCCATGAATCGGCTGAGAATGCCGACCGCATAGGATATGTCCGGCCTCGTGTTCACCAAGTAGCGGAGGCTACCGATGATGCTCCTGTATAGCGTTGCGTCCACCGCAGCGCCAGCGTTCTTCTTCCCAAGCTTGAGTCTGCACTCCATGGGTGTGTGGCAGGAGTTGCAGCCACTCATGCCTGCTATCTCTAGGATTTTTCCAGCATAGCTGCTTTGCCCGATAGTGATCTCACCATCGCCTTGCTTGACCTCGATCCCCAGGTAGTAGCTGAGGAGACCAAGATCGCTCATGCAGAAAAGCCTCTGCATCTCATCTTTGAACTTGGTGATGTCGACGATGCTGGATCCGGTGATGATGAGGTCGTCGACGTACACCCCAACGAGCAGGTAGTTGTTACCTGCAGTTCGTTTGTACACTGCGTGCTCCATTGGACAGCGCTCGAACCCAAGAGACATGAGTGACATGTCAAGCTTGGCGTTCCAAGCTCGAGGAGCTTGACGGAGTCCATACGGCGCCTTCCGGAGGCGTAGGACATGGCCCTCCTTGTTCCTCTTCTCATAGCCCGCAGGCTGATGCACGTACACCTCCTCGGCAAGATCACCATTGAGAAATGCCGACTTGACATCCATATGATGGACTTGCCACCCGCTGTGTGCGGCAAGCGCGAGCAGCAGGCGCACCGTCTCCATCCGTGCCACTGGCGCAAACACCTCGTCGAAGTCCACCCCATGTCGCTGCGCATAGCCTTTTGCGACTAGACGGGCTTTGTGCTTGACGATGTTGCCGGTGGGGTCACGCTTCACCTTGAAGACCCACTTGAGCCCAATGGCTCGCTGACCGGCTGGGAGTGTTGTGAGCTCCCAGGTCTTGTTCTCGAGGATCGCTGCCATCTCGGTGTCCATGGCTTGCTTCCAACAAGCCTCGCCAAGTGCCTCCTGCACACTGGCTGGCTCGTCGGCAGCCAACAAGCACAAGCCGCTGTACTCTGACTCGACTTGTGTAGTGTCATTGTACAAGTCATCCAGACGCCTGTAATGACGTGGTACAGAGTCAGAATCAAGGTTGGCATCATGCTCGAGTGGCGTGGCCCACCCGTCATGAGCAGGAGTGACTGCAGCAGGTGTACGCGGCTCCGGCGATGCCACTGGCGTAGCCGCTGATTGAGGCGTCCCAGGGTTGCCGCCTGCACCCCCGGTGGTGACTGCCTCACTGTCCTCATATGCCACCGTGAACGTTGATTGCACAGCGAGCGCACTGGTGTGCACCGTCGTTGTGTCTCCACTGTTCCACTCCCAGGAACGACGTTCCTCAAACACCACATCCCTGGAGATGTGTAGCTTCTTGGTTGTGGGATCATACAACCTGTAGCAGTATGTGCCCTCCTCATAGCCAATCATCACCATCGGCGTCGATCGGTCCGAGAGTTTGTTCAACCCTGGTCCGATATTCTTCACATGTGCCATACATCCAAATGTACGGAAGTGTTGCACATGTGGCTTCTTGTCGTGCCAGGCTTCATATGGGGTTTTTCCATCCACACTCCTTGTTGGCGCCCGGTTCAGGATGTACACCGCCGTCCTCACCGCTTCACCCCAGAACATGGCAGGCATGCCCATGCTTTTCAGCAGACACCTCGCCATTTCGACAACGGTTTGGTTTCTGCGCTCCACAACGCCATTTTGTTGTGGGGAGTACGGCGCAGTGGTGAAGTGCTTGATGCCGTTCTTGTCGCAGAATGCCTTGAACTCGCCGGAGTTGAACTCGCCTCCACGATCAGAACGGAAGGCGAGAAGTTTGCACCTCTTCTCTGCCTCTGCACGTGCCTTGATCTTGCAGAAATGAGTGAAGGCTTCATCCTTGCTCCTGAGCACTTCTAGCCACATGTACCTGCTGAAGTCATCAACGACAAGCAAAAAGTATTTGTTGCCGCTTGGTGTAGCCGGTGTTATCGGCCCGCACAAATCAGTGTGCACGAGCTCAAGCCTCTCCTTGGCTCGGTATGAGGATACTTGCGGGAATGGTCGTCGATGCTGCTTTCCAAGTGTGCAGCCACCGCAGACTTGTTCGACTTGGTCGATGATGGGCGCGCCTTGCACCATCTTCTTGCGCGTCATGTCCCGAAGTGCGCGGAAGTGGAGGTGGCCGTAGCGAGCATGCCACAGCCATGCCACATCGTCGAGCTTGGCCAGCATGCATACCGGCGCCGTCAAGTTTAGGCTAACTGTGTATAGCCGGTTCTTGCTGCGCGACACATGCGTCAGCAACTTCCGCGTGCGGTCGAAGATATGCAACTCGCCATTCTCGATCAGGACCTTGCATCCCGCTTCATCCATCTGTCCCAGTGAGATAATATTACTTCTTAAGTCTGGGATGTAATATACCTCTGTGAGAACACGATGCTCGCCGTTCTGACACTTGAAGAGCACCAAGCCACGGCCGCGGATGCCGATAAGCGACCCGTCTCCAAACTTCACCGTGCCATGGACGCTCTCATCTAGCACCGTGAATGCCTCCTTGGTGCCAGTCATGTGACTGCTTGCACCAGTGTCAAGGTACCAGGTGTCCACGGTCGTCCGCTTGGGGAAGACCTTCTCCTCGTTTAGGAAAACGGCCTCACCGTCGTGCCCTGCGTGCGCCTCGTTCAGGAACACGGTTTCATCGACGTGCTCCACCAGTTCCTTGTCGACGTCGTGGACATGTGCCAACATCAGTGCAGGCCCGCCATCGTCCTCGCCGACCACCAGGTTGGCGTGCTCCCGCCGTTCCTGGTCGCGCTTCTTCTTGCGACACTCCTTGGCCCAGTGCCCAGGGATGCCGCAGTATCGGCAATCACCTTTCTTTTTGCCATTGCCTCCGGCGCCAGCGCTCGACGTGGGTCGGTCTCTTGCAAACGTCCTAGGTTTGGCTGCAGCCTTCCCCGTCTTGTCGCCACCAGTGGATGCGTATCCACCATGCTCTCGGCTGCGCTGTCGCGCCGCCCACTCCTCCTCCGTGAGAAGTAGGCGCCCGGCCACAGTTGAGTGCGCCGGCTCGTCGTCGAGGTCGTAGCGCTCCTCCATGGCTACTAGCCTGCCGCAGAGCTCTTCGATGCTTATGTTCTTGGTGTCACACAACGACTCAATGGCCATCGCCATTTGTCTGTAGCGTCGCGGCACTACTCTTAAGAACTTGAGTATCGCCTTGTGCTCGGACACGGGATCGTCCAAGAGCTCGAGGTCGTTGACGATGCCGGTGAGCCGCATAGCGAATGCCTCCACCGACTCGCCGTCGTGGAACCTTAGTGCCTCGAATTCAGCACGTCGCGTCTGTGCCTTGGCCTCGCGCACGCGCTCGACACCCATCCGCATCATCTTCACGGCGTCCCACGCCAGTTTGGCGGAGTCCTTGACCGCGAGTGTACGCAGCAACTCCGGCGGCACATTCCGCAGGATGACGCCTAGCGCACGCCGGTCGTCGCGCTCGCTCCCAACTCCGGTGTCGACCACGGTCCACAGGCCTTGCGCCTGCAGCTGGACGCGCATGACGAGCGCCCAGTCGACGTAGTTGGTGCGAGTGAGCACCAGCGCCGGTCCTGGCGCGTCGTGCTCGTGGATGACCCTCTCCACCACACGCACCTCGGCAGCACCATCATCAATGGTGAGCTGCCTCGGAAGTGCAGACAAGGGGTCCTGCTCCATCTTCTTTGTCCCCGACACCTCCGTCTTCTCGGCTGCGCCGTTGCCTGTCATAGCTGCCACGGATCAAACACCGCACAAGTACACAGCCTTGGATCAAACACCACAGGCTCTGATACCAGATGTTGTTGCTAGACTAGGAAACACACACACGCACACGAGAGCTGAGTGGAGCTCGGGAGAGTAGAGAGAGTGAGCTGAATGCTCCTTTTGCATTGCCTTGAACTGATACAAGTGAGGCTTATTTATACTACTGCTAAGACTACGGGTGGTACTAGTTGATAGTGTGAACAAACAGCCTGGAGTCAAGCCGCCTCTTAGCCTGACATTCTATCCTGACATTCTATCCTGGCTACTGCTAGCTATCCTCTGACTCCTGCTGGAATATTTGACTTGCTAGCGTTGCACCTTGTGCAAGTAGTCTCACGTTCACACTCCATGTCCATGTGCATGTGATTAGCTAACAGGTTTGCTTAGGCTAACACTTGTGTCATGTCAGCCAGTGAAGGATGGTGCCTCCGTTCATACCGCTGATGGTACATCTTGTTCTGTTACTCATCAGGGTTCTCTTTGCACATCCAAGTTTTCAATTCCTGACATTTCCTTTGTTCCTGAATTATCCATGAGTCTCTTATCTGTTGGTCAAATTACTGATATGGACAACTTTGTTGGTTTTAACAAGACCTCATGTTATGTGCAGGATCTTCAGAGCAAGAGGATCATTGGTACTGGCCATCGCCTTAGTGGATCCACATCCCTCTACGAACTTGACACTCTTCATCTTCCCTCGGCTTTCGTATCGTCTACTTCCTCTACCTCAGCGTCAAGATCCACCTCTTCGCTCCCTTTTGCCAAGTGGCATCATCGTTTAGGTCATCTATGTGGTTCTTGTTTATCTAGTCTTATTGGACAAGGTGTTTTGGGCCGTGTTCCTGTGGATGCTGGTTTCCGCTGTAAGGGTTGTAATCTAGGGAAACAGATACAACTTCCATATCCCTCTAGCACCACCTATTCTAGTCGTCCTTTTGATTTAGTGCACTCTGATGTATGGGGTCCTTCACCTTTCGTTTCAAAAGGTGGTCACAAACACTATGTCATATTTGTTGATGATTACTCTCGGTATACTTGGGTCTATTTTATGAAACATCGTTCCCAGTTGAATTCTATATATCAGGCTTTTGCACAAATGGTTCATACTCAATTTTCAAGTGCTATTCGTGTTTTTCGCTCTGACTCAGGGGGGAGTACCTCTCTACATCCTTTCGCGAGTTTCTTTCTTCTGAGGGTACTCTTCCCCAGCTGTCTTGTCCTGGTGCTCATGCTCAAAATGGTGTTTCTGAGCGAAAACATCGCCACATAATTGAAACTGCTCGTACCCTTATGATCTCTTCCTTTGTCCCTACTCATTTCTGGGGTGAAGCTATTTACACGGCTGTGTATCTTATAAACATACAACCTTCCTCTTGTCTTCAGGGCAAATGTCCTGGTGAGGTTTTGTTTGGTTCTCCTCCCACGTATGACCACCTTCGTGTTTTTGGATGTACATGTTATGTTTTATTAGCAACTCGGGAGCGTACCAAGTTGACTGCTCAATCTGTCCAGTGTGTTTTTCTTGGATATAGTCTTGAACATAAGGGGTATCGTTGTTATGATCCTTCCGCTCGTCGTATTCGCTTCTCTCGAGATGTCACTTTTAATGAGGATCAGCCTTTCTTCTTTAACTCTTCTACTCGCTTGTCATCCTCCACCTCTTTAGAGTCCACCTCTTTTCTTTCTCTTCCACCAATCTTCATTTCGGATGAGTCATTTTCTGATCAACCACAACACGACACACCTCCCTCACCAGTTCCTCATTCCTCTCATGTTCCACCAGCCCCACGTCATCTGGATTCTTTTCCTTTTCATTATAGTCGTCGTCCAGCAGTTTCATCTGATACTCAGCCGCTTATTCCTTCATCATCTGCTCATCCGACCAGTACCACTGAACCTTGCACTGATGAATCCCCTAAGACAAACAGGTATGCCCTTCGTGATCGCTCCTCTCTTGAGCTTCCAAACAGATATAAAAAGAATTTCAGTATTGGGGCAGTCTGTGAGCCTAATTCTTATCAAGAGGCAGCCATGGTGCCCGAGTGGCAGCTGGCCATGTGTGAGGAGCTTGCTGCTCTAGAGGCTACACGTACATGGGATATTGTACCTTTTTATTGTACCTTTACCTCCTCGATCAGTTCCTATCACTTGCAAATGGGTGTATAAAGTCAAAACCAGGTCGGACGGTTCAGTGGACCGCTATAAGGCCAGACTTGTTGCCAGAGGTTTTCAGCAGGCTCATGGGAGAGACTATGATGAGACATTTGCTCCAGTTGCTCATATGACCTCTGTTCGTACTTTAATTGCTGTGGCTGCTGCTCGGTCATGGAAGATTTCACAAATGGATGTAAAGAATGCTTTCCTCAATGGTGATTTACAAGAGGAAGTTTATATGCAGCCACCTCCAGGTGTTGAGGCTCCATCTGGTCATGTTTGTCGCCTTCGCAAAGCACTTTATGGGCTTAAGCAAGCCCCTCATGCGTGGTTTGAGCGATTCAGTTCTGTGGTCTGCGCTGCAGGTTTCTCCCCCAGTGATCATGATCCTGCACTTTTCATTCATACATCTGAAAGTGGCCGTACTTTGCTTCTTCTCTATGTGGATGATATGTTGATTACTGGAGATGATCAGAAGTACATTGCCTTTGTTAAAAGAAAGCTAAGTGAGCAGTTCAAGATGTCAGACCTAGGATCTCTCAGTTACTTTCTGGGAATTGAGGTTGATTGCACTGAGGATGGCTACTATCTTTCTCAGTCTCGCTATACTCAGGATTTGATATTGCGCTCAGGTCTTACTGATAGTCGTACTGCTGCTACACCGATGGAACTGCAGCTGCAGTTGCGCTCTACCGATGGCATTCCCCTTAAGGATCCCTCTCGCTATCGTCATCTTGTTGGCAGCCTTGTATACCTCACTGTGACAAGACCAGACATAGCTCATGCAGTTCATATCTTGAGTCAGTTTGTTTGTGCTCCTACCTCAGTTCATTATAGTCACTTGCTTCGTGTTCTTCGATACTTGAGGGGGACATCATCTCGCTGGCTGTTTTATGCCCGCACAAGTCAGCTCCAGCTTTATGCTTACTCTGACTCCACTTGGGCAAGCAATCCTGATGACCGTTCCTCTGTTACTGGCTATTGTCTTTTTCTGGGCACCTCTCCTATTGCATGGAAGTCGAAGAAACAGAATGCAATATCACGGTCTAGTGCTGAGGCTGAACTACGAGCACTCTCTACCACTACAGCAGAAATCATTTGGCTTCGTTGGTTGTTGGCTGATCTTGGTGTCTCATGTGACGCACCCACTACCATTCTTTGTGATAGCACTGCTGCCATCCAGATTGCAAATGATCCTGTCAAGCATGAGTTAACCAAACATATTGGCGTGGATGCTTTCTTCACACGTTCTCATTGCCAGCAATTAACCATTCATCTGGAATATGCATCAGAGCTTCAACTTGCAGATTTCTTCACAAAAGCTCAAACTAAAGAACACCATAAGCTTCATGTCCTCAAACTCAATGTCTCAGATCCACCTTGAGTTTGAAGGGGGGTGTTAGAATATGTGTATAGTTGTATCTAGCCCAAATAGTCTAGTCTAGCCCAAGGCCCAAGTTGGCCCATGTAACCTATGTATATAACTCTGAAGTCAATAGAGAAAGGCAAGGTTGGTAAACTTGACACAACCAAGGAGCTTAGATACACCAAACTAACCGGAAATAATGGAGCATATAAGACTGAAGACAATGTAATTGATGGAGTACATTTCACTGTGCAACCCCCTTTGACAGGCTGATAAGTTTCATCGGCTGTTTGGATTGTCTCTTTATACATGGGTGGATGTGGAGCATATGATGCAAACTCACTCCACGTACCCGTGATATGTGCTGATGCTCCCGAATCTAGTATCCAACGTGAACAAGAAGTTCCATTTAACGTAGGAGCCCGATTTGAGATACCTTCTTCCATATATGCAAGATTTACAAATTTCCTATGGAATTTATCCACTCTTTTCTTTCCGCTGTCTCAATTTTTCTATCTCCTTGAGTTGAGTCATTTTCTCAAGTAGCTTTTCAATTTGATGTTCCCCCATTGATCAATGTTGCTCAAAAACACCAACGAACAAGCTTCTATGTCTCCTCTCTATTAGATCTTCTCTTGCAGATCACTTGGGCAACAATAGTGAACAACCAGGTGAGGTTGAATCCACGACCCTCTGAGCTGTTCTACAATCCTACCCACACACGCTCTTCTCCGGCCTATCGCACGACCACATGCAACCCAAACTGCTCCTCCACTGAAGTACAACCCACTCGAGTTGCACCGTCTGACGACTTCTCCTTCTCGACCTCTCTGGATTTTTCTCCTAGCTGCACACACACAGCCGGCTGCCACCACTGAAATCTCAAACTCGAGCAGCACGACGTCCGCTGCTCTTGCTGAGAGCCACGAGCTCACCAGGCCCTCTCCTTGTCCTCTGCTCGCAGCAATCACCGCTGCTCTGAGCAGCCGCACTCCCTTACTTCTTCCCCGCAACCACAAGCAGCTGCACCCCACAGCTGCTCCCTTCACCACCACAACTGACCGCTGCAGACCCGTGTACACACGCGCCGCTGGCCGCTGGTTTTGCACCTCCACAGCAACTTGCAGCACTCCACTCCTCTGCCAAGAGCTCCACCAACCTCAGGCCACAGCTGAGCAGCTCTTCACCATTGCCATTACTACCTCCTAGGAGCACCATGGCTCTGATACCATGTTGTCTCTTGGGGAATTTCTGGTGGGTTTAGTCCCTTGGACCTCCACACCCTCTTATATATAGATAGAGTTAGCCTTACATCTTCACTTACACACTAGAATAACCTAGACTCTAGTAGTACACTAGTACTATATTAATACACACTCCAACACTCCCTGGAATACTCTAGACTCTGCTAGAGTACTACTACTACATTAACTTAGACTCCAACACTTTTTTATAGCTAGAACTAGAAAATAACACTAGAAGGATAGTGCAGAACTGCAGATCAAGTTTGTAGTAGCAAGTTTTTCGTGTGTGATCACCTGGTTACTGTATACTTATGCAACTTGGTATGACAGATTCTGAAGTCAACGAAAGCGTATTAAAGCAAAAGGATTGTAATGTGGAAATGAGGATAGTTAATTGGAACAAATTATTATTGTATAGCAGATGTTGAACTTAGATTTCTTGTTGAAGTAGTCGAGGAAAAGATCCACAGAGCATGTTGCGAACATGATATGTTGTCTTTCGTCTTTATCAAAAAAAAAATGTTGTCTTTCGTGTTAACCTCAAATGTCACCCTATTTTCATACAGATTTGTTCTTTTCTCATCTGAGCATCCAGTACTTTCAATTATTCATTATTAATTATAACTAATTTCTTGCAATCATAAGTTTGTTTACAGTTAACCATTGGAGGTTTAATATGCTTAGGTGCTAATTTGTCTCTCTTTCTGGCCAGTATAAAAGACGATGATATGTTAATACAGAGAGAAGGTGTAGCTTCTCTCTCAGAACATGAACTCCGTCAGGCCTGTAGGGAGCGAGGCCACCTAGCTTTGCTTACAGTAGAGGAGATGCGGGAAGAGGTAATCTCATAACTTCTTCAGTTATCATTCACTAAATATCTGTAGCCATTTTCTCTTCAGTAACGGTTTCTAGTCGCACGATTGATGGTTATCATTGCATGAGAGAATTAATACTCAATGCAATGCATGTCCAGTCTCTGATGTTGGCACGTCAGTATCACTTGACAATAATTATTTTTACTTCTTCAAACCAATATGGTACCTTCTTACCTTATTTCTGTCTTTGCTCAGATGCAAGATTGGTTGGATCTGTCGTTACATTGTGAAGTGCCATCTTCTCTCCTTATACTATCTAGGTATCTGGAATCTTCTCATTTATTTCTTATTTTCCTAAATATTACCCATGTAACTACTATATTCATTTTGTAAACCTGGTACAGTTTGCCCTGTTTCATTGGCTGATTATCATAGTTTTGATTTATGTAGGTCCTTCACAGTTTCTGGCAAGATGAAACCTGATGATGTTGCAGCTACACTATCGTCCCTTCCTGACAACATATTGGATAATGTGTGTGTTACCTTGCCATCTGAAGATGCTCTTTCAGATAGGAAGAGGAAGTTGGAGTTCTTGAAAATGCAGGATAAACTTATCAAGGTAAGCTAAGCCATCTAATATTTATTTGCGAGTAACACTACTGTTACTTCATTTTTTTTTAAGAAATAGATAAAAGCCATCTCAGCTTATCCTTCTACGTGTCCATTTTACATTTATGATGATAAATTACTATGTTTCTTGCTGTTTACTCATTCTATTCTCTGACGGCCTTTTGGCTTGAAAACTGGAAATTTTATGTACCCGTTACAGGAAGAAGAAAATGACCAAGGGGGTCCGGTGAAGGTGGAAGGCGAGGACGGGTCGTTCGATAAACTCAATGTGAAGGAAGCTGGTGATCGAACAAGAAAGGGGATGTTGGAGAAACAGAAAGAGCTTTGCAAAATTAGCCAGGCATTAGCTCTTTTGTCTTCTGCATCGGTAAAATTTCAATAGAATATATGCTTACAGATGTCTGCTACTCACTTCCAACAAAGTACTGGATAGTTACTGAATTTTCTGTTTTTATTTATTTATTTCCCATGCAGTCAATTAGCAAGGAACGCCAAGAATTCCTAAGCCTCGTGCACAAAGAGGTGAAACTAATAAAACTATGTTATCCACGATATAATGAAGCAGTTGCGTTCAGTTTCACCAAGTTATTTTTCCTTTGCGCAGATAGAACTGTACAACTCGCTGCGTGAAGATTCTGCAACAGAAAATGTTAGCGAGGCATACATAGCCGCAAAGAGGAGCAAGTCCGCTGGAAGTTCGGTATCCTCGGTACTAATGAAAAAGGTAATGCTCTGTATATCACGTCTTTGGATACCATGGGTTTCAGTACTTCAGTTCTGGTATTTCTGTTGAATATCAAATGTGGTAATTTTGCACAACTGGTAAAATGATCACCTCCATATTTGTTTCTTCACCTTCCCGTCTCTAATTTGTTACTTCTGGTATGTTCTACTGCCAGATAAATGCCATGCTTAAAGAACTCACAAAGGAAATCGATGATGTTGACGCTGCCATCGGTGATGGTTGGCAGCTCCTGGACAGGTAACTTTTGACATAACATTTGTGGCAAACCAAGACAATAGCGAATTCCATCTGACTGTGACCTTACTTTTTTTTTTGTGGTATCGTATATAATTTTCCAAAGCGACCATGACGGTAAAGTCACATCGGAGGAGGTGGCAGCTGCAGCCACGTACTTGAAGCACAATTTGGACAATGCTGGCATCGAGGAACTCATCGGCAGCCTCTCCAAAGATAAAGGTAACCTGACGGCAGCTGGCGCTCCACGTCGAGCATACAACCATTGTGATAAAACTACACTGCTTTGTCTTTGTTTGGTGTACAGATGGGAAGATCCTTGTTGAAGACATTGTCAAGCTTGGCACTCGTGCTGAGGAAACAGAATCTGACGACGAGTGACTTCAGTCTTTAGGGTTAAGGGTCCATGGAAAAACCTCAGTTCTGTTCTGTGATGAGAACGCCTAGCTATCGGCCGAGAGCCTCTCTGTACGTAAACTGTTTTCTGAAGTTCTATACGAAAAAAAAAGCATTGTGATCCTCTCTTTTTCACTCGCCGGAAAATCAGACCTTGTACTCTCCATAATTCTCCTGTCCCTCTCGCTCTGCCTCTGCGTCACGGATGATGACAGCAGCGGCCGCCACGCCGCTTCTGTGCATGTAAATTCGACTCGAGGTTCAGATGGACGCCTGCCAGTTGCCGCACTGGAATCCTCGATTCGATTACGAGGCGTCGAGACAAGAGGAGGAGGTCCCCTTCCTACACGGAAGAAACCAAAAGAAACGGATAGTATCTTGGATCTCCAGAAGACGAGAGCAAAAGCACAGGTACCCAAAATTCTACTGTATTTTTCTTCAGTTGCCGATAATGTAGAAGGCAATTGTTTTGACTGAACCCTGTTGCTGCAGATCCGAGGACGGTGCATTCATCGGTAGCTGTTCATCCGCCGTGCACAGACGGGCGGCGAGCCAAAGCCAGGCCAAGTAGGCCACTGCTTTCTCTCCCCAACTTGATTGAACAAGTAGGCAGGCTCCGTATCCCCTTGTGGCCCCACAGTCCACAGGAGCGGTAGGTGGGCCCACCTTCCAGGCTCTTCCAGTTCCGACTCGCCATATTTCGGTCCATTCCAACCTGGGACCACCGTGCAGTGAGAAAGCGTGCGTCCTTTGCTCTGGACAGGCTCGGCCGGGCGGCGCCGGCGGCCGCCCACGTGGCGCGCTCCTACTGGTCCGGACGGCGTGCCCTTTCTTTCCACGTGAAAACGTATGGGTCGGCTCGGCTCCGTCCTACTTGCCGACTGCTACCCCTCGGCTCCATCCGTGGAGCGGCACTGTGCACGGGCGCTTTTGGCGTTGTGACAATGACATGCGGGGCCCAGCTTTGGTGGGGAACCCTGTCAGCCACGCAGCACGCGCCCCTTGCCCTGGGCTGGGCGTGTGGCCAAGTTGGAGTGGCAGGCCAGGCTTCAAAAGCTTTCAAGGGTGGAGACTGAAGGGAGTGTAGTAGTGTTTCAAGGCTTCTCTTCCTCCCAGACTCACTTCTTCTGCAGAGACCTCGGGGACAGGATCACTCGACACCGATTTCAGGTGAGCAAGCAAGCAAGCTCTGGTTTGTTCGAATCGAACTTCCCTTCCTAGTCTTTCTTCCTCCCAGTTGATTTCCCCCTTGTCTCTCCCTCTGATGCCCCAGAGGATAGGAGAGCCATAGCTATCGTGCGAGGAGCTGAGCATTCGATCATCTCCTGCTCCTCTGCTTTGTGTGTGTTGAGAATCATTTGATCGCCTCAAATTTTAGATCCTTTACCTGCTCTTGGTTTCTTTGTTTCTGGGGACTGAACACTGGAATTCGCATAAACTGCTCCCAGAATTCAGAAATAAGCTCCTTTGATTTCTTCTTCTCCTTATGTTGGACAGGAGATGCTAAGAATCGCCCTTAGAGTTTAGGAAACAAAACATGGATATTACTGTGTGCATATTTGTTTTTTTCCAAGTATCTATATATTTTTGGCAGCGGGGATACACTTATTTTCTGTCTTAAAAAAAGATTCAGAGTCTCATTTATTTGTTGGAGCAAAATAAATGAATTTTTTTTTTCCCTTCGAAAGATCTCAAGTAATTATTAATGAATCACTTGCCTTACGTTATGCCTTTCGTTTCTTGTATCTATTTATTACCCCATCTTCCTGAACCTGCCTTGAACAAAATACTACTGTATCTGCGCTGCCGTTTGGGACATAACTGAATTTTACAGTACAAAGCAGGAGGCACATGGTAGATGGCGCCGTTGGAGTCAGGTTCTTCACAACTCTTCTCCAACAGCAATGTGATCGACGACACATTTGATATCTATGAGAGCAATAGCATGGCGGGCAACAAAGCCGTGGCAGATCATAGCCGGTATTCTCAGCCTCCCCGTAGCAACGGCCCTGATCCACCCCCACTACCTGGAACTTCTTATGGCAAAAAGAGAACTTTTAGGAATGGAAAGGCTTGTTGTATTCATGCCCCTGAAGAGGTCCAGGACAAATGGGACAAGCTGTTCTCAGAAGGGTATCAAGCCGATGTCCGTGTTTCGGCAGATGATGGAAGCGAGATTTTATCACATTCATGCATTCTTGTATGTACAGGTTTCTGATTCTTTTTTCCTACAATGGATTCACATTTCTAAGACATAGGCAGGTTTTGATCTTATGTAGTAATACTTTCATATCGTCTTGTACAGGGCATCAGATCTCCTGTTCTAAGAACTATGCTAGAAGAAGCTAAAGTACAACATGGTTTCCGACATATCCTGATTTCTGGTGTACCATCAGAAGCAGTCCATGTCTTTATCAGATTTCTTTATTGTTCATGGTATGACCACCTACTATCTGTAGGGGACTTATACTTCATTAATTCATCGTTCTTTGAAAGGTTGAAGTGATTTAATTATTTATTTCACATTTTAAAATAAAATGCCTTGCAATCAATTATACTGAAAACCTGCAATGCCAAGCCAAACATTTTGTAACTGCTTATATCTGATGTAAGGAGAGAACCAAATGCTTATACTTTTGTATAATTTGATATCACGCTGCACCGTGTATCATGTAATTGTGTTCCATGTTCAGAGATGGTTCTAGTTTCTACAGAGTCAGTTGTTTGCTCAATCATTTCTCAGTGATTAAAACTAAAACCAATGTAGACTGTATTCATACTTGAGTGTTCATGTTTCTTCAGAGTTTTGAGTATTGCCACCTTTGAATACAAGAGATAGCTTGACAAAACCTTGTCATTAATGTTGTTTCTTTGGTGAAGTTTTGAGCAGGATGAGATGAAGAAATATGCTCTCCATTTGCTCGTACTCTCTCACGCTTTTTCGGTACCATCCCTGAAGAATGTCTGCACCCACCAACTTGAGAGATTTTTTCTTGCTCCTGATAACGTGGTAGACGTGCTACAACTGGCTAGACTATGTGACGCACCAAGGCTCTCACTCATCTGTACTCGTATGATCATTGGAGATTTCAAGACTATCTCTCTGTCGGAAGGATGGAAAGCGATGAGACAGGTCAACCCAAGCCTGGAACAGGAGCTTCTTGAGTCTCTTGTTGAAGTGGATACAGTGAGTTCTCTGCAATGAACCATCCTAATACGACTTAATCATCTCTTACTCCATCTTGCACAATCTCAGTCATCAAAATTGCTTTTCTTGCTACATGTTACATGTATGATCTTGTACGTTTACGTAGTTATCATGGTTTATAAGCATCATTTTAAGAACTAATTTGACGCAGAGAAGACAAGAAAGAGCTAAAAGGATGGAGGAAAAGAAGGTTTATCTTCAATTACATGAAACTATGGAAGCTCTTGTTCATATATGTCGAGACGGATGTAGGACAATCGGCCCCTGGGATCAGAAACTCAAGGGCAGCCAAGCCGTCTGCAAGTTTCCGGCCTGCAAGGGTATTGAGTTGCTGGTGCGCCACTTCTCAGCATGCAAAACGCGGGTGCCTGGTGGCTGCGCCAACTGCAAGCGCATATGGCAGCTTCTTGAGCTCCATTCTCGCATGTGTTCCACACCAGACACCTGCAGGGTTCCTCTATGCAGGTAAGGTCTTATCTTTGTTTCGCAGTTCCATTTCATTCAGGCGCATACATCATCACTTTTTGTATGTTAACACAGCAGTTGTTTGCAGTCATAGCATCTCATAAATCTTTGTGCTCCTGGTTTAATATCCATAATACAGCTATGGGAATTTACAACCGATATCAGATATGTAAGAACTGTTGACATATATAACGGTTAAAATTCAGAAAATACTGCACGTATGCACACAAATTTATAATTGCCTTTCATCTTCTCATTCGCCACTGACCCACCGTATGCCCTGCAAAAAAAATATTTAACACAATACTCCCTCCATCAGGAATTACCCTGCATTCTGTGTTTGGTCAAAGTTAAACTTTTCAAATTTTAACCAAACATATTGGTAAAACTATAAATAACTATGAAACCAAATACATGCAATATGAAAATATATTTTATGACAATTCTAATAATGGTTATTTCATATTATAAATATTAATATTTTTTCTTATACGCTTAGTCAAAGTTTATAAAGTTTGACTTTGACTAAACCCAGAATGCAGGGTAATTCTTGACGGAGGGAGTAGGACATTTACTGCAGTACTTCAACATTTCTATTATATCCACTTCACTTCTGCACTATTTTACACGCTGCAGGCATTTTAAAATGAAAATGCAACATCTGAGCAAGAAAGAAAAGACCAAATGGGATCTTTTGGCATGTAAGGTGTTAGAGAGCAAAGGAACAATCAGTTCCATCACAACAAGGAGAAGATTCTCACACAAGCCAACTGGATGTTGCTCTGTTGTTTGACAGTAAGATGTTCCTTTGGACATTTAAAGCATGTGAATCTTGTCTAGAGTTTCTTTTTAGTGAACCATTTTACTGCTTATGTAGCGGCTTCTGGTGGTGGAGATATAGTGTCTCCAAGGTCATGATGGCAAGTTCTTTGGCAAGAGGAGCTTTGCCATTTGAAGTCACTTGCAGAGGTTCTAACATGTAGACGGGCGTGAACTTGGCGCTCACAAGTACCTGCATGTAAATTGAAGTTTGATACATTAGATTGTACTCTAGTATGGAGAACATAGAAGATTTAGAGAATGTCTAAAAAGAGAGTTGATGATGGGTCCATGGGGACTTACCCTGGTCTAATCCTGTGACCTATGCCTCCGGTGACGCCTTGTCCTTGATCCTATCCTCGCCAACTGGGATATATGGTGGCAGCACCGAGTGAAGTGGGAACATGTATCCACTGCTTCCACTTCGGCCTTTTCAATCCAAGCCCTCACTCTGAATTATGGATTAGCTGCGGTCATATGGCTGGTCCGAAGGAAGCTACATGGAGCAAGCAACCTCCTCAACATTACAAACTCAATGTTGATGCGGCTTATTTTTACATGGAGCAAGCAACCTCCTCAACATTTTTCTAGTGCAGCTTTTTTACCAACCGGGCTTCTTACCCTTTCTCATAACAAAATGGAAATGCAATTTGAGGCACTAACAGGAAACCCGCAGCGACATTCGATCTCAAATGCCACTAGGGCAAAAACCTGTTATCACCTAAACCCTCAGAGTTTTTAACATGACCAACTACAGATCACCAACCAAAAAGGGGAGAGGAAAACAACAATCGCAAGTTCCAGGAAACCATAACAAGGACACAAATCAAGCTCCAGGCACCAAACTACCACTCAATCGCGGATCATAGCATTATTACAACCCGCATCCATTCTGGATTCCTGGCACGTTTCAGTCCCTTGGATCATTTGCAGGTATCTTCATCAACTTTTCAGTCCCTTGGATCATCTGCTCCTTGTCAACGCCAATTTGAAGACCTGCCGAGTACAATAAGAAAGAGCCAAAGAGGACATAGTGAACACCGCTTCCATAGGGGACCACAGAATGTGACCATCAAGGCTGACATTATTTTGCAGTGTCGCGGCAATGCCGACCATGTAAACATGCTTACCACTTGGGGAGGTCGACCAGGGCCACACAATTTCACACGAGAATTTGATGTAGAGATGAGATGAAAGCGGAGAGGAGGGATTTTTCTAAGAGGAGACTGGAATACTGGGCGGTTGGGTATCGATATTGTGAAAAATGTATGACAGTCTGAGGAAAGAAAGGAAATGCGTGAGGCATTCATCACGCATCCATGTCATGGCCTTACTACACCACCGATACATCCACTCGCCATATATATATGTAAGCAATTCAGATCTCTTGGCATGTATTTTTGTATTTGTATCATCTATTGTATTTGTATCAGAGTTATGAGATAATGGAGGAAACCACTGGCCATACAGATTGTATGTAATGGAGGAAACCACTGGCCATACATGGGCTGAATTTGCCTCAGGTTTAAACTGCTCTCTCCTATGGATAATTCCGAAAGAGTTGATGCCTCCATAGATGACTCAACTTGCTCATTACCGGTGAGATAGCTAGGTTTGGTTATCATTCATCTGCATTTATCCAAAAATTAGCTTGTCGTAGGTGTGCACCTACGGAACATAATATCATTTCAACCTCGACGATCCTATATAGCATGTCTGAATCCTGCCATCCTGGAATTCACATGTCATGGACAAAACTGTTTGATGTTCCAGCGGGCTTCCGGCCACGCCCGTTTGGTGAGCATGGACATGAGGCCCGCCCCGGGCAGCATGGAGATGTTGATGCCGAGGTGCAGCTTCCCCCTACTCTGCACCTTCGGGTTCATAAAGTCCTCGGCGAGGAGGTCGGCAAGGGCCATGTACACGAGGATCCCAGCAGCCACCAAGTTGAGACTGCCCTCCACCACCAACGCTGTAGGGCTGTTCTCGTTGTACACCTGCGATATGCCCATGCCGACGAGGATGCCCACCGGTGTCTTCAGGTAGAAGAAGAGGATCATGGTCACGATGGACCTTGCCTTGAACTTTGCATGCATCATCATCAGTAACAAATCAGAGCTAAATTCAAACATGCCACGGATTAACAAAACAAGGCCTCCTTAAGTATATAACCTTGACACGTGTAAGATATACCCGCAAAACAAAGCACGAACTAATCATTTCTTTGGCCAATTATACACTATAAAAAACGAATTTTTTTTTAGGAGGGGTAGGGGGTCGATGGGGGCCATAGCCCCCCTAGGGCATCAGGAGGGGGCGCTCCTATTCAGCGCTTGAAGCGTCAGCGAGCGGCCCCCAGGCGCACTATTGGGCCGACACAAAAATTTGACTTAGTCTTTTCTAGCTTTCAGCTCGCTCTCAAGGCGCGATCAGCGTCTCCAACGGACATCTCTTTTAGACATGAAAATAGGTCTTTGAATTCTAAAGCTCATAAACTCGCACGGTTAGCTACTTCTTTTAGTTTTGGACGTTAGTTATGGCTCTTGCAACACCTGATGGTCTTTGTATCCCAAACAATATTATTGATTAATAAAGTGCCAACTTTCCCTTAAAAAAAATAGCTCGCTCTGCTGTGCTCGACATCCGATTTTTGGAAACTTTACAAGTGTTCAAATTTTCAAAGTGTTCAGATTTCAAAATACGCTGAAAATTTTAAAATTTCAAAATTTAAAAATGTTCAAATTTGTTCAGATTAAAATGCTCAACTTTTTTTAGATTAATTTAAAAAATTCTCAGAATTATGAATTTATTTAAATTTTGTTCATAATTTAAGTTTTGTTTAGATCTCAAATTTGTTCAATTTTGAATTTGTTCAATTTCAAATTCGTTCAGAATTTGAATTACTATAAGTTTGGAATTTGTTCAGATTTTGAGGTTTGTTCAAATTTTGATTTATTCAAATCTATACAAAATACGAAATTGTTCAAATTTTGAATTTGCCAAGATTTCAAATTTGTTCAAATAATTTTTTTGTTTCATATTTACAAATTGTTATAAAAAATCAGAAACCATAACAGGAAAAAATAAAAAAATAAATAGGAAAAAATAAATCTGAAGAAGAAAACTGAAAATAAGAAACCGCAAAAACGAAAAAAAATTGGCGCTCGAAGGTCCTAGAATCTTTCCGAAACGGGAAAAGACCGCACTTTCTTGTTGGGCCGGCGCGTTTCCCATCGCTAATTATCCATAGGGTGCCGCGTCATATGGTAACGGGTGCATTAAGCGCCAAATAGGATTTGCCATATGGAGGCACCCAACATCTTACCCAACTTTCCCCATACTACAGAAGAAGAAGAGAAAATGTCATGATAGGGGCTATTCCTTGCCCTACCTAGTGTAGCTTGGAGATGTAAGCCTGTTTTCTTCTCTAATTTGCCGAAGGAGAAGAAGATGGGTCCCGAGGGAATTCTTTTTTCTTCTGTTCTAAGTTGTTGCCGGTAAAGGAACAACGGAACGGTATCTTTAGCAAAGCAAAGTCTTTGATTGAATCGTATTGAGTTCCGGGTTGTAGAGTCCTCGGCTTCGATTCTTTCCGACAACGGTACAGTTGACTTTTGAACAACTTCCACGGTGTAGGTTCCTACTTGATTGATTGGCTTCCTTAAGCTTTGTTACCGCATGTGTAGAAAACCATTCGTACTAGCCCTTTTGATTTGGTTTGAGTACAGGACCGACCTTCTCTTTTGCTTGTAATTGGGGGTTTTTCCAATCCTTTCTGCTTTCTCACTAGCAAAATAGGATCGATCGCGGAATCAAAGAAATATTTTCTAAGATGAGCTAGCCCTTGCATCACCTTTCGATATCCTATATGTTTATATTCAACAAGTAGCATTTTTCACGGAGGGTGCCTTATCAGTTAAAAATTGTGAAGATCAACTTTATGATCTTGAAAGTTTCCTAGATGCCAAAGTTTGATTTTCTATTTACAGTCTTACGTTGTATCTTTTGAGTCTTACCCTTCTCTTAGTAAAGTAAAGTAAAGTATGATCTCATTTTATTGACCCTCGCCACAGGACAGGCTGAAAACAAATGCTCCACCGTCTCAACTTCTTTGCAAAATGAACAAATAGGGTTATCAGGACATTTTATACGCTTCAAATTATCTCTCGTTGGAATGGCATGCCTAAAAGTCTGCCACATGAAACTCTGTATTTTCGAAGTAAGACTTGCGGGCGGTGCCAAGCCAACGTCAGACGTTCTCAATGCATGAACTCTTATCTTATAACCATCTTCGCAAGATCTTGATTATTCATAACTAATAAGATACACCATGCTTCATTTCAGTTCCAATTCCAACCAAGAACTCCATCTTCTACACTTTCTTCTTCTTTCAACCTTTGAAACGAACATATGGTCCTCAAACATTGCCATTCAGAAATTCCCTTAAAGTGTAACATGATGAAAACATCAGGGAATGACTTGAATTACAAAAACAACATATGTGGGCTCCATGCACTTTCAAGATCTTAGCATATTGGCTTCGCTCGCTCCGCGTCGTCCCCGCGGGCGACCGGGGCGACCCCTCCTCCCAGCCAACCCTAGTTCCCCTCCTCCCTCCCCTCCGCCGCCGTCGCCGGCGTGCGCCGCCGGGCAAAGCCCGCGTGGTGCCGGCGGCGGCGGGCCTTCTCTTCCCCGCGCGTTTGGGGGGCTGCGCGGGCGGCTTCCTCCTGGCGGCGGTGTGGCTCGGCCGTCGGCGGTCTGGCCCGGCGGCGTGGTTCCCGCGGGCGGGTGGGCTTCGGCGCGGCGGCGCGGCCGTTGGCCGCGGGTCGTCGTGGTGGCGCAGGTGACCGACGGCGCCCGTTCGGCCCAGGTCTGGGCCCATCTGGGCCCGATCTGGGTGGAGGCGGGCCGGCTGGGCTCTGTACAGCGACGTATCTTCCTGGAGGTGGTGGAGGTGCGACGGTGGCACTGGTGGTGGCGGCGTCTCAGCCGGCTTGCTGCAGCGTGGCGGTGGGTTCTTTGCGGGCCTATTTGAGTCCGGCCGGGCCAGTATGGGCCTGGTATGATCCTGTTGCTGCGTCCGGTCAGCTACCGAGATAGCGGTGGAGGTAGTTCTCTCCGGCTTGGCTGCGATGCTGCTGTCCGCGGTTCCGATGTCCCCTTCTCTATCTTCTGGGCCTCGTGTCGGTGACCACGGTGAGACGGCAAGGATGGCGCAAGACCGTGGTGGTGCATGCTGGTGGGCGGCAAGTCGGGTGGGGCATTACGGATCATTTGGGGCGGTGGTTTTTTGGGGGTTGGGAGAAATCTCTGTCGGCTTGTTCGACATCGATGCGGTGACGCCTGCGGGTGCCACCTTCCTTCCTGAAGGGCATCGAGTGTACCCCTTTCCCACTCCCCTCTGTGTACCGGGGGAAACCCTAGGACTTGTCCGGGCAGCAGCGGCGTCGTCGTCGTTTTCCTTCTTGAAGGTGTTGCTTGGTACATGGTGCTTCGATGTGCTAGGAGCGTGGTGGGAATTCTCCGGAGGGCACAGCGGTGGCGGGCCATCTTTGTTTCGTTGATCTACCGGTGTCGGCATTTGTTTCTCTTTTCTTTCTTTCTCTTTTCTCTTTTGGGCTAGGTTGTGCTGTGGCCCCAGCAAGCTTGTTGTATCGGGTGGTTGCTATATTAATATAGCGGGGCGAAAGCCTGTTTCGAGAGAGATCTTAGAATATTCAGGATTTTTACGGTAATGTACCCGGTCGACTAATTTCGTTTCACATTTGTTTCATAATCCCTATTCACTCCCTCTAGGCGCCATCTAGGTCATTCCACCTTATTTTGCTAAGTTTTGAACCATTTTTACGCCCCTTTAATTTCTTCGAAATCGAGCAAACATTAACTATATTCACATGAATTTATGTCTAGGTTTGTCCCTTCAAATATTTTGTTAATGCTAAGATGCCAAGTCTTTTACAAATTTTTGAATTTGTTGGGAACTCGTGGATCTGCTTGCCTACCACATTTCGTGCAGTGATCTGTGATTTGTAAAATATAAGAGCGAGTAATCGAATGTGTAAACTGTGCACTCTCCAATCTACTATGAGTGTTTTGCTCTCATATGAGTCTATTCCAAGATTGTCAAATTCCTCGCGAGAAACAAGCTAACCGCGTGCTCCGCTCCCCGACCCACGCCCACGGCCGAAGCGCGCGGCCGCCAGCCTACCTCGGCCTGGCGGGCGTACACTCACCACCGGGCAATTCAAACCACGGGCGCGACGCCGACGCGCCATGTGCTGCACGCGCATACCTTATTTGACTCCAGGCTTCGCTGTACGCGCACCGCCCAGTGCGCCGCCACCAGGTACGTCGCCGGCGCTGACCATCGTTTACCATCTTGCAGGGGATTAAAATTTCCAAAATCGAGTTCTGATTTCGGAAACCCCAAGCTGAAAGCTATCTAGCCCCGTTTTCCCATCTCGATTTTCCTCTTCCAAAGTCGCGTATTTTCCCCCACGAGAAAATATCCGACGCTTTTTACTCCATTGCTCGGTGCTCGCCAGAAGAAAGATTGTCGCGTCGGTAGGGTAGGGGTCGAAATCTGGAGTTGGTTTAATTCTAACTTTGGTGTTGTCTTCGTGTGGGGAAGGTGAGGGCGAACCGGGCGCTGGAATCTTCACCTGCTGGATCAAGTCCAACATCCCGCCCCTCCCAACCCACACCCCATTGACTTTTTGATGTTTCTGAATTTGAACAGATCAGTGCTATGGCATACTTGTTCGTTGCTGCCGAAGAACCTCTCAGATCAATCTAGCTCGATCGCGGGCGTTAGGAATCACTCCTTCTATTGAGGAACAGGTAATCATTGCTTGACTCGTCGCCATGACCTTTTAAGTTCATGGGATTATGTTTGTCTGTTGTCCATCGCTATTTTTCACCATGGTTATGCAACAAATATTTCGGGAACATTCAGCTTGAATCTTGCCTTAGACTAGAATAGTAAGTATAATTCGAGGGGTTTGGCTTAAGGATCGTTCCGATGGTTTGTTTGGGGACGGAGTAGAAGTGTAGAACACACCCAAATGATCAGCTTAGCACGTCAGGACAGTGGCAGTGGCAGCCCTCACATTTTGCGGAAGGGGGGAAATTTTCTCTGCCATAAGCGTTGCTGTCTAAAGGCTACATTTTCTGGTAATGCTAAAATCACCTGTTATTTATTTTTTCGAGAATACACCCTGGAAGATGTATCAATCATATAGAAGAAAGACCAAGACGGCCGATACAACGTCAAGCGATAGCCCGACACAACGCCAAGAAGGCTACACCGATACAAACACAAAGCCACACAGCTTACAACACAACCCACTACAACCAAACATCGGGGAGTCTCCTTGCATCATCTCCCGCCACCGCGAGGAGACAATACACTGACCGCGTCACGATCGAAGGAGTCTTTAGGACCGACTTTACCTCTAGGATGGCACAACCAACGCACCGCCCACCCTTGAGCGCCTAAGAGTCGGCGAGTGAGCGGCGGGATCGGGCCATCCGAGAGGAGACGTATACTGAGAAGCACCGTCAATGATGTACATTGCACCCCGAAAGCCCACGCTTACAGCAGCCGCCAACCTGGACTCTGTCTTGCCGCTTCGGGAACTCCATGGACAACCTAGACAGCGCCTCCAAGGAGGGGACGACAGCGTGGTGCCGCCGCTGTCTGATCCGGCAAGCCGAATCTAGGGCTTCCCTCGGCGCTTGAGGTGGGACAGCACGGGCAGTGCCATGACGGCGCCCCCAAGGAGGATACGGCGCCCGCAGGCGTCGCCGTCGTCAGCTTAAAGCAGGCTTTTGCCCCGGCACATCCATCAGCCCAAAATCCGCCGAAAAGGGGCAGTCTTGAGCCAACTCTTGGCTGCACTGTTGACAAGAGAAGAGCCCCTGATGCCAGCGTAGGAGATGTGCTGACCGCCGTTCCACCTCCACCAACGGATGGACTGGACGGTGGAGTTCCAGCCGCCATCGCCACCTCGCCGGTCATCGGCACCACCACGGTGCCAGGAGACCGCCGTTGCAAGTGTGGTAACGCCCCGCCGCCATGAACGCAGCCCCACAGACCCGCCCGAGCCCCGAGGGCCCACGAACGCGCCTGAAGAAGCCAACCACAGCAGCCGAGGCAGCACCCCCGAGAGGAGGCCGAGCCCCCACCTACGCCTCCGTCGGTCGCCAGCCGTCAGGATCCAGCCGCTCCGCGCCGCCGGATCCAGACCAGGCCACGCGCTGCTGCCGTATGCAGGGGAGCCGCTGCCCGGGGAGAGAGAGCCCGCTGCCGCCAACCCCACCCGGGCGTTGCCCAGCAGAGCCTCTCGGCGGCGGCGAGGAGGAAGGGGAGTGCTGGGGAGCCTGCCAGCGGCGGGATTTAGGGCTCCCCCTGTGTCGCCTCTAGGAGGGACGCAGGGGCGAGAGGAGGGCGAGCTCGGGGACTATTGGGTGTAAGAAAAACTGGGCAGCAGGGCAAAGACCAAAATCACCTGTTCTTGCATCAAACTACTATGTCCTAATCGTAAAGGATATGTATTAAAAACATATGTTGTCTTTGATATTAACATTTTCTATATCGACTTCTTGTAAAATGAAAATACTTGTAATCAAAGTTAAACGAATTTTGCAATGCTTTAGTTGTAGAGGTAAAATCGCCTCTCATAAAACACAACTATTCGTTTCAAGTAAACATGCTGACATTCTGTCGCAGGCAAGTCACACCTCTCCTTCTTTGACGAGTTTGATCTTGGTTTGTAGTTTGCAAATGGATCACCAAGGGAGCAATGTTAGGGATTTCCTTCATGCTAATGGAAATGTGGTTCTTGAAAGAGTGGACAACAACTATAATCTAAGATCTTTTACTGAAAACGAAATAGAAGACATCACCAATGGGTATTGCACCATGCTGGGAGAAGGGGGGTTTGGTAAGGTTTACAAAGGAAAATTGGATGATCTTCGTCCAGTTGCAGTAAAGAGATACAAAAATGGAACCAAGAAAGAAGAGTTTGCCAAGGAAGTGATAGTGCATTCCCAGATAAATCACAAGAATGTTGTAAGACTGTTAGGTTGCTGCACGGAGGAAAATGCTCTTACGATTGTTATGGAGTTTGTATGCAATGGCAACCTTGAAGGCATCCTTCACTGCAACAATGCTAATGGTCCTGTCCCCTTCCCTTTCGACAAACGTTTGGACATCGCCATTGAGTCTGCTGAAGTATTATCATGCATGCATTCAATGTATAGTCCTGTTCTTCATGGTGACATCAAACCAGGTAATATACTACTGGATGAAAATTTTCGGCCAAAAATATCGGATTTTGGGATAGCAAGATTGCTTGCTGCTGAAGAAAATCAGTATACCCAATCTGTAATTGGCTGCATAGGTTACGTGGACCCTTTGTTCTGTCAGAGTGGGATCCTAACTCCAAAGAGTGATGTATACAGTTTTGGAGTTGTTTTACTGGAAATCATCACGCGAAAGAAAGCTGTCGATGGGAATATCATCCTGGCTCAAAGTTTCGCCAAAGCCTTGAGGAAAGGGAAAAAGGTGAGACAAATGTTTGATGAGGAAATTGCGAATGATAGAAAGAATATGAAATTGCTTGACGATATCGCAAAACTAGCAGCTGAATGCTTGAAATTGGAGGAAAAAATGCGTCCACAAATGATTGAAGTAGCTGACAGACTTAGGACAGTTAGAAAAGCTTTCCATCAGTGCAAGGGCAGAAATTCTACAGGTAATAACGATTTGTGTTGCTCTCCGATTGGCATGGAAATTATACCAATTCTCCTCTCCTTCAGTTAATGTCAAGTCTATCTCACTAGAATAAGTTATTCTGCCCTCCAACCATCAAACTGAAACTGGCTAGCGCTCAGGCAGCCGAATCTACCACAATACATTGATGATAGTAATATTTGGATCAGAATTTACAATATAGATTAGAAAATTTATGCTTGATCCTAGGTAGTAGTAAATTTTTTTTTTCAGTATTTACGATTGATTTGGAATATTTTACTATTGATCAACAGGAGATTCTAGTAGTAATTTTTTTAGTCACCATTTAATGATGGTTTGGAGAATTCTGCGATCAGTACGTGATTGGTGGCTGTATCAGTTAGAGGTTTTTCTAATTTTCCTCTCCATATTTGCGAGAACATTTTACTATCAAACTTGCAGTAGTTCTGTTGTAGTAATTTCTCACTCAATATATAGAACATATGTGTAGCATTTTATTATCAACCCCATACGATCTCAGTGGTTTGCTCTGACGCAGTGAATGCTAGTTTGCTACTCTGGGGAGAGCAGAAATTGTTTATTCTGCTCTTGCTTAATATGTCGCCATCGTTATAAATCAAATTCACAAGTGAAGACCGTACACGATTGACCTAAAATTGGACTATTTAACTTGAAAATATTTTAGATATAGATGTTGGGACAAATTCCTTGTATGCATAAACGTGTTTTATTGTGGTTCACGTCCACAGGGTCAAACACAGAGAGCACAATTTCATTCAGATTTGTCACTTCAGCAACATAAATATTCGTTATGCTAAGTAGGACAACATAATCAGATGTTTCTTGGCAGCTTCTCATATTAGATTTTTATTACAAGTTTACATAATGCAGGTAGCAACTCTGGACCTATTAGAAGTGGAAAGGCAGAGCCTACCCCTATTACCCCTGCTACTGTGAACAACAATGATAGAGTTCTGGAATCTGTAGTACCGACCATTTCCATGGATGAACTGAAGGAAATTACCAGGAACTTCAGCAATTTTGCTCTAATAGGAGAGGGCTCATCTAGTAAAGTATTCTTTGGAGTGCTGAAAGATGGACATAAATCTGCAATCAAGAAGCTTAATCTGACTAACAAAATTATTTTTGAGGTCATGGCCGCTTGCCTTTCCTTTTCGCCATTCCAGTTAATGCTCTTCATTTATCAGTATAACAAGGCTTGCCTTCTAACTACCACCCTTCAGCTGCTGCAGGTTCCGGTTGTCTCAAGATACAAACATACCAACATTGTCCAGCTTCTTGGATACTGTGTTGAAGGAGACAACCATATTCTTGCTTACGAGTACACATCCAGGGGATCCTTGCACGATATTCTTCATGGTGAGTTGTTACTTGAGGTGGGTATTTTGCCCCCGTTGATGCTTAAAGAATGGTGAGTTGTTACTTTCAGAAATTCTCAGTTTGGTCCTTGTTATCTGTTGCCAGGGAGAGAAAGAAGATGAAAAACTTGCAAATTTAGACCGTGTCTCTCGAGTCAAGTTTAGGTCCTCTTAAGGGGTATCAACGTTCAGGATGCTCGTGGTTAACTTTTCCCAACGTGCATGTTCTGACCATGGCCAAACGTAGGCGTTTTGTCTTTTTTCTTGTGGTTCAACTAACAATACAAGAGCATGCTAACAAAAATTAACAGTACTAGGAGCGTTATATGGAAGTCTAGTATTACAAGGGAGGCAAGGGTAATAATGGTTTTTAAACCGGAAAGTGTGTTGTCCAAACAAGGTATATGGTAGTACAGTTCCTACAATAGCATTTTCATTTGATAAAGGCACCATGTGCTCGGCTTTCGGCTTTAAATAAAGGAAAATGATTAGACTCCACCATATTAAATTGATGTACTAGCCAAGTTTATCAAAAGTCCAAACTGATGAAAATAGAGAGGTGTTATGACCGGGCTGGTATATAGCCGGAAGAGGCCCAACAGTGGGTCGGCTTAAGGGCTTGGCCCAATTTATCTAGGGTTTTTATTAGCTGGACTATTATATAAACACTTGTAATGCTACGTATTGAGACAAGCAATAAACATATTTGTTGCCGACTCCCTCAGGAGTCGGAGTTCCCAAACCCTAGCCGCCTCCCTGCGCGGCTGCGCCACCGCCTCCTCCTCCGCGAGACCACGGCGCCAGTACGCCGTCGGACGCGCCCAACTCCTCCTCCTTCCACCCATATAATCTACGCCCTAGACCTGGTAGGATCTCAGTTCCTATCAAGAGGCTATCAAGAGGCTATATATTTCAGCACTCCCCCTCATGTCTAGGCTGGACATTCGGGAAGACCGTAGACATGGAACCGAGGAAAGGTCACAACTATTTTTATATTAAATAGTGCGTTAAACTTGAGGCCTCAAAGTTCTGATACCATGTTGAACTTATGCACTAGCCAAGTTACGAAAAGTCCAAACACATGGAAAAACTAGGCTATATATTTCAACGCATTGGAGGATCCACGATTTCGCATCTTCCTGCTTCTACACGTGACACGCGTCCCACAGAGCACACACACAACCTACAACTTTAACTCTTCCTCCACCTGTTCATCTCTCCCATTTCCATGGTGTAAAGAGTTGCTTCAATGGTGGACGACAGAGGTAGGAAGGAGCAGGTGGCTCTATCACTACCCGGAATCGGAGATGCTTCAAGGGACAAGGGTAGAAAGTAGATAAAAAGTAATAGATCGATTGACGATTATGTGCTTAATTCCAGTCGGCTGGCACCTCTCACATATATGTGGAGTGAAAGTCATAGACTACTCTACCTGATACAAAGCCGGTTTGTAAACCATATAAAGACTCTCAAAACTAGAAAAGTTGAATCCTATTTAGTGTCGGACATAGATTTCAAGCGCCTGGTCCCTCTGTTGTATCGTCTTCAGCTCATCCATCGTTCTTTGGGTCTCGATCTGGCTTACTCATGGACTTTCTGGCGTAAGTCGACCCACATTTGGCTTGCGCCTTGAGTCAGTGCGGCTCTTCTTGGATTTGGCCCAATAACATGATGCATTCATCTGATCCTAAGTCTCATGCAGGTTATCCTCGCCTTAGTCGTCAACCTGCCAAAAATGGGTGCTAACAATGTGATCGATATTTCTGACTAGACCTACAATGTAGTGTTGTGTTCATGTTCTTGTTGGTAACATGTCTTAAAATGATATACTCTCTCCGCCCCAAAATAAGTGACTGAACTTTTTTTAATATGAATATATACACATTGAAATGAATCTAGATACATTTGTATCTAGATAATATTGAATCACTTATTCAGAGGGAATATATCAATTTGGGACTTCCATGATGAAATAAAATATCGTGAAACCGAGGACACATGTCATAACGTAACAAGTAGCATCAAATCGGTCAACTTCTATGAATATAGGATAAAAGGTTATTATTCTTTTGGTTTACGATCACAGGTAAAAAGAATGTTTTTCGAGCTGGACCAGGACCGGATCTTTCATGGGCGCAACGCGTGAAGATTGCTCTTAGTGTTGCAACTGGGCTTGAGTTCCTCCACGAAAAGGCACAGCCTTGCATTATCCACAGTTGCATCACGTCCAGCAACATACTTTTCTTTGACAGGGACGTTGCAAAAATTGACGGCATTGGTGTTTCCCGAGTACAGGAGAACGAATACCCTGGATACGTACCTACTATTCTGTTTGGCCGTCCTCTTACCCCTTATGATTCACCTGAGTATGCAACCAAACGTTCAATGCTGTGCAAATTCTTCCACAAGAGAATATTGATTCTCTTACTTATCTAGTCTTTCGTTATGGTAGGTATTTTATAACCGGGCTATTAAGCAAAAAAAGCGATGTCTACAGCTTCGGGGTCGTGTTGCTAGAACTTTTAACAGGTCGGAAGCCATTTTATCGTACATCACCTCGTGGCCAGCAAAGCCTGGTGTCATGGGTACGTATGGATTCCCTACGGATATACTTTCTTGAGAAGACGCAACAATAAAACTCTCACATCTACATACAGGCTATACCAAGACTTAGTGAAGACAAGGTACGACAATGCGTCGATCAGAGGCTCAGAGAAGATTACCCTCGCAAAGGTGTGGCCAAGGTATATTTTTGAAATTCAGTTCGTATTCTCCATGCTCTACTGTACCTTTTTTCAATATGGGGCAGCCCCAGCCTCTGCATGCTGTACTCTACCATACCTAGCAGAAACCTATGCAATTGAGCGCGTAGATATATCATGAGACTACATTTGCTGAAGTTTGGTCGGTGGGATAATCTGGAATCCACTCATTTACTTGCTAGCTGCGGGTACATGGCTTATTCCATAACTGAATAGCATATGCATAGCCCAACACTCTCCCTCAATATAGATAATAGGTGTCTATCATTGTCATCTTGTCATAGACTTAACTACACAACTCTTTAACTCATAAACCTTTAGTTATAAAATCTGCTATTTGTCCTCCTCAATTAAACGGCTTTTTCTTATTAAACTATTGTCCAATTTCTTCTTAATTGAGAAACAATATATCTCCACATGCTTAGTTCTGTCATTTGCTTAACACTTTTTTAGTTTTACGAGGTTGGTCTAAATTAAATAATCAAGTGTTTGGAAGAGATTAGTTTTCATGTCAGCGTGTTCTTTGTCCTAGTTTGATTCAACGCAAATAACTGACTAGAAGATGTGGAAATTTCCATACCAAGAAAATATTTCACAAACATCCAAGCATACCAACCAGCCGGAAATACGAGTGGACTCATCACGAATCTTGCGAAGACATAGGGTTTCACCTTGCGCTGCAATGACATTGTCCTTGCCGACATCCTCACCGGCTTTTAGGCAAAGATCGCAGCCTTTGAGGGAAAGTACCTCGGTCTGCCGCTTCACTTCAGACGTGGTGATGCCTTGTTGTCTGAAAAGTCAATGAAGATTCACACCGGTCTGCATGTAGTTGACTCACTTCTCGTGGATGGGACCCGACGAAGATTTTAACTTGTAGTTGGGTGTTGTCGTACAGCTTGACGTAGTTTGGCTCGGTGTAGATTGCTGGGTGCAGTGCAGAGTTTGCTTGCGGTGATTGCGTGGTTGAGGCTGTGTTGACGCATATGGAGTGTGTCGATGAAGCAGTGGTCCAAGTCGTGTTCTCGATGGAGCCTCCATGAAAATATAGATGACTCACGTTGTGCATTGAACATTACCACAAAATCAGTTTAAACAAAACCTTGGTTGGAGTGGAGTAATAGGCCACGTGATGATGTTGACCCGGTATGCAGTTCTGGAGTAAATGACACCGGGGGTCACATAACTTATCTTGCATGTGTACTTAAGTCACATATCTTATAAATTCGATCAACCGGTTATATAACTTGCAAAACATATACACCCGAGGTCATAAACCGGTCTGCTGTCCGGTTATTGATAAAAAAATCTGTCCTTGACAGAAAATTAGAAGGACAAAACTGTACCACATAATTTTCGGCCAGGGGGTTAACTGCAAAAAATGAGTCCAACTGATCTCATGTGCCCAACGCATGATGGATTTTACAAAAAACGTACAGCGGATCAGTTTGTGACCTCGGTTACACATGTTTCACAAGTTGTGTGGCCGGTACTCGAGTTCACAACATGTGTGACTTTAGTGTATGTAGGAGACAAGCTGTGCCATTTACTGTACAGTTGTGCCTCCTTGTTCTTGCGCCTGATGGAACTCGGGAGGCAGGCGCCTGATGGATCCCGCGGTAGGCGGGCGTGCCGGCCGGCCGTGAAGAGATGCATATGTAGCTGGCCGCGCGTCATGCCCAATAGCCGTTGCTCGTTTAGATCGGGGCAGCTGCATGCTGCGGCCTGTGCACGTGATGTTGTCGCCGGCTCGCCGCCATGCTCAAATCGAGACGACCATGAATTTTCACCGAGACTTTGAGGATCGTGGTTGATCTAGGAGTTTATTTGGCTGACTGTATCTAATGGATCTGATCTAACTATCTAAGAACAGAAATTTTGAAAATTGATCTGAAATGTAAGAAACTGGTCTAATCTTTGATTTCGGCCGGGTGTTGTGCCCCTGGGGAGGAGATTAATATCCCCAAGGGTGACGCGATGCGAAACTGGTAGAACAATATAAGATCGGCCTCGTGAGACTAACCATTCTGATTAAGAATGACAACATGTAGGGTATAAGCAGGGGTAGAGCAATATTATACTCATATTTATATAGTCAACATGTATAAAATTCTATCTACACCCATACTTATACCTGACAGATACTCATTGAGTATTCGTGACTTTCCCTATAGCTCTTCTCCGACGAATTTTCAGATGTTATATTTTTTAACCTCCCGGCCTTATTCTCATAAGAGAATAACAATATTGCTTTCGTGTATATTGCCGTACTCCTGCAAGCAGATGGCTGCAATCGCGGCGCGCTGCGTTCAGTACGAGCCGAGCTCCCGCCCAAACATGAGCATCGTCGTCAAGGCTCTAACGCCGCTGGTGAGGCCTCCAATAAGCGCCTCGGGCAATCTTTCCAGCGCTGCTGAAGCATCTGGACCGTGAGACATCAGTCTTCTCCATTGGTGAAATATCATGTCATGTGGTTTTGTGGATGGATACTACGAAATCTAGAATTGAAACATCTTATAATTTTATTTCATAAATATTGTATATCAATATTTTCATGTATATTCAGACGTCATAAATACCTGTATACATACATTTTTTATATACTATATCCAGATGACACTTTTGAGACGTGTATTGCCGCAAGGAGCGGAGTCGGGAAGGTGTGGGCGACGCCTTCTGCTGCAGCCCGCCAAACAAGTCCCAGTAGGCTATGGAGGAGGGAGAAGCCGACGTGCCCCGGTCCTTGGTATGGTGGTTGCTAGTATTGCTGTGGGACAATAACGTGGCAGGCGGCGGCTGCTGCGTGGTCCGGCCAGTGCCTCGAGGTCAATCGGACACACCACCCAGATCTAGTGAAGGTGAGGAGAAGGAGGCAGACTGGTTCTCGCCGATGTCGTTGGCTGGTAACGATGGCAACAAAGGCGAGTAGGAGGATGTTATCGCCGTAGGCATATATAGACATATAGTCGATCTATCGTGGATCAATCAATCACAACATGATGACGAGAATTTTAGTTGAAAGAGAGATTTATACTCCGCCGTGATGATACATGTGGTGGGGGCGCGGGGCAACTGGTGTGTTCGAACCCCTGAGAATTTCAGTTGGAATCAGGTATGTTTTGTTGGCGAACATGTGAAAAATCGCACACACCCTTGTGTACTACTTTTATCATCTGGTAAATTTGGATCGGTGAAAAAGAAACCTTTATATGATAAACCAACTGCAGAATGTGATGAGCTGTCAGCGGCTTAACCTAGCCGACCTGCTGGCTGTCTAATTTCGCGGCTTCACAACACAAAACCAACAGGATGATTCCACCAGAAGCTACAGGAAAGATGGGCAAACATATCAGCACCAAGAGGGGATGCGGCATTCTCTGCAGAAACATGGCCACGAGAAATTCAGTGAGCAACACGAGCCCGACGGCGATCCCAAAACCCTACGAGGATAGATAGAGATTATAGGTGTGAGAACCATGGCCAGTTTGATGCATGTGGCTGGATATATAAAATAGAGCTGAGGCACGCAAGTATATATTCTCGATCTGGTTCCTGCGTACGTGCGTCGTACCTGGGTGAACATCTTGCAGGACGCGCAATTGTCACGGGGAGGTGGTCTTGGCGCCGACGTCGACGGCCGTGTCTCTTTTTTGTCCAGCGGCAGCGGGTAACCGGCGACGGCCGGCGGCTTCCTGCCACCACCTTCATCGATTAGCGGGTAGCCGAGGGCCAGGTCGCCATCGTCGCCTTCCTCTGTGTCACGGAAGCGCACGATGGTGTCGTCGGTCGTGCCAGCCATAGGTGGTACGATGCCGCGGTTGCTGGTTTGGGGGCAGCTGTGGTACGCGAGGAGGGCGTAGTTATCAATCCTGATTAACTCGTAAATCTGTCGGGAACAGGTTGGTTTGTAGGACCGGAGTCCAGAAGGAAGGATGTTCGCGCACGATGTCACGGCTTAGATTGCCAGGACTAGCCAATCTCTGTTTATGCTGATGGCACAAAATAATGGAACAAAAAGTGAGTTAGAAATTTAGTTTTCAAAATTCAAATTGTTGTTAAAATTCAACAATTTTTTCGCTGCACATAGATTTACAACAAAGTTCATATGTAATTTCAACAAAAATCATAAGCGATTACAACAAAAAGGCATGTGTTTACAGTAATAAGAAAGTTGTTGAGAAATATTTTTTCCCCTAGAAATTCATTGCTAACAAAAACATCAACTATTTCAACATAAATCATAAAATATTTTAAAAACACTTGTGCTCGCATCATTCAAAAAGTGATGAACCAACATTTTTTTACTACAAAAATTCATCTTCAACAAAAATAAGAAAATATAGCAAAAAATAAACATGTGTTTGCTGCATTTGAATAACCATGTAAGCATCTCGGGTGTACTTTTACAGCAAACATGTTTGTATGTAGTCATTTGACTACGGTGCCTACAATATTGTTGGCAACTATTGTAGCCACTGTAGGCGACATTATCTTTAATGACTGCGGAGGGCTGCTTCCATAGTGAAAGCGGGCAGCGTGGCAAAGCGGTCGAGCTAGATGGATACAAACTTAAACCAAATTAGTGTAACAATTTTATTTTACCAGTTATAATGCAAGCCAAATCGAACTACCTAAGCGCATCTCCAGCGGCCCGACGCAAACAAACCATGGGCGTCTGAATCTGTCCAATTGTGCCCTCGAGCCAAGGAAAATCTAGCCCAGCGGTCTAACGCATTTTGACCCCCGTGTTCGCGGCGACACAAACGTGGCCCAAATTTAGGCTCGGGATGCATCGTCGCGGATAGCATGCATGTCCTCCCTCTATGCCTTAGGGCCGCATGGCAGCGAGTGTGGCCGGTCCATCTCCATCCCGCCATCAATGGCCTACACCAAACACTGAGCGGCTGCTTCCAACTCTGCGCCACCATCAATAAGGTGCCCTTTGACCACTGCGGCCGCTCACCTCCTACGCCACCATCAATGGCCTTCAATGTAGCCACATCCCTTTTCCTTTAAAAGGCGCGGCCGTGGCCAGAGAAGAGCGTCGCGCCACACCCCACCTCCATCTTCCCCACTTTAGCCGTTCGTGTCCCTCTTTCCCTAGCAGCACCACGATGTCAGGCTGCTGGACCTCAAAGAAGTTCAAGTCTTACCCCGAGGTCTCATCCTCGAGGAAGAAGGACGAGGCACGGCCGCCAAAGAAGCAGTGCGACAAGCCCTACGTGAATGTTACGCTCGCCAGGGAGCTGCGCGAACAGAACAAGTCGGTGGGCATGCGTGACGTCCACCTCCCTGGGCGGGTGGCTCCTCAACGCAATGATGGTGTCGGTCCCTCTGGTGCCGTGCCACTGGAGCGAGCGGCGGACGAGATACGCCACCGCTGGGCTATCCTACCACAGGACCTGCAGGAGACCCAACCTTCGCCATGAACTTGTCATGGTGGGATCGGCCAGCGTACGAGCCATGCCCAAGGCGCCGCTTGTGCCTCTTCAGTGACAATAAGTTATACTACGATGCGCCGGCGGGCGTGCCACAACATATATATGTCATGGCCGCCACCTTCATAGGAGGAGATCATGGCAGAGGAGTACATGCCACTAGGCCTATCGAAGGAGGAGGCCATCTAGTTGGCCCTCCAGGATTCCGAGATCTTCGAGTTCTAGCAGTGGGAGGGGCCCCACGTGCATCTTCATATGGGGGCCCACACTACTAGAAAAAAGCTTACCCGTAGCGCACCTAATATGGTTACCCGTAGCGCATATGCCGTGCGCTGCGGGTAGCACGCTACTAGTAAAAAAATACCCATAGCGCATGTGTGATGCGCTACGGGTAATAGGCATACCCGTAGCGCATGTGTATATGGTGCGCTACGGGTATGCATATTACCCGTAGCGCACCTAACACACATGCGCTACGGGTAATATACATACCCGTAGCGCACCATATACACATGCGCTACGGGTATGCATATTACCCGTAGCGCACCAAACACACATGCGCTACGGGTAATATGCATACCCGTAGCGCACCAGGCACACATGCGCTACGGGTATGCATATTACCCGTAGCGCACCAAACACACATGCGCTACGGGTATTATTTTTTTGATTTAAATAAATATGAAATCTAACAGCAGTATATATGTACTTTGCTTTTAGCACAATATCACACTTATGATTCAACACAGAATAAAAGATCACACAATAATCAATTGCATCCATATATTGATAACATAGTTGTTCATTCATAACAGCCAATAGTTTTACAACATGAAGTAGCTCATTCACTCTAGAAAAACTAAGGTTCAAACGTATCGAAGGCTACAACAGGCTAGCTACATATAGAAGCATTATTTATGCTTCTTCATCAAAGATCAATTCCCCGTACTTGATTAGCAACATGCTGGCATGATGAGAGAATACCACTATGTTTTTCAACACTGTCAATGAAGTACATAGGTATGAGTCTCAAATAACTCATGGAAAGGAGCTGCTTGATCTTCTCTGTTCCTTCTTCACCTTATCCTTGAAGTTCTCCGGCTTACTAGGCAACAGATCCTGTAGAAGGCATATAACCTATCAGGCAACCCTATTACAAGAGCAAGATCGCTCTTAAAGGAACACAAAATAGGCATAAATAAATCAATAGCATCTTATTTATCTTTTGTTTAGATCTGCTTCTGGTTGTGTCTGATCCAAGCAGACTGAAACACCAGCGCACAGGGCGCACATGACAATCCCAAGAATATATCTTGTTTATTAATAGGGTGAAATATTTGCAAGGATAGAGATTTTCTATGATGAGCCATTTACAACAAAGAGAAATATATATTCATTTTTTTTTCTCCTAGGTACACAGCAGGCCTTTGAGATTATTAATTTACATGAATTCGACGCTTTTGATCAGGTACCTTAACAAACAATAGAAGGTTAAGTCCGTCCTATGAAGAGCATCAGCCTCTTGTACTCCAAACAGTCAAACATGGATGGAAAACAGGTCAATAAAAAGTTTTGTGCTAACCAACATCTAAAGAAAAGGAGCCCAATGGTAACAGTAGTTAAAAAGTAGCCCTGTTGTCCATAATACTTCCAAAACCATTATATATTTTTATTTAGAAAACATTGGCTGAAATGACCAGGGACAAACCGAAATTGCCAAACAATGGTACTTAATACCTTAAGCAGAACAAACATCAATTTTTGCAGGGTTACCTATCTGCACCTACATAAGATGTGCCCAGACACCATGAACTCTACAATCCTTGCATCTTTTTTAAAATCCTGAGAATGCAAGAAACGTTGGGGAAAAATGCCTGCAAGTAGACAACATTATAAGAAAAAACTCATCATCTATCAGCGGCAAAAAACTCAAAAAAATGCTTGAAAAGCTCAAGAAATTGTCACCAAGTAAGTTAATCCAAAAGAATTTAAATATGAAAATTGGTTTGTATCAAGACATCGAGTTTGTACAGCAGCAAAACCACAGGCAAAGAATTAGAGGAAAGAATAGCACAGTACCAAATATATTGCCTTCACGTAGTTACTAAACTACTCATACCTGAAACTAGCAGGATAGCCCGCGCATTTGCGCGGCTAGATGGGCAAACTAACCAATTATAGATTTGGTTTTAGTGTATATTTATACAAATGGCAGTTCATTGATTTTGTATGACCGTCACTAATTAAGTCTCATACCTAAAACTATTTAGTAAAAGACGACATGAGTAACATCATTAATTAATTAACTCAATTCACCGCAAGGAGACTCTTACAAATAGGAGAAGCATTTTTGGTATTTCGATACATCATTGCATATTATGTTTTGCGGTTCAATAGTTATGGGACTCACATTTTCCTTGGAAAAGAATAGATCTTACCTTTTCATTGTGATAACTTGGTAGTTTGAAATGACAATTATTTTTGCATTATTCTTTCTACAAATCTTGCTACTCAACTTGGTTTGGTGCCTTTCATCGTCAATGAATGATATGTCATGGTTATATCTACCCTACTTTTGACCACTACAGAAGAAAAATAATTCTTATATATACTAAACTCAACTTGCAAAAAAGGTCATTATTTTTTACTTCACACTAAGATTAATGATATCAGATACCGCTCTGATGTTTTCTCGAATTCATCAACTGGTTAACATCGATATATACATAAAATATAGAACATGTAAACAAATTATCAAAACAATTGGCAACAGACATCCATCTTATATATACAACCAAAAATTGACCTATAGTTTGATAACAAAAAGGGAAAATAAACATGAGACAAATACTCTTAACCCAAACTTGCAAGTAAATCAGAATCAATGTTTTTTTTCTTTATTTCTAGATTGAATTTCGAACTTATTTTGTCCTATTTGCAATATAACATGAGACAAATACTCTTAACCCAAAGATGCAGCCCTATGCACCAATTTCTTGATTTTCAGTACAGTAGTTAAGCGCTACAACAATAACACCATGTGTGTCAATTTGTAAAGATAATAAAAAATTAAGACAATCTCTATTATGTATTTTTTGCTTTAATCCAAACTGAATCTTATAAATATAATATTTTCCTTACTAATAGTATACTATGGAAAGATTTGAACTTAGTAATATTGAAGTGCACATCTGAAGATTCCAGACAAAATCCACTATGTGAGAAGGAAGTAATGAATACATCTTATATGAGTCAACAGGCTTCATGTAGTTTCCGCAGTAGCTATGCTAAGGTCCGCAGTATCTTATTGTGGAGAATTAATTTGACATATAATTTTCATAAATTTCTATTCATACGTGATAGAACTTATATCCACAGATCTCCCATGCATGAACAGAAAAATATATATCCAAAGTTACATAACTAATGACGATAAGTTGAGGTCAATAACTGAAGGTGCTTTAGTTCGAGCATAAATCATTTTTACTTATGTTTTTCTTATCAAATCCCAAACAGTAAAGAACATTCATATATAGTAACCTGTTGTCAAATAAATTAATATATGTAAACAGAGAATAGCTGGAGCAAAACACACATACCAGAGGACATTTTGAGCAATGCGAAGTTACCTGTAATTATCATGGTGCAAATTATATGTCAAATTAATTCTCCACAATAAGATAACCGACTATGGAGTCATGACTCACGACAAATGATCCCCTGCAAAAAAACAGAGCCAAGAGTTGGTTCCAAAATAATACAAAGTATCATACTTCCAGTGATATAGATACCACCGTTTTTGCCTGCACCTTGATAGCGTACCATTACTTCGAACATTCAGACTGGAAGTAGATGTGAGCTGAGCGCAAACACGGGAATAGAGGAAACCATAGAGACTGAATAAGCTCAAACACACATAATAATAAGGGCTGCTTGCCTATGAACTGAAAGCTCCGCTTAACGCATTATGATGTCCTCAGTATGAGCACACGCAGCTGACCACGGCACATCCTCTCGCACGTCATTGTTGTAATGATTAACATGACTTACCCAAAACTAAAAGCTCCCTGCAACAACAGAGGTCAAGTATTAGAAAACATGAGAGGTACAGAGTTATGCCAGTCTGATATTTAGGCTAAAAGATCAAGAAACACGTGACTTATTCCTGAACAGGATTGCGGATGCTGAACACCAGGTGATGCTCTCGTCTGCCCCGCCGGCCGCTATCACATCCTGATATCCTTGTGGCCATCATTTAGCTTGGTTTGATACTTTGATTATCCATGAAAAAGATGCTAGATGGTAGTGTCGTGGAAAATTGGAGGCTGAGGAGATTGAAGGGTTGAGAAAGAATTTTCCGGTGGGACTTTAGATCTGGTCTTTTTTCTAGTAGATTATAGCTGACTGAACTTCATTGTAAGCTCTAGATAGGATTTGGTTTTTTGCAAAATTGTTTGCAGAGCGGATAACGTCCTGGAGTGAAACTCATGGTCAGATTGATGAATGCCACTGCGTGGAACTGCTCCGGCCATGACGCACGCCGCCCCAGATCTCGGTCAAAAAAACAAGGTAGTTAACACTTCTACAGCAATCCTACCTTCCAATCTTGCAACAATAAAAGCTACATGCTTGCTTGCAGATAGCAAAGCATACAAACTGGTACCTCATAATTCTTACTTCTTTTTTTGGAAAAGTCTCAATTGGTTCATTGTTTGCATGATTTGTGTCAAAATAGCAGTTTATATTATTACAAGTTCTTTGCATAACTGAGTAAGTGATAAGTACACAGTTGATCATATATTGAATTACAATGTCAGTATCTTATGTACAGAAACATATGTATATCCCTACCTCAGGAAAATACATGAAAACAAATTCCACATGGTAAATCAGCACAATATAATTCATGATAAATACAGTTATCGATCAGGTTCTATATTCTTTATGGGCTAATGGGGAACATTTTCACTAGCCAGGCTAAGGATAAGCAGAACCAAATGCATCAACTGTAGGCTACACCGGCAAAATAATTTTTGAAATTAATCTCCTCCCCTCCTAGCATGGAGAACTAGTAATCTTCTGGTCTTGTACAAGTATAAGAGAGGGAGTAGGGGTGCTGACCTCAGGGTGGCCGGCAGCAGTAGCGAGTCGATGTGGCGGCCATCATGGTTGGGGTCGCCGGCGTCGGTGAAGGCCACAGCTTGCAGGCCAGCCGCATCTGCCCCATGCCGTGCAGCCGCTCGCCGATCCGGGTCACCACCACCCGCTGCCGAGGCGCCGCCAACGCCATGGACTTGCCAGCCCCTCTCTGTACAGGCGGGATCCCGGGTAGGGTTCTGATCCCTGTGCGGTTTGGTGGTTCCATGTGATGGAATAGAGAGAGTGGAGGGAGGGGGTTCCGGCGCGGCTGGTCGGCGGGGCAGGAGTCACCGGAGTTCGCCGGGATCTTGGCCGGCGGCGGAGATGGGGAAAAGGGATGGGAGGAGGCGCTGGGAGGGGAGTAGGTCACGAAGGAGTGAGTGGATCTGGACGAGTTGGGTGCGGTTCGGGACTTCGGGCTGGGATTTCGTCTCCCGGGCGGTGGCCCAATTCCATATTTTTTTGCCGCGCGAGGCAAAATTTGCGCGGGATACAATGCGTTTTTCGGGCGTTGGATGAGGTGGTATGGACGGCTGAGAACATCTTCGGTTGGGTAATCTGCAGGTAGGTCTTTCCTGCATTCTGACTGGCCAGAGAAGAGTGGCCACGGATTGTATGGGTTTAACTACCCGTAGCGCATGTGTATAGGTGCGCTACGGGTAGGCGCTACGGGTAGTTGAACTACCCGTAGCGCACCTATATCATATGCGCTACGGGTAAGTGTGGGCAGAGCTCCCTATCCGGGCCTACATATACCCGTAGCGCATTTTATATATGATGCGCTACGGGTATATGACATACCCGCAGCGCATGTACACACATGCGCTACGGGTAAATACCCGCAGCGCACCACATATACGGTGCGCTACGGGTAGCTGTATTATCTATAGACGTTTTCCTAGTAGTGCCATGGCAACATGGTGGTACCACCGCTGTTGTCTATGTCGTCAGCACCCGCAATTCTAGCAGGCTGAGGCTACGCGTTCTGGGAGTCCCCATCGGAAGCTCCCTCAGTGCCACCTACAGGATGAGCTATGAGCCGCCGCAGTCATAGCACCAGTCTTCGGCAACGGCTCCTGGGGTGCCGATGTTCCCCTAGCCGTTTGAAAGGACGAGATGTCGCCTAGAGGGGAGGGGGTGAATAGGCATTTTAAAAACTATTACAAAATTGGCTTGAAGGAATGCGGAATTAAACTAACATTTATTTTCTTTAAGCACAAAACCTAAATATGCTAGGCTCAACTAAGTGCACCAACAACAAGTAGCGATAATCAAGATAGCACAAGATATAATTCACAAGTGATAAACAAGATATAAGTACTTCAAGCACAAAGGCTATCACAAGGAAATAAACTCGGGTATAGAGATAACCGAAGCATGCGGAGACGAAGATGTATCCCAATGTTCACTTATATAAAGTAAGCTAATCACCGTTGGAGAGATACGAGAAACCACGAATGCCCCCGAACGCCACGAAGGCTCACCTTCTTCTCCGAGTCCCCCACGAAGCTAGGGACCCCTTCTTATGGTTAGCTTTTCCTCCACTCCGGAGATGGCAAGCTCCACAACCACTTCACAACTCCCATGAAGGGGAAGCCCAGGCCTCTTCACAATCTTCCATGAAGAGGTCACCGAGACACCAACCGCCAATCCAACTAGGAGGTCAACCTCCAAGAGTAACAAGCTCGCGGTCTCTCACTCAAACAAATCATAATGGAGAGCTCAACACTATGCAAGGATACAAAGCAAGAACACAAGGGGAAGTTCTCAAATCCTTCTCTCCCAAATCCCACCAAGGCAACAAATGCTATGGAGGAGTTAGAGAGGAAGAACAAGGGTGGAGGTCAACCAATGACCCCAAGATCTAGATCTAATGGGTTCCCCTCACTTAGAGGAGGAATTGATTGGTGGAGATTGTAGATCTAGATCTCCTCTACCAAATCCCTCAAAAATATGTAAGAATCATTGGAGGGAAGAGAGAGGGAGAAAGCTCAAGAGAGTAAACAATGGAGGTGAGAGAAATGCTCAAGAACACACTTAGAACCCTGGAAAACCATTGGGGAAGAAGCCCCTTTTATATAGAAAGCCAAATATGGCCGTTGGGGTCATTTCCCACTTTTTCGGGTGATTCCCGGTCCAACCGGAACAAAACCAAAAATACAAGAAAACAGTTCTGAAGCTTTTTGGTTGTTTTCGGTTGAATTTCTGGTTGAATTTTCGGTCCAAACCGAGCTCAAAACCGGCAGAAAATATCCTTACAAAAAATACGATAACTTTCACATCCGGAATCCGATTTTAGCAAACTTGGGCTTTTTGAAAAGCTAAGAAAAATATCTATCCAATGGAGACCATAAAATCCAAGAACTAGTAAGAGATAAAATACCAAATAAGAAGAGGTGAAATCCTCTTTAAGAAAGAACCCGTAAAACCTCCAAACTCAAAAACACGATAAAAGATGCATATGAATTTTGTTTTCGATGAACTTGGACTTGTTGTAAAGCTAGCAACAAGCACATGAACCTGACATCGAGAAACACCAAGAAGCAACATATTAGTAAGATGCAAAGTATGCAAAAGTTTGAGCTCCCTAAGATAATGTGATCAAGTTACCCGATCGAAAGCCCCTCTTGATAGTGCGGCTATCTATCCTATAACCCGGTCTCTCAACAAACACCTTGAGACCGGTAATAGAAAAACCTAGCAAGATCATACCTTTTCCTTGCGCATCTCGCTTGATCTAGATGTCGATGCATCATGCTTCCTTCAAGCCAGAATGCCTCACTTGATCATTGTTGCTTCGTGAAGACTTGCAATATGCTCCCCCATACACCACTATGGGATAGCTTCACTAAGGCATGTCTTCACAATTCCATTATCACCAAATGGATGACAAGCTTCAAGCATATTGTAATATCCTAGCACGTAGGACAACTTCGGGGTAGATTAGAGGGTCTTTGTACATTGCATCTAAATTACAGGATTTTTTCATGCTTTTATCACTAAAACCTAAGAGTGATCGAATCTCTCTTCGAGAGGGGATGGTGAACTCTCAGAGTGCGAAAGAAATCGACATGACCTCTGATACGTCTCCAACGTATCCATAATTTTTGATGCTCCATGCTTATTTTTACACCATTTGCTTAGTGTTTCGTTACACTTTTGTGGCATTTTTTGCATTTTTCGGAACTAACCTATTAACGAGGTGCCATAGTGTCAGTTCCCTGTTTTCTGCTGTTTTTGTATTTCAGAAAAGTTACACAGGAAATATTCTCAAAATTGGAAAAATAAAAGCCAGACGTCCAGATATTTACCGAAGCTTCTAGAGAACCGAAGAGGAGATGGAGAGCAGCCACTGGTGGGCCATACCACCAGGGGGCGCGGCCTAGGGCTGGTCCGCGCCCCCCTATGGTGAGCCCCACCAGGACCACTTTTGACGACGCCCCATCGCCTATAAAGACCCCCCGACGGGAAGAACCTAAAGACCCGATCACTTTTCTAGAATACATCGCGATCCGCCGCCGCCGTCGACCCGAAGATTGGGAGGGTCCAGAAGCTCTTTCCGGCACCCTACCGGAGAGGGGAATCACCACCGAAGGTCTTCTTCATTGCCATGCTTGCCTCCGGCGCGATGAGTGAGTAGTCTACCTTGGACTATGGGTCCATAGCAGTAGCTAGTTGGTTGTCTTCTCCACCATGTGCTTCATGTTTAGATCTCGTGAGCTACCTTACATGATCGAGATCACCGTTATGTAATTTTACATGTTGTGTTTGTTGGGATCCAATGAATATTGGTGTTATAATTGAGTTAATATGCTGAATATTATCTTATGTTATCTCTATGTTGTTTATGATCTTGCATGCTCTCCGTTGTTAGTAGCTATCTTGGCCAAGTAGTTGCTAGTGACTCCAAGAGGGGGTATTTATGCTCGATAGTGGGTTCATGCCTCTATTTAATCTGGGGGAGTGACAGAAACCTCTAAGGTTGTAGATGTGTTGTTGCCATTAGGGAGAAAACAATATTCATATGCTCAAGGGCATATGCTTTGTTTACATTACACAATTTGCTTAATACAGTTATCTGTTGTTCACAACTTAATACTTGTAGAGTTCTCTGATTGATTCGCCACAAGTGGATTATTAGTCATAGATGCAGTTAGATGGCGGTCTATGTATCTTGTTGTAATGCCCAGAGTAAATCTCATAGTGATCCTCTCGATATATCACGTTGTCTTTATTCTATCAATTGCCCAACTGTAATTTGTTTACCCAGCATGTGTTATTTTATCTTATGGAGGGACACCACTAGTGAACTATGGACCCCGGTCCTATTTCCTTTATATTGCTATCACCTGTTTACTTTACTTGCACTATTTACTTTACTCGCATACTACTATTACTTTCCACTCGATACGTTCATTCCTTTGTTTCAAGCAAACCGGTGAGATTGACAACCTCATCGTAAGTTGGGAATAAAGTATTTGGTTGTTGTGTTGTGTGCAGGTTTCACGTTGCCGCTCACAAAGCAAAGCTCAGACGAGGCGCCCTATAAATTGTGCGGAGCTGTCGCTAAGCTAGCGGGCATCACCTTCAGTCGTATTGGCTTTTTCCTACAGGATTGACTACCTTGGTTTCATAACTGAGGGAAAACTTGCTGTTATATTCATCAAACCTTCTCTTGGGGTTTCCAACTGGCCGGTCATTTACTACATATTCCCACGTCAACTTGGCACCAGAAGTTTTCTGTCGCCGTTGCCAGGGATTGAAGAAGAACCTCCCACACCATCATCACCGCACCATCAACAAGTTTTCTGGCGCCGTTGCCGGGGAAAAAGAAGAGTTCTGCAAGGGAAGTTTTGCACGCACATCCTTTACTTTGTTTTAAGTTTTGCTTTATTTTATTTTTACTTGCATCGTTTTATCAAAAACCCAAAAAAATAGTATCCTTTGTAGTTGTTTATTATGTCTAGTTCAGTTGCTACTACTATGTCGCCCGAGGATATGATTTTCACTTTCAAACAAAAGGATGAGGAAAGTTCTAAAGAAGCTTGGTCTAGAATTTATGATTGGCATGGAAAAACTAAACCAAAAATGACTTTGAGTTTGCTTCTTAGTTGCTTTTACTTTGGACTTTCTCTTCGTTATAGATATGCTTTGGATGCTACTGCAGAAGGAGATTTCCTTCATTGGATGGTGATCAAGCCTTCAATATTATAAAAAAGTTGATTACAATTTATAGCATGCCAACTTATTTTGATTCCTCTCTTGTGAGCATTTTTAATAGACTTAATACTCTTGAGACTCGCACTGCTAGTTTGAATACTTGCTACAATACTTTGCGCCAGCATTTTGATTATGTGCCAGCAAATGCTGAACCTTCGAGTTGGTACCCTACGGTAAAAATCACCATTAATGGTGAAACTTTTCATGCTCATTGTGATATTATGTCTGAATTTTGTCTTATGCCAGAGGATGTTTATGAATCTTTGAGTCTTTGGAAACTTTCTGATGGGGGAGAAGAAATTTCTCTTACTAATAATGCAACTATATTTCCCATTGGAGTAGCTGAAGGAATTTATACAAAAGTCCTAGGAAGAATGGTATCTACTGATTATCTTGTTATTGAATGTGTAGGAAAAGGACAAATCACACTTGGAAGGTCTCTACTGAAGCTCCTGGGCGCCGTTATTGATGTGAGAAAAGGCAATATAAGATTCATCTCTCCACCTTGCAATAGTCATGTCTTTCCTAGATTTAAGAGCAAAGGTAAGAAAGAAAGACGTAAGGCACCCGCTGACCCTAGCACTTCATCACTTGATATTACTTGATTCGTATTTTCTGCTCCTAGCTCAAAGGCGTTAAAGAAAAGCACACTTGGGAGATAACCCAATGTTTTTACTTTCAATACTTTTTCTTTTATTTGAGTCTTGGAAGTTATTACTACTGTAATAACCTCTCCTTATCTTTTTTATTTCGTTTTTGTGCCAAGAGAAGCCTCTAATTTGAGTGAGGTAAGATTTTAGGGATGTTGCTGTCATGAAACAGTTTTTTGGTGCTGTGCCGTAAAAATTCGTGAAAATTCTCTGTATATCTTTTCAACCTGCGATTTCTTGTGCATATGCCCCAGGTTATATACAAACTTTAATTAGTTGAACAATTTTTGATTTGAGCAACAAAAAACTCTCTAAAAATTCGACCTTTATCAGCTGTTCTATTTTGACAGATTACTGCTAATATTTGTGTTTGTCGCTTTATTGCTTTCTTTTTTAGTTCTTTTGATCACGGAACTTTTGGGGAAGTTGCTAAAGTAGTATATGCTTTATATGTGGTGGTTTTGAGTTGAAACCTGAAGCAAAAAGGGTTGATTCAATATTATGCTTACACTAATATTGCTAATAGATTTGTGTTTAGTTTTGTATGAAGGAAGTTTTCAAGTGTAGGGATTGGAGAATGATGAGATGAGTTGAAGAATGGACAAAAGCTCAAGCTTGGGGATGCCTATGTCACCCCAAGAAATATCCAAGAAGTACAAGTGTCAAAGCTTAGGGATGCCCCCAAGGCACCCCTTCTTCATTCGCAAAAATCAGGTCACCTTTCAACACACTATATTTTTATTGCTTCATGCATTATGCATTTTTCTTGGAGCGTCAGTTATTTTTAGTTTTCATTTTTGATTAGTTTTGTTTGCTGCAATAAATGGTTGGATCCCAACAAATTTCTTTTGTAGAAGTTGCCTTGCTTTTCATTTGCCAAGAACACTCGTTGAACGATAAGAGTGAAAAACGGACTTGATCGAGTGTTCTTCTTTTTCTAGAACTGTGTTTAGCTTTCATTTTTTGTCTTGATTTGTGTTCAGATCTTGTTATATCTTTTCATCAAGGTGTATTTTGACCTCTGGTCCATGTTGGTTTTCATCAAAAGAGTTGTTTATAAAAAGTTTGAATGGTGTTGGAAAAGAGAAAAAGCTTTATGCAAAAAAGTGGTACAAGAAGAAGCTTGTGTAGACTGCGGCCTAGGCTTTTGCATGTCATGCTTGATATCTTTTTGATAGTATGCTTAGTGGTTTTGCTGTAGCATAACTTGTCTCAAATTACTGAAATTGCTTAATGAGCCTTTGAAAAAATCATGTGTTGTTTTAATTATTTGGAAGCATTATTTTGGTTTTCTCCTTTGATGCTTTATTTGGGTTGACTTGGCGCATGCTCACACATGTTAGGCTCATACAAAGTTGCCATTGCCTCTATGATCATTTAGTTTTTAACTTTTTATACCATCTTATGCTTCTTTTAATGTTGCTTTGTCGCTATGCATGATTATAGCCGTTATTGCTCTCTTAGTTGGTCGCTCCCAGTCTTTTGCTAGCCCTCATTTTGTACTGAGTATGAGCTCTACTCGTGCATCCAACTCCTAAAAACCAAGTTGTTCCAAAGTGTCCATCATACATACCTATTAGAAATTTGCTATTCCAAGTACATTTGACTTGCTTTTATCTATCCTTCAAATTAAACTCTTTTTGGTGTTATGCGAAAATTGGTCAGTAAAGCTCTCACGAACCTGGTGGCACACTTCACTTTTCTCGTTTTAAAATTTAGACATTGTGGCTCTCTTATGTTGAGTTGTTATGCTTGCAAGTTGTAAGTTGGAAATTAGCCCAGCCATGCCGTCATGGGGCAAGCTTTCAACATTGCACTATCTTTCATTTGAGTTGATATCGTGATCTTTTGTTTATGGATACTCACGGTGTGAAATGAATTAGGAATCTTGCGGGATCATGGAGTTTGTATATGTGTTAGAGAAACGCCTGGGCCGCTAATCTAAGCCATGCATAATTCATGGTGGAAATTTACAGCATGCCTATAGTGAACATTCAATGACGCATCTCACAATAAAAAGCTATACCAATGGTAAATAAAAGAGATGCCGAGGTGTTCATTGTCTGTTTGTCCTGTTATTTTGATGTGGGCTTGTTCTATGTCATCAGGCACGAAGGTACCCCATTGGCGTTTCTCGATGATACACATATATTTACAATAACAAGAGCTTGCTTGGGACTCTAAGTCGAGTAGCATGAGGTTTGGGTATTTGTATTTCACGGGACACGAGGTTTTCAACTTATGATTTGTCAAGCATATGCAGCATAAGTGTGCTCGCATTAACTTTAACCATTCAAGATGCTTATGATGGGGGCAATGAGAGCTCAAAGCTGGTAAGTACCATAATTTTTGAAGGTTTATAAAACTTGCAATCACTGCTTCCCTCCGTGAAGGGCCTTTCTTTACTTTTATGTTGAGTCTCCACCTTCTACCTTTATGCACCGTCTAAGAGAGCATAGTTGTCATTCTGAGTATAATGTGCATTGTCCCAAACTTTTCATTGATTGATTCATATTGTTGGTTTCACTTGTTCTTAAATTATTTGTATCTAGTCGCCCTCTTAAACTTGAAGGTGTCCTATGCATTTATGTTTTGCTCTCGCAATGAAGGACAAGCTGAAAACCATTTGTATGTTTTTTCTTATGATTTGAACACACGTTTGACTTTCATTGTTTCATTTTCATAATCTTTTGTTTGTGTTCTTTTTTATGTTATAACATGGTTGCTAAGTTTTTTCTATCAAGATTATATCTTTCATGCCCATGTTTTAAGTTCTTTTGATCCCAGCGCACAACGCTAGCATATTTGATCAAGATTGTGTAGGTGCATGTCACCTCAAAAATTATTTCTTTTGTTATCACTTACCTACTCGAGGATGAGCAGGAGTTAAGCTTGGGGATGCTGATACGTCTCCAACGTATCCATAATTTTTGATGCTCCATGCTTGTTTTTACACCATTTGCTTAGTGTTTCTTTACACTTTGTGGCATTTTTATGCATTTTCTGGAACTAACCTATTAACGAGATGCCACAGTGCCAGTTTCCTATTTTTTGCTATTTTTGTGTTTCAGAAAAGTTACAAAGGAAATATTCTCAGAATTGGACAAAACAAAAGCCAGACATCCAGATATTTACCGAAGCTTCCAGAGAACCGAAGAGGAGACGGAGAGGAGCCACTGGTGGGCCACACCACTAGGGGGCGCGACCTGGGGCTGGCCCGCGCCCACCTGTGGTGAGCCCCATCAGGACCACTTCTGACGACACCCCTTTGCCTATAAAGACCCCCCGACGGGAAAAACCTAAAGACCCGATCACTTTTCCAAAATACATCGTGATTCGCCGCCGCCATTGACCCGAAGATCAGGAGGGTCTAGAAGCTCTTCCCAGCACCCTGTCGGAGAGGGGAATCGCCATCAGAGGTCTTCTTCATCGCCATGCTTGCCTCCGGCGTGATGAGTGATCAGTCTACCTTAAACGATAGGTCCATAGCAGTAGCTAGTTGGTTGTCTTCTCCACCATGTGCTTCATGTTTAGATCTCGTGAGCTGCCTTACATGATCGAGATCACCGTTATGTAATTCTACATGTTGTGTTTGTTGGGATCTGATGAATATTGGTGTTATGATTGAGTTGATGTGCTAAATATTATCTTATGTTATTTCTATGTTGTTTATGATCTTGCATGCTCTTCGTTGTTAGTAGCTATCTTGGCCAAGTAGTTGCTAGTGACTCCAAGAGGGGGTATTTATGCTCGATAGTGGGTTCATGCCTCGACAGAAACCTCTAAGGTTGTAGATGTGCTATTGCCATTAGGGAGAAAACAACATTCATATGCTCAAGGGCATATGCTTTGTTTACATTACACACTTTGCTTAATGCAGTTATCTGTTGTTCGCAACTTAATACTTGTGGAGTTCACGGATTGATTCGCCACAAGTGGATTATTAGTCATAGATGCAGTTGGATGGCGGTCTATGTATCTTGTTGTAATGCCCAGAGTAAATCTCATAGTGATCCTCTCGACATATCACGTTGTCTTTATTCTATCAATTGCCCAACTGTAATTTGTTTACCCAGCATGTGTTATTTTATCTTATGGAGAGACACCACTAGTGAACTGTGGACCCCGGTCCTATTTTCTTTATATTGCTATCACCTGTTTACTTTACTCGCACTGTTTACTTTACTCGCATACTACTATTACTTTCCACTCGATATGTTCATTCCTTTGTTTTAAGCAAACCGGTGAGATTGACAACCTCATCATAAGTTGGGAACAAAGTATTTGGTTGTGTTGTGTGCAGGTTCCATGTTGCCGCTCGCAAAGCAAAGCTCGGACGAGGTGCCCTATAAATTGTCCGGAGCTATCACTAAGCTAGCGGGCATCACCTTCAGTCGTATTGGCCTTTTCCTACTGGATTTACTACCTTGGTTTCATAACTGAGTGAAAACTTGCTGCTATATTCATCAATCCTTCTCTTGGGGTTTCCAACTGGCCGGTCATTTACTATACATTCCCATGTCAACTTGGCACCAGAAGTTTTCTGTCGCCGTTGCCGGGGATTGAAGAAGAAGCTGCCACACCATCATCACCGCGCCATCAACCTCTTTTGATTCTATTACTTGTGGGAAGCAATGAAGTTGAATGACTAAAGCCTAGAAGATCATTTGAATTCAAAACTTGAATTTGAATTATGAAGTTAAATTGAATTCAAAAGGCACATTTAGAAAGGATAAACATTTCAAATAAGAAAAACCTTGGACTTTATTAATTAACAACAAAATATACATTGTCTTTACAAAGTTTGAGAATAAAGAATATTACAATGGCTGACATTAACTGAGTGTTACAATCTGAAATCAAAAAGAAAATAAAGAAGAAAAGAAAATAAATACAAGTTAGAATATAGACTAGATCCTAAACTATCTTGATCTTTAAATCTTTCTTTCCTTTCTTCTTTATTCTTCTTCTCTGCACACAAAGGAAATGCAAAGGGAAATGCCACCAAGGTAATACAAGTGGTAGTAACAGTTAAAATGAAAATACTGTTGATAATCATCAAAGTGTTGATCTTATCAACATGACTCACACACAAAATATCTGCCAAGGATCAAGCTGGCCGGCCAAGCCACCCAGCTAGCAAGCAGCATAGTCATCAAATGCATGCAAGAAGGTGTCAAAACACCAGAACTCAGGGGAGAGTATAAAAAAGAGCACTGTGTGTGAAACTGGTCGACCAAAACCCTAGTCGACCAGCATCACCAGCACAACATCCCCAGCATAGCAGCAATAGCACAGCACCACAGCATCAGTACCACAACACCATCACAGATCACTCACACACCACTGTGAGCAATCACAGGCAACACTCACCAAGTTCTCCCTGCTCATGAGCTGAGCATCAAGGGTGAATTCACCTCACCAAACCAAAACCAATAGACAAAGCCAATAAACATGGTTACTTAAGCAAGATCAGAGGCAGCAAGGAGCAGGCCAAGCACAAAGGAGGTGCAGGGCAGGCAAGGAGGGGAGCCAAGCACAAGGAGGTGCAGGGCAAGCCACCTGGGAGGAGCAGAGCAAGTACCAGGGGCAACTGATCAAGCTCAAGCAAGAGCATCACCAACATCATCACCAGCCACTCATAAAAGCCAGCACAGGACCAAGGTATAATAGAACTTGCATATCCATGAACAAATCATTGCAAGCATCCAGATTCTTGCATAAATAAGATAAACAGCAATAAAGAATCACTCACCACCAAACCCTTCTACTAAGTGCAACACTTAGGAGGTTTTGGGGAGGTTTTTCTCCTCAGACCTACAGAGAGATGCTCTGTATAATCTTCATAGGAAGATTTAATTAACTGGAAAGCAAATCAACATGCACCATCAAAATTAAAAGCCTCAGACCATGCATCATAGGCCAGGACTAAAATCATCATGTGAATCTGTTCTTATCAGTATTAGTTTGCCCAAAATGATGATTTAGCCACTGATGAGAAGCCACCAAGCATGTTTTAGCATCATATCAACAACAGCCATCCAGTTAAGTTATCAAGAAACAATTGTGCACCTCACATGGAGGAAACACAACCAAACTTAATAATTAATAGTTACTTGTTGTTAATTAGATAACATGCTATAGGAAGCAAACAAAGCCACTAGCAGAATACTATTCAAGCATGGAATGCTTTATACAACAAATCATCACTGAAACTTAATTCAGTTCATATAAATCAACAGAAATATATCTCTAATCAAGTTATAGCAAGCTTAAGCTCAGCATGCTTATGCCATCATGAAGTCAATCATCAGCATACATATGAACTAGCAACAGAGGGCAAGTACTGTCTGCACACTATCACAAGTAATCCAGCAAGACAGTCATGACATGACTTAACTAACAGCAGTAACACTGCAAATCAGAAAGCATCACATGAACACAAAGCATACCACCAGAATAGCAAGCTAACTAAATTCTGGAGATTCAGTTAAGAAACTCTTAACTGAATCTTATACTGAAACTAACAGTAGCAGCAAGTGTACAACATGATCAAACTAGCCATCACAGAGGAAGCATGCTAGGTAAATCACATGAATTCAGTTAAGAAACTCTTAACTAAACTTTGCACTGAAGCTAACAGCAGTAGTAGATAGTGGCTAGCAGAGAAGCTCTAGAACAGCAGCAGCACAAGCTCAAGCATGGCGCAGCATCAATAGCCAAGCATGCCTGGCTCGCTGGCCAGGCCACCACAACATGAACATAGAGACAAGGGAGAAGAAAAGGAACTCACAGGTGAGCTCACAGAGGAGCAAGGCAGAGGACCATGGCGGTGACACCATCAGCGCAGCCACGGTTGTGGCAGGAAGGCCACCGTCCAGAGGCTGCAACGGCGAGGAGCGGCATCGTGCTCACGGCCGAGCGGCCAAGCACAGAACCTGGGGGCGACGTCGGGGTTGCAGGCTACTGTCCAACCGATGAGGCAATGAAGGGCCACCGCAAGCACTAAGGGGTTGGGGCAGAAGCTCCAACGAGGCCAGCCGGAGCAGATCAAGCCACGAGGGCAAGATCCACGGGACGAAGCTCGGAGGGGATGGCGATGATTGGAGGCAAGGCCGACGAATCTCCACGGTCAGATGGAAGCACACTACGAGGCAGAGTGATTGTGCCATAGCGCGGCGACGGAGCTCACCGGAGCTCGGCGAAATCGGGCAAGGGGGGTCGTCGGCGATTTGAAATTGCCAGAGAGGGGATTAGGGTTAGGTCACGACCGAGTGAGGAAGAGAGTGAGGGGCGGCTAGCTGGGCCGAGCTGGTCCGATCAAGCCCACTCGGGTTGACCTGACCAGTGGGCCCAGGCTATCAGCACCAGTTTTTATCTGATTTAATTCAAAAAACCTAAGAAAAACCCTAATCTGTTTAAAATAAATCCAAAAAAATACATAAAATAAACTAAAAATAGAAAGTAGGTATTTTTAGCCCTTCTAGGGATTTTGAACTCATTTGATAAATAAAATCATCACTTGAATCATTTGTACAAAAGGAAAAGAAGTTAATTGATTTTTTGAAAATATTAAAAATGGTTATCCATTTAAGAAAAATCTGGTAATTCTTAACTCTTTAAAAATAAATTCCATTCAAGAATATTTGATGAATATCCTTGAATGAAATTACCTTAAACATATATTCTTTAAAATCATAAAAAGAATATATAAAGCCTAGCAAATAAATAAATCACTTCAGGGGGGTATTAATTAAACACACCATAAAGCATGCATTTTTGAATCTTTAACCATTGCCCTTACCGGACAATGATGCTGTTTTCCAGAACCCGAGGTCCCGGGTCACTTCAACAAATCCAACTGCACTACCTTGCAGTTTGTAGGCAAGTTCACTCTTGCTCATATCTCTTGATTACTTTTAGCTAATTATTTGCAAATATACCGGTGGTATTATTATTATTACTGCATTCAAAGTAAAAGGTTTGTTTTTACTAATAAATATGAATAGTGGTTTCGACCGTAATGGTTGTTGCCCTAGGATGGCGAGCAGTGGGACCATGGTATGAGTATGGTGGAGGTCCCACTGCAACTGGAAAGTTCACCTAGGACTAATAACAAATGTCGCCAGTGATTCTAGCGCCGTAAATAACGGTCAACCATGAGATCTAGAATGGGACGGAGAAGTCAGCTGTATCTTTTCTCTCTCGCATGCCAACGGATCGGTAGTCTAGGATTGTCCTATTGTACCACTCTGAGGGATGTAATATTTGTGAAATGGTACTTCATGAGTGTTATGTCAATGACTTGCGTACTACAACATGCAGTGGTATGCGGGGTCACCACACATATGATCTTCTCGAGATGCTTATCTTGAAACTTGCACTTCTCAACCTTGATAACAACCACCACTTGATGTCATCCTTTCATGGGCTATATGAAATCTCACTAGTGATGCATAACCATGATACAATGTCTAACCCACATAGACAACAAAAACACACATATGTATTGGGTTAGTTCACAAAGCATAATTGGCAAACCTTACCATACCACAAGATCGATTGATCACATGTGGCATATTCCTTATGCTTCATGTGTTGATGATGTGCTAGTTTGTTGGTAAACCCAAGCAAAGGTTTTGATGAATATAGCAGCAAGCTTTCTCGCAATTAAGAAACCAAGGTATGTTGATCAGGAGAAGAGCAGACAATACGACTGAAGGTGATGTGGACTGGCTTAGTAACACTCCAACAAGGGCACTGTTTAACGATACTTGTTGACTCGTCTTCGGCCAGTAGCAACGCAGAACCTGCACACAACACAACCAAGTACTTTGTTCCCAACTTGCGATGAGGTTGTCAATCTCACCGGTTTGCTTGAAACAAAGGTTATGAGCGTATCGAGTGGAAAGTGATAATAGTATGCGAGTAAAGTAAACAGTGCGAGTAAAGTAAACAGGTGATAGCAATATGATGGAAATAGGACCGGGGTCCACAGTTCACTAGTGGTGTCTCTCCATAAGATAAATAACACATGCTGGGTAAACAAATTATAGTTGGGCAATTGATAGAATAAAGATAAACGTGATATGTCAAGAAGATCGCTATGCGATTTACTCTGGGCATTACAACAAAATACATAGACCGCCATCCAACTGCATCTATGACTAATAATCCACTCGTGGGGGTATCATCCGAACACCCCATGAGTATTAAGTTGCGAACAACAGATAATTGCTTTAACCAAAGTGTGTAATGTAAACAAAGCATATGCCCTCGAGTATATGAATGTTGTTTTCTCCCTAGTAGCAATAGCACATCTACAACCTTAAAGGTTTCTGTCACTCCCCCAGATTAAATAGAGGCATGAACCCACTATCGAGCATAAATACCCCCTCTTGGAGTCACTAGCAATTACTCGGCCAAGATAGCTACTAATAACGGAGAGCATGCAAGATCATAAACAACATAAAGATAACATAAGATATATTTCAGTTTAGCAACTCAATCATAACACCAATATTCATCGGATCCCAACAAACCAAACATGTAGAATTACATAACGGTGATCTCAATCATGTAGGGCAGCTCATGAGATCTAAACATGAAGCATATGGTGGAGGAGACAACCATCTAGCTACTGCTATGGACCCATAGTCCAAGGTAGACTACTCACTCATCACTCCGGAGGCAAGCATGGCGATGAAGAAGACCTCCAGTGGCGATTCCCCTCTCCGGCAGGGGGCCGGGAAGAGCTTCTGGACCCTCCCAATCTTCGGGTCGACGGTGGCGGTAGATCGCAATGTGTTCTGGAAAATTGATCGGGTACTTTGGTTTTTTTCATCGGGGGGTCTCTATAGGCGAAGGGGCATCGTCAGAGGTGGCCCGAGGTACCCTCACACATAGGGGGCGTGGCCAGGGCCTGGGCCGCGCCGCCCTAGTGTGTGGGGCCCTCGTGGCCCCCTCTAACTCCTCTTTGGATCTCTGGAAGCTTTCAGGAAAAATAAGACTTCAGGAACTTGTTTCATCCAATTCCGAGAATATTTCCTGTGTAGCACTTGAAACACAAAAACAGCAGAAAACAGGGAACTGGCACTGTGGCAACTTGTTAATATGTTAGTTCCAGAAAATGTAAAAGCGCCACGAATTGTAATAAAACATTAGGCAAATGGTGTAAAAACAAGCATGGAGCATCAAAAATTATAGATACGTTGGAGACGTATCAAGCATCCCCAAGCTTAACTCCTGCTCGTCCTGGAGTAGGTAAGTGATAACAAAAGAATAATTTTTGAGGTGACATGCACCTACACAATCTTGATCATATATGTAAGCATTTGTGAGCTGGGATCATAAGAACTTAAAACATGGGCATGAAAGATATAATCTTGACAATAAGAACTTAGCAACCATGTTATAACATGAAAATGAACACAAATAAAAAATCATGAAAATGAAACAATGAAAGTCAAACATGTGTTCAAATCATAAGGAAAAACATACACATGGTTTTTTGCTTGTCCTTAATAGAGAGCAAAACATAAATGCATAGGACACCTTCAAGTTTAAGAGGGCGACTAGATACAAATAATTTAAGAACAAGTGAAACCAACAATATGAATCAATCAATGAAAACTTTGGGACAATGCACATTATACTAAGAATGACAACTATGCTCTCTTAATGGTGCATAAAGATAGAAGGTGGTGAGTCAACATAAAAGTAAAAGAAAGGCCCTTCGCAGAGGGAAGCAGTGATTGCAAGTTTTACAGACCTTCAAAAATTATGTTACTTACCAGCTTTGAGCTCTCATTGCCCCCATCATAAGCATCTTGAATGGTTAGAGTTAATACGAGAACAATTATGATGCACATGCTTAACAAATCATAAGTCAAAAACCGCGTGCCCCGTGAATACGAGTACCCAAACCTCATGCTACTTTACTTAGAGTCCCAAGCAAGGCTCTTGTCATTGTAAGTATATATGTATCATCGAAAACTGCCAAAGGGGTACCTCCATGCCCGATGACATGGAACAAGACCACATCAAAATGACAGGACAAGCAGACAATGAACACCTCGACATCTCTTTTATTTGCCATTTGTTTAGCTTTTTATTTTGAGATGCATCGTCGAATGTCCACCATGGGTATGCTGCAAATTTCCACCATGAATTATGCATGGCTTAGATTGGCGGCCCAGGCGTTTCCCTAACACATATACAAACTCCATGATCTCCGCAAGATTCCCAATTCATTTCACACTGCGGGCATCCATAAACAAAAGATCACGATATCAACTCAAATAAGAAGTGCAATGTTGAAAGCTTACCCCATGACAACATGGTTGGGCTAGTATCCAACTTACAACTTGCAAGAATAACAACTCAACATAAAAGACCACAATGTCAATTTTTTAAGAATAGGAAAAAGTAAAGTGTGCCTTCCGGTTTGTGAGAGCTTTACTAACCAATTTTTGCATAACACTGGTAAGAGTTTAATTTGAAGAGTAGATAAAAGCAAGTCAAATTTACTTGGAATAGCAAATTGCTAATAGGTATGTATGGTGGGCACTTTGGAAAACTTTGGTTTTTAGGAATTGGATGCACGAGTAGAGCTCATACTCAGTACAAGGCGAGGGCTAGCAAAAGACTGGGAGCGACCAACTAAGGGAGCAATAATGGCCATAATCATGCAAAGCGACAAAGCAACATTAAAAGAAGCATAAGATGGCATCAAAAGTCAAAAACTAATTGATCATAGAGGCTATTGGCGACTTTGTAAGAGTCTAACATGTGTGAGCATGCGCCAAGTCAACCCAAATAAAGCATCAAGGAGAAAACCAAAATAATGCTTCCATACAATAAAAACAACGCATGATTTTTCAAAGGCTCATTAAGCAATCTCAGTTATTTGAGACAAGTCATGCTACAGCAAAACCACTAAGCATACTATCAAAAAGATATCAAGCACGACATGCAAAAGCCTAAGCCGCAGTCTACACAAGCTCCTTCTTGTACCACTTTTTTGCATAAAGTTTTTCTCTTTTCCAACACCATTTGAAATTTTTAAGACACCTCTTTTGATGAAAACCAATAAAGATCAGAGGCAAAAATACACCTTGATGAAAATATATGACAAGGTCTGAACGCAAATCAAGGTGAAAATGAAAACCAAAAGTAGTAGCAGAAAAAGAAGAACACTCGATTTTTAATATGAGTGAAAACTAGAGCGTTCTTGGCAAATGAAAAGCAAGGAAACTTCTCCAAAAAAATTTGTTGGGGTCCAACCATTTATTGCAGCAAACAAAACTAAACTAACTAAGAAAACTAAAACAACTGACGCTCCAAGAAAAACACATAGTACATGAAGCAATAAAAATATAGTGTCTTGAAAGGTGACCTAATTTTTGCCAATGAAGAAGGGGTGCCTCGGGGGCATCCCCAAGCTTTGACACTTGTACTTCTTGGATATTTCTTGGGGTGATGAATGGGCATCCCCAAGCTTGAGCTTTTGTCCATTCTTCAACTCATCTCATCATTCTCCAATCCCTACACTTGAAAACTTCCTTCATACAAAACTAAACACAAATCTATTAGCAACATTAGTGTAGCATAACATATAATCAACCTCTTTTTGCTTCAGGTTTCAACCCAAAACCACCACATATAAAGTATATACTACTGTAGCAACTTCCTCAAAAGTTCCATGATCAAAAGAACTAAAAAAGAAAGCAATAAAGCGGCAAAAACAAATAGTGGCAGAAATCTATCGAAATAGAACAGCTGATAAAGGTCGAATTTTTGAGGGGTTTTATGTTGCTCAAATCAAAAAGTTTTCAACTAACTAAAGTTTGGATATAACCTGGGTCATATGCACAAGAAATTTCAGGACGAAAAGATATATAGAGAATTTTTACTAATTTTTACGGTGCAGCACCGAAAACAGTTTCAGGACAGCAACATCCCTAAATCTTTACCTCACTCGAATTAGAGGCTTCTCTTGGCACAACAATAAAATAAAAAGGATAAGGAGAGGGCATTACAGTAGTAATGACTTCCAAGACTCAAATAAAAGAAAAAGTACTAGAAAAAAAACATTGGGTTATCTCCCAAGAGTGCTTTTCTTTAAGGCCTTTGAGCTAGGCGCAGAAAATTGCGAATCAAGTAACATCAGAAGGAGCATTAAGATCAACTGCAGAGGTCTTGTCAATAAGGTATTGTATTTCATCCACATGAGTTTTTGAAGACCCTTTGTGATCATGCTTTGGTTCTCTCAAATCACTAAAAAGATTTTTGGGACAGATCCAGTCAAAATTATTTTTGAAAGCTTCATACAATCCCAAGAGCTTGCTAGGTATAGGTATTTCAGTTCCTTCATCGTTTGTACTAATAACCTTTATAGGCAAACCGAGTTTATTAAAACACTTAAGAACTTTTCTAGCTTCAGTAGCAACATCTTTAAATTCTAAGTGCAAAGTCTCTAAGATAAAAGCTTTCTTTTCAGGATCTTCAATTTCATGAAGCATAAGGAACATGTGTTGCATAAAAGGATTAAGGCTAGCAAACCTAACTTCCAACATGTGAATTAAATAAGCAAAAGCAACTTCAATACTAGGAGCTATCTCAACCAAAGATTTTTCCTCAACTTCTTTATGCATACTAATGTGATTAAAGAACTCCTCAATGTTATCTTTCCCAATAATTGAACCACTACCTACTGAGAGGTCCTCCAAAATATACTTAGGGAACAACATAATGAACTAGAAGCAAGTAAATAAAAGCAACTATAAAGTAAACTATTTTTTGTGTGTTTTTGATATAAAACGATGCAAGTAAAAATAAAGTAAAGCAAAACTTAAAACAAAGTAAAGGATGTGTGTGCGAAAAACTCCCCTTGCAGAGGTCTTCCACTTCTTCCCCGGCAACGGTGCCAGAAAGACTTGATTTGCTATTTTGTTGGTAAACCCAAGCGAAGGTTTTGATGAATATAGCAGCAAGCTTTCCCTCAATTAAGAAACCAAGGTATGTCGATCAGGAGAAGAGCAGACAATACGACTGAAGGTGATGTGGACTGGCTTAGTAACACTCCAACAAGGGCGCCGTTTAACGATACTTGTTGACTCATCTTCGGCCAGTAGCAACACAGAACCTGCACACAACACAACCAAGTACTTTGTTCCCAACTTGCGATGAGGTTGTCAATCTCACCGGTTTGCTTGAAACAAAGGTTATGAGCGTATCGAGTGGAAAGTGATAATAGTATGCGAGTAAAGTAAACAGTGCGAGTAAAGTAAATAGGTGATAGCAATATGATGGAAATAGGACCGGGGTCCATAGTTCACTAGTGGTGTCTCTCCATAAGATAAATAACACATGCTGGGTAAACAAATTACAGTTGGGCAATTGATAGAATAAAGATAAATGTGATATGTCAAGAAGATCACTATGCGATTTACTCTGGGCATTACAACAAAATACATAGACCGCCATCCAACTGCATCTATGACTAATAATCCACTCGCGGGGATATCATCCAAACACCCCATGAGTATTAAGTTGCGAACAACAGATAATTGCTTTAAGCAAAGTGTGTAATGTAAACAAAGCATATGCCCTCGAGTATATGAATGTTGTTTTCTCCCTAGTAGCAACAGCACATCTACAACCTTAGAGGTTTCTGTCACTCCCCCAGATTAAATAGAGGCATGAACCCACTATCGAGCATAAATACCCCCTCTTGGAGTCACTAGCAACTACTCGGCCAAGATAGCTACTAACAATGGAGAGCATGCAAAATCATAAACAACATAGAGATAACATAAGATATATTTCAGTATAGCAACTCAATCATAACACCAATATTCATCGGATCCCAACAAACCAAACATGTAGAATTACATAACGGTGATCTCAATCATGTAGGGCAGCTCATGAGATCTAAACATGAAGCACATGGTGGAGGAGACAACCATCTAGCTACTGCTATGGACCCATAGTCCAAGGTAGACTACTCACTCAATGCTCCAAAGGCAAGCATGGCGATGAAGAAGACCTCCGGTGGCGATTCCTCTCTCCGGCAGGGTGCCGGGAAGAGCTTCTGGACCCTCCCGATCTTCAGGTCGATGGCGGCGGCGGATCGCGATGTGTTCTAGAAAATTGATCGGATACTTAGGTTTTTTTTCCGTCGGGGGGTCTTTATAGGCGAAGGGGCATTGTCAGAGGTGGCCCGAGGTACCCTCACACATAGGGGGCATGCCCAGGGCCTGGGCCATGCCACCCTGGTGTGTGGGGCCCTCAAGGCCCCCCTCCAACTCCTCTTCAGATCTCTGGAAGCTTCCGGGAAAAATAAGACTTCAGGAACTTGTTTCGTCCAATTCTGAGAATATTTCCTGTGTAGCACTTGAAACACAAAAACAGCAGAAATCAGGGAACTGGCACTGTGGCGACTTGTTAATAGGTTAGTTCCAGAAAATGTAAAAGTGCCACAAAGTGTAATGAAACATTAGGCAAATGGTGTAAAAACAAGCATGGAGCATCAAAAATTATAGATACGTTGGAGACGTATCAGTTGACCAATCTAGATTTCATTCTTTGATCTTTGACTTGGTCAACAATGTATGTGCTCATGCTCCATAACAATATCTTGAGCCATATAAAGAATTCTTCATTTGATCACATGCTCTAGGTCTTAGTCAATCATATCTCAACTCATGAGACCATCGTGACCTCGACATAGAGCCATATCTTGAATAATTCTTCTCTTGTAGACAAACTCTCAAGATCTTGAAACTCCTTGGCTTAGCACATAAGCTAGAGCATGAATCACTTGAGTTGTACACAAGAACTACAACTCTATTTATTTTTCTTGATCATACTGGATTCATCTCTTCTATTCAATGATCTTGATGCCAATACTTAAGATGGACTTTAAGCAATTCCTATGAACAATTCCTTCATAAAAAGCTCAATGAAAACATTAGTCCATAGGGATTGTCATTAATTACCAAAAACAAACTTAGGGGCAATTTACCCTTACAATCTCTCCCATTTTGGTAATTAATGACAATCTCAATAAGAGGGTTTATATAATGAATAATATGAACTAATATGGAACTTATTCGAGAATAAATTGCATACAAGAGGAAGAGGTTGTATTTGATATGGTAAAGTAACACAAAGCTACTACCACATATCAAAACCAATTGTACTCATATAAACTAAAATGAATATGATTGATGTGAGTACAACTAAAATATATAGAGCAAACTCCCCCACAATATATGCACGTTTGATGAACTTGAATTTCATTGCATACATTATCAAGATAAACCTTTGATGGAGTTTACACTATATATTCAACCATGCAAAACATCTAATAAAGAAGATATGCATGAAAGGCTGCTGGCGCGTGGGTGATGGCACCAGAAGATTCCTTGTGCGTGGTGAATGACCAGCCCGTTGGGAACCCCAAGAGGAAGGTATGATGAGTATAGCAGCTAGTTTTCCCTCAGTTAAGAAACCAAGGTTTATCGTTCTTGGAGAGGAGAGACAAACGACTGAAGGTGATGCTTGCTAGCTTGCGACAGCTTCAGACAATTTATATATGGCGCCTCGTCCAAGCTTTGCTTGCTGGCTGCAATGCGGAACCTGCACACAACACAACCAAGTACTTCGTTCCCAACTTGCGATGAGGTTGTCAATCTCACCGGTTTGCTTGAAACAAAGGTTATGAGCATATCGAGTGGAAAACAGTAGAGTATGTGAGTAAAGTAAACAGTGCGAGTAAAGTAAACAGGTGATAGCAATATGATGGAAATAGGACCGGGATCCACAGTTCACTAGTGGTGTCTCTCTATAAGATAAATAACACATGCTGGGTAAAAAATTACAGTTGGGCAATTGATAGAATAAAGATAAACATGATATGTCAAGAAGATCACTATGAGATTTACTCTGGGCATTACAACAAAATACATAGACCGCCATCCAACTGCATCTATGACTAATAATCCACTTGTGGTGAATCAATCCGAGAACTCCACAAGTATTAAGTTGCGAACAACAGATAATTGCATTAAGCAAAGTGTGTAATGTAAACAAAGCATATGCCCTTGAGCATATGAATGTTGTTTTCTCCCTAGTAGCAACATCACATCTACAACCTTAGAGGTTTTTGTCACTCCCCCAGGTTAAATAGAGGCATGAACCCACTATCGAGCATAAATACCCCCTCTTGGAGTCACTAGCAACTACTCGGTCAAGATAGCTACTAACAACAGAGAGCATGCAAGATCATAAACAACATAGAGATAACAAAAGATAATATTCAGTATAGCAACTCAATCATAAACACCAATATTCATCGGATCCCAACAAACCAAACATGTAGAATTACATAACGGTGATCTCAATCATGTAGGGCAGCTCATGAGATCTAAACATGAAGCACATGGTGGAGAAGACAACAATCTAGCTACTGCTATGGACCCATAGTCCAAGGTAGACTACTCACTCATCGCTCCGGAAGCAAGCATGGTGATCAAGAAGACCTCCGGTGGCAATTCCCCTCTCCGACAGGGTGCCGGGAAGAGCTTCTGGACCCTCCCGATCTTCAGGTCGATGGCGGCGGCGGATCGCGATGTGTTCTGAAAAATTGATCGGGTACTTAGGTTTTTTCCGTCGGGGGGTCTTTATAGGCGAAGGGGTGATGTTAGAGGAGGGGCCAGGTGCCCTCACACCATGGCGGCGTGGCTAGGTCCCTGGCCACACGAGCCTGGCATGTGGGGCCCTGGTGGCCCCCCTCCTACTCTCCTTCGAATCTCTGGAAGCTTCTGGGTAAAATAAGACTTCAGGAACTTGTTTCGTCCAATTTCGAGAATATTTCCTGTGTATCACTTCTGAAACACAAAAACAGCAGAAAATAGGGAACTGGCACTGTGGCAACTCGTTAATAGGTTAGTTCCGGAAAATGCATAAAAGTGCCATGAAGTGTAACAAAACAATAGGCAAATGGTGTAAAAACAAGCATGGAGCATCAAAAATTATAGATACGTTGGAGACGTATCAAGCATCCCCAAGCTTAACTCCTGCTCGTCCTCGAGTCGGTAAGTGATAACGATTTTTGAGGTGACATGCACCTACACAATCTTGATCATATATGTAAGCATTTGTGAGCTGGGATCATAAGAACTTAAAACATGGGCATGAAAGATATAATCTGGACAATAAGAACTTAGCAACCATGTTGTAAACATGCAAATGAACACAAACAAAAGATCATGAAAATGAAACAATGAAAGTCAAACGTGTGTTCAAATCATAAGGAAAAACATACAAATGGTTTTCAGCTTGTCCTTCAAAGAGAGCAAAACATAAATGCATAGGACACCTTCAAGTTTAAGAGGGTGACTAGATACAAATAATTTAAGAACAAGTGAAACCAATAATATGAATCAATCAATGAACTTTGGGACAATGCATATTACACTAAGAATGACAACTATGCTCTCTTAATGGTGCATAAAGATAGAAGGTGGTGACTCAACATAAAAGTAGAAGAAAGGCCCTTCGCAGAGGGAAGCAGTGATTGCAAGTTTTATAACCTTCAAAAATTATGGTACTTACCAGCTTTGAGCTCTCATGCCCCCATCATAAGCATCTTAAATGGTTAAAGTTAATGCGAGAACAATTATGATGCATATGCTTGACAAATCATAAGTTGAAAACCTCGTGCCCCGTGAATACGAGTACCCAAACCTCATGCTACTTTACTTAGAGTCCCAAGCAAGGCTCTTGTCATTGTAAGTATATGCATATCATTGAGAACCGCCAATGGGGTACCTCCATGCCCGATGACATGGAACAAGCCCACACCAAAATGACAGGACAAGCAGACAATGAACACCTCGACATCTCTTTTATTTGCCATTTATTTAGCTTTTTATTGTGAGATGCGTCGTCGAATGTTCACCATGGGTATGCTACAAATTTCCACCATGAATTATGCATAGCTTAGATTAGCGGCCCGGCGTTTCCCTAACACATATACAAACTCCATGATCCCCACAAGATTCCCAATTCATTTCACACCGCGGGCATCCATAAACAAAAGATCACGATATCAACTCAAATAAGAAGTGCAATGTTGAAAGCTTGCCCATAACTGCATGGCTGGGCTAGTCTCCAACTTACAACTTGCAAGCATAACAACTCAACATAAGAGACCACAATGTCAAATTTTTAAGAACAGGAAAAAGTAAAGTGTGCCTTTCGGTTCGTGAGAGCTTTATTGACCGAATTTCGCATAACACTGGTAAGAGTTTAATTTGAAGAGAAAATAAAAGCAAGTCAAATTTACTTGGAATAGCAAATTGCTAGTAGGTATGTATGGTGGACACTTTGGAAAACTTTGGCTTTTAGGAGTTGGATGCACGAGTAGAGCTTATACTCAGTACAAGGCAAGGGCTAGCAAAAGACTGGGAGCGACCAACTAAGAGAGTAATAATGGCCATAATCATGCAAAGCGACAAAGCGACATTAAAAGAAGCATAAGATGACATCAAAAGTCAAAAACTAAATGATCATGAAGGCTATTGGCGACTTTGTAAGAGTCTGACATGTGTGAGCATGCGCCAAGTCAACCCAAATAAAGCATCAAGGAGAAAACCAAAATAATGCTTCCATACAATAAAAACAACGCATGATTTTTTCAAAGGCTCATTAAGCAATCTCAGTTATTTGAGACAAGTCATGCTACAGCAAAACCACTAAGCATACTATCAAAAAGACATAAAGCATGACATGAAAAACCCTAAGCCGCAGTCTACACAAGCTCCTTCTTGTACCACTTTTTTGCACAAAGCTTTTTCTCTTTTCCAACACCATTTGAAATTTTTAAAGACACCTCTTTTGATGAAAACCAATAAAGATCAGAGGCAAAAATACACCTTGATGAAAAGATATGGCAAGGTCTGAATGCAAATCAAGGCGAAAACAAAAACCAAAAGCAGTAGCAGAAAAAGAAGAACACCCGGTGAAATTATAAGAGTGAAAAACGGAGTGTTCTTGGCAAATGAAAATGAGTACATCTCCTCCAAAGGAAATTTGTTGGGGTCCAACCATTTATTGCAGCAAACAAATAAACTAAACTAACTAGAAAACTAAAACAACTGATACTCCAAGAAAAACACATAGTGCATGAAGCAATAAAAATATAGTGTCTTGAAAGGTGACCTGGTTTTTGCCGAGGAAGAAGGGGTGCCTCGGGGGCATCCCCAAGCTTTGAAGCTTGTACTTCTTGGATATTTCTTGGGGTGATGCATGGTCATCCCCAAGCTTGAGCTTTTGTCCATTCTTCAACTCATCTCATCATTATCCAATCCCTACACTTGAAAACTTCCTTCATACAAAACTAAACATAATTCTATTAGCAACATTAGTGCAAGCATAACATATAATCAACCTCTTTTTGCTTCAGGTTTCAACTCAAAACCACCACATATATAGAAAATACTACTGTAGCAACTTCTCTAAAAGTTCCGTGATCAAAAGAACTCAAAAGAAAACGATAAAGTGGCAAACACAAATATTGGCTGAAATCTGTCAAAACTGAACAGCTGACAAAGGTCGAATTTTTGAGGGGTTTTCTGTTGCTCAAATCAAAAAGTGTTCAGCTAACGAAAGTTTGGATATAACTTGGGGCATATGCACAAGAAATCGCAGGTCCAAAATATATACAGAGAATTTATACGAATTTTTACGGTGCAGCACCAAAAACAGTTTCAGGACAGCAACATCCCCAAATCTTTACCTCACTCGAATTAGAGGCTTCTCTTGGCACAAAAACAAAATAAACAAGATAAGGAGCGGTCATTACAGTAGTAATGACTTACAAGACTCAAATAAAAGAAAAAGTACTGAAAATAAAACATTGGTTTATCTCCCAAGAGTGCTTTTCTTTAACGCCTTTGAGCTAGGCGCAGAAAATTGTGAATCAAGTAATATCAAGTGATGAAGCATCAAGCTCATAATTTGCTCTAAGAATAGAGTCAAAAAGTAACTTCTTTCTTTTCCTAGGGAAGTGTTCCATACCTTTCTTTAGTGGGAATTGATATTTGATAGTGCCTTCCCTCATATCAATGATAGCACCTACAGTTCGAAGAAAGGGTCTTCCCAAAATAATAGGACATGAAGCATGGAATTCAATGTCCATAACAAGAAAATCAACGGGAACAAGGTTATTGTTAACCACAATAAGAACATCATTAATCCTTCCCAAAGGTTTCTTCTTAGCAACATCAGCAATAGGAACATCAAAATAACATTTTTCAACCGGGGGTAAATCAAGCATGTCATAAATCTTTCTAGGCATGATAGAAATACTAGCACCAAGATCACATAAAGCATGGCAATCAAAACCATTAACATGCATATCAATGATGGGTTCCCAACCATCTTCTAACTTCTTGGGAACAGAGGCTTTTTGCTTCAACTTTTCATCCCTAATTTTTATGAGAGCATTGGTAATATGCTTAGTAAAAGCAACATTTAAAGAACTAGCATTGAGAGTCAAAGCAAGCTTTTGCAAGAACTAAATAACTTCAGATATATTGCAGCCATCAACATCAAAATCATTAAAAGAAGTAGAGCTATCATCTCCCACACTCCGAAATTTTTTAGCACTCTTTTGAGAAAAAGTTTTGGCAGTTTTAGGCTTTTTAACACAAGGAGTGGGAGTTTTTCTCTACACCAATCAAAGTAAGAGGATTGCTAGCATTAGGAGCAACATCATCAGAGGTAGTAATAGTATATACCTTTATTTCTCTAGCCATCTCATCTTCTCTTTCCCACCTGGCATGCAATTCCACTAACAATCTAATATTTTCATCAATTCCAACTTGAATAGCATTAGCGGTAGCAAAAACATTGTTCTCTTTCACATCATTAGGCAACACTTTTAATTTCAGAATTTCAACATCATGAGCAAGGCTATCAACTTTAGAAGAAAGAATATCAATTTTGCCTAACTTTTCCTCAACAGACTTGTTAAAAGCAGTTTGTTTACCGATGAAGTCCTTGAGCATTACCTCAAGCTCGGAGGGCGCGGCCCTAGTGTTGTTGTAGGAATTACCATAAGAGTTACCATAACCATTACCATTGGTAGAAGGATACAGCCTATAATTATTACTAGCAAAATTGTTCCTATAAGCATTGTTGTTAAAATTATTATTTCTAATGAAATTCATATCAACATGCTCTTCTAGAGCAACTCGAGAGGCCAAAGGAACATTATTAGGATCAACATGAGTCCTATCATTAGCAAGCATAGCCATAATGGTATCAATCTTATCATTCAAGGAAGAGGTTTCCTCAAAAGAATTTACCTTCTTACCTTGTGGAGCTCTCTTGGTGTGCCATTCAGAATAATTTACCATCATGTTGTCGAGTAGCTTTGTTGCAGCGCCCAAGGTAAGGGACATAAAAGTGCCTCCAGCAGCTGAATCAAGTAGGTTCCTTGAAGAAAAATTCAGTCCTGCATAAAAAGTTTGGACAATCATCCAAGTAGTCAGTCCATGAGTGGGGCAATTCTTTATCATAGATTTCATTCTTTCCCAAGCTTGAGCAACATGTTCATTATCAAACTGAAGAAACTTCATAATATTGCTACGCAAAGATATAATCTTAGCAGGAGGATAGTATCTACCAATAAAAGCATCCTTACACTTAGCCCATGAATCAATACTATTCTTAGTCAAAGACAGCAACCAATCTTTAGCTTTTCCTCTCAAAGAAAAAGGAAACAACTTGAGCTTAATAATATCACTATCAACATCCTTATATTTCTGCATCTCACATAGCTCAACAAAATTGTTGAGATGAGCTATAGCATCTTCATTACTAGCACCAGAAAATTGCTCTTTCATAACAAGGTTCAACAAAGCAGGATTAATCTCATAAAAGTTTGCAACAGGAGCAGGTGGTGCAATAGGAGTGCAGATAAAATCACTATTGTTTGTGCTAGTAAAGTCACCCAACTTGGTGTTTTCAGGATTGGCCATTTCAGCAAAACAAAAGTAAACAAGTAAAAACAAAAACCAAGGATTCTAATTTTTTTTGGGTTTTTGATATAAAACGATGCAGGTAAAATAAATAAAGTAAAGCAAAACAATAAAACAAAGTAAAGGATGTGCGTGCAAAAACTCCCCTCGCAGAAGTCTTCTAATTCCTCCCCGACAACGGTGCCAGAAAATTAGCTGCTGGCGCGTGGGTGATGGCACCAAAAGATTCCTTGTGCGTGGTGAATGACCAGCCCGTTGGGAACCCCAAGAGGAAGGTATAATGAGTATAGCAGCTAGGTTTCCCTCAGTTAAGAAACCAAGGTTTATCGTTCTTGGAGAGGAGAGACAAACGACTGAAGGTGATGCTTGCTAGCTTGCGACAGCTTCGGACAATTTATATATGGCGCCTCGTCCAAGCTTTGCTTGCTGGCTGCAACGCGGAACCTGCACACAACACAACCAAGTACTTCGTTCCCAACTTGCGATGAGGTCGTCAATCTCACCGGTTTGCTTAAAACAAAGGTTATGAGCGTATCGAGTGGAAAACAGTAGAGTATGCGAGTAAAGTAAACAGTGCGAGTAAAGTAAATAGGTGATAGCAATATGATGGAAATAGGACCGGGATCCATAGTTCACTAGTGGTGTCTCTCCATAAGATAAATAACACATGCTGGGTAAACAAATTACAGTTGGACAATTGATAGAATAAAGATAAATGTGATATGTCAAGAAGATCACTATGAGATTTTCTCTGGGCATTACAACAAAATACATAGACCGCCATCCAACTGCATCTATGACTAATAATCCACTTGTGGTGAATCAATCCGAGAACTCCACAAGTATTAAGTTGCGAACAACAGATAATTGCATTAAGCAAAGTGTGTAATGTAAACAAAGCATATGCCCTTGAGCATATGAATGTTGTTTTCTCCCTAGTAGCAACAGCACATCTACAACCTTAGAGGTTTCTGTCACTCCCCCAGGTTAAATAGAGGCATGAACCCACTATCGAGCATAAATACACCCTCTTGGAGTCACTAGCAACTACTCGGCCAAGATTGCTACTAACAATGGAGAGCATGCAAGATCATAAACAACATAGAGATAACAAAAGAGAGATAACAAAAGATAATATTCAGTACAACAACTCAATCATAAACACCAATATTCATCGGATCCCAACAAACCAAACATATAGAATTACATAACGGTGATCTCAATCATGTAGGGCAGCTCATGAGATCTAAACATGAAGCACATGGTGGAGAAGACAACCATCTAGCTACTGCTATGGACCCATAGTCCAAGGTAGACTACTCACTCATCGCTCCGGAGGCAAGCATGGCGATGAAGAAGACCTCCGGTGGCGATTCCCCTCTCCGGCAGGGTGCCGGGAAGAGCTTCTAGACCCTCCCGATCTTCGGGTCGATGGCAGCGGAGGATCGCGATGTGTTCTAGAAAATTGATCGGGTACTTAGGTTTTTTCCATCGGGGGGTCTTTATAGGCGAAGGGGCGATGTCAGAGGAGGGGCCAGGTGCCCTCACACCATGGCAGCATAGCCAGGCCCCTGGCCGCGCGAGCCTGGCGTGTGGGGCCCTGGTGGCCCCCCTCCTACTCTCCTTCGGATCTCTGGAAGCTTCCAGGTAAAATAAGACTTTAGGAACTTGTTTCATCCAATTTCAAGAATATTTCCTGTGTATCACTTCTGAAACACAAAAATAGCAGAAAACAGGGAACTGGCACTGTGGCAACTCGTTAATAGGTTAGTTCCGGAAAATGCATAAAAGTGCCACGAAGTGTAACAAAACAATAGGAAAATGGTGTAAAAACAAGCATGGAGCATCAAAAATTATAGATATGTTGGAGACGTATCAAAGGCAAACACTTAAGTACAAACCAAAGTTAAGTATAAAAACTATTTCCCTTAAACCCTCTAAACTTCTCCCCCATTGGCAACGATTGCCAAAATGGATGAACAAATTTAGAAGGCCAATATAGTATGAGTTCCTCCCCAATATATGCATTTATCAAAAAATGAGTGACTTATCCAATTAACAATATTTGGAGGGAGTCAGACCATACTGAGGATCAAAGATTGCAAAAAGATGACATAGTGAAGGAAGCTTCAATGAATGAAGCAAGCAAGCAATCAAGAGACCCAAAGAACCAATTGGACACAAGAAGGTATGATGATAAGAGCTAAAAAGTGCTTTAAATGAAATAAGGAAGCTCCCCAAGGTTCGTGCACAAATTTGAATTTTTTTTGCATTTGAATACAATATGCACAAACATGGAATCCTCACTCCCTATGTATCATTTAAAATACAATCATAAGCATGAGATAAACAAAAGAGTCAATACGCTTATCAAATTGATCTTTAGTCCAAAAATGATTCACGAGATATGAGTGCGAGAAGAAGCAAAAAGAATAAACAAGCACTCATAAATCAAGTTCTTACCAACACCATCAAAAACCAAATGAATAAGAAAGATGGTCGGCAAAGAACGAGGATATCAAGGGAAGATATTAACACTTCTATGCATATACATTTCTAAGTGGACAAAAAATTATGATGAACAATCCATAAAGGAACATGTATACACAAAAGGTTAGTTGAATTAAGGAGCGAATTGATATCCAAGATAGAGTCATAGAATATACCAAATAACTTTGCTAGCAAGCATATATAGCTCAAGGCTCCATTTTCCATTATGGTATATTAATGAACTCCCCACACAAAATCATCAAAGCCATCACAACTAGCAATAAGGGATCAAAAGATAGTTGGGATGCTTTGAAAGGAAACAAGCATAAATAAAGAAGGGTACAACTTGCAACATTATCAATATTGCACATGAGAGAGCAATGAGGAATTAATATGCAATAAATTGCTAAAATGCATATTTGGGATTGGTGAATCATAAACATGATTTTATATACTCCCCATCATATGCAATCATCTCAACATGCTCACATTTGCAATAATGTGATAACTTTATAAGAACTTCGCAAGAACCGCAACATTTGCAAATAAATATTATCATGCCAAGAGCCAATCTACAAGAGTTGGCATGCTAGAAAAGTATGCATAAAAGTTATACTTGTTACCGAGATAGCACTGATGTGATGTAGTAGATAAGAGTTTGCCAATCATCCTAGCTTGCCTCCAATAATCATATGGTGACAACACCTTCCTTATAAATGAGACAAGCATCCATTGCATCTCCAATGTACCTAAGACATCATTCAAGTACATCTTGGTCCCCAAAATTATTGGGTCCAAAGTGGTTAGACTAACCATAATACATATGATAAGCTCCATATAAATATGTGCATAGTTAGAGATGAAAGTTGAATTTCACGCACATGTTAGCCATTTAGGATTTGATAGAGTATGACATATATATTAGATCAAAGAAAGCAACTAAGATACAAAAATAAGCATAAAGACAATATGCATGCACCTAACTTTCAAGATCCAAATAAAAATCAATTTAGACAAAAATACCAAGAGTACATGGAGGTAAAAAAGGTGTGGCAAAACACATTTGTTGTCCAAATGATATCAAAGGAGCAAATCAACAAATGACTTATTCAACAAAATTCAACAAATGAACCTAACAACTTATTGAGCATGAAAGAATAATAAAAATACACACATGCTCAAAGATTTATCTCATTGAAGCAAATAAGTTATAGAAGAAGAAATGAGATAACTAACTCCCAAAAGAGCAAGGTTCCAACAAATAACCAAGCCCACTACACTTTTCACAATGGCACAAGTACCGAAAAGAAAAGGTTTGTCTTACATAAACACACACTTGATAGGGATCGAAAGATGAGACAACGTCAAGCAAGAAGATCCTCAAGAAGGCAAATAAGACAATGGGAGTCCAAACAATTTCTTGGCAAGAAATAAGGGCAATAAGAGGCAAATCCCAAGGTGAAGATGATCTAGAAGAATTACGACACATATATATGAATACTAATTGTCAAAGACAATATGTTCATATTGGAATTATTTTCTGTGGTGTATTGCAAAGATATTCAAGATCAACTTCACAATAAAAGGCATATGGTTAAATATTCAAATTAATCACCATGCACAAAAAAGGATTCTTGGTAGCTCCAATAATAGACAAACAATCATGCAAAGCAATGATTAGAGTATTTGAAGCAAACGATTCCCTACTTATGATATAGAGAAATATATTTGAGTAAAACTGCACCAAGAATTCTTACTCAAACTAAGACCAAAGAAATGAGCAATAAAATCCTTTTTTAAAATGGAGCTTGTTTGAGCAAGCATGCCACCTAGGAACAATATAATTAACAATATTAACTCTAAGTGGAAATGCTTCAAATGTTCACATTTTCTAGGTTTGTGATATGCACAAGGCATATTACTCCCCCATAATGTGATATTAAATTGTTTTCAACAAAAGCAAACAAAATCCAACTAAAAGTAATTAATTGAGATATATAATTTGAATTTCTCATGAGCATGGCATACCACATAGTGACTAGATAATCTTGCAATATCAATACTAAGTGGTATTACTCATGTGCACACATTTATAGGATTGTGAGGTGCAAATGGCAAATCACTCCCCCAAAATGGGATGTTTCCTTAATCACTCAATAAGAGCCAAATAAGATACCATCAAGATGCATTAGAGGCTCAAAGCAAACACATAATTATATGATGTGCCAAACAACCAACACCTTACTTGAATACACAAGATTAGTAGGTATAAGGAACAACATATACAAACACATACTTGGTACAAAACTAAAATATGCAAAGGGCAAGTAACTTATAATGTAAAGAGGTTAAGTACAAGTTACCGCAAAGAGGCACATTGGATATAAAATGATAGTGTCAATGACTCGGCTTGATGAAATAAAATTAATGAAGGTCCCTTAATTCTTCATGAGGTAGCCAAGTCTCCAATGCCCTCCACAAACACCTATTGATCAAGTTTTAGCTTGTTGGTCCCCAACCAAGTTGGGTCCTAAGAGGTTAGTCACAATAGGCTTGGCAACCCAAATGGTCCTTTTCTTGGCACCACTTTGAGTTCCAACAAACTTGGCAAAGACATTGCCATCCTTATCTTTCCTAAGAGAATAATCATCATCAACAATGATAGGATTAGATAAGGTACCACTTAAGCATGAAGAAGCAAAGTGCCCCTTCTCACGGCAAATATAGCAACAAGTGCTTCCCTTTCTCTTCTTTGTTGATTTCTTGATTTGGGAAGCTTCATCTTGTTTCTTCTTGGGAAGTGACCTATCTTCAACTTGAGGTCGAGCTTGAGCTTGAACTTGCGGCTGCTTCCCTTGTTGCTTCTCACGCAAGTGCTTCTTCTTCAATGGGCAAGATCTCACATGATGCCCTTCAATCTTGCACTTAAAGCAAACAATCTTGGCCAAATTCTTGACTTGGTCTTGGCCCTTCTTCTTGTTGCTCTTGGACTTTTCTTGTCATTGGAGTTGAATCCAAGTCCACTCTTGTCATTAGGGGATTTTTGCACATTCAAAATATTATCGAGTGTGGATTTATCTTTATGATGCTTATCCAAGTCTTTATCCAAACTAGTGACTTGGGCATTGAGCTCTTTGATATCCTCTACAAGGTTAGTAGTAATACAAGTACTAGAGGAAGTAGAAACTTCATTGTTAGAGCAACCAGGCATAGCAAGTAATTCATCACAAAATGTAGAAATATTATGCCCAGACAAATTACTAGGACTAGCACATGGTAATATAGCATTTTGGGTTGAACTTTTGCTAATGTCCAAATGAGGCTCACAAGATGCTTCCTTAGTGATACTTGCCTCATGATCTAAATTTAGCCCATTATAAGAGATTAGGAGATCCCCATGAGAGACCGAGAGCTTTTCACGGCTTTCCTCCATTTTCTTATAATTGCTTGTTAATTAGCAACTCAAGTTGAGCCCTTAGCTCAACATTCTCCTTTAATATAGATGCTTCACAAGAAGTAGAGTTTGTAGCACAAGCATCATTAATAGATTTAGCATTAGCAAGCTCACAAGATTTAATAGATTGACATAGGGAAGAATTAGTATGCTTCTCTTCGGATAGCTCTTGCGTGAGGAGATTGTATCTTTGTTTCCCCTCATTAACAAGGGAGTTCAATTCCTTAATGGTCTCCTTGTGTTCAAACAAGGTTTTCATTAAGTGTTCAACTTTAGCACGAGCATCATTATTACTATGAAGAGAGGCATACACAATTCCCATCTCATGCAAGAAAGCTTTGGCATTTATACCATTGCCTACTCTTGATAGAAACCTTCTTGGTTCTTCTATTGATTTCTTCTTTAATTATGTGACGCAATTTTTCTTTAATTTCCTCTACATGGTTAGTCATACAATAACTAGAGGAAATAGAGTCATTTTGATCATGGTCACAACTAGAGACAAGCATATCATCACAAAATTTAATCAAGCAAATTTTAGGAGATATGCAAGGACCTTTAACACAAGAATGAGTAAAGAATTTTTTGCAAGAAATGTTTAGATCCAAACTCTCTACATAAATAGGATTTATAGAAATATAATCATTGGTGCAAAGAACAAGACTACCATCATCACATATGATTTCTTCACTCACCATATTATTACCTTGTGACAAGTCACATGTTGGTGAGGTAGAAGGAATTGAACAATCATAACGACCGGATGTGGAAGCAACTTGGAGCTCTTCATGATGTGAAGGTGAAGAGAGCTCCTTGGGTTCACTTTCAACCTCAAGTGAAATGGACCCACCAAATGACTCTTCTAGCTTGGTCCATATCTCATGAGACGTCATGCACTTTGAACCCATCAAGCAAACATAAACTATGGAGCTCACGGACAATAAAATTTAATTAGATACTTAAGCTTCAAGATGCAAATTTTTCTCATCCTCAATAGATAGATTTTGAAGATCCATCGGAGGAGAAAACCTGCATCTAGAAATCCCTCTATATTTGGACACAAAGTCCGAAGATTAGAAAGCATGCGATTTCTCCATAACATATAATTTGTGCCATCAAAAATAATTGTGTCATTGTGAGTAAATAACTAGCCGACATCTTTACTCTCAAGGCGGTGAAGCCTAAACAAGGAGAGACCTTGCTTTGATACCAATTGAAAGGACGAGATGTCGCCTAGAGGGGGGTGAATAGGCGTTTTAAAAACTATTATGGAATTGGCTTGAAGGAATGCGGAATTAAACTAATGTTTATTTTCTTCAAGCACAAAACCTAAATATGCTAGGCTCAACTAAGTGCACCAACAACAAGTAGAGATAATCAAGATAGCACAAGATATAATTCACAAGTGATAAACAAGATATAAGTACATTAAGCACAAAGGCTAAATAAACTCAGATATAGAGATAACCGAGGCACGCGGAGACAAAGATGTATCCCAATGTTCACTTACATAAAGTAAGCTAATCACCGTTGGAGAGATGCGGGAAACCACGAAGGCCCCCGAATGCCACGAAGGCTCACCTTCTTCTCTGAGTCCCCCACGAAGCTAGGGACCCCTTCTTATGGTTAGCTTTTCCTCCACTCCAGAGATGGCAAGCTCCACAAGACTTCACAACTCCCATGAAGGGGAAGCCTGGGCCTCTTCACAATCTTCCATGAAGAGGTCACCGAGGCACCAACCGCCAAGCCAACTAGGAGGTCAACCTCAGGGAGTAACAAGCTCACGGTCTCTCACTTGAACAAATCATAATGAAGAGCTCAACACTATGCAAGGATGCAAAGCAAGAACACAAGGGGAAGTGCTCAAATCCTTCTCTCCCAAATCCCACCAAGGCAACAAATGCTATGGAGGAGTTAGAGAGGAAGAACAAGGGTGGAGGTCAACCAATGACCCCAAGATCTAGATCTAATGGGTTCCCCTAACTTAGAGGAGGAATTGATTGGTGGAGATTGTAGATCCAGATCTCCTCTGCCAAATTTCTCAAAAATATGCAAGAATCATTGGAGGGAAGAGAGAGGGAGCAAGCTCAAGAGAGTAAACAATAGAGGTGAGAGAAATGCTCAAGAACACACTTAGAACCCTGGAAAACCATTGGGGAAGAAGCCCCTTTTATATGGAAAGCCAAATATGGCCGTTGGGGTGATTTCCCACTTTTTTGGGTGATTCCCGGTCCAAAACTCGATCCAACCAGAACAAAACCGAAAATACAAGAAAACAGTTCTGAAGCTTTTCAGTTGCTTTTTGGTTGAATTTCTGATTGAATTTCAGTCCAAACCGAGCTCGGAACTGGCAGAAAATATCCTCACAAAAAATGCGATAACTTTCACATCCGGACTCCAATTTTAGCAAACTTGGGCTTTTTGAAAATCTAAGAAAAATATCTATCCAATGTAGACCATAAAACCCAAGAAGTAGTAAGAGATAAAATACCAAATAAGAAGAGGTGAAATCCTCTTTTAAGAAAGAACTGATAAAATCTCCAAACTCGAAAACACGATAAAAGATGCATACGAATTTTGTTTTCGATGAACTTGGAATTGTTGTAAAGCTAGCAACAAGCACAAGAACCTCACATGGAGAAACACCAAGAAGCAACATATTAGTAAGATGCAAAGTATGCAAAGGTTTGAGCTCCCTAAGACGATGTGATCAAGTTACCCGACCAAAAGCCCCTCTTGATAGTGCGGCTATCTATCTTATAACCCGGTCTCTCAACAAACACCTTAAGATCGGTAAAAGAAAAACCTAGCAAGACCATATCTTTTCCTTGCGCATCCTGCTTGATCTAGATGTCGATGCATCATGCTTCCTTCAAGCCAGAATGCCTCACTTGATCATTGTTGCTTCGTGAAGACTTACAATATGCTCCCCCCATACACCACTATGGGATAGCTTCACTAAGGCATGTCTTCACAATTTCATTATCACCAAATGGATGACAAGCTTCAAGCATATGATCGTCTCGAGATGCTTATCTTGAAACTTGCACTTCTCAACCTTGATGACAACCACCACTTGATGTCATCCTTTCATCGACTATATGAAATCTCACTAGTGATGCATAACCACGACAAAATACCTAACCCACATAGACAACACAAACACACATATGTAATGGGTTAGTTCACAAAGCATAATTGACAAACCTTATGATACCACAAGATCGATTGATCACATGTAGCCGGCCCATTTTTTGTTTTCCTTTTTCTGTTTTTGTTTTCTTTTTCATTTTTTTGGGTTTTCTTTTATAGCATTTTTTATGATTTTGAATTTTGTTCTAATTTAGAAAATGTTGAGATTTTTAAACATTTAAAATTTGATTTTTTAGATTTTAGAATTTTGTTCAGATTTATATATTTGTTCTGATTTTATTTTTTCCATTTTAAAATTTGTTTTGATTTGAAATTTGTTTCAAATTCGAATTTTGTTCCACTTTATTTTTTGTTCTATTTAAAATTTTGTTCTAATTTGAATGTTGTGCTTATTTTATTTTTGTTCCAATTCCAAAATTGTTCAGTTTTGAAAAAAAACTTAAAATTTATAATTTTATAATTATTCAGATTTAAATATGTCCATATTTTGAAAAAGCAAAAAAGAAAAGAACATAAAAAGGAAAAAAATGAAAAGGGCTGCATGGGCCAGCTCGACACACCTGCCTGGGGTATAGTCGCTCCGAATCCAAACAATGCATTCAAGCACGATTTGAGTACAGTTTGCATCAGGCCGCTAGAGATATCAGCCCAATGCGTAGGCCGAATATAAGCGTTTTCTGAAAAAACAAAGAGCAAATCGGCTAGACCAATGGGAAAATTCTATATGTCGGTCGTTAGTGGCCCCAATGCCTAGTGTCGCGTACCCTACTGACTACTGCCTATAACATTGGTCATGGGCCAAGCCCTTTGGGGAGAGAGGTGAGGGTGCAGGTGGGAGGCGTCTTCCTCAATAGCGATGGTGATAGACCTCGCCAACGATAGGGACGAGGTGGCTGGCCAAGCGCCCAGCCGGAGGTGAGACCAAGATTTCATGAGAGACGGGGACGACGCAACTAGCCACAGCGTCGCCGCTGGAGGCGAGGCCGAGAACTTAGGATTTAGGGTGGGGTGGGGTCTCACATGACCTAGGGTTAGGGGTGGGATCTCACCAGCGATGGAGAAGAAGGGTGACACCGACGTTTAGAGGAAAACTCAGGATGGCAGAGGACTGGCAAACGACTAGTGGAGGACCAACAGAGGCAGTGATTTGAGGAAGGTAGGATGCCGAGGCGACGTGGAAGCGGCGAGGGGCGCGAGTAGTGAGGGCAGGCGGTTGTGGCCGGTGACGGTAGTGGGAAAATCTGGGAAGGACGCGGCCTGGGCAATAGTGAAGTTAGGGGCACAATGAAATTGGGAGGAAGAAGAAGAAACTAGGGAACCAGATGAAGAATGAGAAGGTGGACTTCGACCGAATTGTTTCCTAGGTGCGGCGCCCCCTTCGGGTACACAACCAGCGGTGTAAAGGAGATCCCACCCGATGCGGCGGGAGCTCCTATTTCCCGTGTTAAAGCGGGCAGTATTCCGCTCCGCCCACATGAGTGCCCATACTGGGTCGACCGAGGTAAAGAGGTAATGCTTTTTTATTTTTGTCTATTATATTCTGCTTTCTTTCACAAAATAATTGAGATCTTAAAAATTGTTTAAATTAGAAATTTGTTCAAATTCATAATTTGTGAAAATTTTGAATTTGTTCAAATATGAAATTCTATGAAATCCAAAATTTATTCAAATATCTAATTAGTCTAAATCTAGAAATTCAAAATTCGTTCATATCCAAATTTTATTCAAACTTCAAATTTTGTTGAAACCCAAAACTTGTTCAAAATTCAAGTACGTTGAAATCTGAAATTTGTTAAAATTTTGAAATTTGTTCAATAATTGAAATTGTTTAGATTTTGAATTGGTCCAAGTTCAAAATTATTCAAAAACGTAAAACCAAGAAAAACCGTCAGAACCTATGAAAGGTAAAAATCCAAAGAAAAAACAATTTCCATAAGGGCTCGTTTTGCTCCCATCGTTTGGGCCTGAAATCAAAGAATTCATTAATGATTCTAATAATTACTTGTTTGACTATCATGGAATTTCATAGTTATTATCTCATACCTAACCATAATATCTATTGAATACCTTGTCATTTCTGTGGATTTGCCAAAATGAAATGATATTATAATATCATTTTATTTCATTTGTACTAACTGAAATGAAATGATAAATTCCAAAGGAGCTCTAAACAGAAAAAGAAAACCGCATGAAAACCAAATAATAGGTAGCGGCCCAACTGGTTCCTCCCCCGAGTATAGGGATCGCGCGTTGCAGCCAACCTGGCCCATCCTTCTCAAAAAAAATTCTCTCTCCCGAGTAAGGATGGCAATGGGTAGGATATGGGCAGGATAGAGCAATACCATACTCATACCCGTTTAGTTGATGGGTACAAAATTTCACCCATAACTGTGTCTATGGGTATGAAACTTCACCCGTACCCATACCCAGCGAGTACCCGTACCCGTTGGGTACCTAACGGGTAGATCAAATATTACAGATGATATTCACCATTTTACGTAAGCACAGTGGCCAAAAAAATCACTCATCCCAACTCAATAAAAGGTAGTACATGAAAATTATCATGATTTAGAAATCACTGTCTCTCATAATCATAATCTCATAATCATAACATAAGTCAACAAGAGTTGACGAGGCACATGATGACAATTTCAAAGATTCATGTGTCACTATAAATAGGTAGGGTATGGGTATACTCACAGGTACAATGCTATACCCGTACCCTACCCATGACTTAACGGGTAGGGTATAAGTATTACCAATGGGTATAAAAATATGCCCATACCCTGACCAAACAGGTACGGTACCCACGGATACCCATACACATGGGTAAAATTGCCATCCTTAGAGCATCTCCAGCCGTCTCCCCGACTCGGCCCCCGGCAGCCCTTTTTTTTCATCCAGACGGCAGTATTCGGCCCAGCCGCGCCCCCGGTTCCTCGTTTTTGCCCGGATTTGGGCTTTCATTCATCCGGCGAGCACAGGCCATCCCCGGCTTTTCTAGGCGCGCTCGGGGACTCCGAACGAAACAAAAACGCGCGAAACATCGAGCGGACCCGCGGTGTTGGCCACAGGAAGGGTAGTTCCCCGTCATTAATTTTGTTTCCCTCCAAAATGCGCCGCATATACCCATTTTCCCCGCCAAAATCCCCCGCAGTTGCAGCTCCTCCTCTTCTCTTCCACCACTATGCCGCCGAAGAGGATCGCCGACGACGGCGCGCCGAAGGCGAGGAAGCCACGGGCCCCCAAAGAGAGGCTGCCTGGTATGATAAACGCGGCGTGGGCGGCGGATGTGGAGCACCGGCAGACCGAAACACGTGGCAGGGCGGAGAAGGAGAAGAAGCTCGCGGCGAAGAGGGTGGCGGCGACGGACGAGCAGGCGAGGCTGGTCTCCATGGCCATGGGACAGCCGTGCGTCGGCCAATTCCCCGGTCCATGGCCAACCCAAGGTAAGATCGGCTCTCTTTCCACCTACTCGCCGGCGTCTTCGTCCATGTTCTATGATACCTACGTCCCCGGCATGTCGAGATTCACGCCGTCGCCGCCGGAGTACGACGTTGCGATGCACGAGGGCATCTCGCCTGCCCTGCGCTGAGGGCCGCTCTCCTTCTTCAACGGGATGCCACCGCCGAATGATAGCGTGATGCACGACATGATTACGTCGGGCTCCATAGCGGCGGCGTCGAGCCCGGGTTTCTTCACACAAGAGGAGGCAAGGGCGACGGAAGCCGTCGCGGCTGCGGCGCGGGATGGCGTCGACGATCACAGGTTCAGAGATGGCACCCAAAACATCGACGAAGAAGAAGAGGAGCAGGCCAACCTCGACGGGGAGGACGACACGCCTGAGCCCATGCCGATGTCGAAGGGGAGAAAGAAAAGAAAGAAGAACTCGCTGCCGACCGAGCCGCGGATCAAATGGACGGGCAAAGAAGAGGAATGCCTCGCCAAAGCTTGGAAGACCATTTCCATGAACGGCATTACCGGCACCAATCAAAAATCAAAACTATGACACATATTGGCAGCGGGTCAAGTTAGCATTCGACGAGCACAAAATCGTCGATCCCTACTTCAACAAGACGGTGATGATCCGCGCCGAGAAGGCCATAGGCACGCATTGGGGGATCATGCAGGCGGCGTGCAGCAGGTGGCATGACATACAGGAGGACATCGAAGCTCGCCCGGTGAGCGGCGCTGACTTCGAGGCTAAGGTATGCTTACTCGCCGTCTCCGTCGACCCTGGATCGCCGAGTTTTGATTCGCCGGCTTGTCTTTGCAGATGCGGCGGGCGTTCGACATGTACAGCAACAACATCGACAGCCAGGCGTTTAAGTACCTCAACATCTTCGCCCGCATCGAGGGCTGCGAGAAGTGGGTGGACGTACGCCGGAACCTCACCAAGAATAAGGATGAGCAGTACAACCCCGATGCTCCAGCTCCTGCCGTGTCAGTGGGCCGTCCCGAGCTTGGCCAGAAGAAGCTGAAAGAACTAAAGAAGGCAGGCCATCCAGCCAAAATGTTACAGGCATCCTTTGACAAGTGCTGGGCCAACATGAGGGCGCACGCCGCCGTGAGGGACAAGAAGTACGAAGCGCGGTGGAAGGAGATACTCGCCAACCAGGGCGTCCGGATCGCCTTGCTGAAGACAACCTCCGCGGCGAAGAAGAGGATGACCCGACCTTGCATTCCTGATCGGCGGCAACGACGCTGCGATGGATGAGAAGATGAGGTCTTAGTACGACGCCCATTGCTAAGACATCCTCCGACCTCCATCGACTGCTTTGTCCTCGCCTTCGACGACGTCCACCCCTTCGACGACGTCGACTCCGGTGGCCGACGATGCATCGCCGCCCGAGGCGCAGGTAGGCACCGCCGACGAGCCTGTTGTAGGCTAGTTTCTGTTTCGATCGCCGGATTGTGGATGATCCAATCACTGAACTATTGAGCGATGCTTTTGTGTAGCGGGAAGATGATATTTTGAAACTTATCCGCGCTGATGGGCGAATACCGGAGTGCCGACTAGGAAAATGTTGCCACCCACGCCCTTTTTGCATCCAATCCGGACGAAACTATCGCCGGATTTCGGCCCGGGGGCCGATGCTCTTAGAGCATCTCCAGCCGTTGAAGGCCCCCAAGCCAAAATTCGGCGCTATTTAGCGCTGGATGGATATAAATTTTGGCCTGGGGAGGCCCATATTTCCAGCCGCGAGCCCAGGGCATTTTTTGAATTCAAATTGAAAGTTGATGAACTTTGGTGAACTTTGACAAAATTTGACAAAAGTTAGAGATATTTATGTTATATAGACGAAATATAGACTTATTTTACATAAATAGGCCGAATTCGTCATATATTTGAATTCGGTCGGTGCCTAAACTAAAACACCCGATCTACATGCCGAAATGGCGATAGAAACGGGTGTAGTCGCCGCCGTCATGGTCGTCGGAGTCGTCGTCCTGCGGCGGCGGCGCCTGGCGGTTGGAGCCCTGCCCAGCATCGCCGAAATGTGGCGGCGTTGGGCGGTAGAGCTCATCGTCGCTGGACTCCTCCAGCTTGATGACCGGCGGCGCGCCGCGTCGAGGTAGCGTGGCGGCGGCCGCGCGACGTTGTGCGACGGCCAGGTCCAGCAGCCACCGCTGCTGCTCCCGCTCCTCCCACTCCCATTCCCGCCGAGACCACTCCAGTGCCGCGTCGAGCGGCATGGTGTTCTCGGCGGGGACGATGTTGCGCAGGGAGCGCTGGATGGCCTCCTCCGTCGTCGCCTCCTCGGCGCGCCTCGCCTCCGCCTCGGCGAGGTCAGACGCGGCCTTAGCACCGGTGTCCTTCTTCACCTTGCGACGGCACGGCGGCGACTCTGTGTGCGCCCCTCCCTCACGGATGATGAGGGCGCTGCTGTTGCGGCGAGGTGTGGTCGCCGGCTCCTGCTTGACGGTCCTCGGCGTCGATGCCGAGGACCGTGATCCCGACCTTGTCCCCGACCCGGAGGACGCCGAGCCGGAGGAGCCGGATGCCATCCGGCATGGCATCCAGGAGCTCCCGCGGCGGCGGGAGAGCGTCGGACGCGGCGCCGGCGGCATCTCGAGGACGGGGTCGTTCCTGCGCTCGATGTGCTCGAGGACAAACTCAAGCGTCCGGCTGGGCGCGCTCCACCAGCGGCGGCGCCTGGCGGCGTTGTTGCGCGCCAGAGGAGGGGGCGGGCCATCGTAGGCCGCCAGCTCCCGCTCGTAGCGGCGGCGGAAGAACGCCGTCCACGCCTCCCGATTGTCGGGGTAGAAGCGCGGATCGACGCGCTGCTCGTCCGACATGGTCTCCAGGACCTCGTCGATGGCGGCGTCGAGGGCCGCTCCCATCGGCGGTGGCGGGATCGGGATGCCGCCGGCGCTCAGGCGCCATCCTCCGGGCGCCCGGAAGTCCGGCGGCGCCATGTAGCCGGCCGCGTGCAGCAGCCGGCCCTCCCACTGATGCAGCGATCGGCGGCCGAAGCCATTGTTCGTCGCGCTGTCCTCGTTAGAAGGGTAGCCCGCCATTGCTCGAGCTCGAGAAGGTGCGTGGACGAGGTGGGCTGGTCGACTGGGGGAGATGGCTGCTGGCGAATGTGGCCGGCCAGACGCGGTAGGCCATGTTATATAGGCACGCTGGCATTAATTTGCCTCGCCGCGTGGCTGGCCGTCCATCGATGGCAGCCTTTATAGCGCGCGGAAGACGATGCGGGCGGGGAAGACAACGATGCGCGGAAGACGAGATGATGAGGACGACGACCGCCCACTCTCGCCGACAAGTCGGGGCCACACGACGCGCGGGAATTTTCGTCGCCTTTTCACGCTCGTTTCTTTCGTCCGGAGTCCTCGAGCGCGCCCCGGAAGGCCGGGATGGCCTGGACTCGCCGGATGGATGAAGACCCAGATCCGGGCGAAAACGAGGATCCGGGGGCACGACTGAGCCGATTTACGCCGTCCGGATGAAAAAAAAAAAACGGATGCCGGAGGCCTCATCCGGCCCGTGTGAGTGGAGATGCTCTTACTCCCGAGCGCAGACTCCTCCCTCTCGCGCGCAGCCACGCCGCCGGCCATCCCATCCCGCACCTCGCCGGCCTCCCCCAGCCCCGCCGTTCGCCGGCCTCTCAACCCCTTCGATCGCCAATGCAGCCCCAACGACCCCTCCGCGGCCTATTCCGCCACCAACGCAGCCACCCCGCGCCCCTAGTCCTCCGCGGCTCTGGAACTGCATCCACCTCTGCCTCTATCTCTCCTTATCCCTCTCCCACCACCACATTCATATGCCGCCGACCCCAAGCGCCGCCGAGATACTGTCCCCTCTCACCCGGCCTTTTTCCCCGCCACCGACGCTAGCGAGCCTGCCGCCGATGTCCGCGTCACCTACGGTTCCTCGCCTACCGCCTTGACCCATGAGTGGTGACGTCAATTTCCACTGTGACCAATTATCATGTATGACAGTGAGCATGGTCTGTCGTAAATAATTTAGCAATCCAGGATTCTTCCTTAGAGAGCTTACTGTGACTCATAATCATATCTTGTATTCAATACTTTCATCTGATTTGTTTTTTGCTGTCAGTTATATATTTCCTTTTATTTCATATCTGCAACCTAAGCTTAATTATAATATCTTTATCTAATTAATTCACGGTGGTGGAAGCTGCATAATCTGCCATGAAGTTCTACTAAAGCACGCAACATGTATTTCTCTGTCACTCTTAGTTCTAAGCTGCGTGCATAATTTCATTGACTGCAGAAACAGTTCCGTATATCTTTGTATTCATAGAAATACAGAAAGATACTCAAGTCCTAAATATCTCGTCTTCAGTTAGTCTCCTCAATAATCAGCTGGTTATATTTTCAGCTATCTACATTTTCGTGTATTTGCAGGTAAGGCTTCAAGGACTCTTAGTTGTTGGTGTTTAACCCAGGGCTTGCTATGGAAGAATTTCTCAAGTTCGGTGTATGCTCCGTTATGTTAACATATGGAACCTTATCTTCCTTAGAGTCACTTGCCATTGAATTAAACCTGTAAGTAAAACTCCTCAATTCTGCTTTACTTGTTATCGACTCAAAGCTTTGCTTTTATGTGTATTCTCTTTTGATTCCAAAGCAATATGTTTCCATGAACCCAGTGAGTTTCCAGTCAGGCTAGAGAATCCTCATGTCATTTCTCCAGATCCAATCTGGATTGGAGTTGTTCCTGTGGGGCCTTCAGGGCATCCACTTAATGCTTCTTATTGGACACGTGAGACTGAAAAGTACAAACAAGAATTTGGTACTGTTATAGGTAGGGCGTTCTAACAGTATGCAGCTGTTTATATTTTGAATTATCTGCTGTACGCATTTGATGTATGCGCTTGTTTTTAGTTAACTTTGTCCGTATAGTGCGAGATGGACTCCTTGTTTTCTTTCCTTCAGATTCTTTGATGGAATAGTGTATTGACTACTGGAAAAACGGGGTATGTAGAATTGCCATGAGTTATTCCCAACCATTTGTGGTATTCGTCCTTGAGCATTTTCAATCCGTTGCAGAAGCATGAACATTCAGTGCATGAGAACACAATTTGGCAGAGAATGTGCAAGTACAATTCGTCCTTTCCTTCCACGTGTTCATCAGCTTCATTGCCTATATGCCGCCATATCAGCCCCCTTTTGTTCCTGTTAATATTTCCTCTGTACTCTTCCATTGCCCAAGAAGTGTTGCTTACCATGGAAGCCTTTTTTAAAACCCTTTTAGTACTAGATATGTACTATTAGATCCTCCGAGACAAAATCTGGAAATGTTAGATGCTTAGCATGGAAAACTTCTTATTTTTAATCATTTAGATTTAGAATTAAATTTGCAGTGCTGTTGTGTATATTGTTAGCTCCAAAACAAATTCAGGCGATGCTACTTATTTGTAACAATTTTGTGTGAATGCAGTTATCTATATCATTTAACACGCATCTACTTCTGTTGTATAATATGGAGGTTGCTTAGAACTAAATTATGTGAAATCTGTAAAATAGTTGGTCTAGGTGGTGCTGATGGAAGTTATACAGAGTTATGCCATGAATTTGTCATTTTTCTCATATCCATCTTTTAAGCTTTCTGTAGCTATATTTGTTTTCCTTTGCATTTTTATGATAAATCTGGAAAACTGAAGAGAGTAGAATGTCACGAAGAACTGCCTCCAACTTCTGGAAAAGGTTGGTTTGTTCTCAGCCTGCTGTAATTTCAAGTTCTAAAACACATTCATCTTAATATTTTGTTTTGTTCCAAGATTTTTAGTTATCATCCATGCTTGAAATATTGAGCCATTATAATGCTATATCTTAAACTTCGCAGTTTTAGTCTCTTGTATGAAAAATACCATATTGCATGAAGTACTGGAAGAGGTTTTTGCACGAAATAAGCTTTTCATGGATGAGCACGATTTGAACCTTGGAACCAGAACATTTGACAGAAGATTGTTTCGTCTACTGCTGTACTATATACACCATTGCTATTGTTAAATGTGTTTGTAACTTGAATCCCAGATTGTGTGCATGTATTCCAGATTTGAAAACATTTTTGGTACCATTGAATTATGTGCATGTTTTACTGTTTATATTGCTTCTAGCGAATAGTGGACTTCAGTAAGTACTGTTGGGCATCATTTGGCTGATAATGTAGCAGGTTCCAGTCACACATAGCAGCTGCGAGCTGCGATGATCATTTCTTTACTGCTTCAAGTTCCCCTAGACTCCACTTTAAACTGTTTGAACTTCATTATCATTCTGGCCAGGCCAGGTGATGTAACGCAGCAGCTCGCTCAAAGAAAGAACATCCTGGGTATTAATTCTGACAGAAAATCAGCTTTGTTTGTAACCACATCTAACGCATGAAACTCCAGCCGAGCAATTGTTAATCAAGAAAGAAAAACTCTACGTATCATGTATTATCCACCACTATGTGGCAGGTTATGTACAAGAACATCCACATTCCATATACATGTATCGTGAGCTGGTGGGCAACGTTCCGCCAGGTTGTACAAACTCGCTAGAATATGTGAGCTCCAAAGGTTGTGACTGTCGCTAGTTCAGACAAGTGTCTTGGGATCAAAATTGTTTCAGCTTAGCCAAGTACCTGCATTTAGGAAGACCCATACGATCAATCACTAGGTTGCTCGACTGAACCTAGAGAAGCGGTGTGCGGGAATACCTGAACTAGGGCTCTCCCTCAACTGGTGCAGCATCCTCCATCCTGTCATCGCCCACTATGAAACTCTGCATTCCAAAGGAAACACACGTGTAACGAAGAAAACTCGACTAGTAGTAGACTAGATACTAGTAGAAGAATTGCTTACCGCGCCCCATGAGACGAGATGAAGCACGGTAGCCAAGCCAGCGAAAACGTAGAAGAATCTGTCATAGTTGGTGCCGACGGGGAGAGCCCACCGGAGGTGGAGAATCACTAGAAGCACTAAACCCAGCATGCCGAGACGGCCGGTGTGCCGGCACACCCCCTGCTCGAAGTCGGTCTTGCCGTATAGCCCACAGTGGACGCCAAAGCTCCCTAGAACCCAAATGCAACCAAAAGCCATCAAGAGGTATGTCTTCTGATCGTCGGTCAGGTTCTGCTCCTTGATGCGATCCATGGTTGAGGGTAACAGGGAGATTGACCCAAACAAAGAAAAGCCGTAGACACCGATCACTTTCTCCACGCCGACCGAGTCTAGCTGAAAAAAGGGTATTGTAAGACACATATGCGATGCAACCAAATTATTTCCGTTGACAAAAGGCAGAATTGCATCTAGTAACTTACATCGGCCGACCATTGTTAACGACATGGTTCAATGGTGATAAAAATGACCATAGTACCATTTGAGTTGTGCAAACTTCCTAGAAACACATTCAGTACCAAGAAAGGAAAGGTAATTCAGAGGGAGCAGTTAATTCAGCACCAAGAAATTACTGATGTGAATCCAATAAGAACGGGCAAAGCAAGATTATACTCAACAAGCAGAACAAGATTAGTCAACAAGCAGAACAAGATTAGTTAACGAGCAGAACAAGATTAGTTAACGAGCAGAACAAGATTAGTCAACGAGCAGAACAAAGATTAGTCAACGAGATAACAGGATACCCGTGGGGCCTTGGGCCGGTTGGTCTCCTTCCATTGATGGAACCAATTGAACCGGCGACCCGCGGGCGGGGGCGGGGGCGGGGGCGGAGGCGGAGCGGAGACCGGAAGGCGCAGTAGCCTTCGCCGCAAACCGAACCAACTCCGGGACGTGGGTGGGGAGGAGGAGGAACGAGGCGACGTCAGGAGAGTAGTTCTTGGCGAGTTCCCTGGCGCCGTCATATCATCCTGCAGCCCGTGATTGGAGCCGAGGGCCCCCGATGGCAAAGTAGGAGGATCACGCCCTCCAGGTAGCTTCGTCCTGTCGCATGAGTGCTCGTCGGTGTCGGAACCTGGAGGCCGCGATGCCGAAGTAGAAGGATCGGCTGGTGCCTCGGTGCTCTCGCTGGAGCGCTCGCCGGAATCGGAAGCGCCAGGCGGCGACGACTGCGGAGGCGAGGCGGAGTTCTTGGCCATGTTGGCGTTGCCCACGGAAGGCGAGTAGGAGGTGCTGGTCCTGTTCTTGCCCATGTCCACCCGCTGCGACGGCGGCGGAGGAGGAGGAGGGGGAGAAAGACGAGGCGGGGTCCCGTCCGTCTTGCTGATGTCGTCGTCGGGGACGGATGCCGACGGCGAGGAGGAGGCGGGCAGGTTGATGCCAGCGAGTAGCGCCTCGTTCAGATTGCTCTCCATCCTCCTTGCCGAGAGGGATTGGGAGTGGGGGCAGTTGATTTGGGGGAAGTCAGGACTCGGAATGCGATTTGGGGGAGGGAGGGTTGAATCGGGACGGGAATTTATGCAAGGAGGAGGAATCCGTGGGAGGTTGAGGCGCGGGACGGCGGCGGTGTTCAGCGTCTGGAATTTCAGTTGGGAATTCAGACCTCTCTGTTTTTCTGACGTGGAACAAGTGGTCCTACACGGCAAGTCGCCCGAATTCAAGTAAACCTGTTTGTTACAGAGTACTCCCTCCGTTTAGAAATATAAATATAAAATATTTTAATTTTGTGAAGTGAGTGTATCTAAACATCTTTTAGTGTATAGATTCGAACGAACCTATACACTAAAACATATCTAAATACACTCACTTTACAAAGCTAAAACATCTTATATTTCTAAATGGAGGGAGTAGTATATTAGAAATGGATCATTTGTGTGTGCTGAATGTCTTGAGCCAAAGAATGAACGGATTTAAGATTTTAGTAAAGGGTATGTTGCACTAAATTTTTTCCGCACGTATTAACAATGATTTTGTCTTAAATGATAAAGAAAAAATAATTACAATGAAATGTGAGAAAATAATGAGAAGAAAAGGCATTTTGTGTTATAATCAAAAAGATAAATTGTTGGACATTCTTGTTGTTAATTTACTTGTGACCCAAATTTCCATCAATTGTTAGTTCAGTATTAGCAATTGTCCAACAATTTAGTTCAGTATTAGCCATTTTGCGTTCTGATACTGCCAAATTTAGTTCAATTGTTAATTTACTTGTGACCCTAAATTTCCATCGTTGGTCATTATGTCAACAATCTAAAATATTGCCAAATTGTGTAAAAATGATGTTACAAAATGCTACTCCATGTCAATGAATAAGGTGCCCTCTCATTTTTCATGTTTTTTAACCAAGAATTACTTCAAATATATAAAGATTGTTGGTATAAAATTAACATCATTAGAAATTATTTTTCAATACAAATTCAACGATACTAATTACGTACAATATAGTCAGGATTTTGTTGCATATTTTTTTCAATCAAAGTATGTCTTAAAATACGTGTGCACTTTATTTATTGAAATAGAGATAGTTTAAGTGAATATATGAATTAATTATATACTTGACTACCGACGACTAATTATCAGTTTACTAAATTATGATTCTACACAACTAGCCTATATAATACTATGTAAAGTTGCTCTAATCGCATGTGGAATAGCTAATATTTCCTTTGATTAGTCATCATAACTAATAATCAGATTAAACCATTAGCAAAATAGCTAAGGACAAAATGGTGCATGGCCATACCTAGCTAGCAGCTAGCCTTATGCAGGGGCGGAGCCCCGGGGGGGGGGGGGGGGGGGGATTTGTAGCGATAATTTGATACTGTACCGGTATTCATACTGGAATTCGGAAGCTGTCTGTGATATTTTGTAATCAGAGTAGTAACGGCCCAAGCCCATGAGCATGCACACAATGGCCTATCACGCTTCGTCCTCATGGTGAATTAGATGCCAAATCGTATTTGACGCCTTCAGCGTCGATTTGCGGCCCGACGCGTACCTATTCTTTTAGCTATTTTCTAAACGGGCCGGCCCATAAATATTCCACGCACTAGGCCTTTTCGTGATTTTCTTTTTTTTTCGATAGTTTTGGTCGGTTTCCAGCCGGGTTTTCTACTTTCCTTTTTCTGTTTTGTTTTTTCTCTTTTAATTTTCTGTTTCATTTTGGTTTTTGTTTTCATTTTTAATTTTTTAAAAATATGAACAGTTAAAATTTTGAACAAATTCGAATTTGAATGTGAACTTTTTTCAAAAAAAATTAAAAACTGAACAGTTTTTTGAAATTTGAATGATTTTGAAATTGAACAATATTTAAATCGAACAATTTTAAATGGAACAATTTTTAAATGGAACAATTTTTAAATTGAACAATTTTTAAATGGAACAATTTTTTAATGGAACAATTTTTTTAAATGGAACAATTTTCAAATTGAACAAATTTGAATCTGAAAAAATTTAAAATTGAACAATTTTAAATATGAACAATTTTTCGGAATCTAAACAAAATTTTAAAATCTGAAAAAAAATTCAAATCCCGAAACAGTGATTTGTAACAAAATCTAAGCAGAAAAACGTGAAAGCCCAAACTAGGAAAGTGGTTGACGAAGTTAGTGGGCCGGCCCATGCGGGCGATTCTTCAAGTGTTGATGCGCTCGCGACGCTAAAGGCGTCAAATAGGAGGTCCCGAATTAGATGGGTATCTGCCAAAACGACCATAGGATTGATCCATACGACAATTGACAAACATCGCCTGCCGCCGCCGCCGCTATGGCATAGGCGAGAAGCCACCGGCCGGATCCTTGCCGAGCGCACATCGCCGTGAGCCCGTGACCACATGGCTGCTACTTACCCATTGCTGATCGCTCATACCGGGCGGCTCGATCGATCTGAAGAGTACAACCTCCAGACGCAGCTAGTCGGGCATGACCTAGGTATTGTATACTAGTATGAATACATATTTTGTTTGCGAATTTATACTAGTATGAATATATGATTTGCAAATTACTGTATATTTTTGTAATCGATTGCAATTAGCATCCCTCTCCATTCCAAATTATCTATAAAAAGTTAAGAGAACTAATTTAGAACAGAGGGGTATATTTTATTATTAAACTATTACTAATTAGGTATAGATTACTAATTAGGGTTAGGAACTTCCGGTGATAAAGTGGAAGATGAAAATATGCCCATCTGACCGACGGCACGCCAATCTCAGTATAATAGCATAGTTGATATACACGAACTCATGGTTAAACTACCGTAGCATCTAGAAAAATTGCCGATTAATCTAGAAGCAAAAAAATACATATCCACTGCGCCGTTGTGTAGTATAGTAGACGTCTTCTTCGCCCCCCTATACTCAAATCCTGGCTCTGCCCTTGCATGCATGGCGGCATGCCGCATGACTTAGTTAATTTGATTAATTTTGTTGTTGATTAACAGGGCTACTGTTGTACCGTAAGGGACTCGGAAGGTTTTTAATGAGGCGGCCTACTGTCCGCTATAATGGAAAATGTTCAAAAAAAAACAGGACTACGGTTGCATGGCGGGGCTGCAGGGTATGCCAATGCATACTTGGCATACCTTGTAGATCCGCCACTGGGGAGAGGGGAGTTCATCTGTTCCTTAAGCTAAGGCTGCAGCTTGGAGTGCTAGTGTTGCATCTCCTTGGTTTGCTAATTATGCAAATTTTATTGTTGGGAAAGTTATACCACCACACTTTACTTATCAACAAAGGAAGAAATTCTTCTATGATCTTAGAAATTATTTTTGGGATGACCCATTTCTTTATAAGAAGAGTGTGGATGGTATCATTAGACGCTGTGTACCTGAGTACGAACAACAAGCTATTATTAGAGATTTTCATGATAGTGCATATGGAGGTCATCATGCAGGAGATCGCACAGCTGCAAAGGTATTACAATCTGGTTTTTACTGGCCTACTCTATTTAAGGATTGTATTGAATATGTTAAATCTTGCGATAAATGTCAAAGAGTAGGAAATATTTGTAGGAGAAATGAAATGCTATGAACTACTCATTACCACTTGAACCATTTGATGTTTGGGGTTTCGATTTCATGGGACCTTTCCCAGCATCGAAAACAAAGCACACTCACATTTTGGTTGTAGTGGATTATGTGACTAAGTGGGTGGAAGCAATTCCAACCAGGAGTGCGAATCATGCTACAACAATAAAGATGCTCAAGGACATCATCTTTACTAGGTTTGGTGTACCTAGGTTTTTAATTACTGATGGTGGATATCATTTCTTGCAGGGTGTTCTTAGAAGACTTTGGCAAAGTATGACGTTAATCATAGAGTTGCGTCTCCTTATCATCCTCAAACTAGTGGACAAGTTGAACTTAGTAATAGTGAAATCAAACTTATTTTGAAAAAGACAGTGAATAAGTCTAGCTCTGATTGGCCACTCAAAATTAATGATGCTTTGTGGGCTTATAGAACTGCTTTTAGAAATCCTATGGGAATGTCTTCTTATAAAATGGTTTATGGAAAAGCTTGCCTATTGAATTAGAACATAAAGCTAGATGGGCTACTAAACAACTGAACTATGACTTTAAAACTGTGGGAGAAAAAAGAATTCTTGACTTGAACCTACTAGATGAATGGAGGAATGAAGCCTATGAGAGTGCTAGAATGTTTAAAGAAAAAGTTAAAATTTGGCACGATAGGAAAATTAAGAAGAAAGGAATTTAAGGTAGGCGATCAAGTTTTATTGTACAACTCTCGTTTCAAGTTTTCTGCAGGGAAATTAGCTTCAAAATGGCAAGGACCCTTGGTAATACATGAGGTGTACCAGTCAGGAGCCATCCGGCTTCACAGGGAAATGAAAGGTAAGCCTCATGTGGTTAATGGACAACGCCTTAAGCATTATATTGCAGGGAAAAGCTTCGTTGGTAAGTTGGAAGAACTGAATCTACAAACACCGGAGGCTGTGATTGCAAAAAACAGCGCAGTCACAGTCACCCCAAATCAATAGAAGGTAACTTTCGTATTCGAAACTCTCTCGGAATTCTGTCAAATTCTACGGGAAGCATTTTTTATGGAAATTGAAGAGTTACAGAAGAAACCGGGAAGAAACGGAGTTCCGAGGAGGGAACGATCAGGACCCAGGCCGTGTGGGGTGTGCTTGTTTGCCCCCCGGACTTCCGTTTAGCTTTGTTTTCGACTCCAACTCTTTGTCTTTACCTAAAAATCGTCAATATATACCCCTTCCTGCCGATCTAATCTTGCACCGAGAGCTTTCGAGTGTTCTTTTTGTTGTTGTTTCTGTCTGTCAGGTTTTAGCCATGTCGAGCCCTGGATCCAATCTAGAGGGGGAGATCTCCGCAACGGGAGGAGTTGTGAACCACTATCTCAACTCCGTGATGGCACCACTGAAGACCTTGTCCTTCAAGGAGGGGGTGCTACTCGTGGAAGAGTTGAAGGCCCCCAAGACCGCCGACACGTTGGAGGAAAGGCTTGATGCTTAGGAAGAGAAGACCTTCAGGTACAACACGGTGGTCGAGCGCAGCTTCGATGCTCACCACTACATGAACATGGAACTGGAGAAGAAGGTTGAAGAGTACAAGGAGAGGATCAAGGATTTGGAGGAGAGGTACATACACATCATCTCACTGCTGGATAAGTTTCAAGCCCTAGTCTGGGACCAGGAGAACCAAAACTGTGAGTATGAAGAGCGCTTCAAGAATATTGCATAAGCTGCTTCCCTCAGGTATAATGATCCACCTATGTCCTTTTACAACGGGAAAGCCTTCCCGTGGAAGATGGAAGAGTGGAAAGCAGAATACGAGAGGAATCAACCCGAGGAGAAATAAAGCCAGCGGCAACCGTTCAAGCTTGGGAGAGTTCCACCTAGTCTCTTCATCTTTATTAGTTTGTCATATTTTATCTAGCCATGGTGTGCTTTACTTCGTCATTTAATATCGAGTTATCTTAAGTTTTTGCGAGCTCATAGAGCATTATCATGTATCCCCTATCTTGTGGTTTATCAATAAATATTAAAGTATGGTGTCATCCATGGTTCTCTTATTTAGAGATTTATGGGTAACACTCATGCAAATGACCGAGGCATGCTTAGAGGTTTCAGTCACATCTTGCTTTGAATTTGATTAACTTGAGTATGTTGGACAATTGTAGAACCTACCTCATTAAAAGTTCAAGTAAAAAGAATTAGTCAATATGATATGAAGAAAAAAAAAGTTTAAGATAGAGATTTAGTCTTGTGAAATAAAAAGTTGGGAAGGATTAATGAAAAGAGTATGATGCATTATTGTTAAAACTATAGTAGCTTATGAGCAAACTTGAGTCATGAATGTTTCAATACTTATACTCTTGAAAAGTGAATGATATGGAAGG